>CM065805.1:140745143-141413893 GCA_033398695.1 Orobanche coerulescens | reverse complement strand
CGATCGAGACAACAAAATCGAACAATCATGTTCAAACACGAAGGATAAGAAAATTCAAACAACAACTCCCATGATGATCTGGTGAGAACAACAAGACGTGCATTCCCATAAGATCCACAGGAAAGGGAATAGCGATTGAAAAGTCACAACGACAAATGAGTTATTCCAAAACAATACCACACTCGTTCGATCAACAAAAGCAAGGGGCAGGACAAGCTCAGAAATGTCAACGAACATAATGAGTCGACAGAGTCGAAAACACAAGAGTTCCAATCCGATCCACTTCGAATAAAAGAACTAATAGAACCAGATGAGGTCACTCCCGAACAAGGTTCACAAGAATCGAACTGAACCCAAAAAGTCACATCGATAACCAGATCGACCCACAACAAGATCACAGTTCGTTCGAACGATGAAACCGAAATACAGAACAAGTTCATAAAGTATCAACGAACATGACGAGTCAATAGACCTGAGAAAGAGGAAATGCAGAAGTCAAAACGATACAGGCATTACATTCGACCTCTTATAAAAGAAATGTAATTCCCGCAACTCACAACAACTGGAGTAAGGTGACAACACAAAAAGCAAACGACAGAAATATCTCCCATGGGCCTCTCAGATCCGATCCTCATATCTAAGATGAGTACGCAACTCTTTGCCAAACGAACATTGTTGAAAAATGTGAATCCCATCGTCAATCCCGTTGTTACACAACATGCAGTTGACCGTCGAGACATCAATACCTCTGCCGAAGAGGTTTAGGAGTGTAGGGATCCCGTTTTTTAATAATCTCCACACAAAGACGTTTACCTTTTTCGGGACGAGTTTGTTCCATTTGGAGGGCCGATTTTCGGAGCAAATCTGATGATCAATATGTGACCTGATCGCAGCATTTGAGAAGAAGGATGTGCCCGCAAAATTCCAGGCCCATACATCTTGGGAGTTATCAAGACTCGAAGGCAAAACTGCCATCATTTCACCGAGCTGAGCCTGTTCGGAACCACCCCTAATGTCCCTTCGCCACTGCCATTCCCAACCATCAGTCCCTTGCCTGTCCGAAATCGTACATTCCTTGTCCACTTCCAAAGCAAAAAGTCTCGGATATTTTGTGTCGAATGGCCTATCACCGATCCATGTATCCTTCCAAAATTTCGTCCCTTGCCCGTTTCCAACTTTTTTCAAGATGACATTATACGGCAGATTAAAATCGACGTGGCATTGTTTGCATAATGTTATGATATTATTCCAGCAACCTTTATTTTTGGACGCCATATTTGCAAAGAAATTCTCCCCATGTATTTGCGAAATGACTTGTACCCATAAGCTTTTTTGGTTAATGATACCACGCCATCGCCATTTATAAATAAGTGACAAATTCATTGCTCGCAAACTACTAATGCCTAAGCCGCCATCTTCCAAATTTGCCAAGGCCGATTCCCATTTTGTCCAATGCATTTTATATTTATCTTTATCCCCTCCCCAAAAGAAGTTAGCCCTTAGGGCCTCCAAAGACTTGATAATACCTTTAGGAGCCGGAAATAACGATAAAAAATAGTTGCCAAGGGCCCGGAGAACCGATTTCAACAAAGTAATTCTTCCACCAATCGAGAGCAAGTTTGCTTTCCACCCCGATAATCTTTTTTTGAACTTGCTAATGATTGGATCCCAAAAAGATATGCGTTTGGAATTTCCTCCGATAGGAATTCCAAGATACTTGAAAGGCAACGACTCCGCTTTACACCCAATGAGAGAAGCAAAGCGACCGGTTCCGTGTCACACACCCCAACCCCAATGATGGAGGACTTTTGAAAGTTTATTTTGAGCCCCGATATCCCATAAAAAAATCTAAGAGCATTTGACATAACCAGCAGATTCTTTTCCTTCCACTCCCCCAAGATCATCACATCATCAGCATAAAATAAATGAGAGAGGGAAACCTCACCGATTGTTAACCCGGAAAAAGTGCCTCTCCTATAGTAGAAAGATAAATAAAATATTACTTCTATATGGATTGCTTTTTGGATGGAATATTATGCTCCACATGGGACCGAGGGAGCATGTATAGATATTCAATCAAATCTATACTATCTCGTTCTATAATATACTACCTCCATTCTTTTATAGCTGCAATATTTGGATTTTCACACTTGTCAATGCACAACTTTAATTATTAATATATTCAATTCTTTATTTTTAAAAATTATAAGATATTGATATTTTGAAAGTATATTTCGAGATGAATGTAACAAGATATCACATGACTATTTTTTTCATATGTATAAATCACAAAAGATGGTCAAAAGAGAGTATGTAAACAGTGTAATAGTCAACACGTTGCAATAATAAAGTAACATAGGAAGTACTTCCTCCGTTCTATTATTATTGCAACATGTTGACTATTAAACTATTCACATACTGTCTTTTGACCATCTTTTGTGATTCATACATACGAAAAAATATAGTCATGTGAGATCTTGTTAGATTCACCACGAAATATATTTTCAAAATATCAAATTTTTATAATTTTTCAAAATAAATAATTAAAGATATTAATATTCAAAGTTGTGCATTAGCAAGCGTGAAAATCCAGATGTTGCAATTATAGTAGAACATGGGTAGTATGATTTATTCTTTTTGTCTGATTGAACTTTGACAATTTATTTTAGATATTATAAGGATGAATATAATAAATATAATAAGTGTATCATTATATTCATTTCTTAAAATATTTTCCTAAAATATTGTTTGATAATTCTAATGATATTATGAGAAAGTTAATTGTAATTAAGATTTTATCTCGGAAAGTGAGAAAACACTTATTTCTAATATTTTATTTCGTTGTCTATGTTAGCCATGTGTGTTTTGATACTACTATAATTAATAGAGTACAGTGTAAATTCGTACATTGCACGCAAATAACACAACCAACTCAAACGGAACATATTTACGAAGGCAAGTAAAGTCATTATACATCTCATACGTAATTACTAGTCGCAAGATACAAGTCGTATAGTAAGATACTTGCCTTAATAACCGCTACCAAACGCTTCGAAGAACACGGTTCGATCGGGAAGCTCGAACCCCAAAGAAGGCAACGAACGAAAGTGTTCCGACTCGAGTTCTTCACAAGAATTCGTTCCTAAGTCACAACGATATCAATTCAATCACAATTCTACGAAAACATATGGAACTTCCCAAGTTCTACCCATTGAAGCATTTTATCGGACACTTTGAAGGCGTAGTCCAATTCAATCGATTATTCAAAGAAATACTCAAATCCGTTCCACAAAACTTCAAGGGTATTGAATGATTACGAGTTTACAATCAAGTTTCATCAAGAATCAATCAAAACAAAGAAAATCGCCAAAACACCAAGAAACCCCAAGAACATCCAAAACCAAAAGTTTAGGTGTTCTTACCTTCGATCCGGTGGAAGATGATGTTAATCCATGATTCCAACTTCCAAAACATGTTTATATAAGTTGATTCTACTCAAAACCATCGATCTATGGTGAAAATCGCTAAGGAACGAAGAAAAGTGGAAAATGCCGGATATGACTCGGTCAGCCTTAAATAGCCGACTGCCGGCAGGGACTCGACCGTGTCCTGCTAGACACGGCCGCGCCTTCCGATAGTGACACATCCGCGGCGCTCGGCATTGACTCGACCGTGTCCCGAACACGGCCGGCCTTCAGCGCCGGCCCGCTTATCCGAAGAGTTCGCCTGCCGTGCTGCACGACACGGTCGGGTCCTGAGGCGAGAGTTCGCTTATCCGGACGAGTACGGCACGGCCGTGTCGGACGACACGGCCGAAGTTCGGCCGACAAAGATCGCCAATAACGAGCGGGTGAGCTAAAACGACCATAACTCTCTCGTCCGACCGATTGACTCACCGCTTGAACCATTGGAAAGCTAACTCGATGCTCTATAATATTGCAAAGATTCAGAATTTTTGGAGTTACCAAAAACTAATGGTGATCTAACAAAGTCGAACTCATACTTAGAAAAGTCGTTTAGTAATCCTGAATTCAACAAAACGACACCGAAACCCGAACCTGAATACGAACCGAAGATACGGTTACGAAGTACGCACAAAGACGAATCTAAGAGCTAGTAGAACCCACGATTCCGACCACCCGAAGACTCGAAATTCGACAACGGAAGGTAATTACCCCAAACTTTGGGAAATTACGAAAATGGCCCAAATGCCCGAAAATCACCATACGACAACGAATAATCAAACCGAAGCTCACAACATGTATAACAACGTTAAATGAACTTACGAAAAACCCCAAACGACAGTTTCGAACGAGATTCGCAAGAACCGAACTCAAACGCGGAAAAATCGCTACAAAGCACCGAACTCAACAAAGCAGCACCGAAACGAACTCGGATGACAAAAAGTGCAGAATTAAATATTCTCCGAATGACGAAACGGTCAAAAGCGAGTCGTCAAAACGGACTTCGGCCGAAAAAAGAAATTTACCGAAAATCGAAAATTTGCGGATATTACATTCTACCCTCCTTAAAAGAAGTTTCGTCCCGAAACTTAAAACAAGTAGGGGGAAGAAATATTTCGCCAGGAAAAAACTCGACAAGATACACAAGAATGCGTAACTAACGCCCAACGGCGAAATGTTACAAACAACGCAAAGGAATATACGGCGTGAAAACACGCTCCACGGCGACCAACACAACGTCGCCGTTAGGGATATAATAAAACCAACAAATGACAAGCGTCATCAAACGGATAATATAGCCAAGTCAATTATCCGTCAATCACAAAACACAACGAACGAAAATCAATATGATTGACCAACCCAACGGTACATCAATCAAAACACGAGCCAACCGCTGAACAAATACGGAATCCCACCGCCCAAGGGTTGGAAGATCGAAAACGAGACTAATTTCCCGAACTTAAGGGAATTAGGAAGGAGCCTGAATGCTCAACAATCACGAAACGAGAACAAAACCGAACAAACAAACGATCGAACCACAACGATCGAGACAACAAAAATCGAACAATCATGTTCGAAACACGAAGTATAAGAAAATTAAAACAACAACTCCCACGATGATCTGGTGAGAACAACAAGACGTGCATTCCCATAAGATCCACAGGAAAGGGAATAGCGATTGAAAAGTCACAACGACAAATGAGTTATTCCAAAAACAATACCACACTCGTTCGATCAACAAAAGCAAGGGGCAGGACAAGCTCAGAAATGTCAACGAACATAATGAGTCAACAGAGTCGAAAACACAAGAGTTCCAATCCGATCCACTTCGAATAAAAGAACTAATAGAACCAGATGAGGTCACTCCCGAACAAGGTTCACAAGAATCGAACTGAACCCAAAAAGTCACATCGATAACCAGATCGACCCACAACAAGATCACAGTTCGTTCGAACGATGAAACCGAAATACAGAACAAGTTCATAAAGTATCAACGAACATGACGAGTCAATAGACCTGAGAAAGAGGAAATGCAGAAGTCAAAACGATACAGGCATTACATTCGACCTCTTATAAAAGAAATGTAATTCCCGCAACTCACAACAACTGGAGTAAGGTGACAACACAAAAAGCAAACGACAGAAATATCTCCCATGGGCCTCTCAGATCCGATCCTCATATCTAAGATGAGTACGCAACTCTTTGCCAAACGAACATTGTTGAAAAATGTGAATCCCATCGTCAATCCCGTTGTTACACAACATGCAGTTGACCGTCGAGACATCAATACCTCTGCCGAAGAGGTTTAGGAGTGTAGGGATCCCATTTTTTAATAATCTCCACACAAAGACGTTTACCTTTTTCGGGACGAGTTTGTTCCATTTGGAGGGCCGATTTTCGGAGCAAATCTGATGATCAATATGTGACCTGATCGCAGCATTTGAGAAGAAGGATGTGCCCGCAAAATTCCAGGCCCATACATCTTGGGAGTTATCAAGACTCGAAGGCAAAACTGCCATCATTTCACCGAGCTGAGCCTGTTCGGAACCACCCCTAATGTCCCTTCGCCACTGCCATTCCCAACCATCAGTCCCTCGCCTGTCCGAAATCGTACATTCCTTGTCCACTTCCAAAGCAAAAAGTCTCGGATATTTTGTGTCGAATGGCCTATCACCGATCCATGTATCCTTCCAAAATTTCGTCCCTTGCCCGTTTCCAACTTTTTTCAAGATGACATTATACGGCAGATTAAAATCGACATGGCATTGTTTGCATAATGTAATGATATTATTCCAGCAACCTTTATTTTTGGACGCCATATTTGCAAAGAAATTCTCCCCATGTATTTGCGAAATGACTTGTACCCATAAGCTTTTTTGGTTAATGATACCACGCCATCGCCATTTATAAATAAGTGACAAATTCATTGCTCGCAAACTACTAATGCCTAAGCCGCCATCTTCCAAATTTGCCAAGGCCGATTCCCATTTTGTCCAATGCATTTTATATTTATCTTTATCCCCTCCCCAAAAGAAGTTAGCCCTTAGGGCCTCCAAAGACTTGATAATACCTTTAGGAGCCGGAAATAACGATAAAAAATAGTTGCCAAGGGCCCCGAGAACCGATTTCAACAAAGTAATTCTTCCACCAATCGAGAGCAAGTTTGCTTTCCACCCCGATAATCTTTTTTTGAACTTGCTAATGATTGGATCCCAAAAAGATATGCGTTTGGAATTTCCTCCGATAGGAATTCCAAGATACTTGAAAGGCAACGACTCCGCTTTACACCCAATGAGAGAAGCAAAGCGACCAGTTTCCGTGTCACACACCCCAACCCCAATGATGGAGGACTTTTGAAAGTTTATTTTGAGCCCCGATATCCCATAAAAAAATCTAAGAGCATTTGACATAACCAGCAGATTCTTTTCCTTCCACTCCCCCAAGATCATCACATCATCAGCATAAAATAAATGAGAGAGGGAAACCTCACCGATTGTTAACCCGGAAAAAGTGCCTCTCCTATAGTAGAAAGATAAATAAAATATTACTTCTATATGGATTGCTTTTTGGATGGAATATTATGCTCCACATGGGACCGAGGGAGCATGTATAGATATTCAATCAAATCTATACTATCTCGTTCTATAATATACTACCTCCATTCTTTTATAGCTGCAATATTTGGATTTTCACATTGTTAACGCACAACTTTAATTATTAATATATTCAATTCTTTATTTTTAAAAATTATAAGATATTGATATTTTGAAAGTATATTTCGAGATGAATGTAACAAGATATCACATTAATATTTTTTTCATATGTATAAATCACATAAGATGTTCTAAATAGAGTATGTAAACAGTGTAATATTCAACACGTTGCAATAATAAATTAACATAGGAAGTACTTCCTCCGCTCTATTATTATCGCAAATACGCCGACTATTAAACTATTCACATACGTCTTTTGACCATCTTTTGTGATTCATACATACGAAAAATATAGTCATGTGAGATCTTGTTAGATTCACCACGAAATATATTTTCAAAATATCAAATTTTTATAATTTTTCAAAATAAATAATTAAAGATATTAATATTCAAAGTTGTGCGTTAATAGTCGTGAAAATCCAGATGTTGCAATTATAGTAGAACATGGGTAGTATGATTTATTCTTTTTGTCGGATTGAACTTTGACAATTTATTTTAGATATTATAAGGATGAATATAATAAATATAATAAGTGTATCATTATATTCATTTCTTAAAATATTTTCCTAAAATATTGTTTGATAATTCTAATGATATTATGAGAAAGTTAATTGTAATTAAGATTTTATCTCGGAAAGTGAGAAAACACTTATTTCTAATATTTTATTTCGTTGTCTATGTTAGCCATGTGTGTTTTGATACTACTATAATTAATAGAGTACAGTGTAAACTCGGCTGTTCGGTCGCCATTTTTGTGTACAAGGTCTTAGTTTGAAATAGATAAAATTAATACTATGTATTTAGTTGATAAAATTATAAACTATGATTCATATCTCGCATCATAAAACATTTGGATTGTGGTGGTTTTAGTCATTCTGATATCCTCATTTATCAAACTAAAAAGAGGAAACGGAAAAAATAAGATATTCTAAAATCATTAACAAATAAGACTAAAAAATATTAAATAACTAGTCAATATGAGATTTATAATTGTAAATACTCCATCTGCTTTGGTCAAAAGATATCCATTTAAATGTGTAACATTTTATTAAGTATCTCAAGTCAAATCAAACAATTATCTTTTATTTTTTAATCTCTATCATATAATCACCATCAACACATTTGATCTTTTATCTACACCACCAGTCACTCACTATCAATATTTACAAAACGTACACATCTATCGTACTAAATCATTCTCTTGGATTATACAAATTTTCTTCTAAATATTACACTTATATAGGGATTGATTATGGTGGAAACCCCCTTAATGATAAAATCTAGAAACCAATCTATACATGTTGCATTATTAAGCAATTTCATTGCATATTTGTTATTATTTGTTGCATCAAGCTGGTTGCTAGTATATGCAACAATAATACAATAAGAAAATATATAAATGCAAATAATCCTACTCATCTACAACCGTTAGATCACTAATATCAATGGCCTACAAAAGTTTCTAGATTTCACAAGGTAATTAGTTTTCATATGATATATTTCCTATATATATATATATATATATATATATATATATATATATGTTAAAATGGGATTTAGTCTTTAAAATTGGAACGTTCACAATCATTGATGGTCGAATTTAACGATTAAAAATTAAGTCCCTAATAATATTTAGCTTCCTAAAATAACAATATTAAGGATATTAATTTAGTTTCCTAAATTAACAAATTAATGATTAATCTTGATCATTCATTTGTGATTGACCTTAATTCCTATTTTAAGAACCGGTTCTTGTTTACACACACACATATTTTATCATTTAATGGCTTAGGTTGGTTCCTGATTCTCATTGATTCCAGTGAGAACCTTCCCTGGTGTGAGAATCAGGAACCAACCTGAGCCATTAAATGATAAAATAATATATATATATATATATATAAATATATATATATATATATTGATTTCGGTGAGAACATTCTCTGGTGTGAGAATCAGGAATCAACCTGAGCCATCAAGTGATAAAATAAGAAGGGTCTAGATTTTGCCCCACCATCACAGCAAATGGGGTATGTGAATGACATTAGTTAAAGAGAAGGATAATTATGTCCATTCATAAATAAATTATTCCTATTTAAAATACAATAACTTAATCATTTATTATCTATTTTAAATAATAAATATATCAAATTGAACATCTTTTCATGATCTACAATATAAGATGCATATTGCATATAAATATAAAAAATGAAAAAAAGTAGTATATTGTAATAATAAAAGCAGTATGAATTATAGAAATAAATGCACTGCTTCATAGAATATACAAATGCACTGCTTTACAGTTATAAATGCACTGTTCCATAGTGTACAAATTACTATTTTTGCTTCAAAATTAACACAAAAGCTCCTGATAAAACCGTCAACTTCAATGATTAGACTGCTTTCATTGGGTATGTATTAGGAGTCGTGCCATATACCATTGAAAAGTCAAACAAGTCTAGTTTTCAATAAAAAAAAACGGCACTAAAAAAATATTAGGTATGGAGAGAGTTATGATGCGTCGAATGAAGATAGCCAAGATACTTATTTTATAAGAATATACAAATGTGTTGCTTCATAGTATACAAATGCACTGATTCATAGTGTATAAATGCACTGCTTAATAATGTGCGAAGTTCTGCTTCATCTTTAAAATTTGATTTATAACAGATTGCTATATATTTTATTTACATGGATAATAAATAAATAAGTTATTGCATTTAAATAGAGAATTTATTTATGAACCATTAAAATTTAACCTTCTCCTTAATTAATGTCATTCACATGCTATTTACAAGTAACTAGCTATTTTACCCGTGCGCTGCACGGGTAGACACATCAATTAGTGATAAAAATAATAATAATGCCTTTTAAAAAAATCCAATATAATATTATTTTTATACATTCAACATTTCTAATAAGTATATTTTCTGTTTATTTACTTAATACAGAAAATGCATAATATAAATTGATACAAAACAAACTATCTCAATCAAGTATTTAGTGAATGATTCAATGCATTTATGCATCACATTCATAATCCCTTATGAGTAAACTGTCTTTTACACTTCATTCACCATTTCATCCCCAACACAGAAATAACATAAAATAATACTCCTCCGTCCACGAGAATGTGTCTCATTTTTTATTTTTTCGGTCAAAATTTATAAATTTTGGTCATAAATTGAAGCCAATATATAGAAATTTAAAAATAATATAAATACTTGATAAATTTATCTTAATATGTATGTACAAATATAACTTACATGACCAAATATATATATATATATATATATATATATATTGATCACAATTTATGGTCAAGGTTTATAAATTTTGATATCCAATATATCGATTTATTCGGGAGAGATTTAGCATATAATCTGTTGCATAACGGAAAAAAGATATTGTGAAGTAAATTTATTTGGATTCTATCCAAAATATGATTTCATGCTTAAACCATATGTTCAAAACTCAGTAAGGAGTTAAATATACTATAATTCAAAAATAAGAGAAAAAAAGGACAAACAACCTATAAAAACAGAAAAGGTATCACATGCATGCTTGTAATGTCATCTACTAACGTGATACCGAATCTTCTAATGTAGCTTGTGTAATGAAATGAACAACCTAGATTATAATTGTAAAAATTACCAATGATTTTAGCCTAATTACAAAATAAAATAAATAAAAGAATTATTTGTCTTTTAGAATTACAATACCCCCTTAAAATTGATATTACCTTACAAATATTGCTATTAAGAGCGAAAACACAATTTGATAACAGAATCACAATATATGCATTCTAGTGTCCTCAAAGGAAAACAAACACAAGTTGATATTAAGAATGTCAAGCATCATTTTAAATGACAACAAAAAAAAACTACTTGAAAAATCTACCAGCATAATGTTGGGCTACAGAAAAATAGTGGAAAAAATAACATACAAAAAATTCTTGATAAAAGTTATAAACTAATGTGTTATAAAATGAAATAAAACCACAATGTTGAGAAAAAAAGATCTAGATTTTACTTTAAAAAACCTCTCATCTCTACTGTTATTTTCTTTCTTCATAATCAGATTTAATAATACAAAATATCGACCGGGTTGGTAAGTTTTGCATCATCATCATCATCACCATCACCACCTTAAAGAGAAATTAAAAACAGCAATAAAAATTAGAAAATTAAAATATAAATTCAAAATAAAAACAAAAAACAGAAAGTAAGATAGAAATTTAAAATATGAAATTAAAATAAAAATTTAAAAGCAACATGTAACAAAAATTGAAATAAACATCGAAACATAAAATAATAAAGAAATTAAAAAAAGCCCTAATTTTCACGATTTTCCTACATTCTCAATAAAATATGAAACTTAGAAAGAGAAAATAAAATAGCAATTAAAAATAGAAAATAAAATCCTAATTTAAAACAGAACTTCAAGACAGAAATTAAATCAGGAACTAAAAACAGAAATTAAAATAGAAATCAAAAATAGAAAATTCAAATGGAAATTAAAAATGAAATTAAAATAGAAAATAAAAAGAAATTAAAACAACCTTAATTTTCATGATTTCCTTTTCAATAAAAACAAAAATAAAAAAGAGAAGAAAATTAAAACATAGCTGAAAATATAAATTCAAAGCAAAAATTAAGACAAAAAAATAAAAACACTATTATAATAGAAATCAAAAATAGAAATTCAAAATAGAAACTTAAAACAAGAATATAAAATTAAAATTAGAGAAAAAATTAAGATAAAAAATAAAAAGAAATTAAAATGATTTCTAATTTTCACGATGGATGAAAAGGAAAGAGAAAAAAATGAGAAAGGGAGATGAGGAAACAGAAACGAAAAATTTGAAGACAGCTAAGAGGGTTGTAAGATTGCGAAGAAGGAAGAAGTGGGATAAGGGGAAAATTGAAGAAATATGAAGGGAGCAATAAGAAGGAAAAGAGAATGGTGGAGAAGGAAGATGGGGAAAATAAGGAATTTTTTTTTTTTACCAAAATAGGATAGAAGTGTTTGGGCGGGAAAATTTAAAAGAAAATGCAAAAATAAATAAAAAAATAATTACAATATTTAATAAATTATGGAAAAACTTTCATGTTATATAATATAGATTATGTAGTAAAATTTGGGGCCTCTTATTGATTTATCTAATGGACAATAATTCTCACAACCAAGTTCACTCTTGATCCACACACACACACACACACACACACACATATATATATATATATATATATATATATATATATATATATATATATATATATGTGTGTGTGTGTATACATACATGCTGCGTGCCGCACTTGCGTGGTTTCAGGTTAGAATAGATCTTCTGTTAAAAAATAAAATTTATCCATACCATTTGTTTGACTAGTTTTAATGATCTAGATTAAATGTATGAAATGAGGGAAAAATTATTTTCCATATATTAATGATGAGTTTATCAAATGAGGAATCAGTCATTAATTAAGAAACAATGCAAGTATTCATACAATCCAGACCACTCATCACAAGGAATCAAGAGCTGATACGTATTCTTATTTCAAAAAATAAATTTATGATCCCCTCTCTCTCTCTCTCTCTCTCTCTCTCTCTATCTATATATATATATATATATATATATATATATATATATATAGAGAGAGAGAGAGAGAGAGAGAGAGAGAGAGAGAGAGAGAGAGAGAGAGAGAGAGAGAGAGAGAGAGAGAGAGAGAGAGAGAGAGAGAGAGAGAGAGAGAGAGAGAGAGAGAGAGAGAGAGAGAGAGAGAGAGAGAGAGAGAGAGAGAGAGGATCAATTGAGAAAGGGTTTTTGAGTAACAAATAAGAATAAATCTGAATCATTAATTTTTTTTTGATGTACGATCCAGATTGCCTTATGTATGCAATATATGCATTTCATGAAATTAAAATTACAATACATTAAAACACATATTAAATGCATAAAAATATCGATGTACTAAATTATTGCATTCCATGCGTATATTTATATATATATATATATAGAGAGAGAGAGAGTCATTATGTGTTATTATTCAAGTTAGAGAGGGAGAGAGAGAGAGAGAGAGAGAGAGAGAGAGAGAGATCATAATGTGTTGTGCCTTACATTATTCAAGTTTAACCATCGACATTTATCTATAGCAATAAATCCCTCGTCCCCAGGGCCCTCACCTCCCGGTCCGATAGGGATTGGTGGAAGAATTTAATCATGGTGACTCAACGGTCCACTAGGTGGGAGGAACAGTGTCTGGTGCCCACAAGGAGCTATCCCCCACATTGGAGGGATAAAACTCCCACAATGCGGCTATCAGGACTCGAACCTACGTACTTGTAGCAATCTGTCACCCAGAAAACAATTGAGCTGTCCATGCGGACTTATGGTCCAATAGAAAGCGTCACATGAAAATGTGATGCCTTTTTCCTAGTTTTTAATAGTTTTGTTTGAGGAGAAAGTAAAAAGACTGTAAATAGAGTCAATCAATTGCATTCATAACAATGATAGAGGGGACTTTATATAGGCATTACAATGAGAGTCCTTCCATACATAGGATTCCTAGATAAGGTAAGACATCTAATAGGATCCTACTACCTCTAGAAGGATCTAGAACCTTCCATCTATGTATCTACAATCAGTATTAAGTAAGACACATCACGGGAATAATAATTCCCGAAACACTCCCCCTGTGTCGAGCACTAATACAACAATGGTGCAGAAGATGTTGCCTTCATAAAAACCTATTCCAAGCCAAAACAAAACCCCATGGGAAAAATAAAGGCTTGATGAGGAAAAGATTGCAACGCACCAAGATAACATGTCATGTATACTCCCCCTGATGTATACATAACGACTCCCCCTGATGAGTACCTCAAATCATAGGAGTCGGATGCCAAGTTGCCCTCACAACTATACCAAGGAAAAACCCAGTGGGAAAAATACCTCTTGGTTTAAGTTGAACAGAAGTACAACGCATCATTGTATGGATGTTCTCATAGGTCGCCTCGTTAAAAACCTTACCAAGTGAAAACCCAATGGGAAAAACAAACCTTGGTTTAAGGACAAAAAGAGCGCGACACATCCAAAGTGCAGAGTCACTAAAGACTTATCCGAGAATCAAGTTTTCTAAAGTCTTGACCTCCATGCACTAAATCAGTCATAACTTCTTCGATTCAATAAGTATCAACGAAACTGTAAGAACTTATGAAAACTAGACACCCATAGCTTTTCATTCACATATAGTACGTAACCTAGATCGACCTGAGCAGATCACAAAGCTCTATCGAAGTTGACTCAGCAAATTACCGGACATATCATGTCCTACTTTGCAACAATAGTCATATGTCACTCAACATGATGGATGTGATTAAATGGTTGGTTTCCTTGGAAAGTAGACACAAACCTTTCCAATGGTACCAATTTCACCATTTTCTATCAAGTGAGCTGCCCTGTAGGTCATATGGGAGATAGACGAACACATTCTGGGCAGATTCGAGTATCAATTTTCAAGTGTCCTTTTTATCGAGATAGAGCGAGCTTCAAGCTTCTTGTCAATCAAAGACATTGTGTGAGCGCATCCTAGGCCACCATCACAGTGGCTTTACCGGATTATTACGAATGAGTACATCGAGTCAAACATGAGTACATAATACCGTACTTTTCTTAAGACTGCATCATCACTTAAGTGAGCAAAGTCTTATTATGACTTCGACTAGTCATTGGAAATCATATAGGCATTACTTTATCGTCTCTTAGGGAAACCGTCCCTTAGATTGCCTTAAACCGATTGATGAATACGCATCATCAAGTGTACCCAAGATCCTTTCATTCTTAACTTTGGATTTAGCGGAATCTCTTAGTCTCACAAGAGTACATCACTATAAACCCTTAGTTTTACACGCAAAAGCTTCATATCTCTTCCAAATCAAGTATATACTTAGTATACGTTCCCGACAATCACTTGTCGACGCGCTCCATGGTCAGGAGCCACTTGATTTGAGTCTGATCCACCACGAGATCCTTTCATCACTTAACTTAGTTCCCCACTAAGATAAGATTTAACCACAAGCTGCACGTCAGTTTTTGGGAAACTATCTAACTGAAAAGATAGTGGATGCTATAACATCCATTACGATAGCACAACTAAGTTTTGTGTCATCGTAGTCGATTCCAGTGCGTTCATGAGAAACCTCGCGCTATGAGGTGAGTTTAACTCCTTCTCTCACTCGCTTTGACAAAGTATATGGATAGATCTTATCTCTGGAGTGTCGGCACCACTTCAACAAAGGGCTATCACTTTGTTTATACTGAAATCGCATATGTTTCCATTTTAGGCCAAGGCTACAACGTTGTAGATTTTCAACGAAATATGGTTCGATTAAACTCACATTCCACGTCCTCATGAACCGGCTTTATTCATAGAGTACTCTTTATGGATTGGCATTCATTGAGGCGTCCCCCAATGATGACTATAATCCAGAATCACATGAGACGGATGAGTTCATTTGATCATATGATCAAGTTTTCATGTACCAAATTCGCATACATTCTTAGCGAGAGTATTTATCGAACCAAGTGGCATCCCAATACTCTATGAGATCCACGACCTAGTAACACCATCTACCACAATTTGTGATGTTACCATATCACCATTTATAGGTGACGAACGTCCATGACCGGACACAATCCTTGCAGACATGTTTGCAGCATGTATTTAATCTCGTCACTTTAGGGAACTTGGTGAGACACAGTAGGGACAAACTACGACAATTCCAAGTTGTTCTACTCGAACATGATCATTCGCATCTCCCCCTAACGACGGGAAGACTGGCTCATCAAAGTGACTTACGAGATCGTCTGCCAAGGTATATTTTTAAGCGGACTATGAGTGAAAGCGCATGTCATATTCATCATTTATAACCCGTCATAATGCGTTGTGGTGACGCACTTTGGCACATGAACATGTGGACGATAAAGGTTTTCATTGTTAACACAATCTAGTTAACAAAATGCATACTGTTACACTCATAACTAAGCATTTGAATGATGATAGGTATAGGTGAATATGACATGTTGACCTATGCTACATAACCGTAGCTACTGGTCTTGAGAATCCAACAAAACCGCCACCATGCACCACCGGGATCGAACATAAAGAAACGATTGAACCGATGATAGGCCGTTGATTTTATCGAACCACTAGTGCTTTCTTGAAGAGTTCACTCCCTTCACCAGCCCCAAACACCTCAAAATTTCGTGAGCATGTATAAACGGGTGTTTAGGATTCCAAAACCATCAACCTTGTGGTTAAAAACCGGTCGAAATGACATCGAACTGGTTGTTGGGACGGCTGGTGGTATGTGAAAACTTCATTTAAGTGGTTCACCTCCTTCCAAGTCTCCAAATGGCATCAAAATTTGTGAGAAGGTAGCCTTGGATGTTAGGAAGTACTCGTTAAAATTTCACTTTAAGATATGGTCTAAAAGTGGGTGAACCGACCTTTACAATGACTGGTCCGCAAGTTGGACAACCAGAAATTCAGGTTTCATCAACTTATCAATCATTGTCAAAGGAACCACATAACATATAAATGTTATTACTTGAGTACGACCATTTGTGAACACCATCATAGCATCATAAGCCATCCAGGCTAATACTTATGATCATGTATTTATAAGGACTCGGTGAAAAGGGAGGACTCAGCACCATGCTTATGCGAGTCGTTACATTATTCTCTTTAGCATAGGAGGGTGTCATCTCCTAATCGTGCCAAAGAATAGGCTTAAATCAATGAACATGGCTAAGAAGGATCATTGGGGGGGGGGTCTTTGGCGTCATACATGTTTATGAAAACAAGACGAGGATGATATAAATATCATCATCGGTCATGAGCCCTGCTCATGATTCCACCAACGTACTATGGTGTTTTTGATCCAACTAGTTTCTTTGTTCAAAGAAAATGATGTCCATGACAATACCGTAGTATATGGATCATCAAATTATCCAAATTTCGGACTATTATAGCCTAAATGTGTCAATGTCCCAATACATCTTCTGGTTACACAAACTGATGCAAGTCGGACCATGTTGACTCATGAATATTTTTCCTTTCACATGTCCAATACAAGTGATGCATAAGATTTTATTTCTCACAAATTATAATGAGATGCTTATGAGTGATACACTTTTGGCATATATGTCATCGAGTCATAACATGGTTCAATTGTTACGGAACATATGTGACTAGAAAACGCCATTCGGCATTCAACAACTTGAGCATCATACCGCTCATTGATTGTGATGATCTATTCATTATGGTCACAATGGATTTATAAACCAAAATCCAAAAATATCGTGTTCCTTGAAAATAGCTTAATACGCACTCAATTTCGCTTGCAAAATTTTACAAATATGAGCATAGCGAATACTCTAACAACATAGAGATTTTATACCATATACGATCAAAATGATCTATCATATTGAGTGCATAACATGGCAAGATTAGATGCCTAAGGGGCAAAATTGCGACACAAGCATGATGTAAAACTACCATGCATACGCTCGACCTTCTTATAAGGGTGCGTATTTTGGGCTTTCCCAAGGAAACTGTTTTTCAACATTTGAAAGATGATAATTCAGCGTACAACGCATGCCAAAAACTGCATCATCTATGGCAAATTCGGCCAAAAACAGGTTGAAAAATATGTGTCATAATACCACTTGCAAATTTAAGATGGGAACCAAGTTGGTTGGAACAAAGTTAGCACAATCGCTGGAAATAAAATTCCGCGCAGCTTGACCTTTGTTCACTAAAACAGCGATAACTCCCTTGTTAGGAAGGCTATGGACGAACGGTCAGATGTTCTGGACGAACGGTTAATTAATGATGTCGCATAATGTGACGCGGCATTACTATAATCGGACGCCTTGTTACACTAATTAAAATTATTTCATTTATTTTTAAGACGAGACATGTATAATGCTAAAAAGTTTTATAATCCAACTATTTTGTGCAAAGATTCAATATTATTACTTATATGTATGACATTAAGATTATTTCTAAAAGAGTTAATTTTTTACATTAATTAAAATTTGTTTTTTCACAAAAAGACGTCACATCTTCTAAAGATTTTTTTTTTTCAGAATCATCTTTTTTTACTTTAAATAGTTTTAGACTTTCTTTACTTTTAAGATTATTTTTAGAAAAGAAGCAAATTCAATTAAAAAATTAATGATCAACATTTATTTTTTAATTAAGGAAAGTAGTTGTAACACCCCAAGATATTCAGGGTATATTACAACGTCGTAGACCCCTAAGTGGGATCGACCAGGCTAAATAAACAATACCGCTCGTCTAACCATCTCGGTTAGCGAGAAACACACAACACCACAACAATAATTGAATGAAATCACCCGGTACAATCGGTAAACGGGACATCACCCAAATTCACAAATACGATTTAACATACAAAACATATCCCAAATCAAAAATGCATAAGTACTCGCGAGTACTGTCTACAAGTTCACAAGTTTGGAAAACAATCACATCAAAAATGGACAACTGAAATAAAGGGACTCCATTGTATAGGTCAACATCTCCGGCCAGCATCCTCGTACTGCTCTAGTGTCCGCTCGATCGGCTGAACGACACCTGAAATTCATAACAAGAATTTCCCCAAAACAGGTCCCCAGAGGGTTAGCAATTACGCTAGTACAAGTAATCAAGACAAACCATTTGCTTACACATTTCATAGTACATGCATCAAGTCATTTCAAAATCCAAAACCAGATATATCTTTTTCAGAAAACAACAGTCAATAATCACAGTACAATCTTGCCTAGGACCGGGGCTAAACAACTGGTCCCATCCGAGGCCTCTATGGACCCTCCTAGACTGGCCATAGTTAAAAATCAAAATCACATGCATCGCTTAGGACCGGGGCTAAACCACTGGTCCCATTCGAGGCCTCTATGGACCCTCTCGGACTGGCTAGCCAACAAGCTCGTGAATCTGGGGCTAAACCACTGGATTCCTCCAAGGCCCCGTCGGACCCTCCCGGAGTGAGCAAAGCACATACATATTATACATCACCATTTCAGGTTAAGCATAAAGGTTTCACAAGAATACTTGCCTTGAGTAATTAACGACGAAACGAACGGAACGGAGAATCAACCACGATCGCTAGGAACCGACAACCACGAACCTCACGATTCGAAGAATACAATCACAACCAATTCTACACGGGTACGGAAATGGAATACGCCTGAAAACCCACCTACGATTTATGTAAATTCATACAAAAACAACAACGAGGGCGGATCGCAACCGAACCCTCTCGATTTCACAAATACCACAAAATTTACCATGAACTCATAGGAAAAATATGAATACCACTAAGTTTAATCACATACATCATGGATTAATCAACATCACGGAATGAAACGGACGTTAAATCGAAAATCCCAAAATTTCCCAAAAGTAGGGTTCTAAGAGATTTTATCTTGATTCGAAGATGAACAACGGATGATTTAGGGTTAGGTTGATGTTATGATGCTCGAATATACTTACCCAACAAAGTTTAGGTGAAAATCGGACGAACCCTAGCTCCAAAGATCCCCCCCGGCGCGAAGAGAAGAGAGAAGAGTGAAAAATGAGGAAAAAGTCGGCCGTGTCAGTTTATATACTGCCTCACATACGGCCGTAACTTAAGAACATTATGGCCGTAACGTGCCTGACTTATGGCCGTAACTGGCCTTGGGGAAGGATCTGGACAAATCAATGAAGCACACTTACGGCCGTAATACTCTATGGTTACGGCCGTAACATCTCTTACGACCGTAACTTATGAATATTACGCCCGTAAGTTGCCACTGGATCAAATACAGAAAAACGAAGTCTGGTTACGGCCGTACAAATAAGAACTTATGGCCGTAACTATTGACCATTACGGCCGTAACATCCCTGGCTTACGGTCATAACAGCCCTGGCTTACGGCCGTAACATGCCTCTGACAGCAGACCAGATATGCAATATGACGTCTCGACGAAGATCGATCGAAGAATACAAAGGTGTACCAACTACCAATGGATACACTCACGATGAGTTCGAGACATAAACTAAAGCGCAAAAAGGATACGCGATTCTGACTATCCAAAGGTTCGGAAACGACAAGGATAGTAATTACCCCATAACTTTGGGAAATTACAAAACGGTCCAAAAACATCCGAAACACACGATACACGATCGAAACACTAAGAAAAAGCTCGCAACATGCATAATAACATCAGGTGGATTTAAGGCAACCCCAAAACAGCGGTTCCGAACAACGATTACGAGAATTGAACCAAATAGCGACACAAATGACATTAAATGAGGAATTGAGTAAAATAGGTCCGAAACAAGCTCGGATGACAAAAAGTCCAGTATTAAATATTCTCGAAATATCAATACGGTTACAAGCGACTCACTAAAAATGAAAAATACACCAAAATGAAAATACGAGAAAAAGAAAAATGTGGATATTACATTCTACCCCTCTAAAAGCAAGTTTCGTCCCGAAACTTAAGAAGCAAACCAATTCGGGTAGCTAGCACGCATGCTATCCTCAGTTTCCCAAGTTGCTGTTGGAACACTATTGGTCAGTATCGCCATTTGGAGATAGAGTTGTGAAACTCTTTTGCGTTGCGGAACCGATTTAAGTAAAGTGCAGAAAATAAATCGACACAAGGATTTATTGAGGTTCGGATATTAACGAAGCCTACGTCCTCTGTTGGTATTTTTTTCAATAGGATGAAGATCAGCCTCTGCACCTCTCTTCTATCGGTCGAGGGATAACCGTTACAAACTTGTCTTCTATTGGTCCAAGGTAAACCGTACAATCTCTCTTCTATCGATCGAGATATTACCGCTTGTACTTGTCTTTGTGTCGGTCCAAGTTAAACCGTTTTTCTTTTCTATTGGACAAGGAATTAACAACTCTAGCTTTCTATGGATACTAGATAAACCTCACTTAGATACACTACTATAAAAACAGCATTTACTGACACTTAGTTTCTGACACTTTATCAAAAGTGTCAGTAACTTCATACATTTGACTCATTTTTTCTTTTTAATATAATTGTGTCATAAGATACTGACACTTAAATATCAGTAACTTGAGTATCAGAATTTACTGACACTTAAATATCAATAATAAAAAAAACTCAATTTATATTTATTTATAATACTTCACACCTAACCCTACTCCATCTACTCCATCGATAAAAGTCTCTCTCTCCCTCATTTACATCAGCCGCCGCCCCATCCTTCTTCAACTTCACCAAATTCTCGTTCGATTTCCGGAGGTTCCTTCTCTCTGTGATTTTTCAGTTCTAATCGACGTCTCTATTGAATCCGGCGATTTGAGGTTAAAACCCTAGAGTTTTTGTTCATTTTTTCTGTTTTCTCAAATTATAATCCGACGATTTTGTTGCTTGTTGTCTAAGCTTTGTTCTAATAAGAAAATTGAGGAAAACGCTGGCGGATTTTGGGATAAATTGTTGATTTCGGATCTATTCCGACTGGTGAAGCAGGATTAGTGGTGGAAATCAATTTACATAGATGTCGTTGCCGAGGAATAGAAAGAGACCTTCAGATGGAGGTCATCTTAAACCTAGTTTATTGTTTATTCGATTTTTAAGCTTTGATTTTGTTGCTTGTTGATTTATGTATGCTTTGAAGTTCGTTTTGAGTTTTGAAATCATGTAGTTGTGTTGTTTTTCATTGTCTGTGGATACAGTGTTTTATTTGAACTAACGAGGTCTATTGTTTCTGTCCATATGGAGATGTCTAATGTTTCAGTTATGATTATTCTACGTTTTGGTAGACAACATGATCTAATGTTTGAGTTGTGTGACTGTTGTGAGTTTCCTGTTTGTAAAATAGATTTACAGTTTACTTGTTTTTGCGGTTTGATGTAATTGTAAGATTGGTTCATTTACTGCTGCTTATAGAATTGAAGAACAGATATATATCATTTAACTTTAGATATCATTTTTTCTTATCTTGATTTATGTCATCACAGAGCCACACGGATCGCATTGTTTTCAAACTATTTGGAAAAGAACCTAGCAATTTTTCCCTTGTTTTACGGGCAAAAGAGCCACACGAACTACTTTCTTTTGCTGTATTATTGTATGAATTATTTTCTCTTGAAGATATTATTTATCCATCTATATATTATACCGTTCATGCATGGTATCACTCACTGGAAACTTCGAAAACCTTTGTGATGGTTTTCATTCTTCTTCTACTGCCACATTTTTACCATGTATTTTTTATTTTCAATGAAATTTGTACATGAGTTACCTCATGCAAGTCTCTCCATATGGGTGATTTATTTTCTGGTGAACCTGCATCGACATGTTAATATAAAGCAACATGATTTGTCTCCCCCCCCCATTCACTCTCTGCTTTCTGTTTGTGGAAGATATCTGATAAATGATTCATAAATGTACTGTTGTATGCTTTATTTTCTAGGGTCGTACAGTGTAATTTAAGTGAGAGACTCATTGCAAATGGCCGTTTGATAGAGGTCAGTTTTGATTTAAGTGTTTACAATACTCATCATAGGCCTGTGTCGTTCTGATTTAAGTGTTTACAGTTTTGATTTAAGTGTTTAAGCCAATGTCTTTTGATATCAAGTTTCATGATGTCCAATGGAAAAAGTACAGGTGTGCTATACCTAAGCTGAACAAAGAGATCGTGCCCGAGAAATGCAAGTTGATTGTGAAGTCCAAGAGGGTGGTTATTGCTCTAGTCAAAGCTTCTAAAGGGAACTGGTCGGATTTGCACTTCAAGGAAGACAAGGTAATTAATTTTTGCATGTATAAATATTCGTACTGTGGTGTGGAGTTGTCATTATTGTAATCATACAGTTGAAGCCGAACTTAGACAAGGAATGGGATCCAATGGATGGAATAATGGACTTGATGAAGGTATGGCCTTGAGCACATTG
Source organism: Orobanche coerulescens (assembly GCA_033398695.1). NCBI lineage: Eukaryota > Viridiplantae > Streptophyta > Magnoliopsida > Lamiales > Orobanchaceae > Orobanche > Orobanche coerulescens. Next base: position 141,390,717 of record CM065805.1, on the reverse strand, counting down.
AGAAACCTGTTTTTTTTCCCTTTTTTTAGTAAATAATGATGATTTAAATTAATTCTTAATTTGTTTACAGAATATGTATGAGGAAGGGGATAAGGATATGAAGAGAACAATAGCTAAAGCATGGACTGATGCACGATCAGGCAAAGCAGCTGATCCTTTGAAGAGTTACCATTGAACATTTGTGGTTCTCAACTGGAGGACGAGTATGCCTTTTTTTTTTCTTTTAATGTTGTTATTGGTGCATGAACTCTTCATGTTAATGAGTGCTAGTTCTATTATAACAAATCGTATTCACTGATGGTGTGGATTGCAGCCATTTTGATATAAAAACAGTTTTGCGACATGTCCCATTGTTGTTGTGTTGAAGATGAGTTTTTTTTTGTTTGAATTTTGTCCCTGAGTTTTGGTCGAAGCCTTTCGAGTTTAGAATGAGAAGTAATGTTACCCGTTATTTTTCTATTTATGTTCTCATTACAAAAACACGCCTTGGAGTAATGTTGGGATAAAAAAGATACCGATGTGAGATGGCAGTGAAGGGTATTTAGTACTCAGATATTCTTTTGAATGCTGTTTTTTTTGGTTGGGATAAGTGACCAAGTCAGATGCATAGTATCGAAACTGAATAGATGGTTTGCAAAGGATCCTAGTGTACTTCGTCGTGTTGGTCATGTCATGTTGCAGCTTCCATATGCTGCACAACGCAATCCAAGGAATATTTTGATAGCAGATGACTGTTTCCAGTCATCCAAATTTCCAGCAAAGCGCATCACTCAGGTGGTGATAAAATCCATCTAGAAACTCTATGGAAGTATGTTCATTGATTCTTGACATCTGTTATCAAATAATTTATTTGAGTTCTTTCGGTAATTTGGTTTTTGTTCATTATCGTGGATTGCTTACTAAGCTCACCTTTCAGGACAAGTCTTAAGCCATGAAAATCTTGGTGATTATATAAAGATGAAGGTTCCTAGTGTAACACCCCCAAGTTATTCAGGGATATTACAGCGCCGTAAGCCCCGCCGTGGGACCCACAAGGCTAAACATACGTGGAACCATAAAAATTGACCGATAAGGTCTACACACAATGGAATGAAAAACAATACAAAGGTATTCGAAACATAACCAATGTATTCATAAACATCACAACTCGAATCAATACTTCGGCAAACACAGGCCGGAACATCAAGGAAAAGGGAAAACAATACTCGAGTATTCAAATGCCAATCCAGTACAACAACACTGAACGAGAAACTCCAAACATAACTGGAAGACAGACACAGTATCACACTTGCCCACCATCTTCGTGCCGACCCGATACCTGCCTGTCCGACCTCCTGGAACCTGAAATACATGAAACGTATTTCCCCCATAAAGGGGTTAGCCGTCGAATAGCTAGTGCAAGTATAACAATATGAAACACAATACTCCTCGACAATAAAGTAAATGTAACCGTCAATTCATCAATTCAAGACTAGTATTCCGGAATAACTAAAATCTCATAAGACGTATGTGAATGCCGTAGAAACGGTTCGTTCACCTCATACGCCGTTACGTATGTGAATGCCGTAGAAACGGTTCGTTCACCTCATACGCCGATACATGTAGGAATGCCGTCAAAACGGTTCGTTCATTACATGCCAATCAATATATCTATGAATGCCGTAAAAACGGTTCGTTCATGATATGCCATCAATATTTCTTACTTTCAAAGTCGAGAACGTACAATCATAAATGTATACTTGCCTTTGAGACATCGACAATTCGAATGGAAAAAGGTATGAGTTCGGTAGGTCCAAGAACGCACTTCCGGCACCTAAACGATGCGCAAGGAATATGATAATCAATTATCCATATTCAAATTACACGAAGAAACCCCCGAAACCCGTCTACGATTCATAAAGATATATGGATAATCAACTAGAGGTTGGAAAATCGTCCAAAATCTCACAAGTCCGAAAACGGTACAATCCAAACCATAAAATCGTAGGAAAAGCATGCATACGGTATAGATACATCATAATCTCAAAGTTCTCAAGCTTCAAAGCGGTTAAATTGGACGAATCTACGAAAAACCCCAAAATTCCCAAAAGGTAGGGTTCTAAGGATTTTTACCTTGATTCGGACGTTAGGAGGAATTAGATGTTGAGAAATCCTTGTTCTCCAACCAAATATATTGTTGTTAGAAGGAAGATCGCTTCCAAACGCCTAAGATCGCCTCTCCCGAGTGATTCCCGTCGAAAAGGAGTGAAGAAGGTGAGAAATGAAGAAAATAAAGTCAACTGCCATATTTATATCTGTCCAGTCTAACGCACGCTACGCCTCCTTCATTAGCGTGCGCTAGCGAAGTCACCGGATAGTCCAGTGGCTTCTGTCGGCCCCGTTAGCGTGCGCTAATCATATGTCCCTAGCGTGCGCTAGCCCAAAATATGGCATCCAGTATTGGAGTCCAGAACTTACTGTCTCTGCCCTGCTCAAAACTTAGCGTGCGCTACCGCTATAGTTTAGCGTGCGTTATGCAATAGCTTTAGCGTGCGCTAGACGAAGCCTAGCGTACGCTATCTGATAGTCCAGAAAACCTGACAACCTCACTGCCTCTGCTGACCAGCCCGGTAGCGTGCGCTACAGACGGATGTTAGCGTGCGCTACTATCCATGGATACCGCGCGCTAACAAGCTCCTAGCGTGCGTTAATCCACCAGTCCAGAGAGCAGTCCGAAATACTGGTTCTGACCTGATTGATCCTCTTAGCGCGCGCTACGGCTCAGAGCTAGCGTGCGCTAATCAAGCAGAATTAGCGTGCGTTAGCCTAGGCCTAGCGTACGCTATATCTCTGGCACAGAACATTCTCGCAAGGTCTAAACGACATGATCAAGAACCAAACGAGATACGAAACTCAATAACAATATCAACAACATCTCCAAACATTTACAGAGCGACAAAATAAGGAGGATGACAGAGTCAAACAGTCAATAAAAGTACGGGTATTACATTCTCCCCCTCTAAAAAGAAGTTTCGTCCCGAAACTTAAGAAATAAATAGTTCGGGGTATTCCACCCGCATCTTCTCTTCCGTCTCCCAAGTTGCCTCCTCGACTCCATGTCTCGACCATTGCACTTTAATCAGTGAAATGGTCTTATGCCGAAGTTGTTTCTCGCGACGCTCAAGGATCTTCACGGGTCTCTCCGGAAAGGTATTATCCTTGGCTACGTCAATCTCACTGTAGTCGATGATGTGGCTCGGATCCGGTACGTACTTTCTCAAATGAGACACATGAAAAACACTATGGACGTGACTCAAATCTGGAGGCAACGCCAAGCGATAAGCTAAATCTCCAACTCTGTCCAAAATCTCGAAAGGTCCGATATACCTCGGACTAAGTTTCCCCTTTTTCCCGAAGCGGAAAACTCCACGGGTCGGCGACACCTTGAGTAAGACATGATCCCCCACTTCGAACTCCAAGGGTCGACGACGAGTATCAGCATAAGATTTCTGATGACTCTGGGCAGCTAGTAATCGGTCCCGGATAATGGTAATCTTTTCCTTAGTCTCCATCAACATATCCGGCTCCGTCCCAACTAGCTCAGAAGCCTCGTCCCAACATAATGGCGACCTACATCGCCTACCATAAAGTGCCTCGAAGGGTGCCATTTGGATCGACGCATGCCAACTATTATTGTAAGCAAACTCGATCAACGGCAAGTGAAGCTCCCAATCATTACTCCAATCTAAGGCACAAGCCCGTAACATATCTTCCAACGTCTGAATCGTCCTCTCTGTCTGACCATCCGACTGAGGATGAAAAGAAGTGCTCAATCTCAACTCAGTACCCAAAGCCTGATGAACGGCCTGCCAAAAGTGCGATACGAAACGGCCGTCTCGATCAGAAACAATGGTTTTGGGGGCACCGTGTAGCCTCACAATCTCAGCAATAAAAGTTCGAGCTAGTCTATCCGGTCCCCAAGTATCCTTAATACCTAAAAAGTGTGCAGACTTGGTCAGCCGATCGATAATTACCCAAATCATATTCATTCCGGCCCGAGTTCTCGGCATGCCAGCGATGAAATCCATAGAAATGTCTTCCCACTTCCACTCGGGAATGGGAAGCGGATTCAATAACCGCGCTGGTCGTTGATGTTCGATCTTGACTTGTTGACACGTCAAGCACCGTAGTACAAACTACGTAACATCCTTCTTCATGTTATTCCACCAAAAATTACGCTTCAAATCTTTATACATCTTACTCGTCCCGGGGTGGATTGAGTAAGGCGTAGCATGCGCTTCTCGGAGAATTCTCTGTCTCAACTCTAAATCGTTCGGAACACAAAGCCTGCCCTGAAATCTCAGAATACCATCCTCGTGTACCATAAAGCCAGGAGCTTTTCCTTTAATTACATCTTCCTTCAGTTGAGAAATCATCGGGTCACTCCACTGCTTCCCTTTGATGTCATCAACTAAAGACGAAGTAATTTCGAGAGTACACAGCTGCCCCTGTACTCGTTGAAGCCAAACTTCTATCCCTTGCTCAATTAAGTCCTGACGAATTTTCGTCTGAGGTGTAAGAACCTCGAGCATTTGAAGAGATGCCGATTTGCGGCTCAAAGCATCCGCCACGACATTAGCTTTTCCGGGGTGGTAAAGAATTTCCAAATCATAATCCTTTATCAACTCTAACCAACGCCTCTATCTCATATTCAGCTCCTTCCGATGAAAATATATTTCGTGCTCTTGTGATCGGTATAAATCCGGCACGGCGAACCATACAAATAATGTCGCCAAATCTTGAGTGCGAAGACAATTGCGGCCAACTCTAAATCGTGAGTAGGATAATTCATCTCATAAGGCTTTAATTGTCGAGACGCAAAAGCTATCGTCTTATCATGCTGCATGAGCACACAGCCCAGGCCTTGACTCGAAGCGTCACTATAAACTGCAAAGCCCTCGCTACCATGTGGTAAGGTTAAAATTGGTGCTGAAGTCAAACGTTTCTTCAGTTCATCGAAGCTCTGCTGTCTCTCATCCGTCCAAACAAACTTTTCGGTCTTCTGGAGTAATTTCGTAAGCGGTCGAGCGAGTTTCGAGAACCCCTCGACAAACCGACGGTAATACCCAGCAAGGCCCAAAAAGCTACGAACCTCCTTAACATTTTTAGGCGGTGCCCAATCTAGCACTGCCTCGATCTTCTGCGGGTCTACACGAACCCCTTCGGCCGAAATCACATGGCCTAGAAACATAACTTCTTCCAACCAAAATTCACATTTCGAGAATTTTGCATAGAGGTGCTCGGTTCTCAAAATGTCTAATATCAAACGCAGGTCTCGGGCATGTTCCTCCTTATCTCGAGAGTAGATCAAGATGTCGTCAATAAAGACGACTACACATCTGTCGAGGTACTCGATGAATATCTTATTCATTAACTGCATGAAAACTGCCGGTGCATTAGTCAACCCAAAAGGCATAACTACAAATTCATAATGCCCATATCTCGTCCGAAATGCCGTCTTCGGAACATCTGACTCCCTCACCATGAGTTGATAATACCCGGATCTTAAATCAATTTTCGAGAAAACTGCAGCCCCTTGCAATTGATCAAATAAATCGTCTATACGTGGCAAAGGATACTTGTTCTTGATGGTTACTTTGTTCACCTCACGGTAGTCAATGCACAAACGTAGTGAACCATCCTTCTTCCTCACAAAAAGAACAGGCGCGCCCCAAGGCGAGGCGCTCGGTCTGATGTACCCTTTTTCCAGAAGTTCTCCTAATTGATTCTTCAATTCTTGCATCTCGGAAGGTGCCATCCGGTAAGGTGCTTTAGAAATCGGAGCCGCATCTGGCTCCAAGTCCACGGTAAACTCTATCTCTCGATCTGGCGGTAATCCCGGGAGGTCATTCGGAAAAACATCGGGGTACTCACTAACAACCGGAATCGAAGAGAAATCGATTTCATTTCCTTCCGTTTTCAAGGCATAACACCAATAGCCCGCACAACCTTTATTCAAAAGTTTTACGGCCTTCATGGCACTGATAAGTAACTTGGATAGTCCCGACTTATGCCCCAAAAATGAGTACTCAGATCCGTCTTTAGTCATCATGGTGATAACCTTAGTACGGTAGTTCATAATCGCTTGATGACTATCAAGCCAATCCTCGCCGAGGATCACGTCCTCGCCTTCCATATCAACTACAATTAAATTCGATAACCAATCCATACCGGATATAATCACCGAAAAATCTCTAATCTCCCGGTTCCCCACAATTCTATCCCCGCTAGGCAGTCTCACGATGAAGGGATCGCAAGTAGTCAGACAAGTTATATTCAAACGGCGTACACACTCCAAAGAAATAAAAGAATGTGTAGCACCCGAATCAAAAAGTACACGGACTGAATGAGATAGGATATGAATGGTACCTGAAGCCACCGCCGCGTCGGGTTCGTCTGTTCGACGCATCTCATAAACTTGTGGTTGCACCGAACCGACGCTAGAGTTCCCCCCTCCAGCATTCTGACCCCGTCCCCGGCCCCTGCCAAAATTCTGCTGAGGTTGACCAAAAGATTGTCGCTGATTAATACCTTGATCAAGAGGTGTTGGGGCAGAAGCCCGAGTGTCCAAAGTCTGGTTCGGCTCGGAACAATAAACCGCTCTATGCCCCATCTGACCACACGTGTGACACTTCAATAGTGGAAAGTAGCACTCCGAACTAAAGTGGCCTGGACGACCACAATTATAGCAAGTCACTGTGCGATTTGAGGTACCCGGAGTGGGACGGTAACCCCTCTTCCCTTTATTAGAACGTGATGACTGTCCGGCAAAATGGTTAGTCGTCTGTGACTTCTGAAAGTTGCCACCCTTAGAGCCAGAAAAATTTCCCCCGACTTTCTGCTTCTTCGGTTCTTCAACGGTATCATTGTCGGGGCTCAACATATCATGGGCCAAAGCTCTGTCTTGATACTCTTTTAATGTGGTACAAGCAAATCCGGCCATGTACCTCCGTAAATCCAAATTCATCCGCATATCAAAATAACGGATCTTATCACGCTCGTTACGCACTCGATCCTTCACATGGATCAATTGTTGGTTATACTCCACGATCGCCTGTGAAACGGGAATATCTTGTGGTTTAGCCTCGAAGAAGGCCCGAATTCGGCTCTCTCGTACCGGCCAAGGACAAAACTCGGCCTCAAAGAGCTCCTTAAACTCATCCCACGAGGCAATACGGTCCTGTGGCTTGATGACCTTCCACCAAGTAGCCTCCTTAGTGAGGAAATACTGAGCAATTGGTACTTTCCTCACCTCGGGGCAATCAACCGCCTCGAAAATCTTCTCTAATTCCGCTAGCGATCTTCCCCTAGCTTAACGGGCAGGCACCGCCAAACTGTGGAGGGTGCATACGGATTACATTCTGAAGCAAGGCATCCGTGTTTGGGTTCGGGTTATTCATCTGAACAGTTTGGGCCAAAATAGTCATTTGAGTAGCCAATTGTTGAAGTGCATTCGCCACTCCAACGTCCGCGTTGTTCCCCTGACCGTCGGTCGTCGTCGACTCTTGGTATCGGGATGCACCGAGTTCGACAAATCGGGGTTGGTCGACCCATCGAATCGATGGAAACGGCCGCGCCCACCTTCTCTTCCTCGCCCACGGCCACGACCACGGCCCGGCCCTCTACCGGGTGACATCTTGAAGAACACACAAGTCACGTAAGCACAATTTAATCGCGCGTCATCAAAGTGTCCGATTCTCAAGAATACCGATAAAAGGAAGCAAAAGCGAATAAGGAAACACCGGAAGAGTGAGAGGTCTTACAAGTACGGCCGCCTTGTGATGATGGCAGAGTAATGATACTGCGGACAATTAACGACTCGATCGACCCAAAAGACCGACAGCCTAGGTATCCATAGACCTAAGCTCTGATACCATATTCTGTAACACCCCCAAGTTATTCAGGGATATTACAGCGCCGTAAGCCCCGCCGTGGGACCCACAAGGCTAAACATACGTGGAACCATAAAAATTGACCGATAAGGTCTACACACAATGGAATGAAAAACAATACAAAGGTATTCGAAACATAACCAATGTATTCATAAACATCACAACTCGAATCAATACTTCGGCAAACATAGGCCGGAACATCAAGGAAAAGGGAAAACAATACTCGAGTATTCAAATGCCAATCCAGTACAACAACACTGAACGAGAAACTCCAAACATAATGTAATATCCGGTATTTTTCTTTCCCTTGTATTTTCATTTTTGGTATATTTCTCGGTCATAGTGACCGTCGTGTACCTTTCAGTATGTCCTTCCTCTCAACTGTTGAACTGTATTCTCGTTATTATTGTGCGGAACCGCCGTTTCGGGGTTGCCGTGGATCCATTTCGTGTTATTGGTTCCCAAATGTTGATTCCTATCGTTTTTATTCTCTTTCCGGATCATTTTTATCATTTTGGGACCCAAAAGGGGGTGTGGGCCGCGGCACACAAATTTCTTCAGTAGTTGGTCGGGCAAACTGTACTGTGTGCCACGGCACACCCATCCGGTGCCGCGGCACAGTGCCAAGTCAGTGCCGCGGCGCACCCGTCCGGTGCCGCGGCACACTCGTGTGACATCTGCGACCAAAACCCGCCTGTACCGGGTGCCGCGGCACACGCAGGCCATGCCGCGGCACACTGCTGAACCCTGGGAGTAAATTTTTGGCCTGTGCCGCGGCACACCTCAGCTGTGCCGCGGCACACAATGCGGCCAACCCCCTATATTTTGTTGTTTTGAGCGTAAGCTGCTCATTTCCTTCTTCTTCTTCCTGCGACGCGAGAGAGAGTGAGAGAGAGGGGGAGAGTTCTTCATCATTATCAATTGGGGGGTTGATTTTCATCATTTTTCTTCGGTAGTGAAGCCCGGACAATCAATCCAACGCGTGTTCTACGGATCTTAGTACTTGAATCTCCAAAGGTAACATCTCTAGAACCCTATTTTCGAATAATTGGGGATTTTGGGGTTTTTGTCCGATTCTTTCCGTTTTGTTGATAGATTCTTGATGAATATGATTAATCTTGTTGCTATCATTAATTTTCCTACGGATTCAGAGTATATTTTCATAGTTTTGCGGAATCGAGAGGGTTTGGTTGTGGTCCGCCCTCGTTGTTATTTTGTGCGAATATACATGAATCGTAGGCGGGTTTTCGGGTGTATTCCATTTCTGTATTTGGCTAGAGTTGGTTGTAATTATGTTCTTAGAATCGTTAGGTTCGGTTCCATTGATTCCTAGTGTTCGTCGGTGATTATCCTTTCCGTTCGTTGCGTCATCAAAATATTCAAGGCAAGTAATTCTTGGAAACCTTTATGCTTAACGTGAAATGGTAATGTATATTGTGTGTGCTTTACTCACCTCGGGAGGGTCCGACGGGGCCTCGAGGGAATCTATGGCTTCGTCCTGGATTCATGAGTTTGATTCGCTAGCCAGCTCGGGAGGGTCCTTAGAGGCCTCGAGTGGGATTCGTGGCTTCGTCCCGGTCCTAGGTGACGTGTGGTGCTTGGTTTGTTTTATGAATGTGGCCAGCTCGGGAGGGTCCTTAGAGGCCTCGAGTGGGATTTGTGGCTTCCCGGTCTAGGCAAATTAATTGTATTTGCTTGTTTCGGAAAAGACATGTCTGGTTTTTTTTTTTTTTTGAAATGATATTGGTGCATGTACTATGAAATGTGTAAGCGATTGGTTTGCCTTGATTACTTGTACTAGCGTAATTGCTAACCCCTCTGGGGACCTGTTTTGGGGAAATTCTTGTTATGGATTTCAGGTTATGATTATCCGGACGAGCGGGCACAGACGCAGGACGCGTTGGCAGTCGTTGATATGTGCATTTGGGTCTTTCTATTTCTTTCGTCCATTTCGATTTGGTTGTTCTAATAATTATAAACTTATAGAATGTACTCGCGAGTACTTAGGCTTTTCATTTCAAACTCCGTATTGTGCTACTTTTAAATTGGTACATTGTTGGCTGATGGTCATTTCGCCGGTTGCTCCGGGCGTAACTTTTTATGTCTTATAATTAAATGTGTGTCCTCGCTAACCGGGATGGTTAGTCGAGTGGAGTTTTCTTGTTTGTAGCCTGGTGGGTCCCATGTGGGGGGCTCCACGGCGCTGTAATATACTCTGAATATCTCGGGGTGTTACAGAAAATGGTATCAGAGCTCTAGGTTTATGGATACCTAGGCTTGTTGGTTATTTGGGTCTAGTCGTGTTTTGTCTTGCACATTTTCACACCGCCAAGCATCCCAAGATTTCCGGTGCTCGTAAGTTTTCTTATTCGGCTCTTTTGTTTCTTGCATTGTATTTCCACTTTTGAATCGTAGTTGCTTTTCCTCCCTTACTCATCATCGATATACTTCTGTTATCTCTCAACATCAGTATGGATGCCGGAGGAAACCGTGGTCGTGGTCGTGGTCGTGGTCGTGGACGCGGCCGAGGACGTGGGGCAGCCGGTGGGGCGGCCACGTCGCATTCTTCGGGAGCCGGCAGTACTGGTGACCGTCACAGTCATGCTTCTTCTCAGGAGCGCGCCGATCTTGGTATTGTTGGGATTCGGTGCCTAAAACGAAGGCCCAGCGGAAGCGGTAAAACAAAAATTAATTCGATCCGAATCCCTACGAGGATCGATCGAGCTACGTATATACGAATATATAAACGAAAAGCAAGAGTCATAAGAAACTAACCCTCGAAGTCCGTTGATTAAATGGAAACCTTCTCTTGAGCTATTCCCCAAGCTCTTGAACGATCCAACGCCGAAAGTACCGCGTCTCTACTTGCCACGCGCCGGAGAAACGACCGGAACGACGATCACCTTGCTATCCTCCGAGGATACGGCTAGAGCTAAGTGATGAAGCTTCCAATATGAGATTATCACACTCTAAGTGTATAACTCACAACTCTCATTTATTTCTTGATTTTTCTCCAAGAATCACCAAGAACAAGTTGAAGAAGAAGATGAAGATAAGTGTTTGAACTCAAAGTCTCACTTTCTCTCTCTCTCAATGTATCTCACGGTTGGCACAATGATCATTTTAGAGAGTGACAAGTCTTCTCTTCTTATTCAATTCCTTTCCACATGAGAACAACTCATGTTTAACCCCACCTTGAAAAAGATATCAAATATCTATTCATTAAACACCTAATCAAGATTCCAATTGATTTAAAAATCAAAGTCTTGTCAAGGTGTGGGGAAGGCGGCTATGATGAAGAAATACGACGAGTTCGGTTCGTTTGGACTCAGAGTCCAAACAGATAAACTCCGATTCCGTTCGATGTATTTATATCGATCAATTAATCCAATTAATTAATCATATCAAATACATAATAACATAATTAATTTCTCCAAGAAATAATTATATCCATGAATTAAATTAATCACCCAGTGATATATTTAATTCATTAAGCCGTAAATCAATTTATCCGATAAATCGATTTAAATATCCAATGTCCCAAATTAGATATCCAATATCTAATATTCATAATGAGAGAATTAGCTTAATTCATTCCGTCGTCAATCCTAATGCGCGACTCGGTAGGTCCGTCTCGATCAAGAATGGGAGGAACCAAAGAGTAGTAGCACCACCTAGCCAGAGTGGTGGCCTACACTGTACCCCAACTGAGAACGAATGATTGGGATCATTCAAGAACCATTCTGTAGTGAATACCAGTATACGTATAAACCCTTCTTTCAAATGTCCCGATCAAGTTATAGGGTCACGGTCAGTCAAACCCTATCTCACTTGACGCTATGCATGCGTTAATGCAAATCGAGATCATCGAGCATCGTGTATCTAATACAACTAGCTCCAATGCTTTGGCCAAAGACTTATGATCTCATCGCAATAACCGCATAGGACATATAACCCGCTCACTAACGGGAGAAAGAATTCTATCTTGGTATTCGGTAGGACCCTGCTACTTGCCGTCAAGATGCACGTCGAGGTTGACCCCGCCTTAGGTTTACAGGTCGAACTACTCTAATGAAAATCTTGACGTCACAAGCACATCCCTACTAAATCCTCAAGTCTAAGGTTCACGAATACCTATCACAACCTTTCGATTCCGTCATTGATCGTCCGGAGTGAAATCCATGTGACGAATCGAGGGTGAGTCGGTTCGAGTATACTAATCCAATTAGCATACCTATAACGTGTGCTCCCACTAACCATTAGTGTTCGGAGCACTCTCCATGTCAAAGAACACGTCATACAAGTCTTCACATAAACTTAACGCCTACCAAGTTTCATCGACTTGCGAACGATTAAGTATTTGAGCTATAACCTTTCCAAGGCCGACTCCCTTATCCAATAAGGAGTGGAACGCTTTGCTCTCAAATACACGGACTAGTTTCTATATGTTTATTTACGAGTTAGGAATGCCAAGAACTACCGGTAAATAAAGAAACATTCATTTGCCTTATATAATTGGTTTACATAATTACAAGTACAATGCCCTCACTCAACAACCTCTGAGTGGCATTCGAGGGCATACTCCTAACAATCTCCCACTTGCACTCAATGCCACACACTATGGTATCTAATACCCATGTTCTCTAGATGACGCTCCAAGCTAGTCCGAAAGTGGCTTGGTCACTGGATCGGCGACGTTGTCGGCCGAGTCTACTCTGTGCATCTGATGTATCCCTTGCGAACAAATTCTCTTACGAGATGATACTTCCTCTCAATATGTTTGGTCTTTGTTGTGAAACCTCGGCTCCTTGGCTGCGCTTCTGACTCCGTCGTTGTCGCAGATAGCGGAACAGGCATTTCGGACATGGTATCATTTGAAGTTCTCCCGAAACTTCTTAATCCGTAACCCTTCCTTGGAAGCCTCCGAGGCCGCTTGATACTCGGCTGACAGTGGAATCGCATCGCGCTTTGCTTGGCACTACGCCAAGATATCGCTCCTCCATTAAGAGTAAATATATAGCCGAGTGGACATCGAGTCGTCCTTCATCCTTGGAAGTCCGAATCGGTGAATCCCACCACATCTAAATCTCCACCGCCATACATAAGAACCATATCTCTCGTTCTTCTCAAGTACTTGAGAACGTTCTTTCTGAAGATCCAATGTTCCCTACAGGTTTGCTGAAACCTACTCACCATGCTTACGGCATGCGCGATGTCAGTCTTGTACACAACATAGCATACATAAGGCTACCCACGGCCGAAGCATATGGTATATTACTCATTTCCTTGCGTTGTTCCTCACTTTGAGGACACATCTTCAAGGTGAGTTTTATTCCATGTTGCATCGGTAGGAACCCTCTTTTAGAATCATCCATCTTAAATCGCTTTAAGATCTTATCTATATAGAGGGCTTGGGAAAGGCCTATTGTTCTCTTCGATCTATCCCGGTAGAGCCGAATACCAAGAATATAGGTTGCTTCTCCCAAGTCTTTCATGGAGAAATTACTCGAAAGCCAAGCTTTCACAGAAGTGAGCATTCCCACATCATTTCCTATTAGTAGAATGTCATCTACATATAGTACTAAGAATGCGATCTTGCTCCCACTAACCTTCTTGTATACACAAGGTTCCTCTTCATTTTGCACGAAGTCAAACTCTTTGACCGCCTCGTCAAAACGAAGGTTCCAACTACGCGACGCTTGCTTCAGTCCATAAATGGAACGCTGAAGCTTGCACACTTTCTGAATATCGACTTCGGACACAAAGCCTTTAGGCTGCTCCATATAGATTTCCTCCTCGAGGAATCCATTAAGGAAAGCCGTCTTTACGTCCATTTGCCATATCTCATAATCGTGGTAGGCAGCTATAGCAAGCATCATGCGAATAGACTTGATCATGGCTACGGGCGAGAAGGTATCGTGGTAATCGATCCCTTCCTTCTGGGTATAACCCTTTGCCACAAGCCTGGCCTTATAGGCGTCAACCTTGCCATCACCATCAGTCTTTCTCTTGTAGATCCACTTATTCCCAATGGGCACTATGCCCTTGGGGCGGTCTACTAGAGTCCAGACCTGATTTACATGCATCGAGTCTATCTCAGCTTCCATAGCTTCACGCCATTTCGCGGAGTCTACATCCACCATCGCTTGGTCATAGGTCGTCGGGTCGGTCTCTTGGATATCACTTGGAACCTCATGGAGACCCAGCTCCTCCAAGTGCACAAGCCCATACCTCTCAGGTAAATGAGACACCCTACTAGACCTACGAGGTGGTTGTACTTGTGTTTCAGAAAGTTCGGTTCCAGTTTCTTGCAGTGTCTCTCGAGGAGTTTCATTGTATTCTTCTAAAGAAATACTTCTACCCGCTCCGCCTTCTGAATGAACTCATCTTCCAGAAGTGTGCTTGTAAAGCAACAATGATCCTTCAATCTTCGGGCATGTAGAATAGATATCCCATCGTCCCAGACGGAATCCAATGAAACGTCCCTTCGCAGACCTAGCTTCCAACTTTTCCACCTTAGTCTTCTTGACATAAGCGGGACATCCCCAAATCCTAATATGATTAAGACTTGGTTTCCTTCCTTCCCACATCTCATGTGGAGTTTTAGGAACGGATTTGGAAGGACATCTGATCAAGATATACGCGGCGATCAGTGCATACCCCCACTGTAAATCGGCAAGTCGGTATAGTTAGCATGGAACGGACCATGTTCAACAGGTCGGTTCCTTCTTTCGACACACCATTTAAGCGAGGAGTACCTGGAGGTGTTAGTTGTGAAACTATTCCATGTTCCTTAAGGAACTCGTCAAACTCCGTACTCATATACTCGCCACCTCGGTCCGACCGAAGTGCTTTGATATGATTACCAGTTTGTTTCTCGACTAGGGCCTTGAATTCCTGGAATTTCTCAAAGGCCTCGGATTTATGTTTCATTAGGTATACATAACCATACCTAGTATGATCATCTGTAAACGTAATGAAATATTGATATCCGTCACGTGCTGCTTCCAAAGCACCACAAACGTCAGTATGGATTAATCCTAGTTTATCAGCGGCTCTTTCAAAAGTCCCTGTGAAGGGGGACTTAGTCATTTTGCCTTTAAGGCAAGATTCACAAGTAGGAAAGGGATCCGATCCCAATGGACCCATAAGTCCATCTTTTTCCATCTTGTAAACCTTGGTCTGACCAACATGACCAAGTCTAAGATGCCATTTCAAAACTTGGTTGGTTTCATCCCTACCACGTTTTCTAGTCATAGTATTCACAACTACTTTGTTGCTGAGATTTAGATGATACAATCCATTCAACAATGTAGCATTACCACTAGTTTATTTCTAAAATAAATTTTAGAACCATCACCAATGAAAAATGAAAAGCCTTTTCGGTCCATGACCGGAATGGATACAATGTTTTTGTGCCCCTTGGGCAAAACAAGTACATCTTCTAAAGTCAAAACAAAACCGGATTCTAAACCCAAAAGAAGTGATCCTATGTCGGTCGCCTCGACACTATGCCCGCTTCCGACTGTGATCATAACTTCTCCAGATCCAAGCTTCCTACTTTGTTCCAGATCCTGATTCACGGTACAAATATGAGAACTAGCACCAGAATCCAGTATCCAGGAAGTAGAAAATACAGTAGCAGAACAATTTGTTTCCAAAACTAAAAGTTCTGTACCTGAAGTGCCATGAAGAATCGGACAGTCTCTAGCCCAGTGGCCCTGCTCACCGCACTTGAGACAAGCATGCTTCTTCTTCTTGTTCTTTGGAACCATCGGGGCCTTGCCCTTTCCCTTAAGGTCCTTAGCTTGTGGTCCAGTCCGCTTCTTGGTCTTTTTCTTCTTATTCTTTGACTTAGAAGTCCGTAAGAAATCACAAGTGCAGACTCCTTCATCATGAGTCTTCATCGAGGCGGCGGTCACTAGTTTGTTCATTAGCCCGGCTAAGTTACATGCAATTTCGTTGCGGTTGAAGTTCATAACAAACTATGAGAAGGAATCGGGGAGAGGCGTAGGATAAGGTCGGTTTGAAGAGAAGCATCCATTTTAAAATCAAGAGCCTCCAATCTCTCGATCATGGATATCATTTTGAGGACGTGTTCCCCAACCTTCTCACCTTCCTTCATCCTAGCACCGAACAATTGCTTGGATATCTCATATCTAGCAGTTCTGCTGTGCTCACCATAAAGCTCGGTTAAGTGAGATAGAATCTGCCTAGCAGAAGTCATTTTCTCATGAGCTCTCTGAAGCTCATTAGACATGGAAGCCATCATATAAGCACGAACTTTCACGTCATCCTTAACCCACTTTTCGTGGTTTTCAATCTCTTCCTGATTGGCTCGGGTCCGCACAGGAGGCGCCGAATGTCCGTCTCAAGACATATCCCGGTGCCTCTATCGAGGACAATCATCGGTTGCGGAGCCAATCCACAAAGTTAGGTCCCATTAAGGTGTTCTTTTCGAGTAGAATTGCGAGTGGATTCATTGTCATATTGAGATTTATGCATTAAGTATAACAGTTAATTAGTGACTCATTCAATTATGTTCGAGTATAGAATTTAAGGTCTTTTCTATTCTTGTTACCCGGCTCCCACTATTTTTATCGGAATAACACACCCCATGTGATATCCTAAGTATCGTCGCTCTACTTCATAGTGGTGATCGAGTTCTTTATAAATCTTAATAGAGGGCAACGAGCAGGTTTCTAGTCTATTAATTTTCATAAAGTGGTGTCCAACACCAACCCATCTAATGGATGATTCGATCTTCTTTTTCCCCTTGTTCACTCCCCTCAACCTATACGATTTCTATGGTTCGTGAACAAGTTAAGTTTATACCATCGACGCAAATCAGTTTCACAATTGAATCTTATCCGGCAACCTATCAGGTTTCTAGGGATAAAATTTGCTCCAACCGAAGGCATCCAATGCGCTCTCGGTAATTTATCCGTCCTCCCCGAACGACTACCCCGATAACTCGGAAGCATAGCACATCCGGTTTGGATTTCAATTTCCCGAAAACTCGATGGAGGGAAGGAAAACCTTGAAACCTTATAAACTTAATTATTTATAGTGGGAGAATTTTCGCGATTAACGTTACACTTTGCACATTAATCATATTAGCGCGTTTGAGGCATTCATACAATATGAAACAACCATTCACAACCTAGTTGCTACCAACATGTGGTTCATGGACCGTTCCTAGAAAACAAAAACTTCGTAATCTAATTACAAGTCTTCGTCTTGAATCTTCGTCTTCTCGAAATGGATCTTCCTCCGGTCTTCGTCATTACATATAAATTTTACATCAAAAATTGCATCCTAGATACAAACATTTCTAGTAAAATAAATAGGCTCAAAACGGCCTTTACAACCCAATCGAATAAAACGAACGATTCAAATCTAAGTCCACGAACCACATCCCCATTCAAAAAGCATTCATCCAATAAATACTATATAAATGGAAAGCGTAAAGATACATTGATCCAATCAACAATACGAACCGATCCAATCGATTCACACAATCGGTAATTTGATAACGTTCAAAATAATTTGGTCGACCATAAATATTCCAATTAATCAAATTTCCCTTATAAAATGAAATACCATAAATCATTTTAATCATATTAAATCCAATTTAACATGCGAGAGATTAATTTTCAAGAATACACGAAAAAATCGAGCCGGGGTGAAAACGGCCAAAGATGACCGAGTCACCTCGGCAACCTACCGCATCACGCCGCTTGGCCGAGTCACGCTCGGAAGAATCCGGCCAGACACGACCGATTCCTAGACACGGTCGGGTCGCCCGGCGATGACTTGAGATCGCTGACACGACCGTGTCATCCAGACACGGTCGAGTCACTTCGGCCGACACGCCCGTGTCTCGACACGGCCGGTTCTGTGCAAAGCTGCCACATCAGCTGACACGACCGTGTCACCCAGACACGGTCGAGTCATTCTCGCCAAAATACCCTTTTTGTCCAAAAAGTCGTCCGACGATTTAGGCTAGATTTTCAACCGGATATCAATATCAATATTTTACGACTTTCATATCTTCAATATAAATCATATTTCCCGAAATTTAAGATTTATATTTAGACATAAACTTACGAAAAATACAATTATTACGAACGAAAAACATATACCACGATTATGACTAAAATGATTCCAAATCATTCACCATCTAATCGAGCATTCCAAATGCCAATATCGTATATACGATCGCAAGACCTACGCTCCGATACCACTTTGTTGGGATTCGGTGCCTAAAACGGGCCCAGCCGAAGCGTAAAACGAAAATTAATTCGATCCGAATCCCTACGAGGATCGATCGAGCTACGATATACGAATATATAAACGAAAAGCAAGAGTCATAAGAAACTAACCCTCAAGTCCGTTGATTAAATGGAAACCTTCTCTTGAGCTATTCCCAAGCTCTTGAACGATCCAACGCCGAAAGTACCGCGTCTCTACTTGCCACGCGCCACGAGAAACGACTGAACGACGATCACCTTGCTATCCTCCGAGGATATGGCTAGAGCTAAGTGATGAAGCTTCCAATATGAGATTATCACACTCTAAGTGTATAACTCACAACTCTCATTTATTTCTTGATTTTTCTCCAAGAATCACCAAGAACAAGTTGAAGAAGAAGATGAAGATAAGTGTTTGAACTCAAAGTCTCACTTTCTCTCTCTCTCAATGTATCTCAAGGTTGGCACAATGATCATTTTAGAGAGTGACAAGTCTTCTCTTCTTATTCAATTCCTTTCCACATGAGAACAACTCATGTTTAACCCCACCTTGAAAAAGATATCAAATATCTATTCATTAAACACCTAATCAAGATTCCAATTGATTTAAAAATCAAAGTCTTGTCAAGGTGTGGGGAAGGGGGGCGGCTATGATGAAGAAATACGACGAGTTCGGTTCGTTTCGGACTCCCGAGAGTCCAAACAGATAAACTCCGATTCCGTTCCGATGTATTTATATCGATCAATTAATCCAATTAATTAATCATATCAAATACATAATAACATAATTAATTTCTCCAAGAAATAATTATATCCATGAATTAAATTAATCACCCAGGATATATTTAATTCATTAAGCCGTAAATCAATTTATCCGATAAATCGATTTAAATATCCAATGTCCCAAATTAGATATCCAATATCTAATATTCATAATGAGAGAATTAGCTTAATTCATTCCGTCCAATCCTAATGCGTGACTCGGTAGGTCCGTCTCGATCAAGAATGGGAGGAACTAAAGAGTAGTAGCACCACCTAGCCACTGGTGGCCTACACTCAGACTTAATCGAGAACGAATGATTGGGATCATTCAAGAACCATTCGTAGTGAATACCGATACGTATAAACCCTTCTTTCAAATGTCCCGATCAAGTTATAGGGTCACGGGCGGTCAAACCCTATCTGTACTTGACGCTATGCATGCGTTAATGCAAATCGAGATCATCGAGTGCCGTGTATCTAATACAACTAGCTCCAATGCTTTGGCCAAAGACTTATGATCTCATATGCCAATAACCGCATAGGACATATAACCCGCTCACTAACGGGAGAAAGAATTCTATCTTGGTATTCGTAGGACCTGCTACTTGCCCGTCAAGATGCACGCCGAGGTTGACCCCCGCCTTCCGGTTTACGAGGTCGAACTACTCTAATGAAAATCTTGACGTCAAGCACATCCCTACTAAATCCTCAAGTCTAAGGTTCACGAATACCTATCACAACCTTTCGATTCCGTCATTGATCGTCCGAGTGAAATCCATGTGACGAATCGAGGTGAGTCGGTTCGAGTATACTAATCCAATTAACATACCTATAACGTGTGCTCCCACTAACCATTAGTGTTCGACAGTGCACTCTCCATGTCAAAGAACACGTCATACAAGTCTTCACATAAACTTAACGCCTACCAAGTTTCATCGACTTGCGAACGATTAAGTATTTGAGCTATAACCTTTCCAGGCCGACTCCTTATCCAATAAGGAGTGGAACGTTTGCTCTCAAATACACGGACTAGTTTCTATATGTTTATTTACGAGTTAGGAATGCCAGAACTACCAAGAAATAAAGAAACATTCATTTGCCTTATATAATTGGTTTACATAATTACAAGTACAATGCCCTCACTCAACAACCTGTGAGTGGCATTCGAGGGCATACTCCTAACAATCTCCCACTTGCACTCAATGCCACACACTATGGTATCTAATACCCATGTTCTCTAGATGACGCTCCAAGCTAGTCTGAGAAAGTGGCTTGGTCAGTGGATCGGCGACGTTGTCGGCCGAGTCTACTCTGTGCGCACAATGTATCCCTTGCGAACAAATTCTCTTACGAGATGATACTTCCTCTCAATATGTTTGGTGCTGTTGTGAAACCTCGGCTCCTTGGCTGCGCTACAGCTCCATCGTTGTCGCAGATAGCGGAACAGCAAATTTCAAGACATGGTATCATTTGAAGTTCTCCTTAAACTTCTTAATCCGTAACCCTTCCTTGGAAGCCTCCGAGGCCGCTTGATACTCACTGACAGTGGAATCAGCGATCGCGCTTTGCTTGGCACTACGCCAAGATACGCTCCTCCATTAAGAGTAAATATATAGCCGTAAGTGGACATCGAGTCGCCCTTCGTCCTTGGAAGTCCGAATCGGAATCCCACCACATCTAAATCTCCACCGCCATACATAAGAACCATATCTCTCGTTCTTCTCAAGTACTTGAGAACGTTCTTACAAGATCCAATGTTCCCTACTGGTTTGCTCGAAACCTACTCACCACGCTTACGGATGCGCGATGTCGTCTTGTACACAACATAGCATACATAAGGTTACCCACGGCCGAAGCATATGGTATATTACTCATTTCCTTGCGTTGTTCCTCACTTTGAGGACACATCTTCAAGGTGAGTTTTATTCCATGTTGCATCGGTAGGAACCCTCTTTTAGAATCATCCATCTTAAATCGCTTTAAGATCTTATCTATATAGAGGGCTTGGGAAAGGCCTATTGTTCTCTTCGATCTATCCCGGTAGAGCCGAATACCAAGAATATAGGTTGCTTCTCCCAAGTCTTTCATGGAGAAATTACTCAAAGCCAAGCTTTCCACGTATGAGCATTCCCACATCATTTCCTATTAGTAGAATGTCATCTACATATAGTACTAAGAATGCGATCTTGCTCCCACTAACCTTCTTGTATACACAAGGTTCCTCTTCATTTTGCACGAAGTCAAACTCTTTGACCACCTCGTCAAAACGAAGGTTCCAACTACGCGACGCTTGCTTCACCATAAATGGAACGTCAAGCTTGCACACTTTCTCGAATATCGACTTCGGACACAAAGCCTTTAGGCTGCTCCATATAGATTTCCTCCTCGAGGAATCCATTAAGGAAAGCCGTCTTTACGTCCATTTGCCATATCTCATAATCGTGGTAGGCAGCTATAGCAAGCATCATGCGAATAGACTTGATCATGGCTACGGGCGAGAAGGTATCGTGGTAATCGATCCCTTCCTTTTGGGTATAACCCTTTGCCACAAGCCCGGCCTTATAGGCGTCAACCTTGCCATCACCATCGCCTTTCTCTTGTAGATCCACTTATTCCCAATGGGCACTATGCCCTTGGGGCGGTCTACTAGAGTCCAGACTGATTTACATGCATCGAGTCTATCTCGGCTTCCATAGCTTCACGCCATTTCGCGAGTCTACATCCACCATCGCTTGGTCATAGGTCGTCGGGTCGGTCTCTTGGCTATCACTTGGAACCTCATGGAGACCCGGCTCCTCCAAGTGCACAAGCCCATACCTCTCGGGTAAATGAGACACCCTACTAGACCTACGAGGTGGTTGTACTTGTGTTTGAAAGTTCGGTTCCAGTTTCTTGCACAGTGTCTCTCGAGGAGTTTCATTGTATTCTTCTAAAGAAATACTTCTACCCGCTCCGCCTTCCCGAATGAACTCATCTTCCAGAAGTGTGCTTGTAAAGCAACAATGATCCTTCGATCTTCGGGCATGTAGAATAGATATCCCATCGTCCCAGCACGGGAATCCAATGAAACGTCCCTTCGCACCTAGCTTCCAACTTTTCCACCTTAGTCTTCTTGACATAAGCGGGACATCCCCAAATCCTAATATGATTAGGACTTGGTTTCCTTCCTTCCCACATCTCATCTGGAGATATAGGAACGGAATAGGAAGGACATCTGCTCAAGATATACGCGGTCAGAGTGCATACCCCACAGTAAATCGGCAAGTCAGTATAGCCTAGCATGGAACGGACCATGTTCAACAGGGTCCGGTTCCTTCTTTCTGACACACCATTTAACTGAGGAGTACCTGGAGGTGTTAGTTGTGAAACTATTCCATGTTCCTTAAGGAACTCGTCAAACTCCGTACTCATATACTCGCCACCTCGGTCCGACCGAAGTGCTTTGATATGATTACCAGTTTGTTTCTCGACTAGGGCCTTGAATTCCTGGAATTTCTCAAAGGCCTCGGATTTATGTTTCATTAGGTATACATAACCATACCTAGTATGATCATCTGTAAACGTAATGAAATATTGATATCCGTCACGTGCTGCTTCCAAAGCACCACAAACGTCAGTATGGATTAATCCTAGTTTATCAGCGGCTCTTTCAAAAGTCCCTGTGAAGGGGGACTTAGTCATTTTGCCTTTAAGGCAAGATTCACAAGTAGGAAAGGGATCCGATCCCAATGGACCCATAAGTCCATCTTTTTCCATCTTGTAAACCTTGGTCTGACCAACATGACCAAGTCTAAGATGCCATTTCAAAACTTGGTTGGTTTCATCCCTACCACGTTTTCTAGTCATAGTATTCACAACTACTTTGTTGCTGAGATTTAGATGATACAATCCATTCAACAATGTAGCAGTACCCACTAGTTTATTTCTAAAATAAATTTTGCAGGAACCATCACCAATGAAAAATGAAAAGCCTTTTCGGTCCATGACCGGAATGGATACAATGTTTTTGTGCCCCTTGGGCAAAACAAGTACATCTTCTAAAGTCAAAACAAAACCGGATTCTAAACCCAAAAGAAGTGATCCTATGTCGGTCGCCTCGACACTATGCCCGCTTCCGACTGTGATCATAACTTCTCCAGATCCAAGCTTCCTACTTTGTTCCAGATCCTGATTCACGGTACAAATATGAGAACTAGCACTTAATCCAGATTCAGAAGTAGAAAATACAAGAGCGTAACAATTTGTTTCAAAACTAAAAGTTCTCAGACTAAGTGCCATGAAGAATCGGACAGTCTCTAGCCCAGTGGCCCAGCTCACCGCACTTGAGACAAGCATCCTTCTTCTTCTTGTTCTTTGGAACCATCGGGGCCTTGCCCTTTCCCTTAAGGTCCTTAGCTTGTGGTCCAGTCCGCTTCTTGGTCTTTTTCTTCTTATTCTTAGACTTCCGAAGTCCAGAAGAAATCACAAGTGCAGACTCCTTCATCCGCGGAGTCTTCATCTGAGACTGAGCGGTCACTAGTTTGTTCATTAGCCCAGCTAAGTTACATGCAATTTCGTTGCAGTTGAAGTTCATAACAAACTGTGAGAAGGAATCAGGGAGAGACTGTAGGATAAGGTCAGTTTGGAGAGAAGCATCCATTTTAAAATCAAGAGCCTCCAATCTCTCGATCATGGATATCATTTTGAGGACGTGTTCCCCAACCTTCTCACCTTCCTTCATCCTAGCACCGAACAGTTGCTTGGATATCTCATATCTAGCAGTTCTGCTGTGCTCACCATAAAGCTCGGTTAAGTGAGATAGAATCTGCCAGCGAAGTCATTTTCTCATGAGCTCTCTGAAGCTCATTAGACATGGAAGCCATCATATAAGCACGAACTTTGACGTCATCCTTAACCCACTTTTCGTGGTTTTCAATCTCTTCCTGATTGGCTCGGGTCCGCACAGGAGGCGCCGGAATGTCCGTCTCTAAGACATATCCCAGTGCCTCTATACTGAGGACAATCATCGGGACATGGAGCCAATCCACAAAGTTAGGTCCCATTAAGGTGTTCTTTTCGAGTAGAATTGCGAGTGGATTCATTGTCATATTGAGATTTGTGCATTAAGTATAAGTTAATTAGTGACTCATTCAATTATGTTCGAGTATAGAATTTAAGGTCTTTTCTATTCTTGTTACCCGGCTCCCACTATTTTTATCGGAATAACACACCCCCATGTGATATCCTAAGTATCGTCGCTCTACTTCATAGTGGTGATCGAGTTCTTTATAAATCTTAATAGAGGGCAACCAATGTGTTTCTAGTCTATTAATTTTCATAAAGTGGTGTCCAACACCAACCCATCTAATGGATGATTCGATCTTCTTTTCCCCTTGTTCACTCCCCTCAACCTATACGATTTCTATGGTTCGTGAACAAGTTAAGTTTATACCATCGACGCAAATCGGTTTCACAATTGAATCTTATCCGGCAACCTATCGTGTTTCTAGGGATAAAATTTGCTCCAACCGAAGGCATCCAATGCGCTCTCGGTAATTTATCCGTCCTCCCGAACGACTACCCCGATAACTCGGAAGCATAGCACATCCGGTTTGGATTTCAATTTCCGAAAACTCGATGGAGGGAAGGAAAACCTTGAAACCTTATAAACTTAATTATTTATAGTGGGAGAATTTTCGCGATTAACGTTACACTTTTCACATTAATCATATTAGCGCGTTTGAGGCATTCATACAATATGAAACAACCATTCACAACCTAGTTGCTACCAACATGTGGTTCATGGACCGTTCCTAGAAAACAAAAACTTCGTAATCTAATTACAAGTCTTCGTCTTGAATCTTCGTCTTCTCGAAATGGATCTTCCTCCGGTCTTCGTCATTACATATAAATTTTACATCGAAAATTGCATCCTAGATACAAACATTTCTAGTAAAATAAATAGGCTCAAAACGGCCTTTACAACCCAATCGAATAAAACGAACGATTCAAATCTAAGTCCACGAACCACATCCCCATTCAAAAAGCATTCATCCAATAAATACTATATAAATGGAAAGCGTAGAGATACATTGATCCAATCAACAATACGAACCGATCCAATCGATTCACACAATCGGTAATTTGATAACGTTCAAAATAATTCGGTCGACCATAAATATTCCAATTAATCAAATTTCCCTTATAAAATGAAATACCATAAATCATTTTAATCATATTAAATCCAATTTAACATGCGGGAGATTAATTTTCAAGAATACACGAAAAAATCGAGCCGGGGTGAAAACGGGCCAGCATGACCGAGTCACCCTCGGCAGCCTACCGGCAGTCACGCCTGGCTTGGCCGAGTCACGCTCGGAAGAATCCGGCCAGGACACGACCGAGTCCTAGGACACGGTCGGGTCGCCTGGCAGTGACTTGGTAGACTGCCGGACACGACCGTGTCATCCAGGACACGGTCGAGTCACTTTCGGCCAGACACGCCCGTGTCTCCTGACACGGTCGGTTCTGTGCAGCCGCTGCCACATCACGGACACGACCATGTCACCAGACACGGCCGAGTCATTCTCGCCAAAATACCCTTTTTGTCCAAAAAGTCATCCGACGACGATTCGGGCTAGATTTTCGACCGATCTCAATATCAATATTTTACGACTTTCATATCTTCAATATAAATCATATTTCCCAGAAATTTAAGATTTATATTTAGACATAAACTTACGAAAAATACAATTATTACGAACGAAAAACATATACCACGATTATGACTAAAATGATTCCAAATCATTCACCATCTAATCGAGCATTCCAAATGCCAATATCGTATATACGATCGCAAGACCTACGCTCCGATACCACTGTTGGGATTCGGTGCCTAAAACGAAGGCCCAGCGGAAGCGGTAAAACGAAAATTAATACGATCCGAATCCCTACGAGGATCGATCGAGCTACGTATATACGAATATATAAACGAAAAGCAAGAGTCATAAGAAACTAACCCTAGAAGTCCGTTGATTAAATGGAAACCTTCTCTTGAGCTATTCCCCAAGCTCTTGAACGATCCAACGCCGAAAGTACCGTCTCTACTTGCCACGCGCCGAGAAACGACCGAACGACGATCACCTTGCTATCCTCCGAGGATACGGCTAGAGCTAAGTGATGAAGCTTCCAATATGAGATTATCACACTCTAAGTGTATAACTCACAACTCTCATTTATTTCTTGATTTTTCTCCAAGAATCACCAAGAACAAGTTGAAGAAGAAGATGAAGATAAGTGTTTGAACTCAAAGTCTCACTTTCTCTCTCTCTCAATGTATCTCAAGGTTGGCACAATGATCATTTTAGAGAGTGACAAGTCTTCTCTTCTTATTCAATTCCTTTCCACATGAGAACAACTCATGTTTAACCCCACCTTGAAAAAGATATCAAATATCTATTCATTAAACACCTAATCAAGATTCCAATTGATTTAAAAATCAAAGTCTTGTCAAGGTGTGGGAAGGGGGCGGCTATGATGAAGAAATACGACGAGTTCGGTTCGTTTGACTCCCGAGAGTCCAAACAGATAAACTCCGATTCGCTCCGATGTATTTATATCGATCAATTAATCCAATTAATTAATCATATCAAATACATAATAACATAATTAATTTCTCCAAGAAATAATTATATCCATGAATTAAATTAATCACCCAAAGGATATATTTAATTCATTAAGCCGTAAATCAATTTATCCGATAAATCGATTTAAATATCCAATGTCCCAAATTAGATATCCAATATCTAATATTCATAATGAGAGAATTAGCTTAATTCATTCCGTCGTCAATCCTAATGCGCGACTCGGTAGGTCCGTCTCGATCAAGAATGGGAGGAACTAAAGAGTAGTAGCACCACCTAGCCACCTGGTGGCCTACACTGCACCCAATCGAGAACGAATGATTGGGATCATTCAAGAACCATTCGTAGTGAATACCAAGATACGTATAAACCCTTCTTTCAAATGTCCCGATCAAGTTATAGGTCACGGTCACCAAACCCTATCTCGTACTTGACGCTATGCATGCGTTAATGCAAATCGAGATCATCGAGTCGTGTATCTAATACAACTAGCTCCAATGCTTTGGCCAAAGACTTATGATCTCATCCAATAACCGCATAGGACATATAACCCGCTCACTAACGGGAGAAAGAATTCTATCTTGGTATTGATGGGACTCGCTACTTGCCCGTCAAGATGCACGTCGAGGTTGACCCCGCCTTCCGGTTTACAGGTCGAACTACTCTAATGAAAATCTTGACGTCACAAGCACATCCCTACTAAATCCTCAAGTCTAAGGTTCACGAATACCTATCACAACCTTTCGATTCCGTCATTGATCCCCGAGTGAAATCCATGTGACGAATCGAGGGTGAGTCGGTTCGAGTATACTAATCCAATTAGCATACCTATAACGTGTGCTCCCACTAACCATTAGTGTTCGACAGCACTCTCCATGTCAAAGAACACGTCATACAAGTCTTCACATAAACTTAACGCCTACCAAGTTTCATCGACTTGCGAACGATTAAGTATTTGAGCTATAACCTTTCCAAGGCCGACTCCTTATCCAATAAGGAGTGGAACGTTTTGCTCTCAAATACACGGACTAGTTTCTATATGTTTATTTACGAGTTAGGAATGCCAGTAACTACCAGTAAATAAAGAAACATTCATTTGCCTTATATAATTGGTTTACATAATTACAAGTACAATGCCCTCACTCAACAACCTCTGAGTGGCATTCGAGGGCATACTCCTAACAGGTA
Organism: Orobanche coerulescens; assembly: GCA_033398695.1. Lineage (NCBI taxonomy): Eukaryota > Viridiplantae > Streptophyta > Magnoliopsida > Lamiales > Orobanchaceae > Orobanche > Orobanche coerulescens. The sequence goes on along the minus strand of CM065805.1, from coordinate 141,362,961 downwards.
TTGCGGCTGTTATGCAGCAAATGGTTAACCAGATGGCGGCTATAGCTCAGGTGGTCCAGAACCCCGATCAGGCCCATGCTAATCGGGGCGGAGCGGATCGGCCGGCTTCGTGGATGTCATCAAGATGCATCCTCCTCAGTTTTCGGGAGCTTCGGACCCGATCGGCTGGGAAGGGTGGATCAAGGAGATATCCAAAGTATTCACTGCTACCAACTGCCCCGAGGACCGTAAGGTCCCTATTGCTCAATATTTTCTCACGGGAGATGCTACAGATTGGTGGGAGGCCGTTGGTCCCAAAGATCATGTTGCTTCATGGGCCGAATTTCAAGAATTGATGGAGACCGAATATTGTCCGTGGCCGGTCAGACAGGCTCGAGTGCATGCTTTCTATGATGCTCAACCACGGGATATCCCCGTATCTCAGGCCATTGCCGACTTTAACAAGGAGTTGGGTTATGTGAAGACCCAAGTTGTCGAAGAGAGCGACAAGATTTTCCATTTTTCCAGGAGGATGAAACTGTCCATTCGGGACTATATGTCTGGGCTCGTCTGTACTACCTTGAAGGATTATCAGAGTCGAGCTCTTGCTTATGATATGTCGGTGACCGCTAGCGATTTGGCTCGTGAGAGCAAGAAGCAGAAGTCGGTCGGAAATTTTTCTGGTCCCAAGAGTGGAGGCCAGCAGAAATCTTAGGCTGCAAATATTTCTACGGGCGGTTCGGCTCATTTCTCTTGGAGCTTTCGGAGTGCCGCCGGAACCGTCGTCCGGGACCCCAGATGCTTTAACTGTGGCAAGCCAGGCCACGTGAACCGGGATTGTCTTCGTCCACCTTTGACTTGTCATACTTGTGGTCAGTCGGGCCACAAGGCCTCTTTTTGCGAGAAACTCAGACAGTTTCGCGGCGCCCGTTCTTCTCACCCAGCACCTATGGAGCCGAGTGTGAACCAGGGCTCATTTTCTCCGCCGCCTCCACCGAGTGTCATCCGAGGTAGGGGTCGGGGTCAACCCGCTAGAGGAGGAGCTTCCAGTGTCGGCTCCGCCCAGCCGCGTATATACGAGATGAGGAGGGCCGATGACCCAGCAGCTACTGTGGCGACAGGTATCGTTCGTATCCATTCTCATCCTGTCGGTGTACTTTTTGATTCGGGTGCTACGCATTCATTCATTTCTCTAGAGTGTGTACGCCGTTTGAGTCTCGACTGCTTGTCACCTTGCGAGCCTTTCATCGTTAAACTTCCTAGCGGTGATAGAATTGTCGGTGATCGAGAAGTCCGGGACTGTTCTGTGATTATTTGTGAGAGGGCTTGGCTCTCTAATCTTATTGTTGTGAGTATCGAAGGCGAGGATTTAATTCTCGGGAATGATTGGCTCGAACGGCATGGTGCAATCATGAACTACCGCACGAAGATCATTACCATGTTAGCCGAGGACGGCACTGAACACTCTTTCGCGGGGCGAAAGAGAAACCAGAAGTTTGTTATTAACGCCTTGAAGGCGGTGAAACTCCTGCGAAAGTGGTGTACTGCTTATTGGTGCTACGCCTTGAAGGCGGAGAATGGTGGAGTCGAGTTTTCATCGATTCCAGTCGTTAGTGAGTTTCCTGATGTATTTCCTGACGAGTTGCCGGGATTGCCACCGGATCGTGAGGTTGAGTTTGTTATAGAATTAGAGCCGGGCGCGGCTCCGATTTCGAAGGCGCCGTATCGCATGGCACCTTCAGAGATGACCGAGTTGAAGAAACAGTTGAGTGAACTTCTGGAGTCGGGGTATGTTCGACCGAGCGCCTCGCCTTGGGGCGCACCGGTCTTGTTTGTGCGTAAGAAGGATGGTTCACTACGTTTGTGTATCGACTATCGCGAACTAAACAAAGTAACCATCAAGAACAAGTATCCTTTGCCAAGGATTGACGACTTGTTCGATCAGTTGCAGGGAGCTGCGGTGTTCTCGAAGATTGATTTAAAATCGGGGTACTATCAGCTCCAGGTGAGGGAGTCCGACGTGCCGAAGACAGCTTTTCGGATGAGATACGGGCATTATGAGTTTGTAGTTATGCCTTTCGGGTTAACTAATGCGCCGTCAGTGTTCATGCAATTGATGAACAAAGTCTTTATCGAGTATTTGGATAAGTGTGTCGTCGTCTTCATTGACGATATTCTTATTTATTTGAGGAATGAGGAAGAGCATGTCCATCATTTGCGGATAGTGTTAGACATTTTGAGGGCCGAGCAACTCTATGCGAAGTTCTCGAAATGTGAGTTCTGGCTGAAGAAAGTGATGTTTCTGGGTCACGTGATTTCAGCCGAGGGAGTTCGAGTGGATCCGCAGAAGATTGAGGCAGTGTTGGATTGGGCACCGCCCACAAGTGTGAAGGAGGTCCGTAGTTTCTTGGGTTTGGCTGGCTACTACCGTAGGTTCGTCGAGAGTTTCTCAAAACTAGCTCGGCCACTTACACAGTTGCTCCATAAATCCGAGAAGTTCGTCTGGACCGATGAGAGGCAGTCGAGTTTCGAGGAGCTGAAGAAGCGTTTGACTTCAGCCCCGGTTTTGGCGTTGCCATGTGGCAACGAGGGATTCGCCGTTTATAGCGATGCTTCGGGCCAGGGTCTTGGTTGCATATTGATGCGGACGGCAAGACCATTGCCTATGCGTCGAGACGATTGAGGCCGTATGAGCTTAACTACCCTACTCATGATTTGGAGTTAGCGGCAGTCGTTTTTGCGCTCAATATTTGGCGTCACTATCTTTTCGGCTCTGCATGTCAGATTTTTACCGATCATAAAAGTCTGAAATATATATTTACTCAGCGGGAGTTGAATATGAGGCAGAGGAGGTGGTTAGAGCTGATTAAGGATTATGACCTCGAAATCCTTTATCATCCGGGCAAGGCGAACGTCGTAGCCGACGCCTTGAGTCGGAAACCGATTGCGTTGCGAACGCTTGAGGTCCTCACGTCTCAGTCTGAGCTTCGGCGGGCTTTGATTGAGTTTGATGTTGAGGTTTTGTTGCCTGGGGCTGTCGGGCAACTATGTGCTTTGGAAAGTTCGTCGTCTTTAATCGATGAGATTAAGCTAAAGCAATTAGAGGATCCGATGATTACTCAAATCCGATAGAACGTTCTTAAGGGAAAGTCTCCTGGGTTTGTGATTCACGAGGATGGTGTTTTGAGATTCCAGAGTCGGCTTTGTGTGCCGAACGATCCAGAGTTGCGACAGAGTATTTTGCGTGAGGCCCATTCCACACCCTATTCCGTTCATCATGGTTCGAGTAATATGTACAAGGACCTGAGGAGGAACTTCTGGTGGAATGATATGAAGGAGGAGGTCACACAGTTTGTGGCGAGATGTTTGACTTGCCAGCAGGTCAAAATCGAGCATCAGCGACCGGCTGGGTTATTGCAGTCACTTCCCGTTCTGGAATGGAAATGGGAAGATATATCGATGGATTTCATTACGAGTTTGCCAAGATCGAGATCGGACATGAATATGGTTTGGGTGATTGTTGATCGTCTGACCAAGTCGGCACATTTTCTGGGCATCAAGGACACTTGGGGCCCGGAGAAATTGGCTCGTGTGTTTATCGCGCAGATTGTGAGACTTCACGGTACTCCGAAGTCTATTGTTTCGGATCGTGATGGCCGTTTTGTATCGCACTTTTGGCAGGCGGTGCATAAGGCGTTGGGTACCCGTTTGCATTTGAGTACCTCTTTTCATCCCCAATGACGGGATACCGAACGCACTATCCAGACATTCGAGGACATGTTGCGTGCTTGTGCCCTCGATTGGAGTAGTGACTGGGAGGAGCATTTGCCATTGATCGAATTCACGTACAACAATAGTTGGCACGCGTCGATTCGGATGGCACCGTATGAGGCACTTTATGGGCGACGATGTCGATCGCCGATTTGTTGGAATGAGGCGTCCGATTTGGTCGGGACCGAGCCGGATGTCGTTTTAGAGACGAGGCGGAAGATAGATTTAATTCGGGAACGGATGTTGACGGCCCAGATTCGACAGAAGTCATATGCCGATGTCCGTCGTCGACCTTTAGAATTCGAGCTGGGAGACCACGTTTTGCTGAAGGTGTCGCCGAAGAGAGGAGTTTTCCGTTTCGGGAAGAAGGGGAAGTTGAGTCCGAGATTTATTGGACCCTTCGAGATTCTCGAGCGGGTCGGTGGGTTAGCATACCGTTTGGCGTTACCCCCGGCCTTGAGTCAGATTCATAGCGTTTTTCATGTTTCCCAGCTGAGGAAATATGTTCCGGATCCTAGTCACGTCATCGATTATAACGAGATTGATATTGCTGAAGATATTACTTTCGAGGAGCGTCCTTTGAAGATTTTGGAGCATCGTGAGAAACGACTGAGGCATAAGACCATCCCTTTGGTCAAAGTGCAGTGGTCGAGACACGGTGTCGAGGGGGCAACTTGGGAAACCGAGGATAGCATGCGTGCTAGGTACCCTGAGTTGTTTGTTTCTTAAGTTTCGGGACGAAACTTATTTTTAGAGGGGTAGAATGTAATATCCGGTATTTTTCTTTCCCTTGTATTTTCATTTTTGGTATATTTCTCGGTCATAGTGACCGTCGTGTACCTTTCAGTATGTCATTCCTGTCAACTGTTGAACTGTATTCTCGTTATTGTTGTGCGGAACCGCCGTTTCGGGGTTGCCGTGGATCCATTTCGTGTTATTGGTTCCCAAATGTTGATTCCTATCGTTTTTATTCTCTTTCCGGATCATTTTTATCATTTTGGGACCCACAAGGGGGTGTGGGCCGCGGCACAAGATGTGTGTGCCGCGGCACACAAATTTCTTCTGTAGTTGGTCGGGCAAACTGTACTGTGTGCCGCGGCACACCCATCCGGTGCCGCGGCACAAGTGCAAGCCGTGCCGCGCGCACTCCGTCAGTGCCGCAGACACTCGTGTGACATCTCGCGACCAAAACCCGCTCAGACTGGTGCCGCGGCACACGCAGCCGTGGCCATGCACACTGCCGAACCCTCAGAGTAAATTTTTGGCCTGTGCCGCGGCACACCTCAGCTGTGCCGCGGCACACAATGCTGTCAACCCCCTATATTTTGTTGTTTTGAGCGTAAGCTGCTCATTTCCTTCTTCTTCTTCCTGCGACGCGAGAGAAAGTGAGAGAGAGAGGGGGAGAGTTCTTCATCATTATCAATTGGGGGGTTGATTTTCATCATTTTTCTTCGGTAGTGAAGCCCGTACAATCAATCCAACGCGTGTTCCACGGATCTTAGTACTTGAATCTCCAAAGGTAACATCTCTAGAACCCTATTTTCGAATAATTGGGGATTTTGGGGTTTTTGTCCGATTCTTTCCGTTTTGTTGATAGATTCTTGATGAATATGATTAATCTTGTTGCTATCATTAATTTTCCTACGGATTCAGAGTATATTTTCATAGTTTTGCGGAATCGAGAGGGTTTGGTTGTGGTCCGCCCTCGTTGTTATTTTGTGCGAATATACATGAATCGTAGGCAGGTTTTCGGGTGTATTCCATTTCCGTATTCGGCTAGAGTTGGTTGTAATTATGTTCTTCGAATCGTTAGGTTCGGTTCCGTTGATTACTAGTGTTCGTCGGTGATTATCCTTTCCGTTTGTTGCGTCATCAAAATATTCAAGGCAAGTAATTCTTGGAAACCTTTATGCTTAACGTGAAATGGTAATGTATATTGTGTGTGCTTTACTCACCTCGGGAGGGTCCGACGGGGCCTCGAGGGAATCTATGGCTTCATCCTGGATTCATGAGTTTGATTCGCTAGCCAGCTCGGGAGGGTCCTTAGAGGCCTCGAGTGGGATTCGTGGCTTCGTCCCGGTCCTAGGTGACGTGTGGTGCTTGGTTTGTTTTATGAATGTGGCCAGCTCGGGAGGGTCCTTAGAGGCCTCGAGTGGGATTTGTGGCTTCGTCCTGGTCCTAGGTAAATTAATTGTGACTGTTTGTTTCCGGAAAAGACATGTCTGTTTTTTTTTTTTTTGAAATGATATTGGTGCATGTACTATGAAATGTGTAAGCGATTGGTTTGCCTTGATTACTTGTACTAGCGTAATTGCTAACCCCTCTGGGGACCCGTTTTGGGGAAATTCTTGTTATGGATTTCAGGTTATGATTATCCGGACGAGCGGGCACTGGACAAGATGCAGGACGCCGCTGTGGTCGTTGACATGTGCATTTGGGTCTTTCTATTTCTTTCGTCCATTTCGATTTGGTTGTTCTAATAATTATAAACTTATAGAATGTACTCGCGAGTACTTAGGCTTTTCATTTCAAACTCCGTATTGTGCTACTTTTAAATTGTTACATTGTTGGCTGATGGTCATTTCGCCGGTTGCTCCGGGCGTAACTTTTTATGTCTTATAATTAAATGTGTGTCCTTGCTAACCGGGATGGTTAGTCGAGTGGAGTTTTCTTGTTTGTAGCCTGATGGGTCCCATGTGGGGGGGTCCATGGCGCTGTAATATACTCTGAATATCTCGGGGTGTTACACATAACTGGAAGACAGACACATTATCACACTTGCCCACCATCTTCGTGCCGACCCGATACCTGCCTGTCCGACCTCCTGGAACCTGAAATACATGAAACGTATTTCCCCCATAAAGGGGTTAGCCGTCGAATAGCTAGTGCAAGTATAACAATATGAAACACAATACTCCTCGACAATAAAGTAAATGTAACCGTCAATTCATCAATTCAAGACTAGTATTCCGGAATAACTAAAATCTCATAAGACGTATGTGAATGCCATAGAAACGGTTCGTTCACCTCATACGCCGTTACGTATGTGAATGCCGTAGAAACGGTTCGTTCACCTCATACGCCGATACATGTAGGAATGCCGTCAAAACGGTTCGTTCATTACATGCCAATCAATATATCTATGAATGCCGTAAAAACGGTTCGTTCATGATATGCCATCAATATTTCTTACTTTCAAAGCCGAGAACGTACAATCATAAATGTATACTTGCCTTTGAGACATCGACAATTCGAATGGAAAAAGGTATGAGTTCGGTAGGTCCAAGAACGCGCTTCCGGCACCTAAACGATGCGCAAGGAATATGATAATCAATTATCCATATTCAAATTACACGAAGAAACCCCCGAAACCCGTCTACGATTCATAAAGATATACGGATAATCAACTAGAGGTTGGAAAATCGTCCAAAATCTCACAAGTCCGAAAACGGTACAATCCAAACCATAAAATCGTAGGAAAAGCATGCATACGGTATAGATACATCATAATCTCAAAGTTCTCAAGCTTCAAAGCGGTTAAATCGGACGAATCTACGAAAAACCCCAAAAGGTAGGGTTCTAAGGATTTTACCTTGATTCGGACGTTAGGAGGAATTAGATGTTGAGAAATCCTTGTTCTCCAACCAAATATATTGTTGTTAGAAGGAAGATCGCTTCCAAACGCCTAAGATCGCCTCTCCCGAGTGATTCCCGTCGAAAAGGAGTGAAGAAGGTGAGAAATGAAGAAAATAAAGTCAACTGCCATATTTATATCTGTCCAGTCTAGCGCACGCTACGCCTCCTTCATTAGCGTGCGCTAGCGAAGTCACCGGATAGTCCAGTGGCTTCTGTCGGCCCCGTTAGCGTGCGCTAATCGTATGTCCCTAGCGTGCGCTAGCCCAAAATATGGCATCCAGTATTGGAGTCCAGAACTTACTGTCTCTGCCCTGCTCAAAACTTAGCGTGCGCTACCGCTATAGTTTAGCGTGCGTTATGCAATAGCTTTAGCGTGCGCTAGCCGAAGCCTAGCGTACGCTATCTGATAGTCCAGAAAACATGGCAACCTCACTGCCTCTGCTGACCAGCCCGGTAGCGTGCGCTACGGACGGATGTTAGCGTGCGCTACTATCCATGGATAGCGCGCGATAACAAGCTCCTAGCGTGCGTTAATCCGCCAGTCCAGAGAGTAGTCCGAAATACTGGTTCTGACCTGACTGATCCTCTTAGCGCGCGCTACGGCTCAGAGCTAGCGTGCGCTAATCAAGCAGAATTAGCGTGCGTTAGCCTAGGCCTAGCGTACGCTATATCTCTGGCACAGAACATTCTCGCAAGGTCTAAACGACATGATCAAGAACCAAACGAGATACGAAACTCAATAACAATATCAACAACATCTCCAAGCATTTACAGAGCGACAAAATAAGGAGGATGACAGAGTCAAACAGTCAATAAAAGTACGGGTATTACACCTAGCTTAAGTACCATCAGTGTCAAGCAACTAAATGGTGAAAGTAAATATTCTCCAGTTGTATTCCTAGAAAATGCTATGTAGCATCTTAAGAGGTGAGGTTGCAGACCAAAGAAATTGTTACCTTAATGTGGATGTGATTCAGTTTCTATTTTAGAAATTTTGAAAGTAATTTTGAAATGTCAGTTCAAGGGAATCGATAACTACAGCATGAAAGATCTTTCGGAACTACGTGATCGATGGGCTACATATGTTGCCAAGTTAATTACAGCTTACAATCGTGGGGTAATTTTAACATGAGTCATTTATATACAAAATTCGTCTGAATATCTATGGAACATTAGTTAGATATAGTATATTAATTGATTCTGTACACTTGTACAGGTGGGAAAAATTTGAAGTTGTTGAGCATGTAGGTGTGGTGGGACAGATTGATGTTGCTGATGGTTATCATTGTATTTTGCATTGTATGCTTAAAATCCATTGTTTTTGTATTGATGGAGATTGTTAGAGCTGGAGGAATTTTTTTTTGTGAGGTTTGGCAGCACATTTGCTGCGAAATTTGGTTGATTAAGTGTTTTGTTAGTAGTTAAGTTGAATGCTTGATTAGTATACTTGATTGAGGTGTTTTGTTGGTAGTTTAGTATTTTGATTGTATTTTGATGGCTCTGAATGCTTGGTTTTGTATTGCTCTTTTTAAGTGCATTGCATTTGGGATGTTTTATAATTGAATTGTCTGTTTGAAAATTTCAATTTATGGTATTTTTTTCATCTAATTAAACAAAAAATGTAGTATTCATAAAAATAGAATTGAGATAAAAATAATTTTTTTTCACAAATTTGAGCATATACTGACACTAAAATAGTGTCAGTAATTATTTTTACTGACACTTTATAATAGTGTCAGTAATGATAAAGCCAGAACATACTGACACTAATGTTTAGTGTCAGTAAAAAATTAATTACCGACACAATTTTAGTGTCAGTAAAAAAAATACTGACGCTATTTTTGTGTCAGTATTTATTAACTCTTGTATTACTGACACTAAAAATTAGTGTCAGTATTTTATGGCTTTTGCATTACTGACACTATTACAAGGTGTCACTAAAATTAATTACTGAAACTATTTTAGTGTCACTAAAGGGGAAATTTGTACTAGTGATATCCATTGCGATTCTAACAATGCCGGATCCTTGATCCTAATAACACCGAATCCAATCATATCTTTTTTACCTCTCATGTATGTGTTGAATGTATAAACACTCAAACTATCAATATAAGCTCAATATTACAACAACAATAGAATGTATATGAATATCAGATCAATGACTTGATTACTTGAAGTTGTTGTATAATGAATACCATTAGAAGTGGTATTTATAGGCTACAAAGCCTCAACTAGCCGTTAGCCTTCTGACACTTCATTACGTACGCTATCACTCCTCCGTTACGTACATTACCATTATTACGTACGTTAATATCAACTTGTTACGTACGTTACACTTCATGCAAATCAGTCCAGTGGCTTCTGTCTTGATCATTACGTACGTTAGCAACTCCCCATTACGTACATTATTCATTGTCAACGTATCCGTTGCTTGCTGATCTATGCCATGACGTCAACTCCAACGTTCATCTCGTTTGAATACTGAAACACTTAGTTACGTACGTTATCATAATGCTGTAACGTACATTAAACTTAGCATATTACGTATGTTATGCTATCAATATAGCGTACGTTATCTTCCTCCAGTCCAGCTTTTTGCGACTTCGATTTCTTCGTTGTTTTGCTTCGCCTCTTTGTTGTTTTATTTTGTTTATCAACTTAATCATCAAAACTCTATTAATGAATGTATGGAATAAAATATTCCAACAATCTCCCCCTTTTTGATGATTACAAAACAACATCTTGAATGGGATAAAACCTGCAAAATAATATATATATATATGTGTATATATATATATAAAGTTTTCGATTTTGATCGTTTCGTTAGTTTCACCCATCTTTTATTTTTCTGTTATTTTCGACTTCTTCGTTTCTCATTTTTCAACTCCTTTGTTTCTCCCCCTTTTTGCATACTTTATTTTCTTCTTCTTTTTCGGGATATTACTTTTCTTTTCTCCCCGTCAACTGTTTTCTATTTTCCCATTCAACTCCTTTCTCCCTCTTTTTGTATTCAGAAAAAAGTGTAAATAATATAAACGAATAAAAATACCATTTGATGTATATATAAAAAAAATATGCACGAAATGGGTATAACTCCCCTGACAAAAATATCCATTTTAAAACAATACCCCCTGACAAAAATGCCCATTTTAAAAAAATACTCCTCCTGAGTAAAATATCAATTGTTAAAAATTAATTCTTGGGGACCCAACTAATAGTTGGTTTTTCTTTCGAAACATAGACGATATTCGGAATAATAGTTCCTTGGGAATCCAAATCTTTTTAACTTTTATCGTCCGTCTTGGGATTTTGCAATTCGAAATGTGATGCCCAATTTTCAAATATTTTTCGCATCGGGGTATTTTCAAATTTATGGATTCGTTTTTGAAATTTTGTTTGAATTATATCCCCTGTTTATTCAACGTGTATTTCTGAACACAAAGCATTTGTTCAAATTTATCATTTCCGCATGAAATTTTTTTTGTCAAAGTTTTAAGTTCAACTTGAACTTTTAAAAGATCATTCTTTAAAATATTTTTGTTTGCAACGCATTTAGAATGATCGGTATCGAAAATTTTTTCCTTTTCAAAAATTTTGGAATTTTCAATTTTCAATGATTTATTTTTAGATTTAAGGGATTTAATCTCGGATAAAGCATTTTGAAAATCGGTATGCAATAATTCAAATGCTTCAAATAACTCGTCATGAGAGGATGTACTTACTTGACTTTCGACGTCGCTATCGTCGAATGAGCTTCGTGCCATGAGAGCGAGATTATTTTGATTGATAAAATCATCATCTTCGTCTTCATCGCTCCATATTGCAACTAGAACCTCTTTCTTGGGTTTTGCTCGGCAATACTTTGCAAAATGGCCTGGTTTACCACATAATCGACAATTGTTGTCGAATTTCTTAGATTCACCCGAGATGTCTTTCTTTCTCCGGTTTAATAAGGTTTGAAACTTATTAATATTCTTGGCATAATATGTCGATTCTTCGTCGCTTTCATCAACCGGGATTTCTTCTCTTTTTGACATCTTAGCCTTCAAGGCTATTGATCTTTCCTTCGACTTCGGTTTAGCGTTCCGAGATTTTAGGACAATCTCGTAGTTTATAAGTGAACCAACGAGAGCACTAAAATCAAGATTGTTTAGATCTTTAGATTCCATTATCGCCGTAACTGTGTTGTCCCATTCAACAGGTAGTGATCTTACACTACATCAGAATCACGATTTTGTGACTGTCAAAAACTGTCACAAATGGCAAAAACAGTCACAAATGACTGTCATAAAATCACCAGTCACAAGTATTTTTGTGACTCTCAAAAACAGTCACAAAATAGTGACAAACTTCATTTATATGACTTTACAATACCACTTTCTATGGCACTCACAAATATCATTTATGACTGTCATTAGCAGTCACAAATTTCATCTTTTGTGACAGTCATTAGCAGTCACGAATTTCAACTTTCGTGACTTCCATGGACAGTCACAAATATCATTTTTCATGATTGTCTTGTGACTGTTTTTAGAAGTCACAACTCTATTTTTGTCTGAATACAATCTAATTATTTTTCACAATGAATTCATAATACAATCCAAACATATTTCTCAAAGTATTCACACAACACTCCAATTAATTTTTACAAGACATAAAAATCACAATGTAACGCTCAAAATTAGTACGTAAAAAATCCGAACCAAGCCATTGGGAATAAAGCACTTATATAACTTATACACAAGTAAAGTGCTTATACAACTTATTCACCAAACAGTCTCTTGTAACTTTTTCATTCATGCTTTAGCTTCTAATTGCGAACACTACCAAACTTCTGGTTGGTACATCTGCCCTGCAGTCCCTTCAAAAACTTGCCACATCCAGCAACGAACTGCAGAATAATCACAAAGGGAAAAAACAAAAATGAAAAATCATAATTAATATCTTGCTCGATCCAATATATCATCATGAATATCATTAAGGTAGGCACTACTTATTATGATAACAAGGTAACAAAAATAAAAAGCTCTATTTTTCCAAATGTCCGGTTTATTTTCCTTTAAACATATGCCTCAAATAAGTTCACAAGGTTCTCGATAAGCAAAATGCAGAATCATACAAGTGATATGTCTCATATTAACATGTAGCTTCTAAAGTTAAATGTATCTTGACATAATACATTCAAACTAACAATAACAAAAGAAAAAAACATACTCTATCAAACATATAAATGACCATGTTTATAAGCATGTCATGTCTATCAAACATATAAATGAATCCTAGAACCCAATAGCTGTAACTTTTCCTGCGTAGAAATGCAACTGTTCTGCATCAGCAATTATTCAATAGCGACCCAAGTGGTAGAAGCTAAAGATGATGAACTCATAAATAAAACAACAAGGCATAAGAAAAAAACACTCCAGTTCAATCATTCCCATGGGGAATTACTTACTTCTCAAGCTGGCAATCATGAACAACAAGTGAATTCTGGGGGGAAAAAAACAACAATGTTAAGACTTAAGGGACAAAAATTCCAGTGTTAGATATGCCGTGCCCGTTATTTCCACTACTTGGATGTTTCAAGCATCCTTGAGAGAGCAAGTAGACCTGGATAATAACTCTATGGTCAAGCATCTGATATGCTTTTTGTAATACCTGTACTTTTTATTGACTATTTGACCTTGCCGTTTATCTTATGTTGTCGCTCTGTAAATGCTTGGAGATGTTGTTGATATTTTTATTGAGTTTTGTATCTTGTTTGGGTCTTGATCGTGTTGTTTTAGACCTTGCGGAAGTATTCTGGGCCAGAGAAATAACGCACGCTAGGCCTAGGCTAACGCATGCTAATTCTGCTTGATTAGCGCACACTAGCTTTGAGCCGTAGTGCGCGCTAAGGGGATCAGTCAGGTCAGAACCAGTAACTCGGACTGCTCTCTGGACTAGCGGATTAACGCACGCTAGGAGTTGTTAGCGCGCGCTATTCGTGGTTAGTAGCGCACGCTAACATCCATCCGTAGCGCACGCTACCGGGCTGGTCGGCAGAGGTAGTGAGGTTGCCAGGTTTTCTGGACTATCAGGTAGCGTACGCTAGGCTTCGGCTAGCGCACGCTAAAGCTGTTGCATAACGCACGCTAAGCCATAGCGGTAGCGCACGCTAAGGTTTGAGCAGGACAGAGACAGTAGGTTCTGGACTCCAGTACTGGTGCCACATTTTGGGCTAGCGCACGCTAGAGGTAGACGATTAGCGAACGCTAATGGGGCCGGCAAAAGCCACTGGACTACCCGGTGACTTCGCTAGCGCACGCTAATGAAGGAGGCGTAGCGTGCGCTAGACTGGGCAGATATATATATGACAGTTGACTTCCATTTTCGTCATTTTCATCTTCTTCACTCCTTCTCGACGGGAATAGCTTGGGAAAGACGATTTTGGGCGATTGGAAGCGATCTTCCTTCTACTAACAACATATTTGGTTGGAGAACAAGGATTTCACAACATCTAATCCGTCTTATCATCCGAATCAAGGTAAAAATCCTTAGAACCCTACTTTTTGGGAATTTTGGGGTTTTTCATAGATTCGTCCAATTTATCCGTTTTGAAGCTTGAGAACTTTGTCATTATAATGTATCTGTACCATATGCATGCTTTTCCTACGATTTTACGGATTGGATTGTGCCGTTTTCGGACTTGTGAGAGTTTGGATGATCTTCCAACCTCTAGGTATTTATCCGTGTATTTTCATGAATCGTAGATGGGTTTCGGGAGTTTCTTCGTGTAATTTGAGTATGGATAATTGATTATCATATTCCTTGCGAATCGTTTAGGTGCCAGAAGCGCGTTCTTGGACCTACCGAACTCATACCCTTTTTCCGTTCGATTTCTCGATGTCTCAAAGGCAAGTATATATTTATGAATGTGCATTCTCGACTTTGAATGTATGAAATATTAATGGCATGATTATTTATATCCACTCTGGGGCGGGCCGACGGGTCCCCTGAGGGTTTCGTAGCCTCTGGTGCGATTCCGCGGATGATATGAACGAACCACTCTGGGGAGGGCCGATAGGTCCCCTGAGGGTTCCGTAGCCTCTGGTGCGGTTCCACGGTATTCATATATGTATTGATGCGATGCCATGAGATTTAGTTATTCCGGAATACTAGTCTTGAATTGATGAATTGACGGTTACATTTACTTTATTGTCGAGAAGTATTGTGTTTCATACTTGATATACTTGCACTAGCTATTCGACGGCTAACCCCTTATAAGGGAAATACTTTTTATGTATTTCAGGTTCCAGGAGAGCGGACAGGCAGGTATCGGGTCAACATGAAGATGGTGGGCAAGAGTGATACTGTGTCTTTCCTCCGGTTATGTTTTGAGTTTTCCATTCAGTGTTGTTGTACTAGAATGGTTATTGAATACTCGAGTATTGTTTTCCATTTTTCTTGATGTTCCGGCTTGTGTTTGCCGAGGTATTGATTTGTGTTGTGATGTCTTTGGATACATGGGTTATGTTTTGAATACCCTTTGTATTGTTCTTCCTTCCATTGTATGTAGACCTTCTCGGTCAAAATTTATAGTTCCGCGTATGTTTAGCCTTGTGGGTCCTACGGTGGGGCTTACGGTGCTGTAATATTCCCTGAATAACTTGGGGTTGTTACACTTTTGACCTCTGATGGTGCACCAATCCAGTTTCTAGCGCATCAATCTAAAAAATGAAATATATCATCCTAAAGCGAAGCAGAAAGAACATGCAGGTGAACTGAACATCTACAGCAAAAAAATCCACAATGAGAAATAGTAACCACCAAATGGCAAAGAGCACATAATACCAATAAAAGAGTGAATTCCAGCACTCAAAAAAAAGGAAAGGAAAACACACACACTGGCCAGTTACAACAAATGCGTATGCACACACTAAGAGAAGGTTAAGGAAAATTTTCGCACAATAGGGCAAAAATTACAGTCACAAATCGAGGTTCATGGACGAATACTTTCTTGACATTTTTCTATTCCATAAAGCCCGCCCTCAATAACTTAGCTAATTGTTAAGAAAATGCAAATCTTAAGGGGTTATTTGTAAAAGAAATTTAGTAATCAGGTCATAAATCATATACTAGTCTCTAGTTATTTAATAGAGAACATAAAAAGAAAAGGAGAAATGATACACACCGGACTTGTTGCTGCACTGGTCTTTCCATATTCCTTATTTTTAAAGAGCCAACTTGTGGAAGTGCTATCACCACTGGATGCTTCAGATTGAACTGTCATCAATTTATCCTGCAAAAAACCACACAAGAGTAAAGATAAAGGGAAGACTTAAAATTTTGAACTTGCAATAAAACCCAGGTATAATTGCTACACAAACCTGGCCAAAACCAACATTTACAAATGTATTGACAAATGTCGCCGACAAGTTCTACCTGGCAGAATCAATAGTTCTCCCACCACTACCACAACCATCAAGTAGATGTGCCTAACAAGTCACATTTTTGTCTCATAAATATTTGGATGTTTGGGGGTTTGAAAGAAAACAATACAAGTATATAAAGCAGTCCATAGTAATAGTGAATGACACAATTAGCGGACCTCACACTCGGGAAAAGTTTATCCGTGAAATTCAAAGAGAAATATGCAAAAACTCAAAAGTTCATAAAAAGTAGGAAATGTTAGATCCGAACCTAGTAAATATCCTCACGAGATTTGGGCTTCATAACTTCAATATCACGAGCAAATGTAAGATAGCCTTCACTCAACTTAGCATTATTGATGAGTTCTTGCATAACCTCTCTTTCTTCGTCTTCCTTGATCATGTCTTCATCAAGTTCAAAAGTAATGCCTTGTATATGAACAAGGCCATGAGCAGATTGTAATAATAAAGAAAAACAAAATTCAAGCGGGACTAAAATGAACTATTTTCACCTATTAATATCACTGATAATAAAAGGATGTAAAGTTCCTCATAATCTATTGACGGAAATATACACGTCTACAAATATCACTGGAACTTTCAAATGCAAACATAAAGCATCAACAGGGAGTAAATGAAATCCAATGTACCTGAGATGTTAGGAAAATGTAATGCAATGTATTGGCATCATTGTCTGATGCACACATGTCGACTAATCTCGAAACCAGACCGACATCGGATGCGAGAGGTTGATGTGCTAATTAGTTAAAGTTCAGGAATATATATATAAAATCAGAGATGCACGAGAATAAAACCTATAAATGGTTGATTGTGTTGCTAAGACATGCATGTAGTGCACCAAAAATACTACCATATAGGAATTACCCTCGCTAAACAAGTTCCACACGTACGCCTATATAGGATTCTGCCATGCCCACAATTACTTTAAAAGGACTGAACATTTTAGGTGGGAGATAAATATAACAATGCAAAGGCATACCTTATTGGACAACTAAGTGATACACGAGATGGCCCTTCAATCAACTACAAATCTATGAAAACAATAATAATTATTATAATTGGAACAAGGATGGGAAACTACAGAAACATAATGCAAGAAACATACATGATTAAGATTAATAAATATTATCAACAAGGGAAGTCAAGAGGTAGGGCCTGAATTTAGTGAAGCAACAACAGGCTGAACATAATCTTGCAAGGAGGGACGAACAAGAGGTGTCCCCAAACTCATACAACCGACGATTATTACATAATTACCTTCACAAAAGTATAAGTGGTCTCGGGGAACAAATTAAACCAGCAAAAAAATATAAGAAGCAGAAACATTACAAACCGTTAAACTGCCCCACAACTTGAAGAAGATTCGCTCCATATTTGAGCAGTTTAGTTACATTGGTTGGAAGTTGAGGTGCATCATCCTGAGCAAGGAAAATTGAAATCGTTTGTAACTAATTTATAGAAGCATATAGTAAACATGAACTCACAATTAAACGGAGATTAAGCAAATAGCAACATGAAATTTTGGTAATCAGAAAGATACTAAGTTACTTACTCTAATCTGAGTTTAAGCTGATAGCAAAATGAAATAGCAAACTGAGATTAAGAAAATACTTACACTTGTAAAAAATTAGAAAGATAAATCATAAATTGGACTTACCTGTGTTGTGAAAGCCCTTTGATGCCGAGACAAAATTAGAAAGGGAAGATGAGACAAAATCGTTAATCAGTAATCACATTCACTAGCTCACTTCGTCGATTCCACAGACGCCGATGGGATTGTACTGATTGATTCCTCACTATCTTTTCCTTCAGACTAACATACTCTGGTCCACTTACTATAATTGCGAAATTAAGAAGTAACCATGTTCAGAATCCATCGACTTAATTAACATTCAACTGAAATCGAGTTTATGCCAAGTTTGTTACCTCAAATACAATCCAATAGATTACATTTTTTAACAACTAAATAAAGTTTAAAGTAAAAGGAGAATTTACATAGCTTATCAAGCTGAGATTAAACTTAGGCAAAACCTGGGTTTCATCGGCTAACTAATAAGCAAAATTTCAGGCATTTCTTATAACTTTCAGCCAAATATCTACACACACGCCAAAAAAAAACTGATAGATTTACTATGCAACTAGCAGTCGATTAAACTAACTAGAAGTTGTATATTTTTATCAATTTAGTTACTTACTATCGACTTGCCAGCGACGAGATATCCTATGATGACTGTGACGCCGACCGGTTGAGCTGCTAGGAGATCTAGCCATTGATTAGCTTGCTCTTCAACTGACTGGCAAGATGTAATCTCATGGTCAACGACGTCACTGATTGTAATGGCGAGTGGCAGTTAAGTTTTGGAACCTCTTCAATTTTGGGCCAACCCATTAACATAAACCACAGCGCAGCCCACGACCCTCAAACCAGAACTCCAACTCTAGATTCTGGGAACTGTCACAACATCACCCACCCCCTATCAGCCGCGCCACTCGCCTCTCCACTGCGGCGGGTCTGCATATTATGTGTCGATATGATTTTAGGGGTGGTGCGTAGATTGCGGTGTGTGTGTGTTTATTTTAGGGAATGAGAGAGATAGGGGAGAGGTTAGATGGGAGAGGGAGGGATACGGTGAGAATAGAAATAGTGGGAGAGAGAACCTACTTGTTTGAGAGAATAAGTAAAAAGGAAAAAAGAAAGAGAAAACTTTATGACTGTTCAAGACAGTCACAACACCTGTGACAGTCATTAACAGCCACAAACATTTGAATTTATCACTATTTGGTCTTTGTGACTGTTATTGGCAGTCATAAAGTTGTGACTGTCATTGACAGTCACAAATCAAGGGAGTTTCAATGTCACAAAATCCTGTTTTTGGTGTAGTGTTAAGATTTTCTTGACTTTCTCACTACTTGATAATGGTTTACGGAACGAAGCTATTCCATTGGTGATGACCGCAAATCGATCGAGTATATTGGTGATGGACTCGTCACCCTTCATCATGAATAACTCGTAGTCATGGAGAAGCATATTGATCTTCGTCTCCTTGACTTGAGTTGTCCCTTCGTGTGTGATTTCAAGAATTTTCTATATTTCTTTAGCACTTCCACACGATGAGATATGATTGACCTCTTTTGGATTTAAGGCACAATATAGAAATTGAGTAGCCTTACAATTTAGATGGTTGTTATTCCAATCCTCGTCATTATATTCTTCGAAACTTTTAAGAGATCCGTCATGTTTGATTGGAACTTTCTGGCCAAGGCAATTGATCTTCCAAATCTCTATATCATAGGCACGAATAAAGATCGACATCTTTTTCTTCCATGTCATATAATTTGATCCATCAAAGAATGGTGGTCGGTTCAAAGCAAGACCTTCGACCGGAGCAAATTGGAACGCCATTTGGATCTTCTCCTCGGATGTTAATCTGCTTATTGGAGGTACCACTTCGATACCAATTGTTGGAGCACTATTGGTCGGTATAGCCGTTTGGAGATAGAGTTGTGAAACTCTTTTGCGTTGCGGAAGCGATTTAAGTAAAGTGCAGAAAATAAATCGACACAAGGATTTATAGAGGTTCGGCTATTAACGAAGCCTACGTCCTCTCTCGGTATATTTTTCAATAGGATGAAGATCAACCTCTGCACCTCTCTTCTATCGGTCTAGGGATAACTGTTAAAACTTGTCTTCTATTGGTCCAAGTTAAACCATACAATCTCTCTTCTATCGATCGAGATATCACCACTTGTACTTGTCTTTCTGTCGGTCCAAGTTAAACCATTTTCCTTTTCTATTGGACAAAGAATCAACCACTCTAGCTTTCTATGGATACTAGATAAACCTCACATAGATATCGATTGCGATTCTAACAATACCATATCCTTGATCCTAATAACACCGAATCCAATCGTATCTTTTCTTTTACCTCTCGTGTATGTGTTGAATGTATAAACACTCAAAATATTAATATAAGCTCAATATTACAAAAATAATAGAATGTATATGAATATCAGACCAATGACTTGATTACTTGAAGTTGTTGTATGATGAATACCATTAGAAGTGGTATTTATAGGCTCCAAAACCTCAACTATCCGTTAGCCTTCTAACACTTCATTACATACGCTATCACTCCTCCGTTACATACGTTACCATTATTATGTATGTTAATATCAACTTGTTACGTACGTTACCCTTCATGCAAATCAGTCCAGTGGCTTCTGTCTTGATCATTACGTACGTTAGCAACTCCCCATTACGTACATTATTCATTGTCAACATATCCGTTGCTTGCTGATCTATGCCATGACATCATCTCCAACGTTCATCTCGTTTGAATACTGAAACACTTTGTTATGTACGTTATCATAATGCTGTAACGTACATTAAACTTAGCATATTACGTACGTTATGCTATCAATATAGCGTACATTATCTTCCTGCAGTCCAGCTTTTTGCGACTTCAATTTCTTTGTTGTTTTGCTTCGCCTCTTTGTTGTTTTATTTTGTTTATCAACTTAATCATCAAAACTCTATTAATGAATGTATGGAATAAAATATTCCAACAATTGTCTCCTCGACACCATGTCTCTAGCACTGTACCTTGCCCAATGGACTGGTCTTATGCCTCAGTCGCTTCTCACGGTGCTCCAAAATCTTCAAGGGACACTCGTCGAAAGTAATATCCTCAGCTATATCGATCTCACCATAGTCGATGATATGAATAAGATCAGGAACATATTTCCTCAGCTGGGAAACATGAAAGACGCTATGGACATGACTCAAAGCCGGAGGAAACGCCAAACAATAAGCCAACTCGCCGACCATCTCTATAATCTCAAAGGGCCCAATAAATCTAGGACTCAACTTTCCCTTCTTCCCGAAGCGGAAAACTCCCTTCGTCGGTGACACCTTTAGCAAAACGTGGTCTCCCACCTCGAATTCTAAAGGTCGATGAAGAACATCGGCATAGGATTTCTGTCGACTTTGAGCAGTCAACATCCTCTCCCGAATCAGTTCTACCTTCTTCATCGTCTATAAGGCGATATCCGGTTCGGTTCCGACCAAATCGGACATCCCGTTCCAACAAATCAGCGATCGTCATCGCCGCCCATAAAACGCCTCACACGGTGCCATCCTGATCGATGCGCGCCAACTATTGTTGTACGTGAACTCGATCAATGGCAAATGCTCCTCCCAATCACTGCTCCAATTGAGAGCAAGCACGCAACATATCCTCAAATGTCTGGATAGTGTGCTCCGACTACCCATCCGTCTGAGGATGGAAAGAAATACTCAGACGCAAACGAGTTCCCAATGTCTTATGTATCGCCTGCCAAAAGTGCGATATAAAACGGCCATCACGATCGCAACAATAGACTTCGGAGTACCGTGAAGCCCCACAATATGCGCAATAAATACACGAGCCAACTTTTCCGGACCCCAAGTATCCTTGATGCCCAGAAAGTGTGCCGACTTGGTCAGACGATCCACAATCACCCAAACCATATTCATACCAGACTTCAATCTAAGCAAGCTTGTGACGAAGTCCATCGAAATATCTTCCTCGAAATCCTTTATCATCTGGGCAAGGTTAACGTCGTGGCCGATGCCTTGAGTCGGAAATCGGTTGCGTTGTGGACGCTTGAGATCCTTACATCTCGATCTGAGTTTCAGTGGGATTTGATCGAGTTGAGTGTTGAGATTTTATTGCGAGGAGCTATCGGGCAACTTTGCGCTGTGGAGATTTCGTCGTCGTTGATCGATGAAATTAAACTAAAGTAGTTGGAGAATTCGATGATTACTCAAATCCGAGAGAATGTTCTTAAGGGGAAGTCTCCTGGGTTTGTGATTCACGAGGATGGTGTGTTGAGATTCCAGAGTCGACTTTGTGTACCGAACGACTTGGAATTGAGGCAGAGTATTTTGCGTGAGGCCGATGCTACGCCTTACTCAGTTCATACTGGTTTGAGTAAGATGTACAAGGACCTGAGGAACTTTTGGTGTAACGACATGAAAGAGGAAGTCGCATAATTTGTAGCGAGATGTTTGACTTGTCTGCAGGTCAAATCGAGCATCAGCGACCGGTCGGGTTATTGCATTCGCTTCCCGTTCCGGAATGGAAATGAGAAGATATTTTGATGGACTTCGTCACGAGCTTGCCGAGATTGAAGTCTGGTATGAATATGGTTTCGGTGATCGTGGATCGTCTGACTAATTCGGGGCATTTTCTGGGCATCAAGGATACTTGGGGTCCGGAGAAGTTGGCTCGTGTGTTTATTGCGAAGATAGTGAGGCTTCACGGTACCCCGAAGTCTATTATTTCGGATCGGGATGGCCGTTTTGTATCGCACTTTTGGCGGGCGGTACATAAGGCGTTGGGCACTCGTTTGCGCCTGAGCACTTCTTTACATCCTCAGACGGATGGGCAGTCGGAGCGCACTATCCAGACATTTGAGGATATGTTGAGTGCTTGTGCTATCGATTGGAGCAGTGATTGGGAGGAGCATTTGCCATTGATCGAGTTCACGTAGAACAATAGTTGGCACGCATCGATTCGAATGGCACCTTATGAGGCGCTTTATGGGCGGCGATGCCGATCTCCGATTTGATGGAACGAGGCGTTTGATTTGGTTGGGACCGAACTGGATATCGCTATGGAGACGAGGCGGAAGGTGAAATTGATTCGGGAGAGGATGTTGACTACTCAGAGTTGACAGAAGTCATATGCTGACGTCCGCCGTCGACCTTTGGAATTCGAGGTGGGAGACCACGTTTTGCTGAAGGTGTCGCCGAAGAGGGGAGTTTTCCGCTTCGGGAAGAAGGGAAAGTTGAGTCCGAGATTTATTGAGCCCTTTGAGATTCTCGAGAGAGTCGGTGAGTTGGCACACCGTTTGGCGTTGCCTCCGGCCTTGAGTCACATTCATAGCGTTTTCCAGGTTTCCCAACTGAGTAAATATGTCCCGGATCCTAGTCACGTCATCGACTATGGTGAGATCGATATCGCTGAGGATATTACTTTCGAGGAGCGTCCCTTGAAGATTTTGGAGCACCGTGAGAAACGACTGAGGCATAAGACCAATCCTTTGGTCAAGGTGCAGTGGTCGAGGCATGGTGTCGAGGAGGCAACTTGGGAAACCGAGGATAGCATGCGTGCTAGGTACCCCGAGTTGTTTGTTTCTTTTGTTTCGGGACGAAACTTATTTTTAGAGGGGTAGAATGTAATATCCGCATTTTTCTTTTCCCGGTATTTTCATTTTTGGTGTATTTTTCATTTTTAGCGACTCGGTTGTAACCGTATTGGTATTTCAAGAATACTTATTTCTGGACTTTTTGTCATCCGAGCTTGTTTCGGACTTGTTTTACCCAATTCCGCATTTATTGGCTTTTCCATCGCTAATTGGTCCGATTCTCATAATCGTTGTCGGAACCGCCGTTTCGTAGTTGCCGTGAATTCATCTTATGTTGTTATGCGTGTTGTGAGCCTTCGTTTGATGTTTCGATCGTGTATCGTGTGTTTTGAGCCGCTGGTATCCTGTTCTGTTATATAGCGCACGCTAGTGTCACTTAGTAGCGCACGCTACACTTGTTTTGTAGCGCGCGCTAACAAGTTGAGCACAGCAGTGCCAGTAAGATGTTTCTGCTCTCTTCTCTCTGGACAAGCAGCTTAGCGCACGCAAAGATTGTGTTATAGCGCATGCTATGGTTTAGGCTTAACGCGCGCTGAGTGTCCGGTAGCGCGTGCTAATCCGGCAGTCCAGAACTGGGCAGAATGTGTCTGGATTCGGCCTGGTGTCCAGGTAGCGCACGCTATGGCCCGATAGCGTGCGCTATCGATGGGTTGTTAGCGCACGCTATCCTCTGGTAGCGCACGCTAACGGGCTAAAACCGTAGGTTCTGGACTGGTTTTTGGCTGGTTAGAGCACGCTAACTCTGATCGTTAGCGCACGCTAAAGCTCTTTGGCTATATATACCAGAGAGTTGACCCAGATTCATCATTTTTCCATTTCTCTTTCTCTTTCCGATCCGTGGCTATTCTTGGGCGATTTTTGAGTGATTCGAAGTCTTGTAACTTCAAGCTATCATCTTCCTTGAGATCTTGGTGTAGATTAACAACACCAACACTTGTTCTTCATCTTTAATCCAAGGTAATCTCCTAGAACCCTATTTTGGTAAATTTGGGGTTTTTTTTGAGTTTTCGTCCGATTTGTTCCGTATTGTTGATTAATCTATGATGTATATGATTAATCTTGGTAGTATTCTTGTTTTCCCTACGAGTTCATGGTAAGTTTCGTGATATTTGTGGAATCGAGAGGGTTCGGTTGTGATCCGTCCTCGTCGTTGTTTTGTACGAACTTACATGAATCGTAGGTGGGGTTTCCGGTGTATTCCGTTATCGTTATTCTTGTCGAATTGGTTGTAATGGTGTTTGATGAATCGTCTAGGTTCGGTGTGTCCAATTTCTTGCAACCGCGATTATTTCATTCCGTCCTTTCGTCGTGATAATCGAGGCAAGTACCCTTAATGAACTTACATGCTTAACATGGTAGTATTGCATGAGTGACGTGTGTGTGTGTATGCTCACTACGGGTTAGATCCGATGGGGTCTCGGTAGGGGTTCACAGAGGCGTGGATCCGCGAGCTTGGCTTTTAACCACTACGGGTTAGATCCGACAGGGTCTCGGTAGGGGTCCACAGAGGCGTGGATCCGCGGTTAATTGTGGTGCATTTTCTAAATGTTTGTTTCAAACTGAGGCTTTATCATTTGCATGCTTTGACTATATGTGTAAGGTGTAAGTTGTTTATTTGGTTACTTGTACTAGCGTAATTGCTAACCCCTTTGGGGACCCGTTTTGGGGAAATTCTTGTTAGGAATTTCAGGTTATGTCCAGTCGGATGATTGGGCACTGGGGCAGTACGAGGATGCTGTCCATGGTTGATGATGTGTGCAATTGAGTCTCTTTATTTCTGTTGCCCTTTTGATGCAGTTGTTTTTCTTTAAACTTGTGAACTTATAGAAAGTACTCGCGAGTACTTAGGCATTTCTAATGGGATTATGGTTTGTATTGTTATATGTTATTTACGATTGGCAGTGATTTCTATTTTGCCGGTTATACCGGCGTTTCATTTATTTTTCGTTCTGGTGATGTGTGTTTTCTCGCTAACTAAGATAGTTAGACGAGTGATATTTCTTAATTAGCCTGGTGGGTCCCATGTAGGGGTCCACGGAGCTGTAATATTCCCTGAATATCTTGGGGGTGTTACATTTGGGAGTCCCGTTGAATGCAAAAAGGTTGTCTATAATCCAATACCAACCTCTTTTGGAGAAGATGTTGAGCCGAATAAATCATTGGACGTCCAAAATGTTGAGTTATAGAGGAAGAGTCCAATTAATTCAGAATGTCCTCTACTCTATTCAATATTATTGGTGTCAAATATTCCATTTCCCTAAAAAGGTTATGAAAGCAGCGAAAGGCTTGTGCAAAAAATTCCTTTGGACTGGTCAGGCAGCAGATAGTAAGAGGGTTTTAGTATCTTGGGAAGCTGTCTGTCGAACTAGCGGACAATGGGGGCTGGGTTTAATTCACTTGCCCAGCTCGAACAAAATCTCATTTATGAAGCTTATATGGGCTATAAACTTGGAGACAGACAAGCTATGGATACAGTGGTTGCATGAATATTACATCAAGGAGCGGTATGTGATGGAAATGCATGTGCCTTTTCAGGCCTCCTACTTTTTTAAGAAGATGCTAAAGTGGAGGATGCTGGTAAAAAACTTAGGGGGACTGGGAACAAATGCAGACGAGAGGACAGTTTGATAAACATGTGGCTTATAAAATAATTAGGCCTGCAATCCCAAAGATGCCTTGGGGGGGATTATTACTTAACAATCACCTCCCCACAAGATCAAAGTATTGTTTATGGCTGCCATTATGGCAAAGGCTTGCCACAAAAGTTAGGCTGAAAAGGTTCCAAACCATTGTAGATCTACAATGTGTGTTTTGCTTGAGGGAGGCTGAGTCTTTGGGCCATTTGTTTTCTGACTGTACTATGTTGACCAATGCATGGCATGCATTATTACAATACTATAGAATAAATAATGTGACCGAGAGTTGGCAGCAAACCGTAGGGATGTTATGTGCGCAGTTGAAGGGAAGGAAGCCAAAGAATCGATTATTTAAGGTGTTAGTTACAGAATTTGTTTATGGGATTTGGATAGGACGGAACAAAAGAGTGTTTCAAGGACAAAACCAAGAGATAAACCATCTGCTACGTGAAGTTGTGCACAAAGCTTTGGGGAGATGCTGGACGGATAGGAAATTACATGATGCATGTAATATTTGTTATGATTTCCCTAGAGTAGGTTAGCAAATTTTGTTTGTTTGTTTGAAGTTTGTAGTTAGTATTTCTATACCTTTTGTAATGAGATGATGTACTTATTTAACCAATGAAATGAAAACTAAATTTCTTCCAAAAAAAGAATACTCAAAAAATGAGAAAATGTCAAAATGGAAATGCAAGAAAAGACTTAGATTCCCTCCAAGAAGGGCCTTTTTAATGTCGCTAGCTCGACGACCTCGGCAAAACTCAAGAGGGAACCAAAAATCAACAATGTCCATGCCACACCATTGTGTTCTGCACATGTAAAAGCAAGTTCAACATGTAAAATAGATGGACATAAAAAGCATGTATCTCTATGTTCTTGTAGGAATATACACGAGCAACCATGTAGGCTAAAACGAATGAGTGGCAGCAACTAGGGAATAATGAACGAAGGGTGCCGTAAAATGTAAAAGTTCATCGATCAAAAAGACACTGGTCACCCGAGATATGCTAGTTGACTTTCCATGATTGAGCTCATGAAAAGGTAAAATAGGTAAATCATGGTCGAGTGAGCTCGTCTTTGAAGCACATAAGTCAACATCGAGAGAGAAATTCATAGTACCCGCAACAACAAAGCCACTTAAGATGGGATCACATACTCCCCACACTTAAACTCCTCATGGATATCTACAATAGCATAATTATTTCCTTTACACATATCCCTTAAGTTCATATAAATATGGTTGTTGAAGTTGAGGGATTATTTGGATCATATCCAAGGTATGATTTTAAGAATAGTAGCCTTTGGTTTATACACAGTCCATCCGAGGTTATGGATACTTTCAAGGAGTTTATATCCTTAGCTTATGTTGTACCCATCTTTATCAATTTTGAAAGCCCAGTCTTGGTGTGATTAAGTTTAGCTAATTTTTCATTATTTAAAGTTGTCAACCTATTTACCCAACTATGGGTGTCTCAATCTTAGTTGAATTTTCCACATCTTATTTTGAAACTTTTTCAAATTCAGCATTGATGTGATCAATCTTAGTGGCTAACGTCTTCTAGTTCGTTTTTCAGCTTTTCTTTATCATATTTCATAACTGCAAACTCATTTGACACTGTTAGGTGTATAGTCTTTAAGATTTTAAAATCTTTTATCATATGGTTTAGAGATTTATGAATATATAAGAGTTCAGGAATATCTAAAGTAGAGCAATTTAAAGATCGAGCTTTAGATGTTACCTCTTCATCAATTTGGTTGGCCATTAGGCGGTTGTAGGCATCCTCATCTTCAAAGTAGAAACCAATATTTGGCTCTTCAATTTCTGGAGCTTGGTCTTCTCCAATGAGGGCCTTTTATTTTTCATCCTTCCTGCCTCTGTCCTTCTTCTCTTTTTATTTCTTCAGGTGTGCGGAGTCATATTAGATACCATCTAGTTTTATGACAGTTATAGAATTCAACATTCCAATTCTCGATCTTCTAGTTTCTTCGTGGGTTCTCCTTGTAGTTCTTCTTATACCTGGTGTAATTCTTTTTGAAATTCCAAAATCCTTGCATGATAAATGCCATTTTCTATTCAAAGTTGAGAGGATTGGGAGAAATGATGACAACTGAGCTTTTGGATGGGCCCTCAGCTGCAAAAGCGACTCCCTTATCAGATGGCTCAGTTGATGATGAGCTAAGTAGCTCAAATTAAAAGGCTTTAAGGTTTCTCAAATATTTATTTTATTCAAACCATTAGATTCTTTCACAGCTACGACCTTCATGCTCCATTCCGGGATGAGACCTTAACACCTTTAGTGCCATTTTTCGGTTTCCGTACATATATTCAAGAGATTTGATCTCGTTGATAATCTCTAAATTTCATGTCTACATTATTGATGGTTTCTCCATTCTTCATTTTAAAGTTTTCAAATTTTTTATTGGCGATCGGTAACTTATTTTCTTTGATTAGCTCTGTTCCCTCACACATTAAGGCTAATGTATCTCATATCTCTTTGGCATTCCTAAATTTTTTTATTCTTATCGTGGTTGATTTATCAAGTGTTTAATAGAGAAATCTCTGGCCCGGTTGTCAAGGTTTACGAGCTTCCATTTGTCAGTTGTCCACTTGGTTCTTGTCTTTGAATTTTTTCCAGTTTCCCAGCCTGGATGGCTTCAGCTATGTTGTTGTTTAAAAAATAAAAGGACCTTCCTCGATTACGCTCCACATGTCATCGTGTGTGGAGGACAAATGTTCTGCATTCTTATCCCACATATCATCATCAATATAAAGTACGGGAAGTCTAGAGTACATGTGTTCCATCTTAGAAATAAAGTAATGCTAATCAAATATATATATATATATATATATATATGAATCTGGTCCGGGGACTACAATCATATATGAATCTGGTTCGAGGACTACAAAGTACAGGTGGTCTGTGAACCACCTGCTCTAATACCACTTGCTATCCCAAATACATTTCGTAAAAGTGGTAGGGGGTGAATATACTTTTAAAAGTTTTAACTTTTATGAACTGTTTTGCAACTTGTCTATGAAAGTATGTAGTAGTTCAGTTCGTGTAATGTAACACCCCCAATCCGCTCAGGGATATTACACGCCGTAGAACCTTTCCTCAAGGATCTACCAGGCTGGTAACGACATTTAACATCTCGACAATGCCTTCGAGGCTACAATGACTCAGTAGACCGATTTGGTCTTTCCACAAATACATACAACTCAAATACAACTCATGCCCACGCAGGGGACAAAATACAACTACACCCGTACAACGGGAACAATACAGCAGCGGAAAATAAAGTACAACTGAACCAACACACGATGTACGGTTCCTCATGTGATTAGTATCGATCATCTTTCATCATCCTTCGTGCCGACCCTGTGTTATGCTCCAAAACCTGAATGCAAAAACAGACATCCACCCCGAATACTCGGGGTTAGCAAACTCCACCGTTGTGCTAGTGCAAATACAAAGTGCAAATACGAGCCATACAATTCACATTCCACGAATAACAATAACCGAGGATCCTCAAAGATCCAAACGAAAAGAAAAGTACTTCCCGAGGCAAGGGTTTGAGAAAACATTTCAAAAACGAAATATCATAAATCAATGGAAGTAATTTATAAAAGCAGTTTAGAATGCCATCGAGAATTTTAATAGAAAACAATTTAGGATTATCAAATCCTACTTTTCGAAAACCAAAAGACAAAAGGGTCACCGCCCAAAGGTTTACTTTACGAAAAATGACATTAACCAACCGTTGGGATTTTAGCCCCAAATCCGTAGAAACGACTTTTACAAAACCATTGGGATTTTAGCCCCAAATCTCATCAACTCACAAGACACAAGAACGACCTGTGAGGTTCGTATCCCAACATCAAAATCCACAAATAAAGGATTTAAAACAAACAACAAAATACTCGATTGCCATCCTAGCCAAGTAAGCCAAACGAACACTTACCTCTTACACACTTAGTCAATGCATGCAATCATGAAAACCGTTAAAGCACTCATTTCCGAAATGCCAATATCAAATCACATTTGCAAAAATGCACCACAATTAACCGTCGATCCACACCTCCGTGGACCCCTACCGAGACCCCGTCGGATCTAACCCGTAGTGGTTAAAAGCAAAGCTCGTCGGTCCACACCTCCGTGGACCCCTACCGAGACCCCGTCGGATCTAACCCGTAGTGAGCATACACACACACGTTACTCATGCAACACTAATATGCTAAGAATGTAAGTTCATTAAGAATACTCACTAGAGATGGCCATTAACTCGACACCATTATCAAACTCTTCAAAATTTCGATAACAAGATTAAATAAGGAAATACACGATTCCATAACTTAAACAATAGGAGTATCATCATAAAATCCTTCAACGTTCAAAATAACCAAATCATAATCAATTCTCAAAACACCGTTCACAAATCACACTCGTTTTGAAAGAAAGCCTTTAACGAGGCCAAACCGAAATCCTTTGAAACTTCATTTCAAATAACCAAACAAACGCATCAAGACGACCACCGATCATCATATCCATAAAACGAGAAAAGTATGGGCAAGGTACTTGCCTCGATACCACGAGCACGGAACCACGAACGGATACGGCTCAACCGGGAAGCTTCGGAACGCCCGATGCTAACGAAAAGGAATACGACAACGAACGGAACGGAAGAATCAAGCACGACCGCGAGGAACCGACGAAAATGAACCTAACGATTCGAATAGCACAATCACAACCACTTCTAAACGATTACGGAAATGGAATACACCCGGAAACCCGCCTACGATTCATGTATATTCGCACAAAAATAACAACGAGGGCGGACCACAACCAAACCCTCTCGATTCCGTAAAACTATGAAAATATACCATGAATCCGTAGGAAAACTAATGATATCAACAAGATTAATCATATTCATCAAGAATCCATCAACAAACCGGAAAGAATCGGACAAAACCCCACAATCCCCAATTATCCAAAAAGGTAGGGTTTCAAGAGATATTACCTTGAGTGATTCAAGTATTTAGATTCGTAAAACACGCGTTGGATTGATTGTCCGGGCTTCACAACCGAAGAAGAATGATGAAAATCAACCCTCCAAATGATAATGATGAGAAGCTCTCCTCCTCTCTCACTCTCTCGCGTCTAAGGAAAAGAAGGAGGAAATGAGCATTCACGCCCAAAACAACACATTTATAGTGTAACACGGCAGAACCTATCGGCCACCTATCGGCCGATAGGCCCAACCGATACCCATACGGAATGCCGGGCAGAGAGTCTATCGACTTCCTATCGGCCGAAAGGCTCTGGAAGTGCTCGGCCAAAACCAAACGACCATAACTCTCTCGTCCGACTCGATTGACTCACCGCTTGAACCAATGGAAAGCTAACTCGATGTTCTATAATATTGCAAAGATTTATAATTTTTGGAGTTACCAAAAATTAATGGTGATCTAACAAAGACGAACTCATACTTAGAAAAGTCGTTTAGAAATCCTGAATTCAACAAAACGACACCGAAACCCGAACCTGAATACGAACCGAAGATACGGTTACGAAGTACTCATAAAGACGAATCTAAGAGCTAGTAGGACACACAATTCCGACCACCCGAAGGCTCGAAATTCGACAACGGAAGGTAATTACCCCAAACTTTGGGAAATTACGAAAATGGCCCAATTGCCCGAAAATCACCATACGTCAACGAATAATCAAACCGAAGCTCACAACACGTATAACAACGTTAAATGAACTTACGAAAAACCCCAAACGACAGTTTCGAACGAGATTCGCAAGAACCGAACTCAAGCGCGGAAAAGTCGCTAAAAAGCACGTAACTCAACAAAACAGCACCGAAACGAACTCGGATGATAAAAAGTGCAGAATTAAATATTCTCCGAATGACGAAATGGTCATGATAGAGTTGTCAAAACGAACTTTGGTCGAAAAAAAGAAATTTACCGAAAATCGAAAATTTGCAGATATTACATTCTACCCTCCTTAAAAGAAGTTTCGTCCCGAAACTTAAAACAAGTAGGGGGAAGAAATATTCCGCCAGGAAAAACTCAACAAGATACACAAGAATGCGTAACTAATGCCCAACGGCGAAATGTTACAAACAACGCAAAGGAATATACGGCGTGAAAACACGCTCCACGGCGACCAACACAATGTCGCCGTTAGGGATACAATAAAACCAACAAATGACAAGCGTCATCAAACGGATAATATAGCCAAGTCAATTATCCGACAATCACAAAACACAATGAACGAAAGTCAGTATGATCGACCAACCCAACGGTACATCAATCAAACGCGAGCCAATCGCTGAACTAATACTGAATTCCACCGCCCAAGGGTTGGAAGATCGAAAACGAGACTAATTTCCCAAACTTAAGGGAATTAGGAAGGAGCATGAATGCTCAACGATCACAAAACGAGAACAAAAACCGAACGAACAAACGATCGAGACAACAAAGATCGAACAATCATGTCCAAAACACGAAGGATAATAAAACTCAAACAACAACTCCCAGGATGATCTGAGAACTACAAGGAATGCATTCCCATAAGATCCACAGGATAGGGAATAGCGATTGAAAAGTCACAGCGACAAACGAGTTATTCCAAAACAATACCACACTCGTTCGATCAACAATAGTAAGGGATAGGGAAAGTTTAGAAATGTCAACGAACATAAACGAGTCGGCCAGTCGAAAATACGAAGTTCCAAATCCGATCCACTTCTAATAAAAGACCTAGTATGACCAAAAGATGTTACTTCCGAACAAGGTTCACAAGAATCGAACCGAACTCGGAAAAGTCACAGCGATAACCAGATCAACCCAAAACAAGATCACAGCTCGTTCGAATGATGAACCCGAAATACAAAACAAGTTCAGACAGTATCAACGAACACGAGCGAATCGATAGACTGGAGAAAGAGAAAATATAGAAGTCAAAATAGTACGGCTATTACCTTTGACCTCGCCCCCGAAACTCACCACAACGGAACCAAGGTAACAATACAACAAGCAACCGACACAATGTGGAACAATCACCGATGCACACAATCATACCAACCCGATCTCTAACAGCTCGCATATATGCGATAACGCATAAACCGCTACGAGGCGACAACATTCAACACCAACATTCCACCTCTCACAGAGGGCTAACACAACAAATGTGTGGAAAACGACTCAACGCTCACACCGTCAATTCGGTCATACTCGGAAGCAAACATCAAAATGACAACGCGAACATCATACATATATACCCAACCCTCAAACGGGATTGGATAGGTTTTAAAAACGAAAACCTCATTTTGAAAATAATTCAGAAGAGCACCGATTGATCTTGAGTATCACCTTTCAAAAAGTACAAACGTGAAACATCGTTATCGAGACTTTGGAGAACCGTTCCGCATTTGAAAAAAAATGAGGACACTTTCTCTTAGTGAAAACCTTCAGAATATTCGACCCTTGGGTCTAAATAAAAGTGTTTCTAAAACATTGAAAATATCTCAAAACATTTTGGTCCTCGAGGCAGAAAAATTTTGGAATATATTGTGGCACCTGGATGTACCACAAGAAAATAACTCATTTAAAAAAAATTATGTCTCGAAATTTGTTTTTCTAAGATACTCAAGGTTTTCAAAAATCCAATAGGCCAGAATGCCCAAAACTCACACATACCGACGTTCACTAAAACAACTCATAGCACACGCATCAAAACGTTTAAAATCAAGACAATACATGTCTTTAAAAGGAAATAAACGATAAAATGCCACATTCAGAACAAAACCACCGATAAAATACCCTCCCGCACTGGCTAGTGAACAAGTCGAACGCGTATAAGCACAAAGCTTCCACAATAGAACTTGTAAAACGTGCAAATCGATTCGAAAATCATCAACAACGGAGAAAAACAACAATAAAAAGACATCACAAACGACGACACTCCTCGTATAAATCAAATACGAGAGTCGACTAAATACATATCGTGAAATCAAAATTCGCATAAAATTCCACCACTTAACAAATAATCATAAAAATAGCTCGTGTCACACGAGGCACAACACAAAGAAGGGAGACTTACTTCCACAGGTCGCACGAAGATGATGATCGCCCCACGATACTAATCACGACCAACAAACTCAAACGACGCGTCGCGACACGACTCAGTCAGATAAAAATCCAACGAAACAAGACTCAAACAACACGACTTGACCCGACAGCTTAGGTTTCCTCAACCTAATCTCTGATACCATTTATGTAACACCCCCAATCCGCTCAGGGATATTACACGCCGTAGAACCTTTCCTCAAGGATCTACCAGGCTGGTAACGACATTTAACATCTCGACAATGCCTTCGAGGCTACAATGACTCGATGACCGATTTGGTCTTTCCACAAATACATACAACTCAAATACAACTCATGCCCACGCAGGGACAAAATACAACTACACCCGTATAACGGAACAATACAACAATGAAAATAAAGTACAATCGAACCAACACACGATGTACGGTTCCTCATGTGATTAGTATCGATCATCTTTCATCATCCTTCGTGCCGACCCGTGTTATGCTCCAAAACCCGAATGCAAAACAGACATCCACCCCGAATACTCGGGGTTAGCAAACTCCACCGTTTTGCTAGTGCAAATACAAAGTGCAAATACGAGCCATACAATTCACATTCCACGAATAACAATAACCGAGGATCCTCAAAGATCCAAACGAAGCGAAAAGTACTTCCCGAGGCAAGGGTTTGAGAAAACATTTCAAAAACGAAATATCATAAATCAATGGAAGTAATTTATAAAAGCAGTTTAGAATGCCATCGAGAATTTTAATAGAAAACAATATAGGATTAACAAATAATACTTTTCAAAACCAAAAGACAAAAGGGGTCACCGCCCAAAGGTTTACTTTCGAAAAATGACATTAACCAACCGTTGGGATTTTAGCCCCAAATCCAGAAACGACTTTTACAAAACCATTGGGATTTTAGCCCCAAATCTCATCAACTCACAAAGACACAAGAACGACTAGGAGGTTCGTATCCCAACATCAAAATCCACAAATAAAGGATTTAAAACAAACAACAAAATACTCCAGTGCCATCCTAGCCAAGTAAGCCAAACGAACACTTACCTCTTACACACTTAGTCAATGCATGCAATCATGAAAACCGTTCGAAAGCACTCATTTCCGGAAATGCCAATATCAAATCACATTTGCAAAAATGCACCACAATTAACCGTCGATCCACACCTCCGTGGACCCCTACCGAGACCCCGTCGGATCTAACCCGTAGTGGTTAAAAGCAAAGCTCGTCGGTCCACACCTCTGTGGACCCCTACCGAGACCCCGTCGGATCTAACCCGTAGTGAGCATACACACACACACGTTACTCATGCAACACTAATATGCTAAGAATGTAAGTTCATTAAGAATACTCACTAGAGATGGCCATTAACTCGACACCATTATCAAACTCTTCAAAATTTCGATAACAAGATTAAATAAGGAAATACACGATTCCATAACTTAAACAATAGGAGTATCATCATAAAATCCTTCAACATTCAAAATAACCAAATCATAATCAATTCTCAAAACACCGTTCACAAATCACACTCGTTTTGAAAGAAAGCCTTTAACGAGGCCAAACCGAAATCCTTTGAAACTTCATTTCAAATAACCAAACAAACGCATCAAGACGACCACCGATCATCATATCCATAAAACGAGAAAAGTATGGGCAAGGTACTTGCCTCGATACCACGAGCACGGAACCACGAACGGATACGGCTCAACCGGGAAGCTTCGGAACGCCCGATGCTAACGAAAAGGAATACGACGAACGGAACGGAAGAATCAAGCACGACCGCGAGGAACCGACGAAAATGAACCTAACGATTCGAATAGCACAATCACAACCACTTCTAAACGATTACGGAAATGGAATACACCCGGAAACCCGCCTACGATTCATGTATATTCGCACAAAAATAACAACGAGGGCGGACCACAACCAAACCCTCTCGATTCCGTAAAACTATGAAAATATACCATGAATCCGTAGGAAAACTAATGATATCAACAAGATTAATCATATTCATCAAGAATCCATCAACAAAACGGAAAGAATCGGACAAAACCCCAAAATCCCCAATTATCCAAAAAGGTAGGGTTTCAAGAGATATTACCTTGAGTGATTCAAGTATTTAGATTCGTAAAACACGCGTTGGATTGATTGTCCGGGCTTCACAACCGAAGAAGAATGATGAAAATCAACCCTCCAAATGATAATGATGAGAAGCTCTCCTCCTCTCTCACTCTCTCTCGCGTCTAAGGAAAAAGAAGGAGGAAATGAGCTGTTCACGCCCAAAACAACACATTTATAGTGTAACACAGCAGAACCTATCGGCCAGCCTATCGGCCGATAGGCCCAACCGATACCCATATGGAATGCCGGCAGTAGAGTCTATCGACCCCCCCTATCGGCCGAAAGGCTCCTGGAAGTGCTCGGCCAAAAACTGAAACGACCATAACTCTCTCGTCCGGACTCCGATTGACTCACCGTTTGAACCATTGGAAAGCTAACTCGATGTTCTATAATATTGCAAAGATTTATAATTTTTGGAGTTACCAAAAATTAGTGGTGATCTAACAAAGACGAACTCATACTTAGAAAAGTCGTTTAGAAATCCTGAATTCAACAAAACGACACCGAAACCCGAACCTGAATACGAACCGAAGATACGGTTACGAAGTACTCACAAAGACGAATCTAAGAGCTAGTAGGACACACAATTCCGACCACCCGAAGGCTCGAAATTCGACAACGGAGGTAATTACCCCAAACTTTGGGAAATTACGAAAATGGCCCAATTGCCCGAAAATCACCATACGTCAACGAATAATCAAACCGAAGCTCACAACACGTATAACAACGTTAAATGAACTTACGAAAAACCCCAAACGACAGTTTCGAACGAGATTCGCAAGAACCGAACTCAAGCGCGGAAAAGTCGCTAAAAAGCACGGAACTCAACAAGGCAGCACCGAAACGAACTCGGATGATAAAAAGTGCAGAATTAAATATTCTCCGAATGACGAAATGGTCATGATAGAGTTGTCAAAACGAACTTTGGTCGAAAAAAAGAAATTTATCGAAAATCGAAAATTTGCAGATATTACATGTAACTCCACTATCGGTAGAAATATTACAACATCTAAGATAAAAAGACTCGACTGTTGGCAGTTCCGATTCCAGCTGTATATCAGTTGACATTAGCTAGCGACATCTGATACTATGTTTCACTTGATTAGCGGAAGTCTTTCAGTTGACTTAGTTTTCTTATGCAATATTTAAGATGGATGCAGCAATTTAATATGATGCATAAAGCATGTTAGGAAAAATATCAAGCCCTCTGTTTTGGTAATTGTCCATACAGAATAAGGTCTTCCAAGTCAGCATTTCGCTTTAAGTATGGAAGCTGTTAGAAAACTTCATACAACCTATCCATAGAGCAAGAGATCTTCCAACATAGTCAGAAGTCTGTTCCTACAACGCCTTCATTATTGTACATATAGAGATGAAGTTGGATACAACAATCTTGCTTTAGGTGTTTTACTTAGGAAAAGTAAAACACATATCCAACAGGACTGAAGAAAAACTTTAAACCATTGTGAAAGAAACATTGTTTATTCATAAAGTATTCACGATTAAAGTAGCATTTAATGCTGATAGGACGGCATTTAATGCTGCCAAAGAGACTACAGTCTGAACAACATGAAGAGCATTTAATGCCAAGTCAAAAAGAATGTCTGAAGCATTAAATGCAAAATCATCTTTAATTCAAACATTAAGCAGCCAATCAGAGCTGTCTTAATCTCACCAACCGGCCAACGACTACATTTACAACGAATCTATTTCCAAGGTTATAAATAGCCCCAAGCAAGAGGACATTGATAACAAGAGATATTAAGTCGTGAAATACATCTGACACATTAGCTCTGACAATAATCAAGCTAACCAAGAGCAGTATATTTCCTGAGCATACAACTTCATCAGGCGAAGAAATATACTGTTCTCAACACAAACAGCACACCTTACAACGAACGCTCTTCAAAGCATACATATGCTGTTTGAACTTGTTCTACCTAAACCTTACGTTGAGATGAACTTAACCCTGTGTGGGTAAACCCTTTCTAGTTCCTATCTTTGTGGGAAGAATAAAATTAAAGACGAAGCTTCGATCTGTGTGAGAAAAAGCAAGTTGATAGACTCAAGCCAATCTGTGTGAACGAACCAAATTTTTGTTGGCTATATCAATTTGTTTGAACGATACACTGACAGGTTTAGTTAAAATCACGTAGTTGTGTACTTAGTGATTTTAATAAATATTTTACTACTGTGTGGAGGACCAGTAGACATAGAGGGGTGTTGGCCACTAAGTATTGGCCGCGCTGTCGTGACGCATCAAAATTAGTTATTTTTATTTTCCTCGGCTTACTTCTACTAACTAGAAGTATCGGCAAGTAAGGGTCGATCCCACGGAGAACGGTAAATCAATTAGACTAATTAAGGATTAAATACTTTTAGCAATTAAAATAAAATAAAAACGAGGGGGGGATTTCGGTTTCTTATCTTAACTAAAATAATTTGCAAAAATAAATTAAAATAAACAAGGGAAATAAAAATCGAAAATATCAATTAAAGGAATAATCTAGTCCTTAGTTCCGTTATCCACCGTTTCGAATTAATTAAAGTTTCAATGCAGCACTTATCTCTTTTCTAATCTCATGAACTCCTATTCCGAAGCCAACAACAAGCTCTGTTGACCTCAATTATTTCTTAAGTTTATTCAATTAAAACAAGCTCTTTAATCGAACCTATCTATACAGTGGATTCAAAACAAGCTCTTCAAATCTCGCTCGCTAGATGCATTAAAAACCAAAATAATGGAATAGGCAAGATATTAAGTTCATAAGCTCGACTTAAGGGATCTCGATTTTGTGTTACCCAATTGTGAAAAATCAATTGTTTGCTACTTGTGAAATTAAAATTGCAACAATTACGGATTACAACTCAATTTCTAGCATAAGACATAAAACTCCTAATCTAGTTGGCCAAACCAAATCAAGAAATTAAATGGCATAGTCGTGAATTCAATAACACAAAAGTAATTCAAGAGAATTCGAGTTGAGAATAGCTGCTGGATTAAAACATGAATAATTCAAATATGGTTTCAAACTTCATTAAGAACTAGAATAGAAAATTAGCCGGACATGTTGGCTTTAGAAAACAGCAACTTAATAATAGACATAGGAAGAAAGAAATTCAAACGGTGTAGTCTTCTTCTTCCACGTCGGAATTGGCTCGGTTGCTCCGATGAGAAATCGGTTCGGTCGTCCCTTATATTTTCTTCTGCTCCAGCCGTAAATTCTTCTGCTCCAGCCGTGAATTGATGTTCCAAAACTGAATTTAATTCCATCCCTCCTCTCCTTTTATAATTATTCCTTATCTCTTAGTTTCCTTCTTTAATTAGGACTCATTCCTTCTTGAGTTTTAATTTCCTTGGAATCTTTCTTCCCAAATCTATTCCAATTCCCTTTTCCAGCATATGGACCGATTTATTACCTTGTGGAACTGATTGGGCGATTTTTGAGTCGTTTCTTGGGCCCCAAGTAAGATTATTTTCATAACAGGACTGACACTAGGTCAGCGAACTGACACTGGGACACCCAGTGTCGTGCGGCATTTTCTTTATTTGAGCCTAAATCACCTTGGCTTGGTCCGTTTGATGATCTAAATTATTTCTTAAGCTTAAAAACTCCATTAAACGCCTAAATTAAACAACAAATTGCCAAGTGAAGTAAATTGCATCCAAAATATAAATATATGGAAAATAACCAAGTGTGCCAACATAAAATTCATTAAAACCTTATAATTAACAATGATTTTAGCACACTATTTTCGTCCTATCAAATCTCCCCAAACTTAAACCAATGCTTATCCTCAAGCATAATTCGAGTGAAAGAATTTCAAGAAGCATGTATTGAAAAATCCAAGATGATAGCCATATTCAAGGGAGAATAAATAATCATGAACAAGTAAGAAGAAAATTAAAGCACCTCAACCAATCTCAACATCTTCATTGGCATCAAGTGATAGAAAATTCAATGGCCTCACGAGGGGTCACTCTCGCTCAAGTAGATATAGGGATTATTAAGCAATCACTCACGTCAAAACATGGTGTGTCCTTACCATATACTCGCACAAAAATCAAATCTCCACTACATAGAAGAACTCATGCATATAATCAAAAGGGCTTTTATGGTTGTAGCGGGGCTTTAGGTGTGGGTAGGATAAAAAGGATAAATAAAGGATTCGTTGGTCGAGACTAATCATGAAATTAAGCGCATAACAAATCCTACAAGCAATGAAGCACCGTCCTTCCTTTCGCACCCTTTTGGGTACATACATGTAATCGCATAGCCATGAAAGATCAATTGAGGTCAGTGGCTGTAACAACATTCGAGGGGGGTATTTTTACGGCCGCCCCCCTATTTTTTTTGTTTCGGCCTTTATTTTTTTTCATCTTAATTTCAGCACTTTTTTTCTTTTCACTTCACCACCCACTTTTTGATAATTCCTCGTCCTTCCCTCGACTTGTTATACACCTAATTCACAACCAAATCTTGACCAAGGGTTCAAACGGATGAATTTTCACCAAAAATTAGATAATGGCTAATCAAATGTGCTGGATCAAAGAATAAGGCTTAGGTCCAAATGGGCTTCTAATGGCGATTATGTCGAGGTGGGAAAATATAAGCCAAGTGGGTTTTTCCAAATTTGCCTTTATCACTTTACTGCATGAGAACACTAACATAGTCTTGACACGTATAATCGATTAAGTTCTAGCATGAACACAACACGTTCGACCCCACAAAAAGAAATAGTGAGCATGTATATGTATGATTATTTATATATGTGTATATATACATATATTTTGCTCTACGGCTCAAAACTCA
The DNA here is from genome assembly GCA_033398695.1 of Orobanche coerulescens. Taxonomy (NCBI): domain Eukaryota; kingdom Viridiplantae; phylum Streptophyta; class Magnoliopsida; order Lamiales; family Orobanchaceae; genus Orobanche; species Orobanche coerulescens. Next base: position 141,322,250 of record CM065805.1, on the reverse strand, counting down.
CGAATAAAAAGGCTTGTGCCATGAATCCCTCACACTTTTATCCAAATTCAAAATCAAAATAGTGAACTACCCTAATTAAAATCAAACTAGTCAATCATATTCATTTCCCATGTCAGGCCATACTTAAATCCCCAATACACGAACTTGATTCAATCACACAAATTTAGCTAAGGACGCAAATTTAAATTCATCACAATTCTCAATTTAATTAATCATTCCGACTCCAATTTCCCCAAACTTAAAATTCAGCACACGACTCTAAAGAAGGGAAGGAAGAGAAAAAAAAATAAAAGATAGTAAAAGACTAGAGTAGGAATCACCGGGCTAATGAGGGAGAAAAGCTTCCAGCTGCTCGGTTCGGTCCTCCATCCCATGTTTCTTGTGCACCTCCGTCGCATTAGCTTCAACATCTTGACGGCGTCTTGAACGGACGGCGCTTGGTGCTGATATCGATTGAAAATAGAGATGGAGAAGTTAGGGGTTGCAGAGTAAAAAGAAGATACCGAGAAAGAGAGAAACAGAGAGAGAAAAAGAAAAAGAGAGAAAGAAGGGAATAAAAATAAAAATAAGGGAAGTAATAGAATAGAAAAAAAAATAAAAGGGATAGCATAATATAAAAAAATAAAGAAAGGTAGAAATAAAATACGAAATGCAAGAAATAGATTACCACTTACCTAAAATATAATTAGCAGAAAAATAAATAATAAAAAGAAAATTGGACTAAAAAAATAAAAGAAGTAAAAAAAATTGGGTTGCCTCCCAACAAGCGCATTTCTTTTACGTCGTTGGCTCGACGAAAAACTTCCCTTTTTAGTGAACACACCAAGGAGGTTTTGGTATGGGTCTCAATAAATGTACGACTGATGACTCGTCTTCTTGAACCACACCAAACTTTCTCAGAGTGTTCATTGAAAACTTTCCTCCCTTGAGATGCTCATCGAAGGCTAACTCTGGTTCACTTTTTCCATATAATTCCTCATATATTGGCTGTAATTTTCTTTGACGCTCCGCAAAATCATTTTCTTTATTAGCCTCCAAGTTTTTAGTAAGCATCACTTCGAGTCTACCCCTGCAATGCAACTCAAACACTTCCTCGACAAGAGGGTCAATCACGCTTATTGCAAAAAGAGAGCAATCTTCCTCAGGAAATTTCATGGCATCGTAAATATTAAAACGTACAATTTGGTCATCAAATTCCATCGTGAGGGATCCCTCACGAACATCTATTTTGGTATTGGCCGTATTTAAAAATGGCCTTCCTAACAAAAGCGGTGTTGAATTTGATGACTCGTGTTGCATAACAAGAACGTAGAAGTCGGCTGGAAATACGAGCTTATTGACTTGGACAAGAACGTCCTCAATTACCCCTTCGGGATACACAAGGCTATGATCCGCTAATTGTATAATTATCTTTGTTTCTCGAAGAGGTCCTAGATTTAAAGAGGTGTATATAGAGCGTGGCATAACATTTATCAATGCTCCCAAATCTATCATAGCTCGTTCAAAACCCATATTTCCAATCCGACAAGGAATAGTAAACATACCTGGATCTTCCCGTTTTTGTGGCAATTTCTTTTGGAATACAACAGACACATTTTCTCCCATTACCACCTTCCCATTACCCTTTAATCTCCGCTTGTTGGTGCATAAGTCCTTAAGGAACTTTGCGTATTTCGGAATTTATTGAACTGCATCGAGTAGGGGAATGTTGATCTCAACCTTTCGGAATACGTCGCGGATTTGCTTCTCTTTATTCACGATCGCTGCCTTTTTGAACCTAGATGGAAAAGGTAACTCGTTAGTCTCAAAAGGAGTAGTTTTAGACGAATTTACCTTGCTGTCCGGCAGTTCTGCACTGGGTGCTGATTCTGCACTGGGTGTCCCAGTGTTGATCTGTCCAGTGGATTTTTCCTCCTCGTTTTCAGCTTCCTCCACCTCCTTAGGCTCCTTAAGCTGCTTCCCACTCCTTAGAGTTACAACACTCACGTTTCTTGGGTTCGGTTCAGGTTGGGATGGCAATTTTCCACTATTTTGGTTTTCCAAGCGGCTCACCGTTGTGGCTAGTTGACTCACTTGATTTTCGAGAATTGTGATACTCGACTTAGTGTCATGCTGGAACTGATTCATGCCCTGTTGGATCTGGTTCATGCCTTGTTGGAACTGATTCATAGTTTTTGCCATGAGGGTCCTCATCAGATCCTCCAAAGATTGTGTCGAATTTTTGGTGGGCTGCTTGTAGAATTGTCCCCTATTTTGTTGAGCTGCCTCTTGCTGGTTTTTCCATCGAAAGTTAGGGCGCTCCCTCCATCCTGGGTTTTATGTGTTCGAGTATGGATCGTTCTTCCTCCCATAAGAATTTTCAGTTCCAATTGCATTGGCGTGCACCTCGATTTCATCAAGCAAAATCCGACAATTCTCCATTGTATGCTCCGTGGTTTTGCAAAGATGACAGGGTACGACTAGCGTGCTATTACCTACAGCAAGTTTTCTAACAAAAGTAGTTAGCTCATTCAGTTTTTCCTCAAGGGATGAGTCATGGATCTCCTTCACCATCCTGATCGGTACATCGCGACATCCAAATTGCTGTGAATTGGCCGCCATGTTGGATATGAGAGCCCTTGCGGCCGAGGGAGTTTTGTCAACTAGTGCTCCTCCACTTGATGCATCTATCATGTTTTGCTCCATCGGATTAAGTCCTTCATAAAAATACTGAATCAGGAGTTGCTCGCTAATTTGATATTGCGGGCATCGAGATATCAACTGTTTGAATCGTTCCCAATATTCATGCAATGTTTCTCCGGTCATTTGCCTTGCACCACATATCTCTTTTCTTAGGTTGGCTGCTCGAGAGGCCGGAAAATACTTTTGCAGAAATAAGATCTCCATCTCGTTCCACGTTGTGATAGTGGCCGACGGTAAATAAATTAACCAATCCTTAGCCGAATCTTTTAATGAGAATGGGAAGGCTCTAAGTTTGATTTGTTCTTCAGTGACACCATTTGGCTTCATGCTTGAACAAACGATATGGAATTCCTTGAGATGTTTGTGCGGATCCTCTCCTGATAGACCATGAAATGCAGGTAGCAAGTGAATCAATCCCGACTTCAATTCAAAGGTGTTGTTGTTGTCAATAGCCGGATCGTTATGCACAGTGGTTGTTGAGGTAGTTCCGGGTTGGCCAATTGTTTTAGCGTCTTTTCAGCGTTATTTGCCATGACTCCAATTTCGTCCTCCGACTCGCTGGGTGATGTTTCGAAAGAAAATGGTAAGTGCTCGAGTGCTTCTTTGGTTTCTTTTGCTTTTCGCCTGAAAACAAGATCTCGCTTGGTGATTTATGGAAAATATTGTAAATTCTTATCTCCACGTGACCTTGTATTCATGCAAAACTTAAAACAAACGGATTAGTGCACAACTGACAATTATAATAAATTTCCAGAACTGATACTGGGTGACCCAGTGTCGAGATTGCAGAAAGTTTTTAACCCAAAATAAGTAAAAAAACACCGCTCCTCGGCAACGGCGCCAAAATTTTGGCCGCGCTGTCGTGACGCGTCAAAATTAGTTATTTTTATTTTTCTCGGCTTACTTCTACTAACTAGTAGTATCGGCAAGTAAGGGTCGATCCCACGGAGAACGGTAAATCAATTAGACTAATTAAGGATTAAATACTTTTAGCAATTAAAATAAAATAAAAACGAGTGGGGGGATTTCGGTTTCTTATCTTAACTAAAATAATTTGCAAATATAAATTAAAATAAACAAGGGAAATAAAAATCGAAAATATCAATTAAAGGAATAATATAGTCCTTAGTTCCATTATCCACCGTTTCGAATTAATTCAAGTTTCAATGCAGCGCTTATCTCTTCTCTAATCTCATGAACTCCTGTTCCGAAGCCAACAACAAGCTCTGTAGACCTCAATTATTTCTTAAGTTTATTCAATTAAAAAAAGCTCTTTAATCGAACCTATCTATACGGTGGATTCAAAACAAGCTCTTCAAATCTCGCTCGCTAGATGCATTAAAAACCAAAATAATGGAATAGGCAAGATATTAAGTTCATAAGCTCGACTTAATGGATCTCGATTTCGTGTTACCCAATTGGGAAAAATCAATTGTTTGCTACTTGTGAAATTAAAATTGCAACAAAAAAAGAATTACAACTCAATTTCTAGCATAATACATAAAACTCCTAATCTAGTTGGCCAAATCAAATCAAGAAATTAAATGGCATAGTCGTGAATTCAATAACACAAAAGTAATTCAAGAGAATTTGAGTTGAGAATACGCTGCGGGATTAAAACATGAATAATTCAAATACGGTTTCAAACTTCACTAAGAACTAGAATAGAAAATTAGCCGGACATGTTGGCTTTAGAAAACAACAACTTAATAATAGACATAGGAAGAAAGAAATTCAAACGGTGTAGTCTTCTTCTTCCACGTCGGAATCGGCTCGGTTGCTCTGGTGAGAAATCGGTTCGGTCGTCCCTTATATTTTCTTCTGCTCCAGCCATAAATTCTTCTGCTCCAGCCGTGAATTGATGTTCAAAACTGAATTTAATTCCAGCTCTCCTCTCCTTTTATAATTATTCCTTATCTCTTAGTTTCCTTCTTTAATTGGGACTCCTTCCTTCTTGTGTTTTAATTCCTTGGAATCTTTCTTCCCAAATCTATTCCAATTCCCTTTTCCAGCATATGGACCGATTTATTGCCTTGTGGAACTGATTGGGCGATTTTTGAGTCGTTTCTTGGGCCCCAAGTAAGATTATTTTAAATGTAGGATCGACACTGGTCGTGGCCGACACTGGGACACCCAGTGTCGCGCGACATTTTCTTTATTTAATCCCAAATCACCTTGGCTTGGTCCGTTTGATGATCCAAATTATCCCTTAAGCTTAAAAACTCCATTAAACACCTAAATTAAACAACAAATTGCCAAGTGAAGTAAATTGCATCCAAAATATAAATATATGGAAAATAACCAAGTGTGCCAACATAAAAATCATTAAAACCTTATAATTAACAATGATTTTAGCACACTATTTTCGTCCTATCAAGTATACAGGATATAGCTTGGAAAGTGTTAGTACAACAAGCTATACGATTTTCGAATGTAAGTGCGTAGCAGAAGTTCGTTTAAGTGAGTTGCTGTAAATACAGTAACTAGGCTTATCTCCTGTTAGCTTGGTGCGTACAGGGTTTTGCAGTGTATACTTATATAAATCACAGTTATGAAAACACTAAAGGCAGAAGGTAAATAAAACAATTAAAAAAGTGGTTTGAGGTAAACCCCTCTACGTCCACTCCATACAGGAGTAAAAACGTTTATTATAATCACTACGTACACAACTACATGACTATAACTAAACCTTACACTGTATCGTTCACACAGATTGATACAAGGGCTGAAGCTGTTTGCCGTTCACACAGATTGGCTAGAGCTTGTTCTTGACTTGCTTCTTCACACATAGTTGGAAGCTTGTCTACAATGCTTATTCTTCACACACAGTTCCAAATGAGCAAGGCTTTCTTCAGTACACACAGGGCTGATGGATTCTCAACGATTAAGGTAGAATACTTTCTGAACGGCAGCTGATCTTTGATACTCGATTGCTGTATGTTGTGCTGTTCTCATTGAAGACTCTAGTATATTTCTTCACCGTTGAATACACTGTATGCTCACGAAATATACTTGCTTTTGTAATCGCTTATAATGTCAGAGTGATCTTGTCAGAGCTTTCACAATTTTTATAGCTTGTGTTCTCTGAGTATTCAGGCTTCGGGGTACTTATAACCTTTGGAAATCTATCCGTTATAAATGAAGCCGTTGCTGGTTGGTGAGATGTTGACGTCTGACACTTGATTGGTGGCTTTGCTGAATTTTTAAATTAAAGCAGATCGCATTTAATGCTTGACATCCTTTATGTCTTCGCATTAAATGCTCTTCAGCATGTTCAGACTTCTCTCTCTCTAGCTGCATTAAATGATGTCCTATCAGCAATAGATGCGGTCTTAAACTGTGAATTCTTTATGAATAAACAAAGCGAGTCTCACAACAGTTTAAATGGTCATGTCAGATATGTTTTACTTTTCCTAAGTAAAACATCTTACAGTCTGACTGCTGTATCCGACTCGTCTTATGCTGGCAGTTGTAGGCACTGTAGGATAGACTTGATAGATCTTCACTATATGCCCGTGCTGTATGTAGGATCCAGACAACTTCCATATTTAGCGACTTTCGACTTCTTTACTGTATGGTAATTATCAAAACAAGATTTTTTATCCCAACAATTTCCCCCTTTTTGATAATGTAAAACCTTTTTAAGATAGCTTCTTGATCCAGAGAGGCTGACTTCTAGGTCTTCTGTCGAATGATCTGATCTTCAGTACTTAGTCTAAAGATATGAACTGCTTGTAGGCAAGTTCTAAGAATCTATAGGATTTGTGTATTACAACTTAAACTTATGATTGGCGCGCAGGCACAATCTTACACTGTGATCTAGGTTGAATACAACTTAACTTATGAACTGTTCGTAGACAAGTTCTTACAGCTTAAGACTTAACAAGTTTTATACTTGTTTGTTTGTAGCAAATGAATTGAATTCATAATCAAACAGTAAAACAGTAAGCGTAGATTACGATCTATAATCTTCCAAGGAAAATTAAGTTTTATTTATATAGATTCGAAGATTACAATGACTGAAAAGAAATATATAGAGATTTGCATGTTGCATGGATAGAACAAATAAGATGAAAAAGGAGCATCCAAGTTAATTCTTGTATTGAGCATGCCTCCAAGGCCTCTTGTCGGGATCGTTGTCAGTTCCTCTCCACCAATTCTCCAAGGAATCCTTGCCTCGATCTTGAAAGATCGCTCTTCCTTCAGTCGATTGGTCGAAGGTAAGTATCCAATTATTGGGATGAGTGAGCCGATCACCTTTTCTGTGCCGTGATTTCATCGAATTTGCAATGGGAGCAGTCCTTTTTCTAACATCACCCCCTGAATCTTACCAAGGATCAATTAAAATTGGTAAGACAACAATCCCTAAAATACTCCTTTGTCAATATTAATGAAGAATGGAAGGAATTAAAAACTCTTACCTTCCCTCAACTAAGAGAATTTGTTGAGAGAAGTAGCTCGAATCACCCCACTGCCACATAACAACTCATTATGTTCTTCTGTGAAGAGGCACATGTGAAGTTATTGCTGCAGGAGAACTGGTTCATCTCAAATTTTAAATAAACCATGGACCAGTTCGTCCTTCATGTTATGAAAGGTGTACCACACGGTATAACCCTTAGTGAGGAGGAAGAAGTGGAAAAGTAAAAAGGAGGAGAAAGAGCTGAAAGAGAAGAAGTTGAAAATAGAAAAGAGGAAGAGAATGAGAATGACGAAGAAAAGAAAGAAGAATATAAAGGAGTTGAAAAGGAAACAGAAAAAGAAGAAGAGAAAAGACACGCCAACCAGTAACAGGCCTAGTGGGAATCAATTAATTATCATTTTGTATTACAGTTATTCCACCTTTTTTTGGTACGACTTGCACAGGACTTACCCAAGGACTATTAGAAATGGGATAAATAATACCTGCATCAAGAAGCTTTAAGATTTCAGCCCTTACCACCTCTTTCATTGGCGGGTTCAGCCGGCGTTGGTGCTCTACCGCAGGTTTGTAGTCATCCTCCATCAAAATTTTATGCATGCAAATGGAGGGGCTTATTCCCTTTATGTCAGCAATAGACCAACCCAGAGCAGCCTTGTGTTCCTTTAAGACTCTCAGAATTTTGTCCTCCTGTTCGTTTGATAAAGTAGCAAATAATATGACAGGTAATGTATTATTTTTTCCTAAAAATTCATACCTTAAATGGCTGGGTAACTGCTTAAGCTCCAGAATGGGGGGTTTCTCCACAGACGGAATATTACGTGGTGGGATGACCCCAAGCTCCTCAAACGGTCTACGAATGAAAATTGGAAGCGAAGCATCCAAATGCCGCATATAATGCACTTGCTCATGGGTCGGTGTCGTAGATGTGCCCACCAAAAGAGATTCTAGCGGGTCGCTTAGCTGATGTTCGTCAAACCATTCATTTGCACAAATTTGGGCCTCGTCAAGTCGAAAACATGTATTGTCCCCATGAGGGTGCTTCATAGCACGAAAGACATCGATTGTAACGTGCTCTTCTTGAACCCGCAAAATCAGCTGCCCTCTTTCCACGTCAACTAGAGTACTGCCAGTCACTAAATATTGGTCTTCTCCATATAATTGGGATGTCATGATCTTCCTCCATATCTAAAACAACAAAGTCCGCTGGGAAGATGAATTTGACGACTTTAACCAAGACATCCTCAATTACGCCCCGCAGATATTTAATCGAGTGATCGACTAGTTACAATGATAAAGTCGTGGGCGTAGCCTCCCCCAAACCTAATTTCTGAAAACAGATAGAGGCATAAGATTAATACTCGCACCAAGATCACACAAATCTTTTTCAAAATATGAATTTCCAATGGTGCAAGGTATTGTAAAACTCCCTGGATCTTTTAGTTTCGGCGGAAGCTTTTTCTGCAGAATCGCGCTACATTCTTCGGTGAGTGCCACAGTTTCGAATTCTTCGAGCTTTATGTTATTAGATAATATGACTTTCATGAATTTTACATAGCTCGGCATTTGTTGCAAGGCGTCCACAAATGGAATATTTATATGCAGCTTCTTAAAGACATCCAAAAATTTGGAGAATTGTTTTTCCAACTTTTGCTTTTGCAAACGATGTGGAAATGGGGTGAGTGCCACAATTTCGAATTCTTCGAGCTTTATGTTATTAGATAATATGACTTTCATGAATTTTACATAGCTCGGCATTTGTTGCAAGGCGTCCACAAATGGAATATTTATATGCAGCTTCTTAAAGACATCCAAAAATTTGGAGAATTGTTTTTTCAACTTTTGCTTTTGCAAACGATGTGGAAATGGGGCTGGTGACAAAGAAACGGGAGATTTTCCGGCTGCAACTGTCGACTTTTTCAGTGATGATTGGTTAGTCGATGTGGTTTCTTCTTCGATCACTTCATCTCCATGAACAAGTGGGCTTGGGAAAGGTTTTGATGGTCCCGGTAATTCTTTCCCATTCTTTAGGGTAATCGCTTGCACATTCTCTTTCGGATTAGTCTCGGTGGAGCTTGGCAAGCTACCTTGCGTTCTTGCACTCAACATATTTGAAATTTGGCCCACTTGTACTTCTAAATTTCGAATAGAAGCCGAATGATTTTGCATCGTCAAATTCGTGCAAGTCATAAACTGGTTCATGTTTTGTGCAATTTGAGCCAATGCATCCTCCAATGAAACCTTAGGTGCTTGTGGTGCCTGCTGTGGTGGTAAGTTATTTTGTGGCTGCAGGGGCTTATTCAGGCTCTAACCATTCTTCCAAGATAAATTTAGATGATTTCGCCACCCTTGATTATATGTGTACGAATACAGATTATTTTGACGATTCGAATTGCCTACAAACTGTGCTTGCTCCTGCTGGGACTGATCAAACGGATTTCCAGCCGGACATTCAACACTCGGATGGGGACCACTGCACCAATTACAAGTTTCAATCGTAGAAGATGAGTGGGAAAAAGCTTGCAGTTGCTTAGTTAAATTGACGACTTGGGCTGTTAAAGCATAAATGGGGTCATTGTCATTAGTCTCCATCACCCTCTTCGGATTTGTCCTCTCAGACGTCATTTGCAGCCATAGTCTCCAGTAATTCATAAGCATCGTCCATAGATTTTCCCATTAGTGCCCCACCAGCGGCTGCATCAACTAATGTGCGCGTAGAACCACTCAAGCCATTATAGAATGTCTGTATTTGCAGCAGTTAGGTAGACCATGATAAGGGCATCGCCTGAGTAAATCTTTATATCTCTCCCACGCTTCGTGTAGAGTTTCCATATCATGCTGTGCAAACGTGGTAATCTCATTGCAAAACCGAGCTGTTTTCGCCGGTGGGGAGAATTTAGCCAGAAAAGTTTGTGCTAACTCGGCCCAAGTAGTAATGGATCCCGATGGTAGAGCATTGAGCCAAAATTTTTCTTTATCCCGGAGAGAAAATGGGAAAAGCCGAAGTCTAATAGCATCATCACTACCACCATTGTGCTTAAACGTATCGCAAATTTCCAAGAATGTAGTGATATGAGCATTGGGATCTTCATTGGGAATGCCGCATAATTGATTAGCTTGAACCATCTGAATTATTGCTAGCTTAATCTCGAAGGTATTTGCTTGAATGCTCGGGCGACGGATACCCGAAAGATTTTCATTAACCTGCGGAAGTGAAAAGTCGCGAAGAGCTCTGGTATTTTGCAACTGATCCTGATTGTTGTCCTGAATTTCCCTTGCATCTGCCATGGCCTGGCTGTATGCGATAGAAGCTGCTCTTTTCTCAGAATGAATTCTTCGACAAGTGCGTTCGATCTCAGGATCAAAATCAATCAAATCTTTCATACACTAAGACACTCCCTGAAAAGATCAAAGAAAACATGAAAATAAAATAAAGTATTTTTTTAAATAGAAGATTAACGAATTTAAAATTCAAACTAATACTAGAAAAGCCATAATTGATATTAGTAAAAAAACAATCAAGTCCCCAGCAACATCGCCAAAAACTTGTTGTAAAATTTGGTAAAATTATGTGATCGTTTATGTATTGTGCTCTAACATTCTAATTCAACTGATTGGAGGCGGAGAATACCTAAAATAATCTAAAGCCTCTTCCGAGATCAATAGAAAATACTATTAATTTATCAACTCAATATATTCCTATATGAATTAATACTCAATATCTAATCTGGTACAGTGGTTTCTCGACAGAAACAAGCTTCACAATTCCTACGAGTATAGTCCTATCTCATAGAACAATTATGATTTTCCTCATCACTTCCACGCTTAAATCTCTTCTTCCAATTAAACAAAAGCGTTAAAGACAATTCAACTATTGACCAGATAATTGAAATCATTAAAATCAATGAGTAAAATCCAATCCACTTGAAGAGATGAAGAACATGAAAATATATGAAATCACATCTTCAAAATCTAGGTTTCATCACAACCTTAAAATAGTAAACTAGCCATACATAATAATAAAAGAATTCATCATCAAAATAAAAAACATGAGTCTAGATGAATTTTCACAACGAAGAAGCAATTCCTCGCGTCTTCTGTGCTGTTCTTCCCTTAGGTCTCATTTCTGCCCCTTCCTCAGATAATCGTTGTTTGTCTTTTAGTCTCAACTTTTACAACCCTCTCATCTCTCCAAATGGCGTCCAGAAAAACGTGTCTAGTCTCCTCCCAAAACGGCCAAAGTCACAGAATTGTATTAGGTTTTCGCCGCTGTGGGCCGCGGCCGGGAGTAAGTGTGCCGCGGACCCAATCACACAACTGCCCAGTCTGGGCATTAATTCAGTGTGGGCCGCATCCCGGAGTAAGTGTGCCGCGGCCCTCGGTACAGCTTGTTCTAGCTTGCTGCGTGTTGAGTCTGCGATGCAGACCAGCTTCGTGTGACGCGTCCCTCCACTAAAAATTGGTGTTTTCCACCAGTTTGACTGATTTTAGCTACACTACGTCTTCAACCTTCAAATAAACAAAAACTCCATCATATTTTTATCAATAAGGATTAAATTGTGCCAAATAAATAGAAATAAATCATGTTCAACGTGCACAAAATAATGTTCAACATGAACCAACTACAACTTGAATGGCGATGATACGTCACCATTGTTTATCAGACGAAGAACTTGCATGATGTCAACTATGATCAGTTGTACGATTTCTTGAAGCAAAACCAAGCTGAGGTAAATCAAGTCTGTGCAGAACAAATTGACAAGAGCCATGATTCTCTAGCACTTATTGCTAATACACCAACTGCCGTATCGGTGTACACACAACAACAACCATCATCATCTTCCACTCACAACTACATGCAACAACAATTCATTCCACAACAACAACCGCTAATCCCACAACAACATGTCATTCCACAACAACAATTCTTCCCACAACAAGTTATTCCACAACAACAATACCCACAATTCCAAGAACCCGAAACACTGACACTTAATCAGAACAAACTGAAGCTATAACTCAAGCATTGGCTTATTTGACTAAGGCATTCAACTTGCGTTTCTCTACACCAACAACAACCAAAGGATTTCATCAAACGCTCGCAATAGGCATATTGCTCAGCCGAGTTTGAATATGGGTCAAGGAGGACAAAAGGGTTGGAGTTATTGGGAATCAGCAGGGATATGCTACTAGATTTCAGATGGGTAATCAGAATTTGCAGAATGCTGGACAGTATGTGGGAAATCAGATGAGTCAGTATGCAAGAAATCAGATGGGTCAGTATGTTGGAAATCAGAGGGGCCAGAATGTTGGGAATCGAACAATGGGAAATCCAAATGGGAATGTTGCTGCTTCAGTTGTTGAGAATTATGGAAATGTGAATCAGGGTAATCAACTAAAGTGTTACAACTGCAACGGACTCGGTCATATATATTGCAAAGAACTGCACTACTAAGCCCAAAAAGAGGGATGCTAAGTATTTTCAGGAAGCGATGCTGTTGGCACAAAAAGAAGAAGTAGGGATACAGTTGACTACTGAAGAGCATGATTTTTTGGCTACTATGTATGAATGGGAAGATCGAGAGGATATTAATGCGAACTGCATCTTTATGGCAAATCTTCAGGAGGCTAAGTACAATAGTGATTCTAACCTACCTCTTGTTTATGACATAGATGCACTTTCTGAGGTACCAAACTTCAATACATGCTATAATAATGATATATTCAATATGTTTACTCATGAGGAACAATATTATGAGACTACAGAACCCATTTATGATACATATTTGGATGAACCGATTAATAGCAATATTAATTCTGCAGCTCCAGATGTGGATCTTGGTGGAGGCTCAGTCACAAAGAATGCTGAGACTGATGAGGAAACATGTGCTTTATTTGAATCATTAATTAATAATTGTAGCATTGAAATTGAGAAAGTTAAAACGATCAATCGCGAAGTTAAGGCCGCAAATGAGAAATTGACCGCTGAGCTTGAAAGATACAAGGAAATTGGTTGTAAGAAGTTACTTCTTAAAGAAAAGAAATTGCAAAACAAATTTGACGAACTTCAAATCAGTTCAAACAAAACCATTAAATCTTAAAAGAGGTAATTTCTGATCTAACAAACCAACTTTCAAAACGAAAATCAGCTTATACCAATCTTGAAAAAGAACAGGATGAGTTGAAAAATGACTTTGCAAAGAAAGAGGATAAGCTTTTAGACGAAATCATAGAGTCAACACACAAAATAAAAGAACTAGAAAACATTCTGGTTAAAACGGGTCATTCGATTCAAACAATTCATATGCTTACAAATAAACCATATTCGTTTTATCATACAACACAGAAAATGGCTCTAGGTTACGAAAATCCTTGTAATCTCAAGAAAGCTCAGCAAGAAAAAAATGTTTTATATAATGGTAATACTTTGTTGAAAGAACATGTTCCTCCTACTATACCTGATTCTGAGGAAACATTGCAACTTGCCGAAGAGAAGACATTTTTGTTGCACCAAAAGAGAAGACAAAACAACATTTGTCTTTCTCAAGAATTTATAAAAAGCCAAGTGTCTAAATGTCAGTTTCTAAATCTGTTTTCAAAAAAACAGTTCACTAAACACGTGCTTTGAAAAACATGAGGTGTCTTCAGACGGTACTCCTAAAAACAGTGTTGTGAGAGGATTTCTTGATGATGTAAAATCCAGAATTGAGCAACTTCAAAAGACTTTAGAATAAAAAATGAGACTGACTGCGAACAATTGGAATTCAATTGTTCATTTTCTGCTGAAAATGATTCTTGAAAATGAAATTGCTCCTCAAGTCAATAACATAAATGCTCGAGTAATTCATTTTGAACAAGCATTTTTAAAAGAAACAGTTGCCTTTTTAAAACACTACAAATCTCTTGCAGAGGAAGCTGATGAATCTCTTGAAAAGTAAATGTTATGGAAAACCTAAATGATCATCTCTTCGAAGCAGTTATGACTACTGATATTATGTCTTTAATTGTTCAAACATATTATGTTGAAGACCATGAAAGACTCCAGTCTGAGACCTCCGTAATTGTTTCAAAATATGAAAATACTCTTATAAAACTTGAAAAAGCAAATGTGTCCAACTTTAAACAACTTGATCGAAAAACCGAGGAATGCAAGTATGACAAATTGTCGCATGAGGGTGCCTAAAAGAACATGAAAGAGCAAAATGATCTTTTGAGAGCTCAGTTGGAAAGTCAAAAAGGGAAGGATGTGGATACTAAGTTTGCAAAACCATTGACTTCGGAGAAACTAAATACTTCAAAACCGGTTGACAAACCAAAAATGTCTATTTCTCAGTTTGCTCCAAAAGTCAATGAGAAAAATGATTTGACAATACCAGTCACTCCACAAGCCTTGCCCACACAAAAGAAAAAGAAAAGATTGTTGAAAAACAAAAGGAAGTTGAAAAAACGGTTGTCGAGAAACCAAAAGTCATAGTACCGAACCTTTATAAGATTAGTACAAATACTGCGTCTAACTCGACATCTAAACCATATGGGACGAACGACATGAGCTTAAACAATAATCCTAAAGAGCCTAGGAAAGCTGAAAAGATTTTAAATGACAAAAATGTAAATCCTAACAAGAGTGTCTTACCTTCTACAGGACTAGAAAGCACCTCTAGGAGCTGAAGACCACAACCTAGGAGCAATACAAGGAACAATAGAGTCTTGTCTGTCTCTAAGAGTATATGCATGAATAAAGTTGAAGAAGTATAAGAACAACCTAGGACTTTACCGCTTTGTAATAAGAAATACATTTCATCTTAATGTATTGACTCTGTCAAACTTGCTAAGTTTAATGAATGTGTTGAATCTATTTGTTTAATGTGCAAGAAATGTTTAATTAATGATGTTCATGATTATTGTGTTTCTAAATTCCTGAATGATAAGCCTAAACAGAAGAGAAATGTTCCAAAAGGAACAAGTGCTAAAAAACAAGGAAGTCTAGTTGCACCATCTAGGTCACCCCGTAGTGATAAGACGCCTTGTACTTGCCTTAAGTGTAATACCCAAGATTTCTGTTTCCGGATATTTGAATTATTGGATGGTTGTGCCGGCTATTTTTGTTACTAATGATTATTTGGAGTTTTTCCCTATGTTGTGTACGGTATGATGTACCGTGTTGTGTTGAGTTTTCGGAACTGTCCTGCATGCATGTGTAGTAGGCATAGCGCACGCTAAGCATTGTAGTTAGCGTGCGCTAATACTGTAATATCCGCAATTTCGAATTTCGGTAATTTTATTTTTTCGGCGGAAGTCCATTTTGACGACTCGCTCATGACCGTTTCGTCATTCCGAGAATTATTAATTCTGAACTTTTTGTCATCCGAGTTCGTTTCGGTATCGTTTTGTTGAGTTCCGAGCTTTTTAGCGACTTTTCGGCACTTGAGATCGATTCTTGCGAATCTCGTCCGAAACTGTTGCTTCAAGTTTCTAGTAAGTTCATTCAATGTTATTATTCATGTTGCGAGTTTTGGTTTGGCGATCACGTATCGTGTATTTCGGACGTTTTGGGCAATTTTCGTAATTTCCCAAAGTTTGGGGTAATTACTTTCCGTTGTCGAATTTCGAGCCTTCGGGTGGTCGGAATCGTATATTCTCTTAGTGCTCGAGTTCGTCTTTGCGAGTACTTCGTAACCGTATCCTCGATTCGTATTCAGGTTCGGGTTTCGGGGTCGTTCGGGCCGTCGTTCAGGCCCAGGCCGGCACTGTCCGAGTTACGGCCGGCACTGTCCGAGTTACGGCCGGTAGTGATCGGGAGTTACGTACGTAAGGCCGGTTACGTACGTAAGGCCTCGGCCGACATGCACGAATCGGGCCGCGCTTTGGGACATCACTCGGTTACGTCGTAAGCCTTGCCGATTACGTCGTAACACGGCCGTGACGGCTATATAAGGCCCTGCACACGGGTTTTTGACCATTTTTCTCAATCTTTCCTTTCTCTTCCGCGGATGTGGTCTTGGGAATCTTGAAGCCATGTTGTTTAACAACAAATCCATGAATTTATTGAGGTTATAACATCAATCAATCATCCTATAACATCCTTCGATCCAGCGAGTCAAGGTTAGATCTTTAGAACCCTACTTTTGGGTAGATTTGGGGGTTTTCGCGTTTTTGTCCGATTCGTTCCGTTTTGTTGATTAATTCATGATGAATATGATTAATCTTGTTGGTATTCTTAGTTTACCTATGGATTAATGGTATATTTCGTGGTTTTTACGGAATCGAGAGGGTTTGGTTGTGGTCCGCCCTCGTTGTTGTTTATATACGAATATACATGAATCGTAGGCGGGTTTTCGGGTGTATTCCAATTCCGTATTCATTTAGAAATGGTTGTGATTGTATTCTTCGAATCGTTAGGTTTGGTTTCGTTGGTTCCTAGCGTTCGTTGGTGACTTTCCTTTCCGTTCGTTGTGTCGTCAATTATTCAAGGCAAGTATTTTTGGAAACCTTTATGCTTAACATGAAATGGTAATGTATATTGTGTGTGATTTGCTCACCTCGGGAGGGTCCGATAGGGCCTCGAGGGAATCTATGGCTTCGTCCTGGATTCATGAGTTGGTTTCGCTAGCCAGCTCGGGAGGGTCCTTAGAGGCCTCGAATGGGATTCGTGGCTTCGTCCCGGTCCTAGGTGACGTGTGGTGCTTGGTTTGTTTTATGAATGTGGCCAGCTCGGGAGGGTCCTTAGAGGCCTCGAGTGGGATTTGTGGCTTCGTCCCGGTCCTAGGCAAATGTGATTGACTGTTTATTTCCGGAAAAGACATGTCTGGGTTTGGTTTTTGAAATGATATTGTTGCATATTGAGTCTTGTTATTTCCTACTGTCTCTTTTGATGTGGATGTTTTCCAAATTGTAAACTTATAGATTGTACTCGCGAGTACTTAGGCTTTTCCTTTCGCATTATGATTGGTCTTCGTTGGAGTTACTGTATTTGTCGGTTGATGTTTATTATGCCGGTCATACCGGACGTGTCGTTTTATGTTCTTGTTGTTAACAATTGTTTCCTTGCTAACCGAGACGGTTAGTCGAGTGGTGTTTTGTTGTGTTAGCCTGGTGGGTCCCATGTAGGGGTCCACGACGCTGTAATACACCTCAAATATCTTGGGGGTGTTACAGAAAATGGTATCGGAGCTCTAGGTTTATGGATACCTAGGCTTGTCGGTTATTTGGGTCTAGTTGTGTTTTGTTTTGCACATTATCACACCGCTGC
Source organism: Orobanche coerulescens (assembly GCA_033398695.1). NCBI lineage: Eukaryota > Viridiplantae > Streptophyta > Magnoliopsida > Lamiales > Orobanchaceae > Orobanche > Orobanche coerulescens. Next base: position 141,304,899 of record CM065805.1, on the reverse strand, counting down.
CGGCGTCTCAGTACATCCAGTGCTCGTAAGTTTTCCTTACTCGATTCTCTTGTTTTCTCGTATTGTATTTCCACGTCTTGAACTGTGATTGTCTCTCTTGTACTTATCGTCGAGTTGTTTTTTTTATCCATCCGGTTCGTGTACTTTTGATTCTAGTATTGCGCAGTCCTTTATCTCTCTAGAGTATGTGCGCCGTTCTGGGCTTGACCGTTTGTCGCTTTGCGAGCCTTCCATCGCTAAACTTCCTAGCGTTGGTGGGATCCAGGGGCGAATCACAAGCCTCTCAACCGTGGGGGCCGAAGTTAATATCTTATATATTTTTAAAAATACAAAAGATACATCATCCAAAATTATAAATAACAAAACATTAAAGCTAGATGTTAAATATAAAAATACCAAACATCGCTCATCAAAGTGGAACCCGTCGATCTTTAGCGGCCTTGAGATAGAGTCGTGTGAAATGTAAAAATTGCCAAAGAGAGGCAGCGGCGACCTCCGGCGAATGGCGGCGACAATCTCCGACGAGTAGTGCCTGGTCTTCTTCTTTTGCTCCCTTCTGAATTCTTTTTCTTTCTTCTTTTTTTTCCTTCTTTTTCCTATGATCTGATCTCTTCCTATTCTCACTTTTTACGGACTCATCTGAGGAGAAGATGAAGTAACCGAAAAGGAAAAAGGAACCAAAGTATGATATCTACTATTTTTTTCTTTAAAAAGCCCAGGGGCCTTGGCCCCTAAAGGCCCCATAGGGCCTCCGCCCCTGGTGGGATCGTTGGTGATCGAAAGATCCGAGATTTGCTCCGTGGTATATTGTGAGAGGGCTCGACTCTCTAGTCTTTTGTTGTATGATGGAATCTGTGTTTGGTAATTGCGATATACTAAATGTATGTTGAGCCGAATGTAGTGATGGTTTGGACACCGAAGGGTGCAGTATGATGTAGAAGTTTTGAACATTGAAATGTTCTGGGAAAGGTATTGATGGCAGAGTTTGTTGAGAAACTCACATAGCTGGTTTCGACATATGTCCAAATCGGTGTTCTTTGGTTACGCTGTTAAACTTGGAGAGATAGTTTGACATATGCTTGGAATTAGTATTTCCGAGTTGCGCTAGTTGAACTGGTGATTTTTGAATGCCGTATATGCGTGTGTTCGGAAATTGTTCGTACTTGGCTAATTATTATTATTTACAACCAATGTATTTCTATTAATAATAATACATGCGGCGTGCATGCTTGAAAATTTCTTAGACTTGATCGTATTGTGGGTTTTTGAAAAGTGACATGAATTTGGGCGAGCCAGCCTTGTATTTTCAAATAAAACCTTGTATCGGTATTTAAAAGTCGTGTTTAATAGTGTTTAGGACATTTTATAAAATGCTATCGATGTTAAGCCCTTGTCGTATTTGAAAGGGTCTTGAAAACGATTTTTAACTTATCGGTTTTATTTTCGAATAACTAGAGTATACGGTTTATTTAAAAAAAAATCAGATTAGCTTGGGGAAACCTAGGCTGTCGAGTCAAGTTGTGTTTGTTGAGTTTTGTCTCGTCGGATTTTGTCTGACTTAGTCGCATCGCGACGCGTCGTTTGAGATCAGTGGTCGTGATTAGTATCGAGGGGCGGTCGCCACTTACGTGCGACCTATGGATGTAAAACTCCCTTCCTTGTGTTGTGCCTCGTGTGACACGAGTTATTTGTATGATTAGTCATTAAATGAAGGAATCCTTCTGTGGATTTTGATTTCACGATATGTGTTTATTAGACTCTCGTATTTGGTTTATACGAGGAGTGTCGTCGCTGCTGATGTATTTTCGAACCGCATTTTATCCGCTGCGTGAGTTCTTTCAAACGGCTTTCGGTATTTTGCAAACTGAGTTTTATTTCGTAAAACCGATTCCCTAAATCAAGTTTTGGCATTTTGGCCTTGAACATTTTATGACAGTTTGACAAATGAGTTTGTGAGTTTTGGAAAATATTACCGTCATTGGTCTTTTTAGCATTTTCGAAATGACGTGGGAAATCGTGCTCAGCCTGATAAATCCTTTTGAGAAGGGTTTACGGCATGTAATTTTTCTGATATGTTCTGTTGCTGTCTCTGTGAGTCGTTAGCGCACGCTATGCTTTGCGGCTAGCGCGCGCGAGAGTACGTTGGTAGCACGCTAAGGGGAGGATAGCGCACGCTACCTGGTAGTTCAGGGCAGTCCAGGAGCTACTGGACAGGGTCTGAAGTTCTCGTTAGCGCACGCTAACACTTGGGGTTGGCGCACGCTAACAGTGTATTTTTGGTCAGGAGTTTTGCTTGGTGCCGTGATAGCGCACGCTAACCTTAATGATTAGCGCACGCTAATTGTGTCCAGTATAAATACTGGACACCAGTCTAGAATTTGCATTTTTCTTCATTTCTTCTTCTTCCTCCATGAGTTTGAGACGTAGCGACTAGGGTTCGTATCTGGGCTGATTTCTCTTCCATCCAAAGGTGTTTTGGAGTATCCTAGATGATTTTTAACATCATCTAATCCATTGTTCTTCGCCGAATCTAGGTATTTTCTTGAATCCCTAGAGTTGACTTTTTGGAGTTTTGTTCTTGATATCGTTTTCCATCCAGTGTTGATAAACCGATTGTTGTTTTAACGATGTTGTTAAACATATCCTAGGGATTGTATATCACTGTCTTGATTTTGAACGATTTAATGAGTGTGCTATGATGTGTTTAAGTGAATGTTGACACGTGTGAATTCTGGGCATTTTGGCCTATTGTATTTCTGAAAAACCTTGAGTGTCTTAGAAAATAAACCTCGAGACGTACTTTTAAAATGAATTATTTTCTCACAGTGTTCTCAAGATGCCTACTAGCGCCATGCTATGTTTCAAAATTATTCTACTTTGAGGATCAAAATATTTTGAGATATTTCTAATGATTTAGAAACGCATTCGCTTAGACCCGAAGGTCGAATATTGCTGAAAAGTTTTAATTTAAAGAAAGGTGTCTTCATTTTTTTTATCAAACGCAAGATGATTTTTTAAAAAAAAAAGTCTCGATGACGATGTTTGTACTACTTTTGATATATGATACTCAAGATTAACTGGTGCTTGCAAATTATTTTCAAAAGGTGGTTTTCGTTTTCAAAACCTATCATTCCCATTTGCGGTCCGGGAATATATGGTGATGTTCGTACTATCGTTAGGGTGTTAACCCCCGAGTTGTGGTTGAATTGGTGGTGTGAGCGTTGAGTCGTTCGCCACACAGTTGTCGTGGTAGCCGCTGTGAGGGGTGTGATGTTGGTATTGGATGTTGTCGCCTCGTAGCAGTTTATGGCTTATCGCATATATGCGATGTAACACCCCGAGATATTCGGAATAATTACAGCGCCGTAAACCCTTTAAGTAAGGATTTACAAGGCTAAATAAAAGAAATGTAAGTATAAGACATTAATACCACGAAAATTCAAGTTTACAAAACCGATTCAACTGGTTCAATGAGTAATTAATACAACCATATCGAAGTGGAATTAATAAGACACGCGTGCTCGAGTACTGAAATCAAACCAAGAAAATAAATCACCAATCAACAACAAACATCACTGAACCCCTTCGTCGTCACATCGGTACTGTGGCTGTTTCCCTGCTCCTCGGCTACCTGAACATCAAAACAAATGTCCACCCCCGAAGGGGTTAGCAAAATGATGCTAGTACAAGTATCATATAAACAATTCGAATATGCATCAACAATACATAACAAGATACACCACATGGACTTCCGCTACCGGAATCCAACAATGTGAATCCAAAAGATTCCATTAACACAGCAAGGGTATTCCAGTGATCCAGCGCCCTCAGCATAGATCTCAAGATGATCCCGTCGGACCAACACGAGGTGGAAATAATCCGTCCAATGATCCAGCGCCCTCAGCCTAGATCCCAAGATGATCCCGTCGGACCAACACGATGTGGACATCCGATCCAGCACCCTCAGCATAGATCGCGCAACAAACACAAACACAACTCATGCATACATATATGCCAGATCGCCATGTCCATCAACATGAACATACAAACACTAGATAACGAATATCATGACAATTCAACGAAATAAATCTCATGTTCGACAACATGAATAACCACACGCATGCTCAAAATACCAATATTAACATATTATGATACTTGCCTCGAAGATGGCAAGAACGAAACACTTCAATGATCTCAACACACTCGAAGGCCGCCTCCTTCGATCAACGTAGCAAGCTCGAACCTTAACAAAAGAAATGATATACAAATCATCTCAAGTCGAACGATTGCCTAACAATTCGGTCTATGGCCAAAAGCTCAAAATATGCAATCTGCCTGAACCACTTAGCGTACGCCACGTACTCTACGTAGCGTGCGCTAAGCCTGCCTGTTAGCGTACGCTATCGTCTAAGTCTAGCGTACGCTAGCCATGGACTGACAGTTCTCTCTGATCAGCCGACTGACTCGACTGATAACATAGCGTACGTTACGTACCAAACGTAGCGTGCGTTAACTTATTCCCGATAGCGCATGTTAACTTACGTATGTAGCGTGCGCTAACCGTGCATGGCAGATTACTACTGGCAGAAAACTTGTTCTAATGGTGATGAACTCATGAATTCTATGGTGATAATACATGTCATCCCCGTGCACATCATGCTTATAAGGTCTGTGAAAGTTCTATATGGATTAAACGACTACGAGATACAAGGTTACATATAATCATTACTACACCATAATTCATCTAGATCTTGAGAAAGTATCCTAAGTTCTCTTCGTTCTACGATACAAAATGCATGATTCCAAAGTGTACAAAATAACAACTCGATAAACTCCACCTACTGGTCATGATCGGTAAGAAATGCTTAGGAGTCCAAATACTAAAAAGGTTCAAAGGATTATACGAAGAATAAGTGCCGAAACATCAAAAATATCCTTCTAACACGTGATGATTCGACTATTAACGAATTAACTGACTAGATAAACATGATCAAACGTCCTTCAGAATACTACTAATATTGGCGAAGAATCACCTACCTCGAAGTAGCAAAGAACACGAAGGAACTTGAAGAAAATCCAACACCGAGAGCTTGAACACCAATCCTCAAATATCTACAATCTTCAAACTCGGGCTAGGAGGATGATATGAGGGGTTTGAGGAGGGAGGAAGTAACTCTCTGAGCTCAAAAATTCGGATTCGGGAAAGTGGAAATATCTAAAAAATGAAAAAGTATGCTGTCCTATATATAGGAAATGGTTATTAGCGTGCGCTAGTCCCTATTCATAGCGTGCGCTAACGGCCATACGAAGCTTACTGACTTTACTGTACTCAGCCTTTAGCGTGCGCTACCCTCATGTGAGTAGCGTGCGCTAACGCGTTGACTTGGCTTTTTCCCGAAAGCCATCCAGGTTCATCCCGACACAATCCGACAAGGATCCCCGGCCTGATCTCACTTACCACACGTCTCAATCATATTGACCCCGCATAGCGTGCGCTAAGGTTCATCCACAACGTGCGCTATGGATCCAACTTAGCATACGCTATACTTAATCGGTAGCGTGCGCTACATGCGCAGAATCACAAATTTAAGTCACACTCGTGAAATCATACACTTAACAACACCGGACTATGAAATACGGAGAATAATACTCAGATCAAAGTGCAACAATTACAATGTTACAAGTTCTAAATACATAGCAGAAATCTCGGGTATTACATCCTTCCTCCCTAAAAAGAAGTTTCGTCCCGAAACTTAAGATGAAAACAACTCCGGATATCTAGTCTTCATACTGTCCTCCGTTTCTCAAGTGGCCTCTTCAACTCCGTGTTGTGACCATTGTACTTTAACCAAGTGTATTGGTTTATTCCTCAACTGTTTGATCCGACTCTCAAGTATCTTGATTGGTCTCTCCTCGAAGGTGCCGTCATTAGCTATCTCGATCTCATCGAACTCAATGATATGATCGATCCGTACATACTTCCGCAATTGGGATACGTGAAACACATTGTGAACGTGACTCAGCGATGGCGGTAAGGCCAACCTGTATGCTAAATCTCCAACTCTCTCGAGGATCTCGAATGGTCCGATATATCTCGGACTTAGCTTACCCTTTTTCCCAAAACGGAAAATCCCTCGTGTAGGAGATACCTTCAATAGTACATGTTCCCCAACTTCGAACTCTAGAGGGCGACGACGTACGTCTGCATAAGACTTTTGTCGACTCTGGGCAGTCAACAGTCTTTCTCGAATCAAAGCTATCTTCTCTTGAGTCTGAATTATCAATTCCGATTCCGTCCCGATCAAATCCGAAGAATCATCCCAACACAGGGGTGATCGGCATCTTCTCCCGTACAAAGCTTCAAATGGTGCCATCTTAATAGAAACATGTCAACTATTATTGTAAGTGAATTCAATCAACGGCAAATGAACTTACCAATCAGTCGGCCAATCTAAGGCACAAGCTCTAAGCATGTCTTCTACCGTTTGTATAGTCCTTTCGCACTGACCGTCCGTTTGGGGATGATAAGCTGTGCTAAAGTTGAGCTCAGTCCCCAAAGCCCTGTGAACTGCCTTCGAGAAATGTGACACGAAGCGACCATCTCGATCCGAAATAATGGTCTTCGGCGTCCCATGCAATCTGACTATCTCCGCAATAAATACTCGCGCCAATCTCTCAGGTCCCCATGCATCTTTAATTCCTAGGAAATGAGCCGACTTGGTTAGTAGATCAACTATAACCCAAATCATGTTCATTCCCGTTCTAGTCCTTGGCATACTGGTGATGAAATCCATCGAGGTATCCTCCCACTTCCACTCAGGGATCGGAAGCGGATTTAACATTCCGGCAGGTCGCTGATGTTCAACCTTAACCTGCTGACAAGTCAAACACTTCGAAACGTACTCTGCTACGTCCTTCTTCATATTCCCCCACCAGAAGTTTTGTTTTAAATCCTTATACATTTTACTGCTGCCCGGGTGGATAGAATAAGGTGCACTATGAGCTTCTTTCATAATTTCCCGTCTCAATTCGTCATCATCGGGAACGCAAAGTCGACTCTGAAATCTCAGAACTCCATCATCTTGTATCACGAATCCTGGGGCTTTTCCTTTCTTTACTTCGTCACATAACCGAAGGATCAGAGAATCGTTCAACTGCTTAGATTTGATCTCCTCGACTAGTGATGAAGTCAGTTCCATCACATATAGTTGCCCTTTGTTGGGAAAAACAAACACCCTGTATCGAATCAGCCGGGATACCCGATCCCTGTATCGATTGTTATTTGTTATTGAGAAGGTTTTGACATATATGCCAAATACAGTAAAGGAAAATCAGACGAGGCTTCAAGGCTTTATCCTATATCGAAGACCCGCCTCGAATCAAAGATAAGTGAAGCTCACAAGACAAAGAAGAAGACTTGTAAAAGACCAAGTATGGAAACTGTCTCGACATCCTAAAACAGTCATCTTCCATACAGTTCACTAAAAGACAAGAAAGAACACAAGTCAAGTTCCGTTGAACAAAGAAGTATTTAAATACTCAAGGATAAAGTATTTAAATACTGTCAGTCTTCAGATCTTCAGAATCCCGCGAAATCCGGATCATGTCATATTCCCGTTGAAGGAAATCTTATTCAAACGGATATCTCAACGGATACTTTCTTCGAGACTATATATATCCTTGAAGACATTGAAGATCACCACCCCAAGTAACATAACTCTCAAAGCTATCAAAGTTATCATCCGAGCAAACATATCTCCAAAGCATACCGCTATTAAGAACGAAAGAGATATACAAAGGCTCAAACATCAAGAATGACCATCATCGATCTTGATATTCAAAGTCACTGCTCTTACTCGGTTACCTACCTTTTACCTCTGTAAAACCGAGCTCAGGTGAACTCAACAAGTTATTCGACTGTGGGACGAATAAGGATGAAGCTTTGGAACTGTGTGTGAAGAAGCTAGTCAAGAAGGAAGCTTTAACCAATCTGTGTGAACGGTTGAAAGTGACATTCTTTGTATCAATCTGTGTGAACGATACAAGGATAGGTTTGTTTATAATTACGTAGTTGTGTACGCAGTAATTATATAATAAACTTTTTACTCCTGTGTGGAGGACCAGTGGACGTAGAGGGGTTTACCTCAAACCACTTAAATTACTGTGTCATTTACCTTCAGCTTTTACTATTTGAAATTACTGTGATATATTAAGTATACACCAAATACTTCGTTGCTGTATCCACGGCAACTAACTGTATCCAAGACTTCCGCTACGCACTCAGATTTAGATTCCGTACAGTTTGTTGTTTAAACTACTTTTCCAAACTGTATCCAGTATACTTAAGTGGCCAACAAGTGGTATCGGAGCGGTTGATTCTAAAAAGAATCAGTCGTATTTCTTTTAACCGAATTAGATTCAAATCACTTATTTTCAAAACAGTCTATTTCATTCCTATATTATCAGTATGGATACTTCTATGATTAACAAAGTCCCTATGTTCTCTATTAACGAATTTGACGACTAGAGAATTAGAATGGAAGCTCATCTTGCAGCAATGCACGAAGAGATGATTTTTGTTATACAGGATGGTCCGATCAAGATCATGAAGGTCAATCCAGCCGCAAGGATTGAGGGCCAAGACCATGCTGAAATGCTCGAGAAGGAACGCGAGCAATGGACAACCGATGAAAGGAAGCGAGCCAATCTCGACAACGTGGCTAAGAACGCGTTATTTGTTACTCTTGACAAAGGCACGTTCTCAAAGGTAAAGAGCTGCAAAACAACCAAAGAAATCTGGGATAAACTCAAGTTAATTTGTGAGGGAACTGAGCTCTCAAAAGAAAACAAGATTTCAAAACTTACTCAGCAATTTGAATCTTTTGAAATGAAACCAACGGAAACACTTGAGGAACTTGACCTCAGATTTACTGGTATTGTTGGTGAACTTGAAGCGTTGGGCAAGATTTACACCCAAAAGGAGAAGAACTTAAAAATTTTCGTATCTCTCGGCCTCGATGGGACATTAAGACCACACTATGCGTGTATCCTGTAATCTTAATGAAATATCCACTTTTGATCTCTTCTCCGACCTTAAAGCTTTTGAGTATGACATTGATAGAAGAGAGAAAGTCAAGAATCTCCTTCAAAGGTCACAGCTCTCGTCAGACGAACCGTCGACACAAAGATGCCTAGCTCGTCGAAGCCCGGCCACAAGAGCGCTGACAGGACGACGACATCCTGTCACAAGATGAAATGGCGCTTCTAATGCATAAATTCAAAAAGTTCATCAAACACTGAAAGACTCCCTACAGCCCAAACTCACAACAAGGTAAGTACCAAACATCATCCGGTGATGCTAACTCGTGCTATAATCATAGGAAACCGTGCCATTATGCAAACAAATGTCCTCATCCCAAAGTCCAAAGATTGCCTGAGGCCGAGCAACAAGAGCGAGATGAAAGAAGACGTGCTTGGAAAGACAAGTTCAAAGCCCTGATTGGAGAATCAGAAGCCTCCCCCACACCATCCAAATCAGCAGAATGTCTTCAGTGGTCATCGAAAGTGATTCATCGACGATGAGTTCGATGATAAAGCATACATGTGCTTTATGGCCAAAGATGTTCCAGAAGGTGAAGACAGCGACGATGAGGTAAGTTCAACCTCAGTTATTCCATCTAATGCATCTCATACTTTCGAAAATATGATGAATGAATTCAAAAACATTCAAAAGGCCCATGAGACTCTAAAATCGAGAATATACAACTTCAATTAACAAATCTAGAGCCGAAAGATGAAAATGACTTGTCAAAATAAACTATGAAAATATGTCTCTTGATTGTGAAACCAAAGAAGGTCGATTTTGAAAAACTCATGGAGAACAATCATCAACTTGCTCATGAACTAAATGCAGTTAAAACCCATAATGAGAGCAAGACAAATGATTTGGTTCTACTACAAACCAAAATTACAACTCTCGAGAAGCTAGAAACTGAACTTGAGACCATTCTGAAGTCTTTTGAAAAATCGTCCAAAAGAATGGAAGAAATTTCGAGCACTGGGCAACATGCTCATGATAAAAGTGGCTTAGGATACAACTCATGTTCGAATAAAGGTAAAACTAGTACCGTGTTCGTCAAGAGTGTGGAACACATTCCAGATCGGAAGATACTCCTAGTCCCATAAAGGAACCTCGCCATCGAGAAAACCGAAAGCCGCAATTCCGCCTCAACTTTACTATTCGAGACAGTGGAACCAACAACCACTCGAAGGCGTAACCTACAAAGATGCTCCACAAGCATATCATCAAAGCCGAAAGTCATTCAGAAGAAGACGGTATCCAACCACCAAAGGCCCGCACAAAGACACTCGGACACGGTGAACCTAGGTATTGGATACAGGAGCCCCGTTATCCCTCAAGACAAAGGATGCCGGTTCAAGATCAACAACGGCATTGGGAATCCAACCGAGACCCGTAAGACAAGCCGTTAGGCCTAGGAAAATGGCTCCACCTCCTAGACGGCACTCGTCCGGAATAATAACAATAAACCGAATTTTACATGCATAATAATTATCATGATTATAACAACTACGGATATGCCCCGTAGATATCGCAATCTTGTACCGAGTACATCCTACAAGAAACCAATTCTTGTCGGGAAAATCTGGGTACCTAAAGGAACTAACATATATGGACCCAAAATCAAAGGAGACCTAAATCTACCTAATTTCTTTGTTACAGACATCCTAGAGGAGGATACCGGTACTTCGATAGTGGATGCTCGTCACATGACCGGAGATAGGAGCAAGCTATCTGATTTTGTAGAAGGTCGCGGTCCGAAAGTTCGCTTCGGTGATAAGTCTAAAGGAAGAACAAGAGGGAAAGGAAACCTACTTGTCGGGAAATTCAAGGTCACCGATGTCGCATATGTTGAAGGCTTACAGTATAATCTACTTAGTATTAGCCGCCTGTGATAAACAGTTCTCGGTGAAGTTCTATATAGATCGCTGTAGAGTCAAGAACACCCAAACCAAGGAAGTTGTGCTTACAGGAAGCAGATCAGGTAATATGTACATTGCTGACTGGAAGCCTATGAGCTCCTCAATTCCATGTTTTGTTGCCAAAGGCACTGCAGATCTTAGCTGGTTATGGCACAAGAGGATGTCTCATGTCAACTTCAAGACTATCAACAAGCTTTCAAGACAGGGTATGGTTAGAGGATTGCCAGATGTGTCATTCAAGAAGGACAGCGTCTGCGGACCATGCCAGAAAGGCAAGCAAATCAAGTCAACCCTGAAAAGCAAATCCTACCTTTCAACCCAAAGAGTGTTGGAAATGCTACACTTGGATCTCTACGGTCCTGTAGACCCAGTAAGTTTGGGAGGTAAGAAATATTGTATGGTTGTTGTTGATGATTATTCCAGGTATGCTTGGACGATCTTTCTTAGCAAGAAGAAGGAAACAACATCAAGGCTGCCCGAGCTCCTGAGAAAGTTGCAGAATGAAAAAGCGTCGAGTATCGTGTGCATTCGTTCCGACATAGGTACTGAATTTACTAACCGCTTTATAGAGCAATACTGTTCGGAGAATGGAATACAACACGAGTACTCAGCTGCCCGTACACCTTAACAAAATGGTGTTGCCGAGCGAAAGAATAGGACGTTGAAAGAAGCAACCAGGACAATGATTGCCGCAAGCAAATTGCCACAGCGTTTCTGGGGTGAAGCAACCAATACAGCATGCTACACTCAAAACCGCTGTATCGTCAACAAGCACCACAACAAAACAGCTTACGAGGTATGGAATAACAAAACTCCATTAGTTTCGTATTTTCACATTTTTGGATGCAGTGTTATGTATTGAACAACGGAAGGACCAACTTAGAACCTTTGATGAAAAATCGATGAAGGAATATTCGTAGGATACTCCTCCGTCAAGAAAGCTTTAATCTTTAATAAAAGAAGGTCGACGATCGATGTAGTGTTCGACGAACCACACCATGACCCTACAGAGTAGATGATATCACTCAGACATTCACCATCTATCTATCTTGGATCCACCTACACCGATAGAACCCGTAGTTGATTTAGAAATCAACCCCGCACTGTAAGAATCGATGTGGATGAAGCCGACGCCTGTCAAGTCAAGCCGTACCCACGTAAACTTTCGATACAAAGACGGGATCCCGAACTAGAACCCGACCGAAGATGGTTGAGAGATCACCCGCAAGAGCCGATCATTGGAAATATTAATGCAGTGTTTCTACTCGTAGGAGAATACAGAGTACACAAGGAAATGTACTTTGTGCACAAGAAGAATCTAATGTCAAGTCTCACGCTTTCGAATGGAAATCTCAATCCGAACTTAGGAGACTCAATATGTGCACTATCGCCGTATTCTTAGCCCAATCCGAACTGTTTCGACCATAGACGCTCTTAACAACTCTCATTGGATAACATCTATGGAAGAAGAGCTTAACGGTTTCGAAAGAAACAATGTATGGTATCTTGTACCCAGACCGACACACCAATCGGTTATAGGAACCAAATGGGTATTTCAAAACAAAAAGGATCGAAATGGACTTATCATAAGGAACAAATCCAGACTAGTAGCACAAGGCTATCGTCAGGAAGAAGGAATCGACTATGATGAAACCTTCGCCCCTGTAGCGAGACTAGAAGCCATTAGGATATTTTTAGCCTTTGCCGCCCATAAGAGTTTTATCGTATACCAAATGGACGTCAAGAGTGCTTTCCTGAATGGAGAGCTTGAAGAAGAAGTTTATGTTGAACAACCACCAGGGTTTGCCAACACAGACGGTATCGATCTAGTTTACAGGCTAAGGAAAGCGCTGTACGGACTTAAACAAGCCCCTAGAGCCTGGTACGAAACCCTGTCCCAGTATCTAACCAACAACGGATTTGAGAAAGGTGCTGTCGACAAAACCTTGTTCAAGATACAGGAAGGTGATGACCTTTTAATGGTACAAATCTATGTCGATGATATTATTTTTGGTTCAACTAACCTTGCTCTATGTCAAAGGTTCTCACATCTCATGCAAAGCAAATTTGAAATGAGTATGATGGGGGAACTTAGTTATTTCCTAGGTTTGCAGGTAAAGCAGTTGCCTACAGCTATATATTCATCAACCAGGAGAAATACAGCAAGGAGCTTCTCAACAAATTTGGAATGAACACTTTCAAATCCTCGCCAACCCCCATGAGCACTTCCGTGCAAATTAGTGCTGATGAAGCCGGAAAGCCGTTTGACCAATCACTCTACAGGAAGCTCATTGGTTCGCTCCTGTACCTAACGGCTAGCAGGCCCGATATCCAGTTTGCTGTTGGAGTGTGTGCGAGATACCAAGTTGCACCTAAGGAATCACACTTCAATACAGCTAAACGAATCCTGAAATACATTAAAGGAACAGTCGATGCAGGACTGTGGTATCCTAAGGAAGGCGGATTCGATTTAGTTGGATACAATGACTGGATCTCTGAGGTCGCAAGCTAGATAGAAGAGTACAAGTGGAACTTGTCACTATCTCGGACCTAGACTCGTCTCTTGGTTCAAGAAGAAGCAATTGGCTAACTCTCTTTCCACGGCCGAATCAGTACTATGTCATTGTAGTCCGTATGCAGATCCTTTCGATGCAAAGAACAACTGTCAGATTATGGAATCGATGCTAGAGAGACTCCAATCATGTGTGATAGCACGAGTGCAATTGCAATCACGCACAATCCTGTTTTGCACTCGCGCACTAAACATATCAACATGAAGCATCATTTCATCAGGAATCATGTCGAGAACAAGGATGTTCGCCTGGAAAAAGTTCATACAGACATCCAGCTGGCCGACATTTTCACCAAGCCTCTCGACACAGCAAGATTCAACATGCTAAGAACAGAATTGGGAATACTACAGCCAGACTCCCTGTAAGTAAATTTACTGCTTTTACTTAAAAATTGAGGGGGAATGTCAGAAGACCCGTGAATACAGATTCAATATTAATTTTCTGTACACTCTTAATCATCAAAACAAGATCAGTAGCGAACGAAGGCATATGAATCCTACACCGATGTGTGCAATAATTAAGGGGGAATACAGTAGGACCCATGAATACAAAGATTAATCCAAATATTGCCGTATGGAATTCAAAACCTATTAGTACCTTTTTAAGGGGGAACGTCAGATCGACGGAGAACAAAGACATACTATAGGATTTCGATTCAGTATATAATATAATATTATTTCCTTTTTAAAATAATTTTTGTCCACGTGCCCTGTTTTTATGTCAAACGTCATGTTCATTAAATGCCTTACACGACATCTGGACAACTGAATCTCAAAAGCCGCGATGTTTTTAAATTGTTTATTATTTTTAAACCGCCGTTTTAGGCATTTAGGGTATCAACCTATGTCCGAAGTGGGACCCGATGTATTTTTTAAACCTTTTAATGGATTAGCGTACCAGTTACACTCAATCCGTCTTGACCGTTGATTTCAAAACCGGTTCCCATCCCTTAAAATCTGACCATTCGTACTCTGCAAAACCCTATTTCGCCGCCCAAGTATAAAAGGATCAGATTCGCCATTAGAGACTCTTTACGCTTTCGCAATTACAAGAGATCTCAAGCAAACAAATTTACATATTTTCTCGCATATTCATCGAATTTCTGCTTTCTTCCACCTTCGTTTTAAGAAAACATCCATGGCTAGTCAATCTTCATCCCCTGTTCTGAAGAAAACCTCCAACATCATTGATGGCCGGATCTTCTCGAAACCTGTCATCATCGAGCGTATTCTCGCGGAAATCAATGACTCAGAACCGATGGAGTATATCATTACTCGTCTTGAACAACAAGGTCTCTATCGCTTCGGGAGCAAAACCGCCGACAAATACGACGCCCATCTGGTTGAGGAATTCTACCTCAACGCCGCCGTTCGTTTTCTGTCACTAGCTCAGGGAGGAAATGTTGCTGACATCACTGCAACAGTCCAAGGAGTACAAATATGTATCAATCGCGAATTACTCCAGAAAATCTACAAGCTGCCCGCCGACGGCCTGACCATGGACCAGCTTGAGACGTTTGGGTCTCAAGATCTGATTACCAAGTTTTATGGACTATTTACCGAGTCCAAAGTGGTTGATATGGTGACAACCACTTGTCACAAGAAAAATTTTCTTCTTCATTTCGTTTATCTCCATGACTTCTGTTCCAGGATCATTGAAAATCGAACCGGTGCGTTCGAGATGTGCACGAATCTAAGGTTCAGAATGATGGTAGCTATTTTGACCTGTGAAAAGGTCAATTGGTGCCAAATCATTTTGAAACGACTTCAAGAAGAGGTGTGCAAACCTGCCACCCAAAAGAAATCATTTGGTTTAATGCTGAACTACATCATGACGAAGTGCGGAGTCAAGCAATCCGCCGATGCCAAGAAAAACAGCTCACGGATATACTTAGGAGGCGTCAAATCCTCTGCGTATAACCAGAGCACATTGTCTGCCAATCACCCGAGCACCAGGCACATGCCTATTTCTGCCAACCCAAGAGATGAAACCGTGAAGGTCCCTGAAATGGAATCTTCAAAGAAGAAGCGCAAGCGTTCTCACAGCAAGAAACACTCTGCTGGTGAGAAGTCCAAGAAGAGACTTCGGAGGCTCTCAAAAATCAAAGCTAAACACTCCGAGGATGTCTCGCCCGTGGCGCAACCCACTGATGAAGAACCCCACGGCCCAACCCCTGTGGAAGAGGTGTCTCCTACTGCATCGACAGTAGATCCCGAGCCTTTGGCGGCTACGACGGATATAGAGACATCTGCCAACGCTCAAGACGTTAGCACGTCGGCTGCCCATTCGGAGCCAAAAGCTACCTCTCCTCTGCGGGATCCCACACCCGCAGATCCAATTTCCTTCGGGCACCATCCTCGCAAGGAGTCCATCTTCCGTACAGATCCCATACCTGCACTCTAATCCTCAAACAGCGTCTCCAGACGTTATTCGAAGTCCCTCCCCTGACTTCATCATAAATCAAACACTTCTTTCGGTTCAAATTGAACAAGCGTACGAAAGATTTCTGCAATGGAAAGGCTATAGGCTAGCTCCGTACGACACACTGTACAACTGGAGCGAATGGAGCCACGAAGAGCGATTCGTCTCCGAAGTAACAGACTCAACTGAAATTGAGGCCCTGCTTCGATGGGACAACGCTTCTTGCAAAGATCTCATTGAAAGCCACCTGCTGCACAAATCCGACGCCAGAAGAAAAGGAAAGAAGAAGTCAGAGGATTCTCCCATCAATCCAAAAGACGAAGACAATCATGACTCAGACGACGACGACAATGCTCTTCAAGCAGGTCTGAGAATGAGACGTGAAGAGGCTGAAGCCCGAGCCGCCTCTCCACCCAGAAAAGACGAAGGGCCATCTACCCAAGCCAATCCACCTTCGCCACAGCCGGAGAACATTCCCGACCAGGAGGATCAGTCCCTCCAGTCGAGGAAGATCAAGAAATTTTAGAACAGGCACCCGAGCCTGTTGCGACCGAAGAAGCCATTCCTACAAGCCAACAGGAGGATTCAGTCCCTCCTGCATCCATATCTGCCGAAGAACCTTCGCCACAGGACGCTTCTGAACCAACTGTCGCCGTACCACAAGAAGCTACTCCCGCCCCTGCAACCTTGGAATCCGAGGACGGTAACGAACCTGAGGATGTCCAACTTACTTCACGTCCATCCGTGAATGTAAGGAGGTTGAACGGTGCTGAAGACTTTGCCCAGCCTGACTCTCCTATCTCTGCTGCACGTAAAGAGCGCCTGCGAGCTCTTGGCCTTCAGACTGTATTTATCCAAGATGCAGTAAACGCTCTATCTTCCGTTGAAAAGGCACTGAATTGGGTGCACACCTCTGCCGTACAAGAAATGACCACTCTTCAACACGAAGTATCTCGAGTTGTCGATGCATTCATTCTTCTGCCAGAAGTGTTCAAGCAAGCCTTGAAGATCATGGAAGATAAACAAGCACAACTGCTGAAGGAGGAAGCTACAAAGACAAGGATTGCTGAAGCCAAGACCGCCTGTGCAATGATTGAGAACAGCTCTCAACTGCGTGCTCATGACAAATCCATTCAAGAAATGTCGCAGACTCTTTCCTCCCTTGTTGAAAGAATAAACAGCATCGAGACCAAACAGGACGCCGCTCTTGAAATCCTGCAAAGTCTTGATGAAGCCAAAAAGGGGGAAGAAGCACGAGAAGCTGCAAGGAGAATAAGACTGCAACAGGAAAGGGAATTTGAGGCTGCTCAGAGCAGTATCGCTGCCGAATTGAACAAGCTAGCACCTCCACCCCAAAGCTTTAGAATTTCGTGCTCCGACCTGAATTCCATGACCCAAATGTCCCTTGGCAAAATCTTGTTCAAAGACCTTCGGAAATACGTCTGCCGACCAACCGCAACCCAACTGCCGACGAAGTGAAGCACTGGAGGAAGAATGAACTGATGAGATATTTTGTCAGACTCATCAGGGAATCCGCCATCTTCAAAAATTATAAAACGTTAGCAGAAGCGGCAGATAAGTTTTCAAAGATGCTAGAAGAAGGTAAACTCCCTCTCCAAATCGAAATGAAATCAATGCATAGAAGAGGAGATCGGGTCACCCATCCAGAGGATTGGATACTTGCCTTTGATCGTTCATATGAAGGAAGAGCGATTTACCAGGAACGAGGCAATGATTCACTTCAAAACTGGTGGCGCGGCATCGAGTACGAGCAAGGAAAGAGACCATGGAGGCATGCGGATTATAAATAAAAAGATGAAATTTATGAATATTACTTTTGTTTTTGTAATTTCTATTCGAAACAGCAAACTTTGTACTCAATCATTTTGAATATCAATAAAATAGTTTGTTTGTCTTGAAAGATTACAACTCGTAATCTACTGTGTTAATGTTTGATTACTTAAAATTGTTTGATAGGAATCTCAAGTTAGATAAACTTGATTGAAAAATTAAAGTTGTACGAACTAGTCTACGAACAATTCATAGTTTCAGTTGTAAACTTAGAATACATTGTAAGATTGTGCCTGCGCGCCAATCATAGGCTTAAGTTGTAATAAATCTCAAACTGTATCGAACGTGCCTGCGAGCAGTTCATTATTGTAGACTAAGTCACTAAGTCAGACCTATTGACAAAAGACCAAGAAATCTGCCAGAAGTCATCGAAGAAGAATGCTTCATAAAGAAGGTTTTGGCATCATCAAGAAGACTCGAAGAGTTGAACTAAGTTAGTCTTGGCAAATTGTCAAAAAGGGGGAAATTGTTGGGAAAAACAAACACCCTGTATCGAATCAGCCGGGATACCCGATCCCTGTATCGATTGTTATTTGTTATTGAGAAGGTTTTGACATATATGCCAAATACAGTAAAGGAAAACTGTATCGAGGCTTCAAGGCTTTATCCTATATCGAAGACCTGCCTCGAATCAGCATTAGTGAAGCTCGTCAGTACAGCAAGAAGACTTGTAAAAGACCAAGTATGGAAACTGTCTCGACATCCTAAAACAGTCATCTTCCATACAGTTCACTAAAAGACAAGAAAGAACACAAGTCAAGTTCCGTTGAACAAAGAAGTATTTAAATACTCAAGGATAAAGTATTTAAATACTGTCAGTCTTCAGATCTTCAGAATCCCGCGAAATCCGGATCATGTCATATTCCCGTTGAAGGAAATCTTATTCAAACGGATATCTCAACGGATACTTTCTTCAGAGACTATATATATCCTTGAAGACATTGAAGATCAGTCACCCCAAGTAACATAACTCTCAAAGCTATCAAAGTTATCATCTGAGCAAACATATCTCCAAAGCATACTGCTATTAAGAACGAAAGAGATATACAGTGCTCAAACATCAAGAACATCCATCATCAGATCTTGATATTCAAAGTCACGTTCTTACCGGTTACCTACCTTTTACCTCGTGTAAAACCGAGCTCTGTGGGAACTCAACAAGGGATGCTGACCTGTGTGGGACGAATAAGGACGAAGCTTTGGAACTGGGTGTGAAGAAGCTAGTCAAGAAGGAAGCTTTAACCAATCTGTGTGAATGGTTGAAAGTGACATTCTTTGTATCAATCTGTGTGAACGATACAAGGATAGGTTTGTTTATAATTACGTAGTTGTGTACGCAGTAATTATATAATAAACTTTTTACTCCTGTGTGGAGGACCAGTGGACGTAGAGGGGTTTACCTCGAACCACTTAAATTACTGTGTCATTTACCTTCAGCTTTTACTGTTTGAAATTACTGTGATATATTAAGTATACACCAAATACTTCGTTGCTGTATCCACGGCAACTAACTGTATCCAAGACTTCCGCTACGCACTCAGATTTAGATTCCGTACAGTTTGTTGTTTAAACTACTTTTCCAAACTGTATCCAGTATACTTAAGTGGCCAACACCCTTGGATTCCTGGTGCCCATACTTCAATCCCTTCGCGGATCAGTTCCCGTTGAATGCTGGTTTGGGACGTAAGTGCTTCCAACACTCGAAGAGAAACAGGTTTACGGCTCAAAGCATAGGCTACTACGTTAGCTTTCCCCGGATGATAGAGAATCTCCAAGTCGTAATCCTTGATCAATTACAGCCACCTTCTCTGCCTCATGTTTAATTCTTTCTGACTGAAAATGTACTTGAGGCTCTTATGATCTGTAAAGATCTGACAATGAGTGCCGTAGAAATAATGTCACCAAATTTTCAATGCAAAGACTACAGCTGCTAGCTCCAGATCATGAGTCGGGTAATTAACCTCGTATGGTTTCAAATTCCGAGAAGCATAGGCAATCACCTTATCTTTTTGCATCAACACACATCCTGCACTCGATTTGAAGCGCGTCAGAAACCATGAATCCACTGCCCATCTGGTAATGCTAATATAGGTGCTGTCGCCAGTCTCTTCTTAAGTTCATCAAAACTAGCCTGACATTTCTCATCCCACGTGAACTTTCGAGTTTTCTGTAACATCTGAGTGAGCGGACGAGCAATTTTGGAAAATCCCTCTACAAAGCGGCGATAATATCCAGCAAGTCCTAAGAAACTCCGGACTTCTTTCACGTTATTAGGGGCTTCCCATTCCAAGATTGCTTCGACTTTCTTCGGGTCCACCTGAACTCCGTCAGCTGATATCACATGCCCAAGGAAAGTTACCTCCCTAAGCCAGAACTCGCATTTTGAAAGCTTTGCATACAGCTGTTCCTTCCTCAAGGTGCTCAAAACCACACGCAAATGTTCGGCATGCTCCTCTGCGTCCTTCGAATATATCAAGATGTCATCAATGAAGACGACCACAAATTTATCCAAGTATTCCAAGAATACCCGATTCATCAATTGCATGAATACCGCAGGAGCATTGGTAAGTCCAAATGGCATCACTACAAATTCATAATGCCCGTACCGGGATCTGAAAGCAGATTTCAGTATATCCGATTCCTTAATTCTCAACTGATGGTATCCTGATCGCAAGTCAATCTTCGAGAATACCCTTGCCCCTTGTAGTTGATCAAACAAGTCATCGATCCGAGGTATAACATACTTATTCTTGATCGTCATCTTGTTGAGCTCCTTGTAATCAATACACAGTCGTAGGGATCCGTCTTTCTTCCGGACAAAGAGAACGGGCGCTCCCCAAGGAGAAACGCTAGGTTGAATATAACCCTTCTCAGAATAATTCCTCCAGCTTGCTTCTTGAGTTCATACATCTCGGTTGGCGCCATCCGGTATGGTGCTCGGAAATAGGAGCCGCCTGTGCTCTAATTCGATAGTGAACTCCACTTCTCTCTGCGGAGGTAACCCAGGTAGTTCGTCAGGAAATACATCTGAGAACTCATTCACAATTGGAATAGACGAGAGCTCTACTCCTTCCTCTTTCCTCATGGCATAGCACCAAAGTCCGTGACATCCTTGCTTCAGTAATTTCACGGCTTTCATTGCTTTGATCAATTTTCCCGAGCTTCCCGGTATCCATCCTCGGAATAAGTGTTCAGATCCGTCATCAGCAATGATAGAAATGACTCTCTCTCGGTAATTCAGAATAGCTCCATAACGGTTGAGCCAATCGTCTCCGAGAATTAAATCGTCACCGTAGATGTCAACTACAATAAGATTCGATGGCCAATCTCTCCCTCCTATAGACACTGGAAAGTCCCTAGTCTCTAGGGTTCCCACAATTCTCTCTCCACTCGGCAAACCCACAACATATGGTTCACAATCAAATAAGCACGAGATTTTTAAACGATTTACACAGTTCAATGATATGAAACAATGTGTAGCTCCGGAATCGAATAAAACACTAACTGGTTGCAAAAGGATCTAAATTATACCTGATGCAACAAAAGTGTTCTAATCGTCAGACTTCCTCATCTCGTACAGGCGCGGAGGAACGGACCCAGCACTGTATGTCTCTCTCTTCCCAATATTTTGCTGCTGAAATCCACTCTGCTGCGTCTAGTTCACACTCATCTCCTTTGGAACTGGCGCTGGAGTGCGAGTAACAAAGGATCTAGTAGCAACTCCACAAAAAGCCGCACGGTGCCCTTCTTGTCCACAATCGTAACAAGTCACAGAAGATGCGGGGCAATCACGTCGAACATGCCCTGCTCGACCACAATTGTAGCATTTCTTTGATGCGTCCGAAACTGCCGATGTATTCCGGAACTTCTTTCCACCTCTAGAAGGATGTGGAGGTTTCCTAGCCGAATAAAAGGAAGACTGGCCCTTGCGGGGCCCACCACTCTTGTTTTCTGAGAAGCTGCCGGTCACTTTCTGCTTCTTTTCTTCCACTGATTTCTCCACCGCCGCCTCTTTCATGTCGTAGGCCAGCGCTTTGTCTTGATATTGTCGCAGCGTAGTACACTCGAACCCGGACATGTACTGCTGAATCTCCGGCTTCATTCGCATATCGAAATGAAAAATCTTTTCTGCCTCCGTTCTGACCAAGTGTCGGACACATGTCAGCTGATGATTAAAAGTTTTGATTATGTCTGTTACAGTTGCTTCCGAACTCTGTGGTGAGAAAAACTCTCGGATTTTTGCCTCTCTAACTGGACGATGACAATACTGTGCTTCCATCATTAGTTTGAATTCCGTCCAATCCGCATTATGATCCTCGGGTCAAATAGCTTCCCACTAGTCAAAGGCCTCCCCAGTCAGAAAATATTGGGCAATGGGAACCTTCCGGTCCTCGGGACAGTTAATACCCGCGAATATTTTCTCTAACTCCTTTAGCCAATGATCCCAAGTAAGTGCCTCTGTAGATCCGTCAAACTTTGGCGGGTGCAATTTGACTACCTCAGTAAGCCATCTATCTCCCCGGTTATCCTCGTGGTGCTGCTGTCCCATCGCTGTCTGTATGCGATCAACTACCTGAGCGAACTGGTTTATTTGGGCCACCACCTGTTGAAGTACTCCTGGCATGTTAGGATTTGCGTCGTCATTCGCAGATCCCTGCTGCCCTCCAGAATGGGAATCGGTTCTACTAGCCGATAATTCTGGGGTAGTTGCGGAGTCCTCCTGTCTCATATTTCCACGTCCGCATCCACGACCACATCCACATCCACGACCTCCTCTCAACATACTGAAAACACAATTTTTCAATATCCAGGACGAAATTTTCAAAAATAAAGCCGGTCAATACTCACAAAACAGAATTAAGTAAAACGGTAGTACAGGAGATTAGGAGAGTTACAACCACGGTCCACATGACGACTTTTGGCTGAACAGTGATGTTACGAACGACTCGTAAATCAATAATGTAAACAGACCCAACTTAAAACCCGACTGCCAAGATATCCATGAATCTTAGCTCCGATACCATATTCTGTAACACCCCGAGATATTCGGAATAATTACAGCGTCGTAAACCCTTTAAGTAAGGATTTACAAGGCTAAATAAAAGAAATGTAAGTTTCAGACATTAATACCACGAAAATTCAAGTTTACAAAACCGATTCAACTGGTTCAATGAGTAATTAATACAACCATATCGAAGTGTAATTAATAAGACACGCGTACTCGAGTACTGAAATCAAACCAAGAAAATAAATCACCAATCAACAACAAACATCACTGAACCCCTTCGTCGTCACATCGGTACTGTGGCTGTTTCCCTGCTCCTCGGCTACCTGAACATCAAAACAAATGTCCACCCCCGAAGGGGTTAGCAATTCGAATATGCATCAACAATACATAACAAGATACACCACACGGACTTCCGCTACCAGAATCCGACAATACGAATCCAAAAGATTCCATTAACACAGCAAGGGTATTCCAATGATCCAGCGCCCTCAGCATAGATCCCAAGATGATCCCGTCGGACCAACACGAGGTGGAAATAACCCGTCCAATGATCCAGCGCCCTCAGCCTAGATCCCAAGATGATTCCGTCGGACTAACACGAGGTGGACATCCGATCCAGCGCCCTCAGCATAGATCGCGCAACAAACACAAACACAACTCATGCATACATATATGCCAGATCGCCATGTCCATCAACATGAACATACAAACACTAGATAATGAATATCATGACAATTCAACGAAATAAATCTCATGTTCTACAACATGAATAACCACACGCATGCTCAAAATACCAATATTAACATATTATGATACTTGCCTCGAAGATGGCAAGAACGAAACACTTCAATGATCTCAACACACTCGAAGGCCGCCTCCTTCGATCAACGTAGCAAGCTCGAACCTTAACAAAAGAAATGATATACAAATCATCTCAAGTCGAACGATTGCCTAACAATTCGGCCGACGGCCAAAAGCTCAAAATATGCAATCTGCCTGAACCACTTAGCGTACGCCACGTACTCTACGTAGCGTGCGCTAAGCCTGCCTGTTAGCGTACGCTATCATCTAAGTCTAGCGTACGCTAGCCATGGACTGCCAGTTCTCTTTGATCAGCCGACTGACTCGACTGATAACATAGCGTACGTTACGTACCAAACGTAGCGTGCGTTAACTTATTCCCGATAGCGCACGTTAACTTACATATGTAGCGTACGCTAACCGTGCATGCCAGATTACTACTGGCAGAAAACTTGTTCTAATGGTGATGAACTCATGAATTCTATGGTGATAATACATGTCATCCCCGTGCACATCATGCTTATAAGGTCTGTGAAAGTTCTATATGGATTAAACGACTACGAGATACAAGGTTACATATAATCATTACTACACCATAATTCATCTAGATCTTGAGAAAGTATCCTAAGTTCTCTTCGTTCTACGATACAAAATGCATGATTCCAAAGTGTACAAAATAACAACTCGATAAACTCCACCTACTGGTCATGATCGGTAAGAAATGCTTAGGAGTCCAAATACTAAAAAGGTTCAAAGGATTATACGAAGAATAAGTGCCGAAACATCAAAAATATCCTTCTAACACGTGATGATTCGACTATTAACGAATTAACTGACTAGATAAACATGATCAAACGTCCTTCAGAATACTACTAATATTGGCGAAGAATCACCTACCTCGAAGTAGCGAAGAACACGAAGGAACTTGAAGAAAATCCAACACCGAGAGCTTGGAACACCAATCCTCAAAGATCTACAATCTTCAAACTCGAGCTAGGAAGATGATATGAGGGGTTTGAGGAGGGAGGAAGTAACTCTCTGAGCTCAAAAATTCAGATTTGGGAAAGTGGAAATATCTGAAAAATGAAAAAGTATGTTGTCCTATATATAGGAAATGGTTATTAGCGCGCGCTAGTCCCTATTCATAGCGTGCGCTAACGGCCATACGAAGCTTACTGACTTTACTGTACTCAGCCTTTAGCGTGCGCTACCCTCATGTGAGTAGCGTGCGTTAATGCGTTGACTTGGCTTTTTCCTGAAAGTCGTCTAGGTTCATCCCGACATAATCCGACAAGGATCCCCGGCCTGATATCACCTGCCACACGTCTCAATCATATTGACCCCGCATAGCGTGCGCTAAGGTTCCTCCACAGCGTGCGCTATGGATCCAACTTATCGCACACTATACTTAATCGGTAGCGTGCGCTACATGCGCAGAATCACAAATTTAAGTCACACTCGTGAAATCATACACTTAACAACACCGGACTATGAAATACGGAGAATAATACTCAGATCAAAGTGCAACAATTACAATGTTACAAGTTCTAAATACATAACAGAAATCTCGGGTATTACATGCGAGCTGTTAGAGCTCGGGTTGGTATGATTGTGTGCATCGGTGATTGTTCTGCATTGTGTCGGTTGCTTGTTGTATTATTACCTTGGTTCCGTTGTTGTGAGTTTCGGGGGCGAGGTCAAAGGTAATACCCGTACTATTTTGACTTATATATTTTCTCTTTCTCCAGTCTACCGATTCGCTCGTGTTCATTGATACCTTCTGAACTTGTTCTGTACCTTGGTTTCATCGTTCGAACGAGCTGTAATCTGGTTTTGAGTCGATCTGGTTATCGGTGTGACTTTTCCGAATTCGGTTCGATTCTTGTGAACCTTGTTCGGAAGTAACTTCTTTTGGTTCTAATAGTTCTTTTGTTCGAAGTGGATCGGATTTTGAACTTCTGTATTTTCGGCTCTATCGACTCATTTATGCTCGTTAACATTTCTGAACTTTCCCTATCCCTTGCTTTTGTTGATCGAACGAGGGTGGTATTGTTTTGGAATAACTCGTCTGTCGTTGTGGCTTTTCAATCGCCGTTCCCTTTCCTGTGGGTCTTATGTGAAGGCACATGTTGTTTTCACCGGATCATATATTGTCTCGAGTCGAGATGTGAACCTTGGGGTTGTTGTTTGAATTTTATTGTTCTTCGTGATTCGAACGTGATTATTCGATTTTTGTTGTCTCGATCGTTGTGGTTCGATTATTTGATTGTTCGGTTTTTGTTGATCTCGTTTCGTGATTGTTGAACGTTCAGACTCCTTCGTAATTCCCTTAAGTTCGGGAAATTAGTCTCGTTTCGATCTTCCAACCCTTGGGCGGTGGAACTCCGTATTTGTTCAGTGTTTGGCTCGCGTTTTGATTGATGAACCGTTGGGTTGGTCAATCGTATTGATTTTCGTTCGTTGTGTTTTGTGATTGTTCGGATAATCAACTCGATTGTATTATATGTTTGATGACGCTTGTCACTTGTTGATTTTATTATGTCTCTACCGGTGGCGTCGTGTTGGTCGTCGTGGAGCATGTTTTCACGTCGTATATTCCGTTGCGTTGTTTGTAACGTTTCACCGTTGGGCGTTAGTTACGCATTCTTGTGCATCTCATTGAAATATTCCTGGTGGTATATTTCCTCTCCCTACTTATTTTAAGTTTCGGGACGAAACTTCTTTTAAGGAGAGTAGAATGTAATATCCACAATTTCGAATTTCGGTAATTTTCTTTTTTCGGCGGAAGTCCATTTTGACGACTCGCTCATGACCATTTCGTCATTAAGAGAATGATTAATTTTGCACTTTTTGTCATCCGATTTCGTTTCGGTATCGTTTTGTTGAGTTCCGAGCTTTTTAGCGACTTTTCCGCACTTGAGTTCGGTTCTTGCGAATCTCGTCTGAAACTGTTGCTTCGAGTTTCTAGTAAGTTCATTCAATGTTATTATTCATGTTGCGAGTTTTGGTTTGGTGTTTCGATCACGTATCGTGTATTTCGGACGTTTTGGGCCATTTTCGTAATTTCCCAAAGTTTGGGGTAATTACTTTCCGTTGTCGAATATCGAGCCTTCGGGTGGTCGGAATCGTGTGTTCTCTTAGTGCTCGAGTTCGTATTTGCGAGTACTTCGTAACCGTATCCTCGATTCGTATTCAGGTTCGGGTTTCGGGGTCGTTCGGGCCCAGCCAAGACCGCCGAGTTACGGCCGGTAGTGATCGGCAAGCATGACGTAAGGCCTAAGCATGTCGTAAGGCCCTGTCCGGTTACGTATGTAACTGGCCTGCAGTTTTGGGGCAGTGAGTCGGTTACGTACGTAAGCCTTGGCCGGTTACGTACGTAACACGGCCGGCAGACAGCCTATATAAGGCCCTGCACACGGGTTTTTGGCCATTTTTCTCAATCTTTCCTTTCTCTTCCGCGGATGTGGTCTTGGGAATCTTGAAGCCATGTTGTTTAACAGCAAATCCATGAAGTTATTGAGGTTATAACATCAATCAATCATCCTATAACATCCTTCGATCCAGCGAGTCAAGGTTAGATCTTTAGAACCCTACTTTTGGGTAGATTTGGGGGTTTTCGCGTTTTTGTCCGATTCGTTCCGTTTTATTGATTAATTCATGATGAATATGATTAATATGGTTGGTATTCTTAGTTTCCCTACGGATTCATGGTATATTTCGTGTTTTTTACGGAATCGAGAGGGTTTGGTTGTGGTCCGCCCTCGTTGTTGTTTATATACGAATATACATGAATCGTAGGCAGGTTTTCGGGTGTATTCCAATTCCGTATTCATTTAGAAATGGTTGTGATTGTATTCTTCGAATCATCAGGTTCGGTTTCATTGGTTCCTAGCGTTCGCTGGTGACTTTCCTTTCCGTTCGTTGCGTCGTCAATTATTCAAGGTAAGTATTTTTGGAAACATTTATGCTTAACATGAAATGGTAATGTATATTGTGTGTGATTTGCTCACCTCGGGAGGGTCCGACGGGGCCTCGAGGGAATCTATGGCTTCGTACTGGATTCATGAGTTTGTTTCGCTAGCCAGCTCGGGAGGGTCCTTAGAGGCCTCGAGAGGGATTCATGGCTTCATCCCGGTCCTAGGTGACGTGTGGTGCTTGGTTTGTTTTATGAATGTGGCCAGCTCGGGAGGGTCCTTAGAGGCCTCGAGTGGGATTTGTGGCTTCGTCCCGGCCCTAGGCAAATGTGATTGACTGTTTATTTCCGAAAAAGACATGTCTGGTTTTGGTTTTTGAAATGATATTGGTGCATGTACTATGAAATGTGTAAGCGATTGGTTTGCCTTGAATACTTGTACTAGCGTAATTGCTAACCCCTTTGGGGAAATTCTTGTTATGGATTTCAGGTTATATTCAGTCAGACGATCGGGCACTGGGATGGTACGAGGATGTCGGCCAAGGTTGTTGACATGTGCAATTGAGTCTTGTTATTGTTGGGATTCGGTGCCTAAAACGAAGGCCCAGCGGAAGCGGTAAAACGAAAATTAATTCGATCCGAATCCCTACGAGAATCGATCGAGCTACGTATATACGAATATATAAACAAAAAGCAAGAGTCGTAAGAAACTAACCCTCGAAGTCCGTTGATTAAATGGAAACCTTCTCTTGAGCTATTCCCCAAGCTTTAGTTTGATCTCTACGAGTTCAATCCGCTCCAAGCCCTTGAACGATCCAACGCCGAAAACACCGCGTCTCTACTTGCCACGCGCCGGAAAAACGACCGGAACAACAACACTTGATTAACCTCTAAGGTTACGGCTAGAATCAAGTGGTGAAGCTTTTGTTATTACACTCTAAGTGTATAATATATCTCTCTTAATGTATCTTGAATTTTCTCCAAGAAAACTCAAGAATAAAAGTGAAGAAGAAGATGAAGATGAAGACTAAGAAAATAATTTTCTCTCTCACTTCTTCAAAGCTCACGGCTGGAATTGAGCTCTTGCAAGTGAGAGTTTGTCTCCACTTATATTCTTATTCAACTCCCCATGATCTCCTACTTTAGACAATATCACCAAGGTGTGATATTTGTCCCCTTGATTGGTCACTAGTCCACCATCCTTGAAAGTGTAGACCAAGACAAAGTAAGGGAGTAGGTGATGGGGTGGCCATCTAGAAGGAATCGGATGAGTTCGATTCGCTTGGACTCCCGTGAGTCCAAACAGATAAACTCCTATTCCGCTCCGATGTATTTGTGTCGATTAATTAATCCAATCAATTAATCACATTAAATACATAATAATATAATTAATTTCTCCAAGAAATAATTATATTCACGAATTAAATTAATCACCCAAGAATTTATTTAATCCATTAGGCCGTAAATCAATTTATCCAATAAATCGATTTAGACATCCAATGTCCCAAATTAGATATCCAATATCTAATATTTATAATGAGAGATTAAGCTCGATTCATTCCGTCAATCCTAATGCGCGACTCGGTAGGTCCGTCTCGATCAAGAATGGGAGGAACCAAAGAGTAGTAGCACCACCTAGCCAGCTGGCGGCCTACACTGCACTTAATCGAGAACGAATGATTGGGATCATTCAAGAACCATTCTGTCGTGAATACCAAGAACGATAAACCCTTCTTTCAAATGTCCCGATCAAGTTTTAGGGTCACGGTCTACCAAACCCTATCTCGTACTTGACGCTATGCATGCGTTAATGCAAATCGAGATCATCGAGCCGCCGTGTATCTAATACAATGGCTCCAATGCTTTGGCCAAAGACTTATGATCTCATCTCGCCAATAACCGCATAGGACATATAACCCGCTCACTAACGGGAGAAAGAATTCTATCTTGGTATTCAAGAGACTCGCTACTTGCCCGCCAAGATGCACGTCGAGGTTGACCCCGCCTTCCGCTTAAGGTGGTCGAACTACTCTAATGAAAATCTTGACGTCACAAGCACATCCCTACTAAATCCTCAAGTCAAAGGTTCACGAATACCTATCACAACCTTTCGATTCCGTCATTGATCGTCCCGAGTGAAATCCATGTGACGAATCGAGGGTGAGTCGGTTCGAGTATACTAATCTAATTAGCATACCTATAACGTGTGCTCCCACTAACTATTAGTGTTCGACAGCACTCTCCATGTCAAAGAACACGTCATACAAGTCTTTACATAAACTTAACGCCTACCAAGTTTCATCGACTTGCGAACGATTAAGTATTTGAGCTATAAACCTTTCCAAAGCCGACCCCCTTATCCAATAAGGAGTGGAACGTGTTGCTCTCAAATACACGGACTAGTTTCTATATGTTTATTTACGAGTTAGGAATGCCAAGAACTACCAAAGAAATAAAGAAACAATCATTTGCCTTATATAAATGGTTTACATAATTACAAGTACAATGCCCTCACTCAACAACCTCCGAGTGGCATTCGAGGGCATACTCCTAACAATCTCCCACTTGCACTCAATGCCACACACTATGGTATCTAATACCCATGTTCTCCAGATGACGCTCCAAGCTAGTCCGAGATAGTGGCTTGTCACTGGATCGGCGACGTTGTCGGCCGAGTCTACTCTATGCGGACAATGTATCCCTTGCGAACAAATTCTCTTACGAGATGATACTTCCTCTCAATATGTTTGGTGTTGTGAAACTCGGCTCCTTGGCTCCGCTGACTCCGTCGTTGTCGCAGACAAATGAACAGCAAAAAGACATGGTATCACTTGAAGTTCTCCTAAACTTCTTAATCCGTAACCCTTCCTTGGAAGCCTCCGAGGCCGCTTGATACTCACTGACAGTGGAATCAAGGCCGCGCTTTGCTTGGCACTACGCCAAGATATCGCTCCTCCATTAAGAGTAAATATGTAGCCAAGTGGACATCGAGTCGCCCTTCGCCCTTGGAAGTCCGAATCAGTGAATCCCACCACATCCAATTCTCCACCGCCATACATCAGAACCATATCTCTAGTCCTTCTCAAGTACTTGAGAACGTTCTTTACGGCAGTCCAATGTTCCCTACCTGGGTTTGCCTGAAACCTACTCACCACGCTTACAATATGCGCAATGTCAGGTCTCGTACACAACATAGCATACATAAGGCTACCCACGGCCGAAGCATATGGTATATTACTCATTTCCTTTCGCTGTTCCTCACTTTGAGGACACATCTTCAAGGTGAGTTTTATTCCATGTCGCATCGGTAGGAACCCTCTTTTAGAATCATCCATCTTAAATCGCTTTAAGATTTTATCTATATAGAGGGCTTGGGAAAGACCTATTGTTCTCTTCGCTCTATCCCGGTAGAGTCGAATACCAAGAATATAGGTAGCTTCTCCCAAGTCTTTCATGGAGAAATTACTCGAAAGCCAAGCTTACGTAACCGAGCATTCCCACATCATTTCCTATTAGTAGAATGTCATCTACATATAGTACTAAGAATGCGATCTTGCTCCCACTAACCCTCTTGTATACACAAGGTTCCTCTTCATTTTGCACGAAGTCAAACTCTTTGATTGCCTCGTCAAAACGAAGATTCCAACTACGCGACGCTTGCTTCATCCATAAATGGAACGTCAATCTTGCACACTTTCTCGAATATCGACTTCGGATACAAAGCCTTTAGCCGCTCCATATAGATTTCTCCTCGAGGAATCCATTAAGGAAAGCCGTCTTTACGTCCATTTGCCATATCTCATAATCGTGGTAGGCCTATAGCAAGCATCATGCGAATAGACTTGATCATGGCTACGGCGAGAAGGTATCGTGGTAATCGATTCCTTCCTTCTCGGTATAACCCTTTGCCACTAGCTCGGCCTTATAGGCGTCAACCTTGCCATCACCATCGTCTTTCTCTTGTAGATCCACTTGTTCCCAATAGGCACTATGCCCTTGGGGCGGTCTACTAGAGTCCAGACTGATTGACATGCATCGAGTCTATCTCGGCTTCCATAGCTTCACGCCATTTCGCGGAGTCTACATCCACCATCGCTTGGTCATAGGTCGTCGGGTCGGTCTCTTGGCTATCACTTGGAACCTCATGGAGACCCGGCTCCTCCAAGTGCACAAGCCCATACCTCTCGTAAATGAGACACCCTACTAGACCTACGAGGTGGTTGTACTTGTGTTTCGTAAAGTTCGGTTCCAGTTTCTTGCACAGTGTCTCTCGAGGAGTTTCATTGTATTCTTCTAAAGAAATACTTCTACCCGCTCCGCCTTCCGAATGAACTCATCTTCCAGAAGTGTGCTTGTAAAGCAACAATGATCCTTCGATCTTCGGGCATGTAGAATAGATATCCCATCGTCCCAGACGGGAATCCAATGAAACGTCCCTTCGCAGACCTAGCTTCCAACTTTTCCACCTTAGTCTTCTTGACATAGGCGGGACATCCCCAAATCCTAATATGATTAAGACTTGGTTTCCTTCCTCCCACATCTCATGTGGAGTTTTAGGAACGGATTTGGAAGGACATCTATTCAAGATATACGCGGCAATGAGTGCATACCCCACTGTAAATCGGCAAGTCAAGATAGCTCAAGATGGAACGGACCATGTTCAACAGGTCCTGGTTCCTTCTTTCGACACACCATTTAACCGAGGAGTACCGGAGGTGTTAGTTGTGAAACTATTCCATGTTCCTTAAGGAACTCGTCAAACTCCGTACTCATATACTCGCCACCTCGGTCCGACCGAAGTGCTTTGATATGATTACGGTTTGTTTCTCGACTAGGGCCTTGAATTCTGGAATTTCTCAAAGGCCTCGGATTTATGTTTCATTAAGTATACATAACCATACCTAGTATGATCATCTGTAAACGTAATGAAATATTGATATCCGTCACGTCCGCTTCTAAAGCACCACATACGTCGGTATGGATTAATCCCGATTTATCGCGGCTCTTTCAAAAGTCCCTGTGAAGGGGGACTTAGTCATTTTGCCTTTAAGGCAAGATTCACAAGTAGGAAAGGGATCCGATCCCAATGGACCCATAAGTCCATCTTTTTCCATCTTGTAAACCTTGGTCTGACCAACATGACCAAGTCTAAGATGTCATTTCAAAACTTGATTGGTTTCATCCCTACCACGTTTTCTAGTCATAGTATTCACAACTACTTTGTTGCTGAGATTTAGATGATACAATCCATTCAACAATGTAGCAGTACCCACTAGTTTATTTCTAAAATAAATTTTGCAGTAACCATCACCAATGAAAAATGAAAAGCCTTTTCGGTCCATGACCGGAATGGATACAATGTTTTTGTGCCCCTTGGGCAAAATAAGTACATCTTCTAAAGTCAAAACAAAGCCGGATTCTAAACCCAAAAGAAGTGATCCTATGTCGGTCGCCTCGACACTATGCCCGCTCCGACCGTGATCATAACTTCTCCACTCCAAGCTTCCTACTTTGTTCCGCATCCCGATTCACGGTACAAATATGAGAACTAGCACCGTAATCCAAAGATTCCAGAAGTAGAAAATACAAGAGCGCAACAATTTGTTTCCAAAACTAAAAGTTCTCAGACCAAGTGCCATGAAGAATCGACAGTCTCTAGCCCAAAGGGCCCACTCACCGCACTTGAGACAAGTATCCTTTTCTTCTTGTTCTTCGAACCATTGGGGCCTTGCCCTTACCCTTAAGGTCCTTAGCTTGTGGTCCACCGCTTCTTGGTCTTTTTCTTCTTATTCTTAGACCTCCGAGGTCCGTAAGAAATCACAAGAGCAGACTCCTTCATCCGCTGAGTCTTCATTTGAGACCGAGCGGTCACAAGTTTGTTCATTAGCCCGGCTAAATTACATGCAATCTCATTGCGGTTGAAGTTCATAACAAACCGTGAGAAGGAATCGGGAGAGACCGTAGGATAAGGTCAGCTGGAGAGAAGTATCCATTTTAAAATCAAGAGCCTCCAATCTCTCGATCATGGATATCATTTTGAGGACGTGTTCCCAACCTTCTCACCTTCCTTCATCCTTGCACCGAACAGCTTGCTTGGATATCTCATATCTAGCGATTCACGTGCTCACCATAAAGCTCGGTTAAGTGAGATAGAATCCGCCAGCGTAAGTCATTTTCTCATGAGCTCTCAAGCTCATTAGACATGGAAGCCATCATATAAGCACGGACTTTCACGTCATCCTTAACCCACTTTTCGTGGTTTTCAATCTCTTCCCGATTGGCTCGAGTCCGCATAGGAGGCGCCGGAATGTCCGTCTCCAAGACGTATCCTGCCTCTATACCGAGGACAATCATCGACATGCGAGCCAATCCACAAAGTTAGGTCCCATTAAGGTGTTCTTTTCGAGTAGAATTGCGAGTGGATTCATTGTCATATTGAGTTATGTCTCGCATTAAGTATAATGATTAATTAGTGACTTGTTATATTATGATCCGAGTATAGAATTAAGGTCCTTTCTATTCTTGTTACCCACCTCCCACTATTTTTATCGGAATAACACACTCCCATGTGAAATCCGAAGTATCGTCGCTCTACTTCATAGTGGTGATCGAGTTCTTTATAAATCTTAATAGAGGGCAACCGAATGTGTTTCTAGTCTATTAATTTTCATAAAGTGGTGTCCAACACCAACCCATCTAATGGATGATTCGATCTTCTTTTTTCCCCTTGTTCACTCCCCTCAACCTATACGGTTTCTATGGTTCGTGAACAAGTTAAGTTTATACCATCGACGCAATCGGTTTCACAATTGAATCTTATCCGCAACCTATCGTGTTTCTAGGGATAAAATTTGCTCCAACCGAAGGCATCCAATGCGCTCCGGTAATTTGTCCGTCCTCCCCGAACGACTACCCCGATAACTCGGAAGCATAGCACATCCGGTTTGGATTTCAATTTCCCGAAAACTCGATGGAGGGAAGGAAAACCTTGAAACCTTATAAACTTAATTATTTGTTGTGGGAGAATTATCGCGATTAACATTACACTTTGCACATTAATCGTTTAAGCGCGTTTGTGGCATTCATACAATATGAAACAACCAATCACAACCTAGTTGCTACCAACATGTGGTTCATGGACCGTTCCTAGAAAACAAAAACTCCGTAATCTAATTACAAGTCTTCGTCTTGAATCTTCATCTTCTCGAAATGGATCTTCCTCCGGTCTTCGTCATTACATATAAATTTTACATTGAAAATTGCATCCTAGATACAAATTTTTCTAGTAAAATAAATAGGCTCAAAACGGCCTTTACAACCCAATCGAATAAAACGAACGATTCAAAACTAAGTCCACGAACCACATCCCCACTCAAAAGCATTCATTCAATAAATACTATATAAATGGAAAGCGTAGAGATACATTGATCCAATCAACAATACGAACCGATCCAATCGATTCACACAATCGGTAATATAATAACGTTCAAAATAATTCTACGAACATAAATATTCCAATTAATCAAATTTTCCTTATAAAATGAAATACCATAAATCATTTTAATCATATTAAATCCAATTTAACATGCGAGATTAATTTTTAAGATTACACGGAAAAATCGAGCCGGGTGAAAACGGCCGGCATGACCGAGTCACTCGGCGGCTCTACCGCAGCCACGCTCAGCTTGGCCGAGTCACGCTCGGAAGATGCCGGCCAGACACGACCGAGTCACCCAGACACGGTCGGGTCGCCTGGCGATGACTTGGCAGATCGCGACACGACCGTGTCACCCAGACACGGCCGAGTCACTTTCGGCGGACACGCCCGTGTCTCCCGACACGGCCGGGTCTCGTGCATGGCTCTGCCACACTGCCGCGGACACGACCGTGTCACCCAGACACTACGAGTCACTCTCGGCCAAATTACCCTTTTTGTCCAAAAAGTCGTCCGACGACGATTCGGGGCTAGATTTTCGACCGGATATCCAATATCAATATTTTCCGACTTTCATATCTTCAATATAAATCATATTTCCCAGAAATTTAAGATTTATATTTAGACATAAACTTACGAAAAATACAATTATTACGAACGAAAAACATATACCACGATTATGACTAAAATGATTCCAAATCATTCACCATATAATCGAGCATTCCAAATGCCAATATCGTATATACGATCGCAAGACCTACGCTCCGATACCACTGTTGGGATTCGGTGCCTAAAACGAAGGCCCAGCGGAAGCGGTAAAACGAAAATTAATTCGATCCGAATCCCTACGAGAATCGATCGAGCTACGTATATACGGATATATAAACAAAAAGCAAGAGTCGTAAGAAACTAACCCTCGAAGTCCGTTGATTAAATGGAAACCTTCTCTTGAGCTATTCCCCAAGCTTTAGTTTGATCTCTACGAGTTCAATCCGCTCCAATCCCTTGAACGATCCAACGCCGAAAACACCGCGTCTCTACTTGCCACGCGCCGGAAAAACGACCGGAACAACAACACTTGATTAACCTCTAAGGTTACGGCTAGAATCAAGTGGTGAAGCTTTTGTTATTACACTCTAAGTGTATAATATATCTCTCTTAATGTATCTTGAATTTTCTCCAAGAAAACTCAAGAATAAAAGTGAAGAAGAAGATGAAGATGAAGACTAAGAAAATAATTTTCTCTCTCACTTCTTCAAAGCTCACGGCTGGAATTGAGCTCTTGCAAGTGAGAGTTTGTCTCCACTTATATTCTTATTCAACTCCCCATGATCTCCTACTTTAGACAATATCACCAAGGTGTGATATTTGTCCCCTTGATTGGTCACTAGTCCACCATCCTTGAAAGTGTAGACCAAGACAAAGTAAGGGAGTAGGTGATGGGGTGGCCATCTAGAAGGAATCGGATGAGTTCGATTCGTTTTGGACTCCCGTGAGTCCAAACAGATAAACTCCTATTCCGTTCCGATGTATTTGTGTCGATTAATTAATCCAATCAATTAATCACATTAAATACATAATAATATAATTAATTTCTCCAAGAAATAATTATATTCACGAATTAAATTAATCACCCAAGAATTTATTTAATCCATTAGGCCGTAAATCAATTTATCCAATAAATCGATTTAGACATCCAATGTCCCAAATTAGATATCCAATATCTAATATTTATAATGAGAGATTAAGCTCGATTCATTCCGTCAATCCTAATGCGCGACTCGGTAGGTCCGTCTCGATCAAGAATGGGAGGAACCAAAGAGTAGTAGCACCACCTAGCCACTGCGGCCTACACTGCACTTAACCGAGAACGAATGATTGGGATCATTCAAGAACCATTCTATCGTGAATACCAAGAACGTATAAACCCTTCTTTCAAATGTCCCGATCAAGTTTTAGGGTCACGGTCGACCAAACCCTATCTCGTACTTGACGCTATGCATGCGTTAATGCAAATCGAGATCATCGAAAGCCGTGTATCTAATACAATCGGCTCCAATGCTTTGGCCAAAGACTTATGATCTCATCTCGCCAATAACCGCATAGGACATATAACCCGCTCACTAACGGGAGAAAGAATTCTATCTTGGTATTCGAGGACTGCTACTTGCCCGTCAAGATGCACGTCGAGGTTGACCCCGCCTTCCGGTTTAGGTGGTCGAACTACTCTAATGAAAATCTTGACGTCACAAGCACATCCCTACTAAATCCTCAAGTCGAAGGTTCACGAATACCTATCACAACCTTTCGATTCCGTCATTGACTGTCCTGAGTGAAATCCATGTGACGAATCGAGGGTGAGTCGGTTCGAGTATACTAATCTAATTAGCATACCTATAACGTGTGCTCCCACTAACTATTAGTGTTCGACAGGCACTCTCCATGTCAAAGAACAAGTCATACAAGTCTTTACATAAACTTAAAGCCTACCAAGTTTCATCGACTTGCGAACGATTAAGTATTTGAGCTATAAACCTTTCCAAAGGCCGACCCCTTATCCAATAAGGAGTGGAACGTTTTGCTCTCAAATACACGGACTAGTTTCTATATGTTTATTTACGAGTTAGGAATGCCAGTAACTACCAGTAAATAAAGAAACAATCATTTGCCTTATATAAATGGTTTACATAATTACAAGTACAATGCCCTCACTCAACAACCTCTGAGTGGCATTCGAGGGCATACTCCTAACAGTTATTTCCTACTGTCTCTTTTGATGTGGATGTTTTCCAAATTGTAAACTTATAGATTGTACTCGCGAGTACTTAGACTTTTCCTTTCGGATTGTGATTGGTCTTCGCTGGAGTTATTGTATTTGTCGGTTGATGTTTATTATGCCGGTCGTACCAGACGTGTCGTTTTATGTTCTTGTTGTTAACAATTGTTTCCTTGCTAACCGAGACGGTTAGTCGAGTGGTGTTTTGTTGTGTTAGCCTGGTGGGTCCCATGTAGGGGTCCACGGCGCTGTAATACACCTCGAATATCTTGGGGGTGTTACAAATACTTGTTGATAGCGCACACTCATATTCGTGATTAGCGCACGCTACCTGGATAGGCTGAGACAGTCCAGTAGTTACTGCAATCGACTGGGAGTTCGGTAGCGCACGCTATGCAGATTTATAGTGCTCTCTATGGTGCAGCAGTTAGCGCACGCTACGGGATGGTAGCGCACGCTAACTAGCAGTTCTTGGACAGTCCAGAAGCCACTGGACTGGTATTGGGACTCGTTAGCACACGCTAGTACTTAGCGATTAGCGCACGCTAACTGTGTTATTGGGCAGAACATTAATTCGATAGCGCACGCTAATCTGGGGTGATTAGTGTAATACTCGGGATTTTCGTTCCGGTTATTTTGGATTTTTTCGGATATTTCTCGGTTGCCGAGTATCGGTATTATTTTTCTCGATGATTGATTTTTGTGTTTATTGTAATACCCGAGACTTTTATTCCGGTTGCCTTGAACTATTTGTCGGTTGTTGTCGGTGATTTCGTTTCGTTATAATTATGTGGGATTAGTTTTTTCTGTTATGAACGGTATGTTGTGTTTCGTAATTTGCTCGTTATTGTTTTGAATCTTAACCGGCGCGTTAGTGTGACCGAAACGTTGTCGAACGCCTAACCGGACTGTCGGAATTGGCCACGGCCGAGTCATGGATGCACGTTTTGGGCCAGAGACCCGCCTGGCCGAGTTACGGCCGTAAGGTACCGGATACGGTCGTACGTGCTCGGCAGGGTCTGTGCAGCTTCCGGACGAAGGCCGGTTAGGGCCGTAAGTCGTGATCGGGTACGACCGTAAGGGCGCTGGGCAGCTTCTGGACGAAGGCCGGTTACGGCCGTAAGTCTTGATCGGGTACGGC
Organism: Orobanche coerulescens; assembly: GCA_033398695.1. Taxonomy (NCBI): domain Eukaryota; kingdom Viridiplantae; phylum Streptophyta; class Magnoliopsida; order Lamiales; family Orobanchaceae; genus Orobanche; species Orobanche coerulescens. The sequence continues at coordinate 141,265,979 of CM065805.1, read as the reverse complement.
CGTAAGGGTGCTGGGCAGCACCAGGACGACGGCCGATTACGGCCGTAAATCGGCACACACTGGGCAGTATAAATATGACCGAGCAGCCCTGTTTCCTTCTTTTCTTTCCGCGGCCAGAGGTTTTGAGAGCAAGGAGGCATGTTGTTGAACAACAAATTCATGAAGTTACTGAGTTGATATCATTGATTGATCATTCCATAACATCCTTCAATCGACCGAATCAAGGTTAGTTTTTCCTAAAATCTAAACTTTGGGAAATTTGGGGATCTTGATAGATTTCATCCGTTCGAGCCATATTAACTTAGATTACTGATGGATAATTGTAGATTAAGTTGTATTCTATCAATTTCATCATCTTTCCATGGTTTTGTCATGTCTGATTCGTCGTTTATATGAGTTTTCAATTGACGCCTTCAAGGTGTCCGGGAAAATGCCGCAGAGGGAGATTCGGTCATTTTGCGATGTTTTTCCTCGTGTGATTTATTATTTATTTGATGATAGGATATTAGGGACGAATTCCCTATGAAAATCTGGTGTTGAGCCTCTCCGATCATCATTTTCATTGGAGTTCCGGATTTTTCCAATCAACCATATTTTTGGAGTGTTCGCGAGAGATTACCAAGGCAAGTACCTTGATATACGAATTGTAACTACGTGAAATCATTGTTGTCGAAGTGTATGAATTTATACGGATGTGTATATATATATATATATATTTATATATATTTATATAGTAAATCTATGTATGTATATACGTATATTGATATATATGCCTATTGTAATATCCGCAATTTTCGATTTTTGGTAAATTTATTTTTTTGGCCAGAGTCCATTTTGATGACTCGCTCATGACCGTTTCATCATTCTGAGAATGATTAATTCTAAACTTTTTGACATCCGAGTTCGTTTCGGTGTCGTTTTGTTGAATTCCGTGTTCTTTAACGACTTTTCCACGTATGAGTTCGACTTGGTTAAATCACCATTAATTCTTGGAAACTCCAAAGATTCTGAATCTTTGTAACATTATAGAGCATCAAGTTAGCTTCCCAATGGTTCAAACGGTGAGTTAATCGGAGTCCGGACGAAGGAGTTATGGTCGAAAAAGCTAAGACTGTACGATGTGCCTTTTTGGTGTTGGGGTGGACTGTACCGTGTGCCGCGGCACACTTCGGCTAGGCCGCGGCACTAAGCCAGTGCTGGGCAGTTTTTTTTGGCCGTGGGCCGCGGCACACTTGTCCTGTGCCGCGGCACACAGGGCAGATTAGCCTACTTACGCGGATTTTGTGAGATGAGTGCTCATTTCATCTCTTCCTTCATTCCTCCTCCTCCTAGGCGATCTTGTGGGCGATTTTTGGGCGTTTTTGCATCATCAATCCCAGAGAACTTCATATTCTTCAAGTTCTTGGTGTGGATTAATAACACCAACTATTGTTCTTCATCATTAATCCAAGGTAAATTCCTACTTTTGGGTGAATTGGGGGTTTTTGTTCGTTTTGTCCGATTTAACCGTAATAACTTAGATTTGTGATGTATTGATGATTAATTAGATGTATTCTATCATTTCCCTTGTTATTCCATGGTTGGATCGTATCGACTCGTTGTTTTGGTCGAGTTCTTGACCGACGCATTGAAGGTGTCTGGTAAAATATCATAGAGGGGTTTTCGGGCGTTCTACGATTATTCTTCCTCGTATGATCAATGATTTATTGATTATATGTTGTTAGGGTCGAGTTTCTTGCAAAGAAACCAAGTTGAACCCTTCCGTTCGTTGTCGTCTTCCTTTTCGAAAGCATCGGGCGTTTCGAAGCTTTCCGATTGAGCCGTGTTCGTCGGGATACTTGTGTGCCGATTTCGAGGCAAGTATCTTGCCCATACATTTCATGTTTCGTTGATATAATTCTTGATAAATGATTTTATGTGAAATCCAATGTTTAATGAACGTAAAAAGGGATTGGTATGTTCTCGATAAATGTTGTCTTTCAACGATAATTCGTATACTTCGTGAATATGTGTTCTCGGAATATGTGTGTTGGTTTTGTATGTTGAAAGATAATATGATCTCTTTGGGTGAGTTAATAGACCGTAATCCTTTACCGGGGATTACGTATTGTTATTGTGTACTTGTTCGGTAAGAACGTAATGTGTGTGATATTAGTTGTTACTCCTTGAAAGGAGGTTGTAACGCTTAATGTTGTTTGGATTCATAAGTGATTATTGTTGTGTGCTTGATGCATGTGATGTGCCTCCGGGTATGATTGTTGAATCTCCGGGATCCATACTTGCTAAGTATGGGTCGGGCGTGACCGTAGGGTTATCCAAATCGGGTATGTCTTGCGGGGACTCCGAGGTTCGTGGCTTGTTAGCCCGATGCCGAGATAACTTGTGGCGTTATTATCGGGTATGTCTTGCGGGGACTTAGAGGTTTGTGGCTTGTTAGAACGATGCCGGGATAACTTATGGTTGTGGTTTGATTGTGTACGTATATGTGCTTGTAGTCACGTGACTGCGGTTACGATGACATGTGATTTGATATAGTTTCCCTTTGGGTTATTCACTCGGGTTTGTTCTACGGGAGCATCTGAGGTCCGTGGCTTGCTAGCACGGGACGCGAATAATCCGTGGAAACAGGTTGTTATGGTATGATTGGGTCGTGGATGTAACACCCCCAAAACCATCCGGGATATTACAGCGCCATGGGTCCCGCGCCGGAACTCACCAGGCTAAAAACCAATTCAAAAACGTTCAAAGATGCCAAAAGACCAATGACGGTAATATTTTAAATACTCAAATATTTTCAAAAACATAGTTCTCAAATACCGTCATAAAATACCATTTGAAAATACAAGGCGGAATGCCAAATCTCGACAGTTTAAAATGTACGTTAAGCCACCCCTTAAACGTACCGATAAAACAGCGAGGAAAAAGGGTTTAACGAAATAACCCAAGTTCGCAAAATGCCAAAAGACCATTTGAAAATACACACGAGTTGGTAAAGATACCGAAAAGCCATTTTAAAATACACACACGCAGCGGATAAAACACATTTCAAAATACACATTTGCAGCGGAAATACAACCAGAAAAGAATACTCGATACTCAAATAAATGTCACAGCCAGTATCACCCGGGAAGCTCACCCCTTCAAGACCGCTTCTAGCTCGATCTCCGAGTACCTAAAAATAAAGCCCACGATGGGGTCAGCCACAATACTCAACGATTATATTGATCACATCATCATAAATAATTACATACCAATGTAGTAATACTGTAAGAATACTACCAACGTAATCTTACCGTCATCACCTTACCAATCCATGGCAATTCATAACAATTCAATCCTTACCATAATCCGTATTTCGCATTCTCAAATGACGAAATGAACTTAACAACAATTATCTGTACTGTACTCAAACAATACCAAGTATCCTCAAAACATTATCATAACTCACAAGTACGGAGTAATCCAATCTGTGCCAAGTCCTGTCCGTCGGATTATGCAATCAAATATCAACATGTATAAACCAATAATACACAACATATCTGTAGATCAACTACCACAAAACAATGAATACACAAGTCCTGAAACATCGACGTACAGTCCGAATGCTCATACGGTCAATAACAACGATCAACCAATACATCACTGAGAATATCATCGACATGATAGCTCCAATATGACCAACGAAGGATCAACGATACCCGAGAGTACTCTAAACAAGGTAAACTCCAAACACGATCAACTATAACCGAGAATACCCTCAACAAGGTAGACTCCAAATGATCAACAAAGGACCAACAATAACCGAGAATACCCTCAACAAGGTAGACTCCAAATGATCAACAAAGGACCAACAATAACAGAGAATACCCTCAACAAGGTAGACTCCAAATGAACAATAATGGATCTCAAGAAATAACTCTGACTGTCGAACATACCCCTCGGGCGTATGAACAACCAGTCGCAAACCGTCGAACATATCCAATCATGCATGGAACTATGAACGACCAAACGGTATGGCTCAAAGATGGACATCACAGTACGCCCGATCCGGAAATGTGTCCGTGCACAAGCCACGCCGGGTATCGATCAAATACACGTGTGGTCTTGTACCTAATTAGCCTCACGAAACTACGTCTCGTGTTCACGGTTCAATGCGGAATAATATCAACACATAACCATAGTGTGCCCAGCTAAAAATCCTACACAATAACCAATCGGAACGCAGATATGATTCCAGATATGTCACGATGCAACATGACAACGAAACTCAAAGAATCACATATCCAATAAGGATCAAAACACTCATCGAAGTGAACAACGACAATCTGACAATGAAAAGTCGACACGACTAATCAATAATCAAAACAACAATATTGGGATCATAAACCCCAAAGGATAATCCATACGATCAACAATCTCAGACAACAGTTCTGGGATCAACATCCCTCAATGAGGCGATCAACACGACCATTAATACCAACAATAGTCCTGGGATCAACACCCCTCAACGAACAACCAATATGAATCTCAATACACGAAGCCTCAACGTACAACATATACAACAACTCAACATAATAATTATGTCATAACTGAACATAAATTACCTCAAAGCCGAAGACAATATCCTTTCCACGAACAACATCCCTGAATGAATACATAGTTATACGAATAATCTCAAATAAGGTACCATCCATTCAATACCAATAAACCTTTATCCCGATACTTACGTCATCACGATAATTATCCTCGATATCCGATATTCTATATCCCGGACCAAAGACAACTCACGTCTTCCTTGAACACAATTAATTCCGAAATCATATTCCAAATCTCCAATACGACATAATCCGATGTGTTCTAACATCTAAACATTCCTTATTCACAATTCAAGGTGTATATAATCATGTCCTTCAACATATACTTCTCATATCATCATGATTCGCAATAAACCACCAAGAACATCGAGAATACCACGATTCCATAATCATAATAACATAATCGAATCATTTGATCACCAATTCATTATCTTCCTTTAATAAAATTGCCATAATTACCAAGAATCATCACAACAATATCATTTCAACCATCATTCATACGAAAACATGTCGAATTTTCCAAATTCTACTCATTGAGACATTTCATCGAACACTTTGAAGGCATAGTCCAATTCAATCGATTATTCAAAGAAATACTCGAATTATTTCCACAAAACTTCAAGAGTATTGAATGATTACGAGTATACAATCAAGTTCTATCAATAATCTGAATCAAAACGAAGCAAATCGGCCAAAACACCAAGAAACCTCAAGAACATCCAAAAACCAAAAGTTTAGGTATTCTTACCTTCGATCCGGGTGGAAGATGATGTTAATCCATGATTCAAACTTCCAAACATGTTTCTTTTTGATGTTCTTACTCAAATCCATCCATTTTTCTGAAGAAATCGCGAAGAAACGAAGAGAAAACATGAAAATGGCCGGATGACTCGGTCCAGGCCTTTAAATAGGCGGAACCTGCCGGACCATTACGTACGTAACCGGCGGGTCCTTACGTACGTAGCCGGCCGCATCCGACCCCACTGCCCAGTTCGTTCGGCACCCTTACGTATGTAACCGGCAGCTGGCTTACGTACGTAACTGGCCCTTACGGCCGTAACCGGCCAGAGCCTTATGTACGTAATCGGCCAGTCCTAGCCATCCCTGCGATTCACTGCCGACCATGATTGGCCATCCATGCGAGTCACTGCCGACCATGCTCGGCCATCCCAACGAGTCACGGCCGGCCATGCTCGGCCATCCGCCCCGTAACGTACATAACACTTAATCCGTTGCGTACGTAATACGTACGTTGACTTACTACAGTATTATACTCGTATTACGTACGTAATACACCCTGTATAACGTACATAACTCCATCCGTTGACTCACCTGTCCACATCTGCGCCGAAAGCCGCCGACCACAGGCCCCACTGTCCGATTCCTCTTGTTACGTACGTTATGTACACTATATAACGTACGTAAGCTAACACATTTTACGTACGTAAGATCCAAGGCTTAACGTACGTAATGGCTTTTATACTTAGCCAAAAATCCAAATGTTCCTGTCCGACGTCTCGACGTACAAAATACAAACATACGGCATACTGAATACACATACTGAATCCAAAAATATTCTCATACGGTATACCTGATATCCAAATCAGTTCAACCTGATACAACATATCCTGAATATATTTGTCAATCAAAAACGATAATCACACCAGTATAACTGTCTCGGTTCTCAATTTATTTTATCCATATTGTATAGATACCAAACTATACAGTATATCTCAGATAAAATAAAGCGAAAAATTTATACTGAAAATCCGGGTATTACAGTGGACCCCACTTGTTGTTATCGAATTTATGTTTTGGGAAAATGACTTTTGGGCTGTGTCCCTAAATGTTTTTGAAAGGCCTGAGAATTCTTAAATCCCAATGTATTCAAAACTCCCGAGGTCGTAAAATGTTTTTCACAAGATGTATATTGGGTTTACCCTATCTTTCGATTTAATCATTTGATTAAGTGATTCACCTCGGGAAGTATGTTTATGGTTAACATGTTTCGTGGAGTATGATATGTATGGCTCGTTTTCGTATTTTATACTTGCACTAGCAAAACAGTGGAGTTTTGCTAACCCCCGAGTATTCGGGGGATGGATGTCTGTTTTTTCATTCAGGTTTGGGAGCATAACACAGGGTCGACACGAAGGATGATGAAAGATGAACGATACTAATCACACGAGGACCCGTTTGATGTTATATTGGTTTAGTTGTATTTTATTTCCGCTGCAGTATTCTTTCCCCGATGTATGGGAGTGTGTTATATTCGACCCCTGCATGAGCATGTATTGTAATTGAGTCGTATGTATTTAGTGAAAGACCAAATAGGTCTACTGAGTCATTTTAGCCTTAAAGGCATTGTTGAGTTGTTCGGTTTTTTTACCAGCCTGGTAGAACCTTGAGGAAAGGTTCTACGGCGTGTAATATCCCTGAGCGGATTGGGGGTGTTACATAAATGGTATCGGAACTTAGGTTGTGGAAACCTAGGCTGTCGGGTCAGTGGTGTCCGTTGGGTTTTTGTCTCGTCGGATTTTGTCTGACTAAGTCGTGTCACGACGCGTCGTCTGAGTTTGTTGGTCGTGATTAGTATCGTGGGGCGATCATCATCTTCGTACGACCTGTGGATGTAAGTCTCCCTTCTTTGTGTTGTGCCTCATGTGACACGAGCTATTTTTATGATTATTTGTTAAGTGACGGAATCCTCTTATGGATTTTGATTTCTTGATACGTGACTATTTGACTCTCATATTTCGTTCATGTGAGGAGTAGTGTTGCTGGATTGCGCATGTTGGACTGTATTTCTTTTATCCGCTGCGTGAGTTCTTTTGTAATGGCTTTCGGTATTTTACCGACTGAGTTTTATTTCGAAAACCGATTCCCTTAACCGAGTTTTGGCATTATGGCCTTGATCGTTTTGGCGAAATTCTTATGACGGTATTTAGCATGTTGTAAATGGCCTTTGTGAGTTTTTGAAATATTACCGTCATCGGCCTTTTTGGTGTTTTTGTAAATGGTTTTTAGCCTGGTGGGTCCCAGCGCGAGACCCACAGCGCTATAATGTTCCGTGTATTTACCTGAAATTTTTGGGCATTCTAGCCCATTGAATTATCCTTGAAAAAATTGAGTATCTTAGAAAATAAATTTTGAGACGTACTTTCAAAACTAATTATTTCCTCGTGGTACATTCAAGGTGCCACTATATGTTTCAAAATTCTTCTACCCCGAGGAACAAAATATTTTGAGATATTGCCAATGTTTTAGAAACACTTTTACTTAGACCCGAGGGTCGAATATTTCTGAAAGTTTTTCACCAAAAGGACAGTGTCCTCATTTTTGTTCAAACGCAAGATGATTTTTAAAGTCTCGACAATGATGTCTGTCCAACTTTTTGTAAAGTGATACTCAAGATCAACTAGTGTTTCCAAAATTGTTTCTTTCAAAAGGTGGTTGTTTCGTGATGTTTAGTAACTGTATGCTGGATATCTTTCGGACCGCTGAGGTCGCCGAACGATACCGTCATTGCTAGGGTGTTTGTATGTGTGTTGCTTTACGATGGTAATCGTTGTAAGTGTTGCATGTTATGATTTCCTGTTGTGCTGAGTGGTTGCTTATTCAGTATGCCGAGGGGCAGAGGTCGTGGTCGTGGCGACCGGATGCATGATCGGGATCACGCTGCCGTTGATGGTATTGGTATTGGTGTTGCTACTATTTTGCAGCAGGTAGCTACACAGATGACTCAGTTGACTCAGGCAGTTCAGCGCGTTACAGAGGTGACCCAGAACACTGGCGCAAATCAGTGGCTTCGGGAGGTGATTAGTATGAACCCCCCTCGATTCGCCGGTGTTGCGGATGCGTTGGGCTGGGATGGTTGGCTTTTCCAGTTGGGAAAGATATTCGAGGCTGTCGATTGTCCTGAAGAGCGGAAGGTACCTATTGCGCAGTGCCTTCTTGATAAAGATGCCGCTAATTAGTGGGAAACTGTTAAGCCTCGTGATCGCGATGTCACGTGGGCGGAGTTCCAGGCATTGATGGAGGCTGAGTTCTGCCCGAAACCAATTAGAGAGCAGAGGATTCACGAATTTTATTTGGCAGAACCGCAAGATATTTCAGTGTCAGAGGCTATAATCGACTATAGCAAAAAACTCAGTTATGTGCGAGATCGGGTGAGAACCGAGGAAGAGAGGATCTTTCATTTTGACAGACGAATGAAGCCAGAGATTCGCGAGTATATGTCAGGACTCACTTGCACTTCGTTGAGGGACTACCAAGATCGAGTCTTGGCCCGTGAACTAGCTTCGTTATCATCGGAGCGTGTGCCCGAGTCGAAGAAGCAGAGGAAATCCGATGACCTTGTGGACAGTGCAGGAGCTGGTGGTTCTAGTTCGCAATGTCGTAGTCTTTCTGCTGTGAAGCTCTGTCGCTCGTTACGTGGGACTAAGAGTTCCAAGTCGTCTGCTTTGACTCCTGGTAAAGCGAGGAGGTGTTTTAACTGCAATATGGCGGGGCATGTCCGTGCACATTGTCCTTCTCTGCTAGTAACGTGTTACAAGTGCGGGCTTGAGGGACACCGGGTTCAGTTTTGCGAGTTAGTTGCCAAACCTTCCGAGGCACGGACTTGAGCACTAATATCAGGACCGACTCCGAGGAGTCCCTGAGGAGCGTGGTCTATCAGTTGTATGTTATGTTATTTCCTTACCTTGTTGTTTCGTATTTCGGAAATTAACTTCTATTCGAAGTGGATTGGATTTTGAACTTCTATTTTTTCGACTCTGTCGACTCGTTTATGTTCGTTAACATTTTCTGAGCTTGCCCCATCCCTTGCTTTTATTGATCGAACGAGTGTGGTGTTTTGAAATTACTCGTTTGTCGTTGTGACTTTTCAATTGCTATTCCCTTTCCTATGGATATTATGTGAATCACATGTTGTTGTTTTCACCGGATCAAATATTGTCTCGAGCCGAGACGTGAACCTGGGAGTTGTTGTTTGAATTTTATTGTTCTTCGTGATTCGAACATGATTGTTCGATTTTTGTTGTCTCGACAGTTGTGGTTCGATCGTTTGATTGTTCGGTTTTTGTTGATCTCGTTTCGTGATTGTTGAGCGTTCAGACTCCTTCCTAATTTCCTTATATTTGGGAAATTTGTCTCGTTTTCGATCTTCCCACCCTTGGGCGGTGGAATTCCGTATTTCTTCTGCGATTGGCTCGCGTTTTGATTGATGTACCGTTGGGGTGGTCAATCATATTGATTTTCGTTCGTTGTGTTTTGTGATTGTTCGGATAATCGACTTGGTTGTATTATCTGTTTGATGACGCTTGTCACTTGTTGGTTTTATTATGTCTCTATCGGTGGCGTTGTGTTGGTCGTCGTGGAGCGTGTTTTCACGCCGTATGTTCCTTTGCGTTTCTTGCAGCATTTCACCGTCGGGCGCGAGTTTTCGGTTTTTGGGTATCACGTCGAGTTTTCCTGACAGTGGATATTGCTTCTCCCTACTTATTTTAAGTTTCGAGACAAAACTTCTTTTAACGAGGGTAGAATGTAATATCCGCAATTTTCGATTTTCGGTAAATGTCTTTTTTCGGCCGGAGTCCATTTTGACGACTCGTTCATGTCCGTTTCATCATTCTGAGAATGATTAATTCTACACTTTTTGACATCCGAGTTCGTTTCGATGTTGTTTTGTTGAATTCCGTGTTCTTTAACGACTTTTCCAAGTATGAGTTCGACTTGGTTAAATCACCATTAATTCTTGGAAACTCCAAAGATTTTGAATCTTTGCAATATAATAGAGAATCAAGTTATCTTCTCAATGGTTCAAACGGTGAGTTAATCGGAGTCCGGACGAAGGAATTATGGTCGAAATAGCTAAGACTGCATGATGTGCCTTTTTGGTGTTGGAGTGGACTGTACCGTGTGCCGCGGCACACTTAGGCTGGGCCGCGGCACTAAGCCAGTGCTGGGCAGTTTTTTTTGGCCATGGGCCGCGGCACACTTGTCCTGTGCCGTGGCACACAGGGCAGATTAGCCTATTTACGCGGATTTTGTGAGATGAATGCTCATTTCATCTCTTCCTTCATTCCTCCTCCTCTTGGGCGATCTTGTGGGCGATTTTTGGGCGTTTTTGCATCATCAATCCCAGAGAACTTCATATTCTTCAAGTTCTTGGTGTGGATTAATAACACCAACAATTGTTCTTCATCATTAATCTAAGGTAAATTCCTACTTTTAGGTGAATTGGGGGTTTTTGTTTGTTTTGTTCGATTTAACCGTAATAACTTAGATTTGTGATGTATTGATGATTAATTAGATGTATTCTATCATTTCCCTTGTTATTCCATGGTTGGATCGTATCGACTCGTTGTTTTGGTCGAGTTCTTGACCGACGCCTTGATGGTGTCCGGTAAAATGTCATAGAGGGGTTTTCGGGCGTTCTACGATTATTCTTCCTCGCATGATCAATGATTTATTTATTATATGTTGTTAGGGTCGAGTTTCTTGCGAAGAAACCAAGTTGAACCCTTCTGTTCGTTGTCGTCTTCCTTTTCGAAAGCATCGGGCGTTTCGAAGCTTTCCGGTTGAGCCGTGTTCGTCGGGATACTTGCGTGCCGATTTCGAGGCAAGTATCTTGCCCATACATTTCATGTTTCGTTGATATAATTCGTGATAAATGATTTTATGCGAAATCCAATGTTTAATGAACGTAAAAAGGGATTGGTATGTTCTCGATAAATGTTGTCTTTCAACGATAATTCGTATACTTCGTGAATATATGTTCTCGGAATATGTGTGTTGGTTTTGTATGTTGAAAGATAATATGATCTCTTCGGGTGAGTTAATAGACCGTAATCCTTTGTCGGGGATTACATATTGTTATTGTGTATTTGTTCGGTAAGAATGTAATGTGTGTGATATTAGTTGTTACTCCTTGAAAGGAGGTTGTGACGCTTAATGTTGTTTGGATTCATAAGTGATTATTGTTGTGTGCTTGATGCATGTGGTGTGCCTTCGGGTATGATTGTTGAATCTCCGGAATCCATAATTGCTAAGTATGGGTCGGGCGTGACCGTAGGGTTATCCAAATCGGGTATGTCTTGCGGGAACTCCGAGGTTCGTGGCTTGTTAGCCCGATGCCGAGATAACTTGTGGGGTTATCATCGGGTATGTCTTGCGGGGACTCCGGGTTCGTGGCTTGTTAGCACGATGCCGGGATAACTTATGGTTGTGGTTTGATTGTGTACGTATATGTGCTTGTAGTCACGTGACTGCGGTTACGGTGACATGTGATTTGATATAGTTTCCCTTTGGGTTATTCACTCGGGTTTGTTCTACGGGAGCATCTGAGGTCCGTGGCTTGCTAGCACGGGACGCGAATAATCTGTGGAAATAGGTTGTTATGGTATGATCGGGTCGTGGACCCCACTTGTTGTTATCGAATTTATGTTTTGGGAAAATGACTTTTGGGCTGTGTCCCTAAATGTTTTTGAAAGGCCTGAGAATTCTTAAATCCCAATGTATTCTAAACTCCCGAGGTCGTAAAATGTTTTTCACAAGATGTATATTGGGTTTACCCTATCTTTCGATTTAATCGCTTGATTAAGTGATTCACCTCGGGAAGTATGTTTATGGTTAACATGATTCGTGGAGTATGATATGTATGGCTCGTTTTCATATTTTATACTTGCACTAGCAAAACAGTGGAGTTTTGCTAACCCCCGAGTATTCGGGGGGTGGATGTCTGTTTTTGCATTCAGGTTTGGGAGCATAACACAGGGTCGGCACGAAGGATGATTAAAGATGAACGATACTAATCACACGAGGACCCGTTTGATGTTATATTGGTTTAGTTGTATTTTATTTCCGCTGCAGTATTCTTTCCCGATGTATGGGAGTGTGTTGTATTCGACCCCTGCGTGGGCATGTATTGTAATTGAGTTGTATGTATTTATTGAAAGACCAAATCGGTCTACTGAGTCATTTTAGCCTTAAAGGCATTGTTGAGTTGTTCAGTTTTGTTACCAGCCTGGTAGAACCTTGAGGAAAGGTTCTACGGCATGTAATATCCCTGAGCGGATTTGGGGTGTTACACCTATGTCGGTGAATGCCGAGTGATGAATGCTAACACTAGTTGACGTACTCAACTTGGATTGATGGATGAACTATACATATATATATATATATTCGGTTGGGTCGCAATATAGGGGTATATGTTGTAATAACCGGTTGAAATTCATTCATTATCATTCAGTAATTATCAGTCAGTAATTGTCACTCAGTAATTTTCACTCATTAATAATCACTCATCATTCATGATTCATTCATTCGTGTTCATTGTTGGCATATTATAACCGTGTATCAGTTGCCGATCGTCAATTCATCTCCGTTTGAGTGTCGAGACGAGAGTATTATCATTATCATCAGAATTGGTAGTCTTACGTTGGAAGTATCATCTTTGGCATGTGTTGGAATTGTTTACTTTCACATACGTATGGTGTGTCGGATCACTCATCTCGTAGCGAGAAATCGGAGTTGTCGGATTTTCTTCATGACTAGCAACGAGTTACGGCCGTAACTAATCATATATTATGGCCGTAACATGCTTTCGTCGGATCAGGGTTGTTTTGTCCGAAGGAGAGATACGACCGTAAGGTGGGCAGGCTACGGCCGTAAGGGGTGTTCGTGATTTTCAGGATTTGTCGGACGAGAAGTACTTACGGCCGTAAGGGTTACGGCATACGGCCGTAAGATGAGGCAGGTACGGCCGTAAGGCTTGGCTGGATACGGCCAGACGCCAGTGCAGTGGTGCCCGGCCGGGCTGAAGGGGGCTTACGCCCGTAAGTTTGGCCGGATACGGCCGTATCGTTCGAGTTACGCCCGTAAGGTGTGCGGGTACGGCCGTATGGATGTCGGCAAGTGTTTTGGACGAGGGCGAGTTACGCCCGTAAGTCAAGTGCGGGTACGGCCGTATGGCTGTCGGCAGTTTCTGGACGAAGCCGAGTTACGTCCGTACGAGATGGCTAGTTACGGCCGTAAGGCCGTTGACCTGGGATGTTACGGCCATAAATAGGCTGAGTTACGGCCGTAACTTCCGGCAGTTTATAAGGACTTGATCGGGACTTTCAGCTCATTTTCTCATTTTCTTCACTTTGTTCCGAGAGAGAGGGCTTGAGGGAGATATTTTTCATCATCAATCTTAAGGGTGTTCGGTTTTCATCATCTTCATTCGTTTGGGGAGCTTGGATAGTCGATTTAACACATTTTCATCGGATCGAAGTGCTTGGATCTTTAAAGGTAATATTCTTCAACATCTTGGATTTCGATTTTGTGTTGAGATATGATGTTTTGGACGTTATAAACATGTTGTATGAAGAGATGTACGTATTGTAATACCCTAGATTTCTGTTATGTTATTGGAACTTGTGATATTGTAATGATTGTACTTTTGTCTGAGTTCTATTCTCCGTATTTCATAATCCGATGTTGTCAAGCGTATAATTTCGTGATTGTGATTTAAAGATTGTAATTCTGCGCATGTAGCGCACGCTATCGGCTATGTTTAGCGTGCGCTAACGTGGATTCATAGTGCACGCTACTGAGGGCCATTAGTGCACGCTATGCGTGGTCAATTTGATTGAGACATGCGGTAGGTGAGATCTGGACGGGGGACCCCTGTCGGATCGTGCCGGGATGTACCTGGACGGCTTTCGGGAAAAGCCGAGTCAACGCCTTAGCGCACGCTATAGGTATATGCGTAGCGCACGCTAAGTGCTGAGTACAGTTAAGTTAGTGAGCCGTTAGCGCACGCTACGAGCAGGGTCTAGCGCGCGCTAATAAGCCATTTCTTATAAATAGGACAACATCCTATTTATGATTTCAGTTCTTTCTTCTCCCTTTACCCGAATTCTTACACTTAGAACATAACTTCCTTCATCCTAAACACTTCATATCAACATCCTAGTTCGTGATTGAAGATCGTATATCATTGGAGATTGGTGTTCAAGCTTTCGGTGTTGGATTGCTTCAATTTCCTCCGTGTTCTTCACTACCTTGAGGTAGGTGATTCTTCACCAATACTAGTAGTGTTCTCAAGGATGTTGGTCATGTTCATCTAGTCAGTTAGATTCGTTATTAGTCGTACATCTTGTGTTAGAAGGATATTTTCGACGTTTCGACACTTATTCATCGTATGATCCATTGAACCTTTTAGTATGTGGATTCCTGAGCATGTTATGTATCTTCAAAACCAGTCGACCAGTATATGAAGATTACCTAGTTCGTATGTTTTATGCAAGGAATCATATGTTTTGGGACTTGGAATAATCGGAACTTAGAATATTTCTTGAAGATCTTGGATGAGTAATGATGTTGAGATAATTATCCGTATTTTTGTATCTCATAATCATAGAACTTCCACAAACCTTATTAGCATGATATGCCCGAGGGTAATTTGTATTATCACCATAGAGTTCATGAAATTCACCACCTTTCAACCCAGTTTTTCCGTTAGCAGTATTCTGCCATGCAAGATTAGCGCATGCTAACATATGTGAGTTAACGTGCGCTATCGGGGTTCAGTTAACGCACAATACGTACGTAGCGTGCATTATGTATCAGCCGGTTCAAACTGTCAGTTCGTGGCTAGCGCACGCTAGTCTTACACGATAAGCGCTTAACAGACGCTTAGCGCACGTTACGTAGAGTACGTAGCGCACGCTAAGCAGTCCAGATAGATTGTTTATTTTGAGCTTTTCGGCCGTAGACCGAATTGTTAGGCCATCGTTCGACTTGAGATGATTTGTATATCATTCCTTTTGTTAAGGTTCGGGCTTGTTACGTTGATCTAAGGAGGCGGCCTTCGAGTGTGTCGAGATCATTGAAGTGTTTCGTCCTTGCCATTTTCGAGGCAAGTATCATATGTCGAGTTCAATTTATATTGAAACTTTGATCATGCTTGTGGTTTTGTTCATATTGTTGAATATGAGATGTATTTCTGAAAATTCTCGTGATATTCGTTGTTATTTGTTCGTATTGATGAACATATTGAAATGCATATGTGTATGCATAGTTGATTGATTTATGGTATAAATGATCCGAGGGGATAATGAGGATCTATTCTGAGGGCGCTGGATCGAATGTCTACCATGCGTTGGTCCGACGGGATCATCATGGGGATCTATGCTGAGGGCGCTGGATTGTTGGACGGGTTTTCCACCATGCGTTGGTCCGACGGGATCATCATGGGGATCTATACCAAGGGCGCTGGATCGCTGGATTACCCTGTATTGTGTTAATGGAATCGTGAGGATTCGCATCGTTGGATTCCGGAGGCGGAAGTCCGTTTTGCATGTTTTATGATGCATTGATGATTTATTGTATGATGGTACTTGTACTAGCATTGTTTTGCTAACCCCTTCGGGGGTGGACATTGTTTTGATGTTCAGGTAGCCGAGGAGCGGGGAGGCAACCACAGTACTGACAGGACGATGAAATGGCTCAGTGATGTGGTTGATGTTATTGTTATTATGAATTGTCTTCTTGGTTCGTTTAGTACTCGAGTACGTCTGTTTTAATAAGGTCATTTCGATATGGTTGTATAAGTTAACTCATTTGATCGGTTGAATTAAATCTGTATTTGAACTTCAGTTGTTCGATTGAATTGTTTTTACCCTTCTTTTAAATCAGCCTTGTAAATCCTTATCTAAAGGGTTTACGGCGCTGTAATTATTCCGAATATCTCGGGGTGTTACAGAATATGGTGTCGGAGCTAAGATTCATGGATATCTTGGCAGTCGGGTTAGTTGGGTCTGTTTACGTTATTTGATTATTGGTCGTTCGTAACATCATCACGAGCCAAAGATCGTCGTGGACCGTGGTTGTAAGTTTCCTAGTCTCGAATACTACCGTTTTTATTTAATTCATGTCTTGTAAACATTGATGGATGTACTTTGAGAAAGTTTGTCCTGGATATTGAGTATTTATGTTTACAGTATGTTGAGAGGAGGTCGTGGACGCGGACGCAGTCGTGGACGCGGACGTGGAAATGCGAGGCAAGAAGAGTCGGTATCTACCCCAGAGATAACCGCTAGTCGAACGGATTCCCATTCCGGGGGACAGCAGGGATCGGCAAATAATAATGCAGCCGGGAGTGCTTCAGCAGGTGGTTGCCCAGATAAACCAGTTTGCTCAAGTTGTGGATCGCATGCAGATGGCGATGGGACAACAGCATAACGTGGAAAATAGAGGAGATAGATGGCTTACCGAAGTGATTAAATTGCACCCTCCGAAATTTGACGGCTCTGCCGAGACGCTTTCTTGGGATCACTGGCTGAAAGAATTAGAGAAGATTTTTGCGGGGATTAACTGTCCCAACGATAGGAAGGTTCCGGTCGCCCAGTATCTTTTGACCGGGGAGGCTTTCGACTGGTGGGAGGCCATTCGACCGGAGGAGCACAATGTTGACTGGACGGAATTCAAATTGATGATGGAGGCGCAGTATTGTCCTCGCCCAGTTAGAGAAGCCCGAGTTCGGGAGTTTTTCTCACCACAAAATTTGGAAGCATCTGTGACGGACGTGATTAAGAATTTTAATCACCAGCTGACTTATGTGCGCCACTTGGTCAGGACCGAGGCGGAGAAGATTTTTCATTTTGACATGTGAATGAAGCCGGAAATTCAGCAGTATATGTCCGGATTTGAATGTACCACCTTGCGACAGTATCAGGACAAGGCGTTGGCCTATGATATGAAGGAGGCGGCAGTAGAGAAATCGACGGAAGCAAAGAAACAGAAGGTGTCTAGCAACTTTACGGAGAATAAGAGTAGCGGGCCTCGCAGGGGTCAGTCCTCTTTTCATTCATCCAGGAGACCTCCGCATCCTTCTCGAGGTGGAAAGAAGTTCCGGGCAGCACCAACTGTTTCAGACGCAGGGAAGAAGTGTTACAACTGTGGCAAAGCGGGACATGTTCGACGTGATTGTTTCGCGCCTGCTGTGACCTGTTTCGAGTGTGGACAGGAAGGACATCGCACAACCTTGTGTGGGAATGCGACCCGATCTTTTGGTACTGACTCACTCCGGGCCCAAGGAGACGAGTGTGAATCGACGCAGCAGAGTGGATTTCAGCAGTTAACGTTGGGAAGAGAGAGACATCCAGTGATGGGTCCGTTCCTCTGCGCTGCATTTAAATGAGGAAATTTGATGATCGAATACACCGCCAGATCGTGCATTCTGATCCTTTTGCAACCAGCTAGTGTCTTGTTCGATTCTGGAGCTACGCATTCTTTTATATCTTTGAACCGTGTTAATCATTTGAAAATCTCGTGCTTGTATAATTGTGAACCTTATGTCGTGGGATTACCGAGCGGAGAGAAATTGTGGGAACCCTAGAAGCTAGGGATTTCCAAGATCTATAGAAGGAAGAGAGTGGCCATCGAATCTCATTGTAGTTGACATCTACGGTGACGATTTAATTCTGAGATGATTGGCTCAACCGTTATGGAGTCATTTCAATTACCGAGAGAGAGTCATTTCTATCATTGCCGATGATGGATCTCGAACACTAATTCCGAGGATGGAGACCAGAAGCTCGGGAAAATTGATCAAAGCAATGAAAGCCGTGAAATTACCGCGGGGATGTCACGGACTTTGGTGCTATGCCATGAGGAAAGAGGAAGGAGTAGAGCTCTCGTCTATTTCAGTTGTGAATGAGTTCTCAGATGTATTTCCTGACGAACTACCGGGGTTACCTCCGCAGAGAGAAGTAGAATTCACTATCGAATTAGAGCCTGGAGCAGCTCCTATTTCCAGAGCACCATACCGCATGGCGCCAACCGAGATGTATGAACTCAAGAAGCAACTGGAGGAATTGTTACAGAAGGGCTATATCCAACCTAGTGTTTCTCCTTAGGGAGCGCCCGTTCTCTTTGTCCGGAAGAAAGAAGGATCCCTCCGACTGTGTATTGATTACAGGGAGCTCAACAAGATGACGATCAAGAATAAGTATCCTATACCTCGGATCGACGACTTGTTTGATCAACTGCAAGGGGCAAGAGTATTCTCGAAGATTGACTTGCGATCGGGATACCACCAGTTGAGAATTAAGGAGTCGGATATACCGAAATCTGCTTTCAGATCCCGGTACGGGCATTATGAATTTGTAGTAATGCCGTTTGGACTTACCAATGCTCCTGCGGTATTCATGCAATTGATGAATCGGGTATTCTTGGAATACTTGGATAAATTTGTGGTCGTCTTCATTGACGACATCCTGATATATTCGAGGGACGCAGAGGAACATGCTGAACATTTACCTGTGGTTTTGATCACCTTGAGGAAGGAACAGCTGTATGCAAAATTTTCAAAATGCGAGTTCTGGCTTAAGGAAGCAACCTTCCTTGGGCATGTGATATCAGCCGACGAAGTTCAGGTGGACCCGAAGAAAGTCGAAGCAATCTTGGAGTGGGAAGCTCCTAAAAACGTGAAAGAAGTCCGAAGCTTCTTAGGACTTGCTGGATATTATCGCCGCTTTGTAGAGGGATTTTCCAAAATTGCTCGTCCGCTCTCTCAGCTGTTACAAAAAACTCAAAAGTTCACGTGGAATGAGAAGTGTCGGGCTGGTTTTGACGAACTTAAGAGGAGACTGACAACATCACCTATATTAGCGCTGCCAGAGGGAACTGATGGATTCATGGTATACAGCGACGCTTCAAATCAGGGTTTGGGTTGTGTGTTGATGCAGAAGGATAAAGTGATTGCTTATGCTTCTCGGCAATTGAAACCGTACGAGATTAATTACCCTACTCATGATATGGAGCTAGCAGTTGTGGTCTTTGCCTTGAAAATTTGGCGACATTATTTGTACGGCACTCATTGTCAGATCTTTACAGATCATAAGAGCCTCAAGTACATCTTCAGTCAGAGAGAATTAAACATGAGGCAGAGAAGGTGGCTGGAATTGATCAAGGACTACGACTTGGAGATTCTCTATCATCCGGGGAAAGCAAACGTAGTAGCCGATGCTTTGAGCCGTAAACCTGTTTCTCTTCGAGTGTTGGAAGCACTTACGTTCCAAACCAATATTCAACGAGAACTGATCCGCGAAGGGATTGAAGTATGGGCACCAGGAATCCAAGGGCAACTTTATGTGATGGAACTGACTTCATCACTAGTCGAGGAGATCAAGTCTAAACAACTGAACGATTCTCTGATCCTTCGATTATGTGATGAAGTAAAGAAGGGAAAAGCCCCAGGATTCGTGATACAAGACGATGGAGTTCTGATATTTCAGAGACGACTTTGCGTTCCCGAGGATGATGATTTGAGACGGACAATTTTAAAGGAAGCTCATAGCGCGCCCTATTCTATTCACCCAGGCAGTAGTAAGATGTATAAGGATTTAAAGCAAAACTTCTGGTGGGGGAATATGAAGAAGGACGTAGCAGAGTACGTTTCGAAGTGTTTGACTTGTCAGCAGGTTAAGATTGAACATCAGCGACCTGCCGAAATGTTAAAGCCGCTTCCGATCCCTGAATGGAAGTGGGAGGACATCTCGATGGATTTCATCACTAGTTTGCCAAGGACTAGAACGGGAATGAACATGATTTGGGTTGTAGTTGATCGACTAACCAAGTCGGCTCATTTCCTAGGAATTAAAGATACATGGGGACCCGAGAGATTGGCACGAGTATTTATTGCGGAGATAATCAGATTGCATGGGACGCCGAGGACCATTATTTCGGATCGAGATGGTCGCTTCGTGTAACACTTCTGGAAAGCACGTGGCCTGGGATCGAGCTCAACTTTAGCACAGCTTATCATCCCCAAACGGACGGTCAGTCCGAAAGGACTATTCAAACTGTAGAAGACATGCTTAGAGCATGTGCTTTGGATTGGTCAACGGATTGGGAAGTTCATTTGCCATTAGTTGAATTCACCTACAATAATAGTTGGCATGCTTCAATTAAGATGGCACCATTTGAAGCTTTGTACGGGAGAAGGTGCCGATCACCCCTATGTTAGGATGATTCTTCGGATTTGATCGGGACGGAACCGGAATTGATTATTCAGACTCAAGAGAAGATAGCCTTGATTCGAGAGAGACTGTTGACTTCCCAGAGTCGACAGAAGTCTTATGCAGATGTACGTCGTCGCCCTCTAGAGTTCGAAGATGGAGACCATGTAATATTGAAGGTGTATTCTAAACGAGGGATTTTCCGTTTTGTGAGGAGAGGCAAGCATAGTCAGAGATATATCGGACCATTTGAGATACTCGAGAGAGTTGGAGATTTAGCATACAGTTGGCCTTACCGTCATCGCCGAGTCACGTTCACAATGTGTTTCACGTATCCCAATTGCGGAAGTATGTACCGGACCCGATCACGTCATTGATTTCGACGAGATCGAGATAGCTAATGATGGCACCTTCAAGAAAGACCAATCGTGATACTTGAGAGCCGGATCAAACAATTGAGGAATAAACCAATACACTTGGTTAAAGTACAATGGTCACGACATGGAGTCGAAGAGGCCACTTGGGAAACGGAGGATGATGAAGACTAGATATCCGGAGTTGTTTTCATCTTAAGTTTCGGGACGAAACTTCTTTTTAGGGAGGAAGGATGTAATACCCGAGATTTCTGTTATGTTATTGGAACTTGTGATATTGTAATGATTGTACTTTTGTCTGAGTACTATTCTCCGTATTTCATAATCCGATGTTGTCAAGCGTATAATTTCGTGATTGTGATTTAAAGATTGTAATTCTGCGCATGTAGCGCACGCTATCGGCTATGTTTAGCGTGCGCTAACGTGGATTCATAGCGCACGCTACTGAGGGTCATTAGCACACGCTATGCATGGTCAATTTGATTGAGACGTGCGGTAGGTGAGATCTGGCCGGGGGACCCCTGTCGGATCGTGCCGGGATGTACCTGGATGGCTTTCGGGAAAAGCCGAGTCAACGCCTTAGCGCACGCTACAGGTATATGCGTAGCGCACGCTAAGTGCTAAGTACAGTTAAGTCAGTGAGCCGTTAGCGCACGCTACGAGCAGGGTCTAGCGCGCGCTAATAAGACAACATCCTAGTTTATGATATTTCTTATAAATAGGACAACATCCTATTTATGATTTCAGTTCTTTCTTCTCCCTTTACCCGAATTCTTACACTTAGAACATAACTTCCTTCATCCTAAACACTTCATATCAACATCCTAATTCGTGATTGAATATCGTATATCATTGGAGATTGGTGTTCAAGCTTTCGGTGTTGGATTGCTTCAATTTCCTCCGTGTTCTTCACTACCTTGAGGTAGGTGATTCTTCACCAATACTAGTAGTGTTCTCAAGGATGTTGGTCATGTTCATCTAGTCAGTTAGATTCGTTATTAGTCGTACATCTTGTGTTAGAAGGATATTTTCTACGTTTCGACACTTATTCATCGTATGATCCATTGAACCTTTTAGTATGTGAATTCCTGAGCATGTTATGTATCTTCAAAACCAATCGACTAGTATATTAAGATTACCTAGTTCGTATGTTTTATGCAAGGAATCATATGTTTTGGGACATGGAATAATCAGAACTTAGAATATTTCTTGAAGATCTTGGATGAGTAATGATGTTGAGATAATTATCCGTATTTTTGTATCTCATAATCATAGAACTTCCACAAACCTTATTAGCATGATATGCCCGAGGGTAATTTGTATTATCACCATAGAGTTCATGAAATTCACCACCTTTCAACCCAGTTTTTCCGTTAGCAGTATTCTGCCATGCAAGATTAGCGCACGCTAACATATGTGAGTTAACGTGCGCTATCGGGGTTCAGTTAACGCACAATACGTACGTAGCGTGCGTTATGTATCAGCCGGTTCAAACTGTCAGTTCGTGGCTAGCGCACGCTAGTCTTACACGATAGCGTACGCTAACAGGCCGGCTTAGCGCACGTTACGTAGAGTACGTAGCGCACGCTAAGCAGTCCAGGCAGATTGTTTATTTTGAGCTTTTCGGCCGTAGACCGAATTGTTAGGCCATCGTTCGACTTGAGATGATTTATATATCATTCCTTTTGTTAAGGTTCGGGCTTGTTACGTTGATCGAAGGAGGCGGCCTTCGAGTGTGTCGAGATCATTGAAGTGTTTCGTCCTTGCCATTTTCGAGGCAAGTATCATATGTCGAGTTCAATTTATATTGAAACTTTGATCATGCTTGTGGTTTTGTTCATATTGTTGAATATGAGATGTATTTCTGAAAATTCTCGTGATATTCGTTGTTATTTGTTCGTATTGATGAACATATTGAAATGCATATGTGTATGCATAGTTGATTGATTTATGGTATAAATGATCCGAGGGGATCATGAGGATCTATTCTGAGGGCGCTGGATCGAATGTCTACCATGCGTTGGTCCGACGGGATCATCATGGGGATCTATGCTGAGGGCGCTGGATTGTTGGACGGGTTTTCCACCATGCGTTGGTCCGACGGGATCATCATGGGGATCTATACCAAGGGCGCTGGATCGCTGGATTACCCTGTATTGTGTTAATGGAATCGTGAGGATTCGCATCGTTGGATTCCGGAGGCGGAAGTCCGTTTTGCATGTTTTATGATGCATTGATGATTTATTGTATGATGGTACTTGTACTAGCATTGTTTTGCTAACCCCTTCGGGGGTGGACATTGTTTTGATGTTCAGGTAGCCGAGGAGCGGGGAGGCAACCACAGTACTGACAGGATGATGAAATGGCTCAGTGATGTGGTTGATGTTATTGTTATTATGAATTGTCTTCTTGGTTCGTTTAGTACTCAAGTACGTCTGTTTTAATAAGGTCATTTCGATATGGTTGTATAAGTTAACTCATTTGATCGGTTGAATTAAATCTGTATTTGAACTTCAGTTGTTCGATTGAATTGTTTTTACCCTTCTTTTAAATCAGCCTTGTAAATCCTTATCTAAAGGGTTTACGGCGCTGTAATTATTCCGAATATCTCGGGGTGTTACAGAATATGGTGTCGGAGCTAAGATTCATGGATATCTTGGCAGTCGGGTTAGTTGGGTCTGTTTACGTTATTTGATTATTGGTCGTTCGTAACATCACTGCTGAGCCAGCATCGTCGTGTGGACCGTGGTTGTAAGTTTCCTAGTCTCGAATACTACCGTTTTTATTTAATTCATGTCTTGTAAACATTGATGGATGTACTTTGAGAAAGTTTGTCCTGGATATTGAGTATTTATGTTTACAGTATGTTGAGAGGAGGTCGTGGACGCGGACGCGGTCGTGGACGCGGACGTGGAAATGCGAGGCAAGAAGAGTCGGTATCTACCCCAGAGATAACCGCTAGTCGAACGGATTCCCATTCCGGGGGACAGCAGGGATCGGCAAATAATAATGCAGCCGGGAGTGCTTCAGCAGGTGGTTGCCCAGATAAACCAGTTTGCTCAAGTTGTGGATCGCATGCAGACGGCGATGGGACAGCAGCATAACGTGGAAAATAGAGGAGATAGATGGCTTACCGAAGTGATTAAATTGCACCCTCCGAAATTTGACGGCTCTGCCGAGACGCTTTCTTGGGATCACTGGCTGAAAGAATTAGAGAAGATTTTTGCGGGGATTAACTGTCCCAACGATAGGAAGGTTCCAGTCGCCCAGTATCTTTTGACCGGGGAGGCTTTCGACTGGTGGGAGGCTATTCGACCGGAGGAGCACAATGTTGACTGGACGGAATTCAAATTGATGATGGAGGCGCAGTATTGTCCTCGCCCAGTTAGAGAAGCCCGAGTTCGGGAGTTTTTCTCACCACAAAATTTGGAAGCATCTGTGACGGACGTGATTAAGAATTTTAATCACCAGCTGACTTATGTGCGCCACTTGGTCAGGACCGAGGCGGAGAAGATTTTTCATTTTGACATGTGAATGAAGCCGGAAATTCAGCAGTATATGTCCGGATTTGAATGTACCACCTTGCGACAGTATCAGGACAAGGCGTTGGCCTATGATATGAAGGAGGCAGCAGTAGAGAAATCGACGGAAGCAAAGAAACAGAAGGTGTCTAGCAACTTCACGGAGAATAAGAGTAGCGGGCCTCGCAGGGGTCAGTCCTCTTTTCATTCATCCAGGAGACCTCCGCATCCTTCTCGAGGTGGAAAGAAGTTCCGGGCAGCACCAACTGTTTCAGACGCAGGGAAGAAGTGTTACAACTGTGGCAAAGCGGGACATGTTCGACGTGATTGTTTCGCGCCTGCTGTGACCTGTTTCGAGTGTGGACAGGAAGGACATCGCGCAACATTTTGTGGGAATGCGACCCGATCTTTTGGTACTCGCACTCCAGCTCCAGTTCCGAAGGAGACGAGTGTGAATCAGACGCAGCAGAGTGGATTTCAGCAGCAGAACGTTGGGAAGAGAGAGACATCCAGTGATGGGTCCGTTCCTCTGCGCCTGTACGAAATGAGGAAATTTGATGATCAGAACACAGCTGTTGCATCAGGTACGATTCAGATCCTTTTGCAACCAGTTAGTGTCTTGTTCGATTCGGGAGCTACGCATTCTTTTATATCTTTGAACTGTGTTAATCATTTGAAAATCTCGTGCTTGTATAATTGTGAACCTTATGCTGTGGGATTACCGAGCGGAGAGAAAATTGTGGGAACCCTAGAAGCTAGGGATTTCCCAGTATCTATAGAAGGAAGAGAGTGGCCATCGAATCTCATTGTAGTTGACATCTACGGTGACGATTTAATTCTCGGAGATGATTGGCTCAACCGTTATGGAGTCATTTCAATTACCGAGAGAGAGTCATTTCTATCATTGCCGATGATGGATCAACACTAATTCCGAGGATGGAGACCAGAAGCTCGGGAAAATTGATCAAAGCAATGAAAGCCGTGAAATTATCAAGCGGGGATGTCACGGACTTTGGTGCTATGCCATGAGGAAAGAGGAAGGAGTAGAGCTCTCGTCTATTTCAGTTGTGAATGAGTTCTCAGATGTATTTCCTGACGAACTACCGGGGTTACCTCCGCAGAGAGAAGTAGAATTCACTATCGAATTAGAGCCTGGAGCAGCTCCTATTTCCAGAGCACCATACCGCATGGCGCCAACCGAGATGTATGAACTCAAGAAGCAACTGGAGGAATTGTTACAGAAGGGCTATATCCAACCTAGTGTTTCTCCTTGGGGAGCGCCCGTTCTCTTTGTCCGGAAGAAAGACGGATCCCTCCGACTGTGTATCGATTACGGGGAGCTCAACAAGATGACGATCAAGAATAAGTATCCTATACCTCGGATCGACGACTTGTTTGATCAACTGCAAGGGGCAAGAGTATTCTCGAAGATTGACTTGCGATCGGGATACCACCAGTTGAGAATTAAGGAGTCGGATATACCAACCGCTTCAGATCCCGGTACGGGCATTATGAATTTGTAGTAATGCCGTTTGGACTTACCAATGCTCCTGCGGTATTCATGCAATTGATGAATCGGGTATTCTTGGAATACTTGGATAAATTTGTGGTCGTCTTCATTGACGACATCCTGATATATTCGAGGGACGCAGAGGAACATGCTGAACATTTACCTGTGGTTTTGATCACCTTGAGGAAGGAACAGCTGTATGCAAAATTTTCAAAATGCGAGTTCTGGCTTAAGGAAGCAACCTTCCTTGGGCATGTGATATCAGCCGACGAAGTTCAGGTGGACCCGAAGAAAGTCGAAGCAATCTTGGAGTGGGAAGCTCCTAAAAACGTGAAAGAAGTCCGAAGCTTCTTAGGACTTGCTGGATATTATCGCCGCTTTGTAGAGGGATTTTCCAAAATTGCTCGTCCGCTCTCTCAGCTGTTACAAAAAACTCAAAAGTTCACGTGGAATGAGAAGTGTCGGGCTGGTTTGGACGAACTTAAGAGGAGACTGACAACAGCACCTATATTAGCGCCGCGCAGGGAACTGATGGATTCATGGTATACAGCGACGCTTCAAATCAGGGTTTGGGTTGTGTGTTGATGCAGAAGGATAAAGTGATTGCTTATGCTTCTCGGCAATTGAAACCGTACGAGATTAATTACCCTACTCATGATATGGAGCTAGCAGTTGTGGTCTTTGCCTTGAAAATTTGGCGACATTATTTGTACGGCACTCATTGTCAGATCTTTACAGATCATAAGAGCCTCAAGTACATCTTCAGTCAGAGAGAATTAAACATGAGGCAGAGAAGGTGGCTGGAATTGATCAAGGACTACGACTTGGAGATTCTCTATCATCCGGGGAAAGCAAACGTAGTAGCCGATGCTTTGAGCCGTAAACCTGTTTCTCTTCGAGTGTTGGAAGCACTTACGTTCCAAACCAATATTCAACGAGAACTGATCCGCGAAGGGATTGAAGTATGGGCACCAGGAATCCAAGGGCAACTTTATGTGATGGAACTGACTTCATCACTAGTCGAGGAGATCAAGTCTAAACAATTGAACGATTCTCTGATCCTTCGATTATGTGATGAAGTAAAGAAGGGAAAAGCCCGGATTCGTGATACAAGACGATGGAGTTCGATATTTCGAGACGACTTTGCGTTCGAGGATGATGATTTGAGACGGACAATTTTAAAGGAAGCTCATAGCGCCCTATTCTATTCACCAGCAAAGCAGAAGATGTATAAGGATTTAAAGCAAAACTTCCGTGGGGGAATATGAAGAAGGACGAGTGAGTACGTTTCAAGTGTTTGACTTGTCAGCAGGTTAAGATTGAACATCAGCGACCTGCCGAAATGTTAAAGCCGCTTCCGATCCCTGAATGGAAGTGGGAGGACATCTCGATGGATTTCATCACTAGTTTGCCAAGGACTAGAACGGGAATGAACATGATTTGGGTTGTAGTTGATCGACTAACCAAGTCGGCTCATTTCCTAGGAATTAAAGATACATGGGGACCCGAGAGATTGGCACGAGTATTTATTGCGGAGATAATCAGATTGCATGGGACGCCGAGGACCATTATTTCGGATCGAGATGGTCGCTTCGTGTCACACTTCTGGAAAGCAGTTCACAGGGCTCTGGGGACTGAGCTCAACTTTAGCACAGCTTATCATCCCCAAACGGACGGTCAGTCCGAAAGGACTATTCAAACTGTAGAAGACATGCTTAGAGCATGTGCTTTGGATTGGTCAACGGATTGGGAAGTTCATTTGCCATTAGTTGAATTCACCTACAATAATAGTTGGCATGCTTCAATTAAGATGGCACCATTTGAAGCTTTGTACGGGAGAAGGTGCCGATCACCCCTATGTTGGGATGATTCTTCGGATTTGATCGGGACGGAACCGGAATTGATTATTCAGACTCAAGAGAAGATAGCCTTGATTCGAGAGAGACTATTGACTTCCCAGAGTCGACAGAAGTCTTATGCAGATGTACGTCGTCGCCCTCTAGAGTTCGACGCTGGAGACCATGTACTATTGAAGGTGTCTCCTACACGAGGGATTTTCCGTTTTGGGAGGAGAGGCAAGCTTAGTCCGAGATATATCGGACCATTTGAGATCCTCGAGAGAGTTGGAGATTTAGCATACAGGTTGGCCTTACCGTCATCGCTGAGTCACGTTCACAATGTGTTTCACGTATCCCAATTGCGGAAGTATGTACCGGACCCCAGTCACGTCATTGATTTCGACGAGATCGAGATAGCTAATGATGGCACCTTCGAAGAAAGACCAATCAGGATACTTGAGAGCCGGATCAAACAATTGAGGAATAAACCAATACACTTGGTTAAAGTACAATGGTCACGACATGGAGTCGAAGAGGCCACTTGGGAAACGGAGGACAGTATGAAGACTAGATATCCGGAGTTGTTTTCATCTTAAGTTTCGGGACGAAACTTCTTTTTAGGGAGGAAGGATGTAATACCCGAGATTTATGTTATGTTATTGGAACTTGTGATATTGTAATGATTGTACTTTTGTCTGAGTACTATTCTCCGTATTTCATAATCCGATGTTGTCAAGCGTATAATTTCGTGATTGTGATTTAAAGATTGTAATTCTGCGCATGTAGCGCACGCTATCGGCTATGTTTAGCGTGCGCTAACGTGGATTCATAGCGCACGCTACTGAGGGTCATTAGCTCACGCTATGCATGGTCAATTTGATTGAGACGTGCGGTAGGTGAGATCTGGCCGGGGGACCCCTGTCGGATCGTGCCGGGATGTACCTGGATGGCTTTCGGGAAAAGCCGAGTCAACGCCTTAGCGCACGCTACAGGTATATGCGTAGCGCACGCTAAGTGCTAAGTACAGTTAAGTCAGTGAGCCGTTAGCGCACGCTACGAGCAGGGTCTAGCGCGCGCTAATAAGACAACATCCTAGTTTATGATATTTCTTATAAATAGGACAACATCCTATTTATGATTTCAGTTCTTTCTTCTCCCTTTACCCGAATTCTTACACTTAGAACATAACTTCCTTCATCCTAAACACTTCATATCAACATCCTAATTCGTGATTGAATATCGTATATCATTGGAGATTGGTGTTCAAGCTTTCGGTGTTGGATTGCTTCAATTTCCTCCGTGTTCTTCACTACCTTGAGGTAGGTGATTCTTCACCAATACTAGTAGTGTTCTCAAGGATGTTGGTCATGTTCATCTAGTCAGTTAGATTCGTTATTAGTCGTACATCTTGTGTTAGAAGGATATTTTCGACGTTTCGACACTTATTCATCGTATGATCCATTGAACCTTTTAGTATGTGGATTCCTGAGCATGTTATGTATCTTCAAAACCAATCGACTAGTATATTAAGATTACCTAGTTCGTATGTTTTATGCAAGGAATCATATGTTTTGGGACATGGAATAATCAGAACTTAGAATATTTCTTGAAGATCTTGGATGAGTAATGATGTTGAGATAATTATCCGTATTTTTGTATCTCATAATCATAGAACTTCCACAAACCTTATTAGCATGATATGCCCGAGGGTAATTTGTATTATCACCATAGAGTTCATGAAATTCACCACCTTTCAACCCAGTTTTTCCGTTAGCAGTATTCTGCCATGCAAGATTAGCGCACGCCAACATATGTGAGTTAACGTGCGCTATCGGGGTTCAGTTAACGCACAATACGTACGTAGCGTGCGTTATGTATCGCTCGGTTCAAACTGTCAGGCCGTAACTAGCCCACGCTAGTCTTACACGATAGCGCTAATAAAGCCGGCTTAGCGCACGTTACGTAGAGTACGTAGCGCACGCTAAGCGATCCAGCATTGTTTATTTTGAGCTTTTCGGCCGTAGACCGAATTGTTAGGCCATCGTTCGACTTGAGATGATTTATATATCATTCCTTTTGTTAAGGTTCGGGCTTGTTACGTTGATCGAAGGAGGCGGCCTTCGAGTGTGTCGAGATCATTGAAGTGTTTCGTCCTTGCCATTTTCGAGGCAAGTATCATATGTCGAGTTCAATTTATATTGAAACTTTGATCATGCTTGTGGTTTTGTTCATATTGTTGAATATGAGATGTATTTCTGAAAATTCTCGTGATATTCGTTGTTATTTGTTCGTATTGATGAACATATTGAAATGCATATGTGTATGCATAGTTGATTGATTTATGGTATAAATGATCCGAGGGGATCATGAGGATCTATGCTGAGGGCGCTGGATCGAATGTCCACCATGCGTTGGTCCGACGGGATCATCATGGGGATCTATGCTGAGGGCGCTGGATCGTTGGACGGGTTTTTCACCATGCGTTGGTCCGACGGGATCATCATGGGGATCTATACCAAGGGCGCTGGATCGCTGGATTACCCTGTATTGTGTTGATGGAATCGTGAGGATTCGCATCGTTGGATTCCGGAGGCGGAAGTCCGTTTTGCATGTTTTATGATGCATTGATGATTTATTGTATGATGATACTTGTACTAGCATTGTTTTGCTAACCCCTTCGGGGGTGGACATTGTTTTGATGTTCAGGTAGCCGAGGAGCGGGGAGGCAACCACAGTACCGACAGGACGATGAAATGGCTCAGTGATGTGGTTGATGTTATTGTTATTATGAATTGTCTTCTTGGTTCGTTTAGTACTCGAGTACGTCTGTTTTAATAAGGTCATTTCGATATGGTTGTATAAGTTAACTCATTTGATCGGTTGAATTAAATTTGTATTTGAACTTCAGTTGTTCGATTGAATTGTTTTTACACTTCTTTTAAATCAGCCTTGTAAATCTTTATCTAAAGGGTTTACGGCGCTGTAATTATTCCGAATATCTCGGGGTGTTACACGTATGATTACGAGTGTGTATGAATATTCACTGGATTATTGAAAGGTTATTCAAGAACACTTTGAATATTGAGTTGGATTTGGGGGTTTTCGATTAATTGTTGTTGAAATCACGAATTTGGATATTCATATTGGATTATTGATTGTATCGAAGATGTTTTGTGGGTTTGAAATACTTCTTGGGGATTTGATATTGGTATAATTGAGGATTGATTGTAAACAATCGAAGGTTGGGTACAACGTGTTTGATATAATACCCCAATGAACTTGGTTTAGTCGTATCGACATTTTGAGTTAGTTATCATCGTGTTTGATTCGTATGTTGAACGAATTGTTGGTAATTGTGTTATTCAAGGTTGTTCGAGCGACCGACATCTCATTTAGGATGTTTGTTCGTGGAAGGACATTCTTCATCGGTGTTGTGTAAGTTAATTCTTACTCGGTTAAAAGGATATTCATTCCTTTTTGTTGTTGTTCATTCATAATCATAACTCATTCACCATTGTATTAACCGTATTGAGACTTGTAATTGTCGAATAATCACTTCATTCACAAGGAACGACGGTTCCAATCATTTCATTGAGCTATCAATCACTTCACTATTATTTTCATCTCGGTGAGTCATTCTTGACTTTGTCGGATTATTATTCATTGATATTCATTATGGTCATTCTCGTTCATATGACCTTCTGGGTTCATATTGCGTGGCCGGGTGCGGATGTGTGGAATTTTTAGTCGAGCACGCGATGGTCATGTATTGGGTCACCGATACATTGGATTGTGCACACGGTAACGATTACCTCCGTGAGACTAATTAGGTACAAGGACGGGTGTGTCCGGTCATCCGTCTTATGCACTTGCACAGAACATTACCGGCGTACTATGATGCTTCTCTTCAGCTTAAATCATAACTAAGGATACTTCATAACTAAAGATATATCATGATTGTGTATTTTCAACCCTTGAGGATTGTTGTTATGTGTAACTGACCCCGTTGGGGGATTTTGTTTTCAGGTCATGGCAAGGAAAAAGCACGGGAATAGAACGTTGACGGCGAGGAGTCCCAGTGATACTAGTAGGGGCCCCCAATCCTTTCAGTCATTCATGTTTTTGTCATTTATTTTCCGCTATAGCTTTCCATTTGGATACTCCGTTTGTTGTGTATTTTATCTTCATATAAAATATAATGTATTCGGTATTATCTTGGGTGTGTTATAATGAAACTAATCATCGGAGTAATTGATGATATAATGTGGTTCGGTACTACAATTA
This sequence comes from Orobanche coerulescens, assembly GCA_033398695.1. Taxonomy (NCBI): domain Eukaryota; kingdom Viridiplantae; phylum Streptophyta; class Magnoliopsida; order Lamiales; family Orobanchaceae; genus Orobanche; species Orobanche coerulescens. The sequence continues at coordinate 141,233,847 of CM065805.1, read as the reverse complement.
TATTATTTAATTCATTAATTTTCATTCGCCTGGTGGGTACCAGTCGAGGGTCCACGGCACTGTAATATCCGCCTAGTTTGGGGTGTTACATATGTGCAGCGTTGGTTGGTTATGCCTGAAGGGTTATTGTGATTGAGTTTTGATTGATAACGTGCGTGATATTGTTTAGTTGTGTGGTTATGGACTGATGGATAATTTGTGTGACTTGGTGTACTGAGTTGATAATTGTTGTAACGTTTGTCTGTGTGCTTGATGTTTGAAATAATGTGGATACTTGTTGTGAGAAACATCATATCCGGAAACCTTTGAGGACGGGGCGTGTACTCCGACCTGGTGTACGCTGCAATGTGCGGCTCTATATGGTTGGTTAACACCGGTGTTACCTAATGCGCGTGCAAGGGGCGGCTCTTGCGGGAGTGATCGCTGGCGCGGTGACATGTCCAAGGGGCGGCCAACATAGTAGAGCGAATGCCGGTGCACAGGTGTGCAAGGGAGGCGCCTGGCAGGCTTATTGGTTATGGATATTCTTCAAAATTCTTTCAACTCGCTCTAAAATGTCGGTCTTGATATAGACCGCGATTCGTGTTTCTGAAAGTTTGTTTTCAACTTGTTTTAAATGTTGTTATCAGGGTTAATTAACCAAGGATATTTGACGAGATCTCCGAGGGTTAATTAATTAGGGGTCTTGAGCAGGATTTGTCGAATAAGAGGTTGTGTCCTTGATTGTATTGTGATGATATTCTGTGAATTGGGTCGAGGACCCGTAAAATGTTGAGATGATTGATCTCGTGATGATATTATTTGGATTGGGTCGAGAACCCCGTGAGATGTTGTAATGACTCGCTTGTGACAGTGTTTCATAAATTGGGTCGAGGACCCCGAATAACGTTGTAATGGTTTTCTTGCAAATTATTTTCCACATGCTGGGTCGAGGACCCGAGAGCTTTTGAAGTTATTTTCTAAAAGTATTCCCATTCGATTTTCAAAACCCCAAGACGGCTCGAGTCATTAATAATGTTTTCAAACTATCTTATCAAAATACTTTTCCTTTTCTAAAAATGGATTTTCAAACTAAATTTTTTGACTCCTTGGGCTCGTTTAAAGTTTCATTGGTGTTATTGATTAGTGCATAATTGATCTAAAATTCATGTACAAAATATTCCTTTTTCCGGGAATAATCGTACTGATTTGTGATTAAAAATACAAATTATACAAATATGTCCAAACATGAGCTAAAAATGGTTATTTTACAGATTACTGACATGAAGCATCAAAAAGGACGGAAAACAAGATCAAATCCAACGATGGGAATTTTTCAAGGCAAAACGACCATACAACACAGCGCAAAAAGAACCGTGTTATGTAGGCCGTTTCACATACGGCGCAACAAGGGCCGTGTCTTGGGCCGTTTCACACACGGCCGGCATTTAGCGCCGTGTCCTCGCACGTATTCCGGAAGAGACCGAGTCACCACAAAATGGCGCACAACACGGGGCAAACTGGGCCGTTTTTCATCGCCGTTTTTTAGCAGATGGCATGCAAAAAATAGTCCACTTTTGACCATCTTGTGAACTCAACCACAAAATATTTTTATGGTCAAAAATCTGAAAAATCAAAGACATGGGTGAAGTGTGAACAAAGAATTAATCAAGATATTAGAATAGATATTTTGAATTAAATAATCAATTGTATTCTTGAAAATCACATATAAAAGGACATCTTCATCCATTGCAAAATCAATCTCCTCTTCTTGCAAAAGAAACACTCCTTTCTTTTTAGCAATATATTTTCCTTAGAACTCTCGATTTTAGTTTGTATTTCATTTTCGGTTTGAAGTTTTTCTTTCATTTAGTTTGTAATTGAAAAGTGCTTGATCAATAAGCACTTAGTATTTTACTTAGTATTTTACTTTCAATTTTTGTAAGCTTGTAACCTTTAAACAAGTTTGAAGTTATATTTTGAAGTTTGTTTCTTGCACTATGATTCATCATATTCAAATAAGTTTTATCTATTGTCATTAAGTTCTAGTAATTAAAAGTTTATATATATATATATATTATGTATATCAATTATTTCTATTATAATTTTAGTTTGTATAAACCAATGAGTAGCTAATCTTTCTTCCTAGGGGAAGGGGGATTTCTATTAGGTTATATATTGAGTATTTGATTGATTTACACTATTTTTAGAACTAATTGGTTTAAATAGAGATTGATCATATCCTATTTTTACTAATGAAACCTTCTTGATTGATTGTTGAGTGAATTGAAAACATATCTTTTCAATCTATCAAAAAGATTCGTGTTTCTGAAAGTTTGTTTTCAACTTGTTTTAAATGTTGTTATCAGGGTTAATTAACGAAGGATATTTGACGAGATCTCCGAGGGTTAATTAATTAGGGGTCTTGAGCAGGATTTGTCGAATAAGAGGTTGTGTCCTTGATTGTATTGTGATGATATTCTGTGAATTGGGTTGAGGACCCGTAAAATGTTGAGATGATTGATCTTGTGATGATATTATTTGGATTGGGTCGAGAACCCCGTGAGATGTTGTAATGACTCGCTTGTGACAGTGTTTCATAAATTGGGTCGAGGACCCCGAATAACGTTGTACTGGTTTTCTTGCAAATTATTTTCCACATGCTGGGTCGAGGACCCGAGAGCTTTTGAAGTTATTTTCTAAAAGTATTCCCATTCGATTTTCAAAACCCCAAGACGGCCCGAGTCATTAATAATGTTTTCAAACTATCTTATCAAAATACTTTTCCTTTTATAAAAATGGATTTTCAAACTAAATTTTTTGACTCCTTGGGCTCGTTTAAAGTTTCATTGGTGTTATTGATTAGTGCATAATTGATCTAAAATTCATATACAAAATATTCCTTTTTCCGGGAATAATCGTACTGATTTGTGATTAAAAATACATATTATACAAATATGTCCAAACATGAGCTAAAAATGGTTATTTTACAGATTACTGACATGAAGCATCAATAAGGACGGAAAACAAGATCAAATCCAATGATGGGAATTTTTCAAGGCAAAACGACCATACAACACAGCGCAAAAAGGATCGTGTTATGTAGGCCGTTTCACATACGGCGCAACAAGGGCCGTGTCTTGGGCCGTTTCACACACGGCTGGCATTTAGCGCCGTGTCCTCGCGCGTATTCCGGAAGAGACCGAGTCACCACAAAACGGCGCACAACACGGGGCAAACTGGGCCGTTTTTCATCACCGTTTTTTAGCAGATGGCATGCAAAAAATAGTCCACTTTTGACCATCTTGTGAACTCAACCACAAGATATTTTTATGGTCAAAAATCTAAAAAATCAAAGACATGGGTGAAGTGTGAACAAAGAATTAATCAAGATATTAGAATAGATATTTTGAATTAAATAATCAATTGTATTCTTGAAAACCACATATAAAAGGACATCTTCATCCATTGCAAAATCAATCTCCTCTTCTTGCAAAAGAAACACTCCTTTCTTTTTAGCAATATATTTTCCTTAGAACTCTCAATTTTAGTTTGTATTTCATTTTCGGTTTGAAGTTTTTCTTTCATTTAGTTTGTAATTGAAAAGTGCTTGATCAATAAGCACTTAGTATTTTACTTAGTATTTTACTTTCAATTTTTGTAAGCTTGTAACCTTTAAACAAGTTTGAAGTTATATTTTGAAGTTTGTTTCTTGCACTTTGATTCATCATATTCAAATAAGTTTTATCTATTGTCATTAAGTTCTAGTAATTAAAAGTTTATATATATATTATGTATATCAATTATTTCTATTATAATTTTAGTTTGTATAAACCAATGAGTAGCTAATCTTTCTTCCTAGGGGAAGGGGGATTTCTATTAGGTTATATATTGAGTATTTGATTGATTTACACTATTTTTAGAACTAATTGGTTTAAATAGAGATTGATCATATCCTATTTTTACTAATGAAACCTTCTTGATTGATTGTTGAGTGAATTGAAAACATATCTTTTCAATTTATCAAATGTTAATCTTGTTATCAACATCTTAAGATTGCGAAAGTGGTTAAGACACCTTTGAATACGAAAGTTGTGAGGTGAAAAGTTGATTACTCGATGAACAATCGTTTATCCTAAAAATAATCAAATTAAAGAAATGAAAGGACTAATTGGTTTAAATAGAGATTGATCATATCCTATTTATACTAGTGAAACCTCCTTGATTGATTGTTAAGTGTATTGGAAACACATCTTTTCAATCTATCAAAGTGTTAATCTTGTTATCAACATCTTAAAAAAGCGAAAGTGATTAAGACATCTTTGAATACGAAAGTTATGAGGTGAAAAGTTGATTACTCGATAAATATTCGTTTTTCTTTTATATCCATATAAATCAATTCCTATACTTAATTAAATACCTAATTTAATGAACCCGTAATCCCCTATATTTTATAAATTCCCAACTCATTTTAATTCTATTCATTTTCATTAGTTAAAAATAGTCTAGTTAAAAATAGTCTAATATAAATAGTCTTAGTATAAATAGTCTTAATATAAATAGTGTAGTATAAAAATAGTCTTATTAAAAATAGTCTTATTAAAATAGTCTTATTAAAAATATTTTAAATTAAATTTAAAAATCCAAAAAAAATATATTTTAGAATATTTTAGTATTTACTTCTTGCAATCTATACAAAATATTATACGAAGCCCTGTTGAACAATCCTCGAGAGAATAGACCTTGGTAGAACTTACCACAAACTACTTCTACCTCGTATATATTTGCGAACAACTCAAAAACTCCTATTTTTAGGATAAGTTTTTGACCGATCAAATTTTGGCCCCGTTGCCGGGGATTGTTTTAGGCCAAATATAATTTTTTTGTATATTTTTGTTTATATCTTGTTATTTTATCTTTCTTTATTTCTGCATCTTTTATTCTTCTGTCCGGTCAAGTGGCGGATAACGGTACTCCGTGACTATCAAAGTCGGATTTTTCAGTTTCCCACAACAACTAATATTTGTTAATATTTTCTCTTTTTATTTTATTTTTTTTTATCATGGAAGAAACTTTGAGTAGTAAAGATTTCCCTTTCTTAGCAAAAAAGTCATTTTAAAAATTTACAAGACAAGACTTGAAAGGATGAAGTTTCTTATGAATAAAAGCATACCTTTTGACATTAGATTCATTATTGAAGCAAAAGTGAGAATAGCAGGTGAATTCATGGAAACACCTACTAGATTTTTACCAGGGTTTGGAAAAAGTTCATATGCAAAGAAACGACGAGCAAAGATAATAGCCGTTTGCTATAAATGTGCTAGATGGAACTGTAATTTAAAATGTCGATCTTTAGGAATTCCATCTACAAACAGAGAAGATAAAATTCAGTTCATTAAGGATGGTCTGAATAAAGAGAATTTAGATAATATCGAAATTTCTCTTGACACGCATCCTAGTGGACTCGTACATTACGGAATTCGATGTTGTAACACCCCCAGGATATCCGAGGTATATTACAGCGCCGTGAATCCCTATATGGGACCCACCAGGCTGAACAGCATCATGCACAACGACTCACAGAAACGATAAAATAACACCACGTCATAAAGACACAAAACAGAACAATCCACCCGGTTCAACCGGTCAATATAACATCATCGTCCAACCCAACATAATAAGCAACAATACAATCCAAACGAACAAAAACCCCTTAAGTACTCGAGTACAACTATTAGTTCAAAAACCACAAAAGACAAAAAGGTAAAAGACTCTAAAACATCACTCGTGCACCATCATCACGCACGACCATCATCCGTAATCTTGGTCCAGCCATTGCCTCGATGAACTCCGACTGAAATTCATAAAACGAATTTCCCCAAAACGGGTCCCCAGAGGGGTTAGCAATTACGCTAGTACAAGTAACCAAATGAACATTTTACATCTTACACATATAGTAATGCATGCCATCAAGAAATCATAATTGCCAAAACGCTCATTTCCGGAAATGCCAATATCAAACCACATTTGTAAAAATGCACCACAATTAACCGCGGACCCACAGCTTCGTGGATCCCTGCCGAGACCCCGTCGGATCTAACCCACAGTGGTTAAAAGCAAGCTCGCGGTCCACAGCTTCGTGGAACCCTACCGAGACCCCTTCGAGTCTAACCCGTAGTGAGCATACACACACACACAATTTCTCATACAAAACTACTACGTCAAGATTGTAAGTTCATAAGGATACTTGCCTCGATTAATTAGACGATGACACGAACGGAACGGAAGAGTTGAACACGACCGCAAGGAACCGGCGGAAATGAACCTAACGATTCGAATAGCACAATCACAACCATTTCTAAACGAGTACGGAAATGGAATACACCCGGAAACCCGCCTACGATTCATGTATATTCGTATACAAACAACAACGAGGGCGGACCACAACCGAACCCTCTCGATTCCAAAAAAAATCACGAAATATACCATGAATCCGTAGGGAAACTAAGAATACCAACAAGAATAATCATATTCATCATGAATCCATCAACGAAACGGAAAGAATCGGACAAAACCCCAAAATCCCCAATTATCCAAAAAGGTAGGGTTTCAAGAGATATTACCTTGAGTGATTCAAGTGTTAAGATCCGTAGAACACGCGTTAGATTGATTATCCGAGCCTCACAACCGAAAAGAAATGATGAAAATCGACCCCCGGATGAAGAACTCTCTCCCTCTCTATCTCTCTCTCTCGCGACTCGGTGGAAAAAATGGGAAAGAATGAGCTGTTCACGCTCAAAACCACATTTATAGTGCAACACAGCAGAACCTATCGGCCGGCCTATCGGCCGATAGGCCCAACCGATACCCCTACGGGATGCCGGCAGTAGAGTCTATCGACCCCCTTTTTCGGCCGAAAGGCTACTGGAAGTTCGAAGGTGAAGAAGTTTACATATCGGCCGGCCTATCGGCCGATAGGCCCAACCGATATCCATACAGAGTGCCGGCAGTAGAGTCTATCGACCCCCCCTATCGGCCGAAAGGCTCCTGGGAGTGTTTGGCCAAAAACTGAAACGACCATAACTCTCTCGTCCGGACTCCGATTGACTCACCGTTTGAACCATTGGAAAGCTAATTCGATGTTCTATAATATTGCAAAGATTTATAATTTTTGGAGTCACCAAAAATTAATGATGATCTAACAAAGTCGAACTCATGCGAGGAAAGTTGAAACAACGAACAATAACGAGAGTACAATTCAACAATTGACAGGAAGGACATACTGAAAGATACATGTGGGTCACTATGACCGAGAAATATACCCAAAAATGAAAATACAAGGGAAAGAAAAATACCGGATATTACATTCTACCCCTCTAAAAATAAGTTTCGTCCCGAAACTTAAGAAACGAACAATTCCGGGTACCTAGCACGCATGCTATCCTCGGTTTCCCAAGTTGCCTCCTCGACACCGTGTCTCGACCACTGAACTTTGACCAAAGGGATGGTCTTATGCCTCAGTCGTTTCTCACGATGCTCCAAAATCTTCAAAGGACGCTCCTCAAAAGTAATATCTTCAGCAATATCAACCTCGCCATAATCGATGACGTGACCATGATCCTAACATATTTCCTCAATCGGGAAACATGAAAAATGCTATGAACATGACTCAAGGCTGGAGGTAACGCCAAACGGTACGCTAATTCACCGACTCGCTCGAGAATCTCAAAGGGTCCAATAAATCTCGGGCTCAGCCTTTCCTTTCTTCCCAAAACGAAAAACTCCTTCGTCGGCGACACCTTTAGCAAAACGTGGTCTCCCACCTCGAATTCCAAAGGTCGACGACGGACGCCGGCATATGATTTACGCCGACTCGCGCCAACATCCGTTCTCGAATTAACTCTATCTTCCGCCTCGTCTCTAAAACGACATCCGGCTCGGTCCCGACTAAATCGGACGCCTCATTCCAACAAATCGGCGATCGACATCGTCGCCCATAAAGTGCCTCATACGGTGCCATCCGAATCGACGCGTGCCAACTATTGTTGTACGTGAATTCGATCAATGGCAAATGCTCCTCCCAGTCACTACTCCAATCGAGGGCACAAGCACGCAACATGTCCTCGAATGTCTGGATAGTGCGTTCCGACTGTCCATCTGACTGGGGATGAAAAGAGGTACTCAAACGCAACCGGGTACCTAACGCCTTATGCACCGCCTGCCAGAAGTGCGATACAAAACGGCCGTCACGATCCGAAACAATAGACTTCGGAGTACCGTGAAGTCTCACGATCTGCGCAATAAACACACGAGCTAACTTCTCCGGCCCCAAGTGTCCTTGATGCCCAGAAAATGTGCCGACTTGGTCAGGCGATCAACAATCACCCATACCATATTCATGCCCGACCTCGATCTCGGCAAACTCGTAACGAAATCCATCGATATATCTTCCCATTTCCATTCCGGAACGGGAAGTGACTGCAATAACCCAGCCGGTCGCTGATGCTCGATTTTGACCTGCTGGCAAGTCAAACATCTCGCCACAAACTGTGCGACTTCCTCCTTCATATCATTCCACCGAAGTTCCTCCTCGTGTCCTTGTACATCTTACTCGTATCAGGATGAACGGAATAAGGTGTAGCATGGGCCTCCCGTAAAATACTCGCCTCAACTCGAGTCGTTCGGCACACAAAGCCGACTGAATCTCAAAACGCCATCCTAGAGAATCACAACCCCAGGTTTCTTTCCTTTAATACCGTTCTATCGGATTTGAGTAATCATCGGATCCTCTAATTGCTTCAGTTTATTTTCCTCGATCAAGGACGACGAAATTTCTAAGGCACAAAGTTGCCCAACAGATCCAGCAAAGAAACCTCAACATCTAACCCGATCAAAGCCCGCCGAAGCTCATACTGAGGCGTAAGGACCTCAAGCTTTCGCTACGCTATCGGTTTCCGACTCAAGGCGTCGGACACGACATTCTCCTTACCCGGATGATAAAGGATTTCGAGGTCGTAATCCTTAATCAACTCTAACCACCTCCTCTCGCCTCATATTCAACTCTCGCCGAGTAAATATGTACTTGACTTTTATGATCGGTAAAAATCGACATGCAGAGCCGAAAAGATAGTGACGCCAAATCTTGAGTGCAAAGACAACCGCCGCTAACTCCAAATCGTGAGTAGGTAGTTAAGCTCATACGCCTCAACTGTCTCGACGCATAGGCAATGGTCTTGCCGTGGCCGCATCAATACGCACCCAAGACCCCGACCCAAGCATCGCTAAAAACGGCGAAACCCTCGTTGCCACATGGCAATGCCAAAACCGGGCTGAAGTCAACCGCTTCTTCAGCTCCTCAAAACTCGATCGCCTCTCATCGGTCCGCATTTAACTTCTCGGATTTACGGAGCAATCAGGTAAGTGGTCGAGCTAGTTTTGAGAAACCTCACGAACCTACGGTAGTAGCCACCAAACCCAAGAAACTACGGACCTCCTTCACATTTGTGGCGATGCCCAATCCAACACCGCCTCAATTTTCATGGATCTACTCGAACTCCCTACCGAAATCACGTGGCCCAAAAACATCACTTCTTTCAACGAACTCACATTTCGAGAACTTCGCATAGAGTTGCTCGGCCCTCAAAATGTCTAACACTATCCGCAAATGATGGGCATGCTCCTCCTCGTTCCTCGAGTAAATAAGAATATCGTCAATGAAGACGACGACACACCTATCCAAATACTCGATAAAGACTTTGTTCATCAACTGCATGAATACCGCCGGCGCGTTAGTTAACCCGAAAGGCATAACTACAAACTCATAATGTCCGTATCTCGTCCGAAAAGCCGCTGCACGTCGACTCCCTCACCCGGAGCTGATAGTACCCCGATCTCAAATCAATCTTCGAGAATACCGCAGCTCCCTGCAACTGGTCGAACAAGTCGTCAATCCTCGGCAAAGGATACTTGTTCTTGATGGTCACCTTGTTTAGTTCGCGATAGTCGATACACAAACGTAGCGAACCATCCTTCTTCCGCACAAACAGGACCGGTGCGCCCCAAGGCGAGGCGCTCGGTCGAACATACCCCGACTCAAGAAGCTCACCCAATCGCTTCTTCAACTCGGACATCTCTCAAGGTGCCATGCGATAGGGCGCCTTTGAGATAGGCCGCACCCGGCTCTAACTCTATAGTGAACTCGACCTCTCGGTCCGGTGGTAATCCCAGAACTCGTCAGAAAACATCAGAAATTCATTAACGATTGGAATCGACGAAAGCTCGACTCCACCACTCTCCGCCTTCAAGGCATAGCACCAATAACCAGTACACCCCTTTCGCAGGAGACTCATCGCCTTCAAGGCATTAATAACGAATTTCTGGTTTCCCTCTTTCGCCCCGCGAAAGAGTGCTCGGTGCCGTCCTCGGCTAACATAGTGATGATCCTCGTGCGGTAGTTCATGATCGCACCATGCCGCTCGAGCCAATCATCACCAAGAATCAAATCCTCACCCTCGATACTCACAACAATAAGATTAGAGGGCCAAGTCCTCTCACAAATAAGTACAGAGTAGTCTCGAACCTCCTGATCACCAACGATCCTATCGCCGCTAGGAAGCTTAACGATGAAGGGTTCACAAGGCGTCAAACGGTCGAGACTCAAACGACGCACACAATCCAGAGATATGAACGAATGCGTAGCACCGGAATCGAAAAGCACACTGACAGATGAGAAAGAATATAAATGGTACTGCCGCCACGGTAGCCGGATCATCGGCTCTCCGCATCTCATAGACACGCGGATGGGCGGAGCCGACACCGAAGCTCCCCTTAGAGGGTCGACTCACCTCTCCCCGACTAGTACTCGGAGACCGAGGAGCAAACGATCTCGATTCACACTTGGTTCCCTAGGCGCTGGAATGGAAGCCCGGCACCAAGAATTTTCTCTCTCGGCACGTAGCCTTGTGGCCCTACTGCCACACTGACACACGCCGAAAGGGTTCGGACAAACACGACCGATGTGGCCCGTCGACCACAATTGAAACACTTCGCATCACGAAAAGGAGCACCGTAGTTCCACGAGGACCCCCAATAACGAGCCGACCACCGCCGGCGGAAGTTAGCAGATTGGGATCTCGCCGACCCCCACTCTTGTGGCCCGAAAAGTTCCCAACGGACTTCGCTTCTTACTCGCGGGCCGCCTCACTCGCCGTCACCGACATATCATACGCAAGGGCCCTACTCGATAATCCTTCAATGTAGTGCATACGAGCCCCGACATGTAGTCCCGAATCGGCAACTTCATCCGTCTCGAGAAATGGAAAATCTTGTCACTCTCCTCGACAACTTGGGTCTTCACATAACCCAACTCTTTGTTAAAATCAGCAATGGCTTGAGCTACGGGATATCCCGTGGTTGAGCATCATAAAAGCATGTACCCGAGCTCATCTGATCGCCACAGCAATATTCGGTCTCCATCAACTCTTGAAACTCAGCCCACGGCAAAGATGGTCTTTGGGCCCAACGGCCTCCCACCACCCGTAAGGCCCCCGGTGAGAAAATATTGAGCAATAGGGACTCTACGGTCCTCGGGACAGCTTAGTGGCAACGAAGACCTTAGACATCTCCTTGATCCACCCTTCCTGCCCAATCGGGTCCAAGCTCCCAAACCGAGGAGGATGCATCTTGATGACATCTTGGAGCCAACGGTCCGCTCCGCCCGATTAGCATGGGCTTGATCTCGGTTCGAACCGCCCGAGCTATCGCCGCCATTTGGTTCACCATCTCTGCATAACGGCCGCAATACCAAGATCGGCACGCTCCGAGAAGAAGCATGGCTATGACGGCCGCTTGCCGGCTCCTCAAGATCGTGACGTGGCCGCCCACCGGCCGCCCCACGCCCCGGCCGCGTCCACGACCACGACCGCGACCACGACCTCTTCCAAGATCCATACCGGAGTTAAATAAGTAGCAAAAGCCATACGAGGATCAAGACAAGAAAAGAACAATCACAAGTCGAGAATCAAGGGTACGATACAAGGAATTAATGAACAGAGGAAAGAAAACTTACTACACCGGTAGTACCTAATCATGGCAACGTGACGATGATGTGCAAAACCAAACACCACAAGACCCAATAAACCAACAAGCCTAGGTATCCATAAACCTAGTGCTCGATACCATTTTCTCGTAACACCCCGTGATATCCGAGGTATATTACAGCCGTGAATCCCTATATGGGACCCACCAGCCGAACAAAGATCATGCACAACGACTCACGTAAACGATAAAATAACACCACGTCATAAAGACACAAAATGTAACAATCCACCCGGTTCAACCGGTAAATATAACATCATCGTCCAACCCAACATAATAAGCAACAATACAATCCAAACGAACAAAAACCCCTTAAGTACTCGAGTACAACTATTAGTTCAAAAACCACAAAAGACAAAAAGGTAAAAGACTCTAAAACATCACTGGCACCATCATCACGCACGACCATCATCCGTATCGTCCAAAGCGCTCGTCTCGATGAACCCGACCGAAATTCATAAAACGAATTTCCCAAAACGGGTCCCCAGAGGGGTTAGCAATTACGCTAGTACAAGTAACCAAATGAACATTTTACATCTTACACATATAGTAATGCATGCCATCAAGAAATCATAATTGCCAAAACGCTCATTTCCGGAAATGCCAATATCAAACCACATTTGTAAAAATGCACCACAATTAACCGCGGACCCACAGCTTCGTGGATCCCTGCCGAGACCCCGTCGGATCTAACCCACAGTGGTTAAAAGCAAGCTCGCGGTCCACAGCTTCGTGGAACCCTACCGAGACCCCGTCGAGTCTAACCCGTAGTGAGCATACACACACACAATTTCTCATACAAAACTACTACGTCAAGATTGTAAGTTCATAAGGATACTTGCCTCGATTAATTAGACGATGACACGAACGGAACGGAAGAGTTGAACACGACCGCAAGGAACCGGCGGAAATGAACCTAACGATTCGAATAGCACAATCACAACCATTTCTAAACGAGTACGGAAATGGAATACACCCGGAAACCCGCCTACGATTCATGTATATTCGTATACAAACAACAACGAGGGCGGACCACAACCGAACCCTCTCGATTCCAAAAAAATCACGAAATATACCATGAATCCGTAGGGAAACTAAGAATACCAACAAGAATAATCATATTCATCATGAATCCATCAACGAAACGGAAAGAATCGGACAAAACCCCAAAATCCCCAATTATCCAAAAAGGTAGGGTTTCAAGAGATATTACCTTGAGTGATTCAAGTGTTAAGATCCGTAGAACACGCGTTAGATTGATTATCCGAGCCTCACAACCGAAAAGAAATGATGAAAATCGACCCCCGGATGAAGAACTCTCTCCCTCTCTATCTCTCTCTCTCGCGACTCGGTGGAAAAAATGGGAAAGAATGAGCTGTTCACGCTCAAAACCACATTTATAGTGCAACACAGCAGAACCTATCGGCCGGCCTATCGGCCGATAGGCCCAACCGATACCCCTACGGATGCCGGCAGAGAGTCTATCGACCCCCTTTTTCGGCCGAAAGGCTACCGGAAGTTCGAAGGTGAAGAAGTTTACATATCGGCCGGCCTATCGGCCGATAGGCCCAACCGATATCCATACAGAGTGCCGGCAGAGAGTCTATCGACTTCCTATCGGCCGAAAGGCTCCCGGGAGTGTTCGCCAAAATCAAACGACCATAACTCTCTCGTCCGGACTCCGATTGACTCACCGTTTGAACCATTGGAAAGCTAATTCGATGTTCTATAATATTGCAAAGATTTATAATTTTTGGAGTCACCAAAAATTAATGATGATCTAACAAAGTCGAACTCATGCGAGGAAAGTTGAAACAACGAACAATAACGAGAGTACAATTCAACAATTGACAGGAAGGACATACTGAAAGATACATGTGGGTCACTATGACCGAGAAATATACCCAAAAATGAAAATACAAGGGAAAGAAAAATACCGGATATTACAGATGTTTGTGGAATAAATTCAAACCAGAATATAAACAACGTCTTGGGAATCTGACGTTAAAAGACCCTGTTTGCCAATTTGTAAGAAAATTGGATGGGAAGCTTCTTCCCGACTCATAGAAGGCGTTTAAGCCGTTTCTGAACGTAAAATCAGAGGAAGATGTGAGCCACAATCACAACTACTGTACATACACGTGAGTATCTTTTATTTTTGTCGTATGGTGAGATTTTCTGAATAAAAAAATGTGATACGCGATAAATGCATTCATTATTCTATTGAGTAGTTGAAGCGCAATCAACGCAATCACAAACTTGTTAAACAATTTTTCCTCATTTTTCTTCTATAAATAAACATTGTGCCTGTTTCTTTTATCCATCCCTCAAACTTGTACTTTTTTTTTTCCTTTTTCTCTCAAATAAATTTCTTTTCAAAAATGGAATCATCATCTTCCACAAAAAGATTTAACTCAGCCTGCATTTTTGGTGGAGCTAGTTATGGAAAAGATGCATGCTTTACTGAAGCAGCACACAACTTGGGTCGTACTTTAGGAGAAAAATGCATTCATGTAGTTTATGGAGGAGGAAGTCTAGGATTAATGGGACGAGCTGTTGCTTCTGCCTATATGGAAGGAGTAAGAGTGTTGGGAATAATTCCAAAACCTCTGCCTGAAAGTAAGAGTTTAGATCTGTAAATATGCAAGATCGCATAACTCACATGATAAATAATTCTGGCGCCTTTATCACCCTTCCCGGTGGTTTTGGCACCCTTGAGGAACTTTTTCATGTGGTTACCAGATCCCAGCTAAATATTCATCAAAAACCAATAGGTCTGCTTAATGTCAATGGTTTCTTTGATGGTTTACTATCTTTCATCGACTACTCTGCTGAAAAAGGTTTTATTTCCGAGCGTGCTAAACGAATCATAGTCGTTGCAACAATACCAGAAGAGCTAATAAAAAAACTCATTGAATTTGTTCCTCAACCAGATCCAGCTCTAGCTAATATTGTCTGGATGGAAGATCTCACCGTGAGAAAACGAAAAGTGGATTCATTCCTCTCCCTTTGATACCCCATATCAGACCTCTTGTTATTTTTACTTTCTGTCGTGTGTAAAAATCATGCTAAATGATGGCAGCTTAAGGAGTTTCGTTTTGATCTCTTGACGCGCATCTATTCGCGATTTATGTATTGTTATTTTTATTGCCGTATTTTTTTTTGTTTTTAATAAAAGCATTGATGGCAGCGTAAGGGGACTCTTCGGACTTTCCTGAAGTGCATCTTAAAAATTGTGTTATACTTCCGGGTATATTTTTGTTGTTGTTGTTTGCCTCATATATTTTTTCATGCAAATCCAAAAAGGCATAGCTCAAGCATCAATTTTCATAAGAGGGAGTATTTTTTTTCTTGCTTTTTATTATTATTTTTTTTAAAACCGAGGACAGTTCATTTTTCAAGTTTGGGGATGGTGTGTTTTGACTCTTTTGGTGTGTTTGGTATTTTGGTGTGTTTAGCTTTGATTATTGTGGTGTGATTTGATTATTTTTGTTATTTGGCTTTGATTATATATATATATATATATTGTTTATTTGTAAGATTTCTATATCTGGCCATAACACCAATAATTTAGCTATATATAAATTTCAAAATTCGTTTTAACCGGTAAAAAAAATTGTATAATCCAGAATTTTTGAGCCTTAATCTATCTTTCCAAGCCTTGTAATTATCATTTAAAATCGAGTCATCCGTTACCTTGAGAAAAGAAGAATAAGTCGGTTGATGAAAAACAGAACTGAAATTTACTTAATTTGAGGAGTTTTTGATTTTTCATGCTTATCTAAAAAAACGATTTTTCTGCAAAAATTCTATATCACCTAAAAAGGCCTAAAAAAAGAGATGGAGAATGTGTTGGTAAAAAGAGTTACACGTTAGCAAATAACGGTGTGAAAGCTATTACCTAAAAAAAGAGATGGATAATGTGTTGGTGAAAAGAGCTACACGTTAGCAAATAACGGTGTGAAAGCTATCACCTAAAAAAAAGATGAAAAATGTGTGGGTGAAAAGAGCTACACGTTAGCAAATAACGGTGTGAAAGCTATCACCTACTAGTTCGAGTTATTAAGTCTATAAAAGGAATGTAGATTATGAGCAGATTTAACTTAATTAGTGGCTGATTTTCAATACACTCAATTTCGTGAACAATCACAATATTTGATGACGCCGATGAAATTCTTCTTCATATTGAGTCAAAAAATAAATGAGTGATCGAGAGCAGCCTTTAAAGGGACTTGTGTGTGTCATGAGTGGGAAAGAAATAATCAATCTTTTGAAGGGTAACCTTGTATTTTGGAATTACAAAAAAATAAAACCGTGCTTTAACTTCAAAATTATTTGTAGATTTATTTTGGAACTTGATTTATTTCTATCTACTGTATAGAGTTGGTTGTTGTGTAGATGGCATTTTGATCTCTTTTTTTCTTTATATATATAAGTATTGTTCTTAATTTGTCTATGTATTATTTTAATTTGTGTCTTACATTTTTTTTCCCTTATTTTATTTTGAGTATGAATAATAAAGAGTCTTGTTCGGGACTAGCAAGAATTTAAGTGTGGGGTATTTGATTAGTGCATAATTGATCTAAAATTCATATACAAAATATTCCTTTTTCCGGGCATAATCGTACTGATTTGTGATTAAAAATACATATTTTACAAATATGTCCAAACATGAGCTAAAAATAGTTATTTTACAGATTACTGACATGAAGCATCAAAAAGGACGGAAAACAGATCAAATCCAAGGACGAGAATTTTGCAAGGCAAAACGAACATACAACATGGCGCAAAAAGGACCGTGTTATGTAGGCCGTTTCACATACGGCGCAACAAGGGCCGTGTCTTGGGCCGTTTCACACACGGCCGACATTTAGCGCCGTGTCCTCGCGCGTATTCCGGAAGAGACCGAGTCACCACAAAACGGCGCACAACACGGGGCAAACTGGGTCGTTTTTCATCGCCGTTTTTTAGCAGATGCCATGCAAAAATAGTCCACTTTTGACCATCTTGTGAACTCAACCACAAGATATTTTTATGGTCAAAAATCTGAAAAATCAAAGACATGGGTGAAGTGTGAACAAAGAATTAATCAAGATATTACAATAGATATTTTGAATTAAATAATTAATTGTATTCTTGAAAATCACCTATAAAAGGACATCTTCATCCATTGCAAAATCAATCTCCCCTTCTTGCAAAAGAAACACTCCTTTCTTTTTAGCAATATATTTTCCTTAGAACTCTCAATTTTAGTTTGTATTTCATTTTCGGTTTGAAGTTTTTCTTTCATTTAGTTTGTAATTGAAAAGTTCTTGATCAATAAGCACTTAGTATTTTACTTAATATTTTACTTTCAATTTTAGTAAGCTTGTAACCTTTAAACAAGTTTGAAGTTATATTTTGAAGTTTGTTTCTTGCACTTTTATTCATCATATTCAAATAAGTTTTATCTATTGTCATTAAGTTCTAGTAATTAAAAGTTTATATATATATATATATATATTATGTATATTATGTATATCAATTATTTCTATTATAATTTTAGTTTGTATAAACCAATGAGTAGCTAATCTTTCTTCCTAGGGGAAGAGGGATTTCTATTAGGTTATATATTGAGTATTTGATTGATTTACACTATTTTTAGGACTAACTGGTTTAAATAGAGATTGATCATATCCTATTTTTACTAATGAAACCTTCTTGATTGATTGTAGAGTGAATTGGAAACATATCTTTTCAATCTATCAAATGTTAATCTTGTTATCAACATCTTAAGATTGCGAAAGTGGTTAAGACACCTTTGAATACGAAAGTTGTGAGGTGAAAAGTTGATTACTCGATGAACAATCGTTTATCCTAAAAATAGTCAAGTTAAAGAAATGAAAGGACTAATTGGTTTAAATAGAGATTGATCATATCCTATTTCTACTAGTGAAACCTCCTTAATTGATTTTTAAGTGTATTTGAAACACATCTTTTCAATCTATCAAATTGTTAATCTTGTTATCAACATCTTAAAAAAGCGAAAGACATCTTTGAATACGAAAGTTATGAGGTGAAAAGTTGATTACTCGATAAATATTCGTTTTTCTTTTATATCCATATAAATCAATTCCTATACTTAATTAAATACCTAATTTAATGAAGTCGTAATCCCCTAAATTTTATAAATTCCCAACTCATTTTAATTCTATTCATTTTCACTAGTTAAAAATAGTCTACTATAAATAGTCTAGTTAAAAATAGTCTAATATAAATAGTCTAGTATAAATAGTCTTAGTATAAATAGTCTTAATATAAATAGTGTAGTATAAAAATAGTCTTATTAAAAATAGTCTTATTAAAATAGTCTTATTAAAAATAGTTTAAATTAAATTTAAAAACCCAAAAAAAATATATTTTAGAATATTTTAGTATTTACTTCTTGCAATCTATACAAAATATTATACGAAGCCCTGTTGAACAATCCTCGAGAGAATAGACCTTGGTAGAACTTACCACAAACTACTTCTACCTCGTATATATTTGTGAGCGACTCAAAAACTCCTATTTTTAGGATAAGTTTTTTACCGATCAATTATATTCCGTAAAGAGAATATGACTATGTGATTATCTTTCACCTTGTGTATGCGAGTGCTATTCTGTGTTGACTATGGGAATGTATGGTTTATGTTAAGGCTTCACGGCTGTTGAGTTTTGTGTTGTTATTATTCGTATATCTTGTATATTATGTACTTGCACTAGCAAAATTCCAGTTTGCTAACCCCCAAGTTTTGGGAGGTGGGTGCCTGTTATGCGCTCAGGTTTTGGCAGCTCGGGAGCAGTCACGGGATTGGCTTGGAAGGAGATGGAAGACGACGATGCTAATCACATAAGAGTCAGAGTCTTTTTCTTTTGTTTCATTTTGGTTGGTATTTCTCTTTCGATCGAGTATCCACCCTTGCATGGGTGTAGTTTCCATTCATTAAATTGAGTTGTCATTCCTTTCTGCGTTCAAGTTTATTATTGTCATTGAAATGTGAATGTCGTTAGTTTCTGAATTGGTTAATGACCTTGTCGGTCTGCTTTGTAATTATTTTGACCCCGGTTGGTCAATCATTGAGTAGTCCTTTGGAGTTTAGCCTGGTAGATTCTTGTGATAAGGGTCTACGGCATGTAACATTCCCGGTCGGATTCTGGGGGTGTTACAGATATGGTATCAGAGCCAGGTTTGCGAAAAACCTAGGCCGTTGGGTCAAGTCCATGTCCGGTGTAAGTCGCGCACATCAGAGTTGTGATTAGTATCGTGGTTCCGACATCATCTTTGTAATACCCGAGATTTCTGTTATGTAATTGGAACTTGTTATATTGTAAGGATTGTACTTTTGTCTGAGTACTATTCTCCGTATTTCATAATCCGATGTTGTCGAGCATATAATTTCGTGTATGTGATTTAAAGGTTGAAATTATGTGCATGTAGCGCACGCTACAGGCTAAGGGTAGCGTACGCTAGCATGGCTTCATAGCGCACGCTACCGAGTGTATTTAACGCACGCTATGCGTGGTCAGATTGATCGAGACGTGCGGTAGGTGAGATCTGGCCGGGGGACCCCCTGTCGGATCGTGTCGGATGTACCTGGACGTCGGGAAAAGCCGAGTCAACGCCTTAGCGCACGCTACAGGTATATGCGTAGCGCACGCTAAGTGCCGAGTACAGTTTAGACTGTGAGACGTTAGCGCACGCTACGAACAGGGTCTAGCGCGCGCTAATAGCCATTTATTATAAATAGGACAGCATCCTATTCGTGATTTCAGTTCCTTCTCCTCCCACAACCCGAACTTGACACTTAGAACATAACTCCCTTCGTCCTAAACACTTCGTATCAACCTCCTAGTTCGAGATTGAAGATCATACATCATTGGAGATTGGTGTTCAAGCCTTCGGTGTTGGATTGCTTCATTTCATCCGTGTTCTTCACTACTTTGAGGTAGGTGATTCTTCACCAATGATTAGTAATGTTCCTAAGGAAGTTTGAATCATGTTTGGATAGCAAGTATTTCGTTTATAATCGGTCAGCACATGTTAGAAGGATACTTTTGACGTATCGGTACTAGATGTCGCATGAACCTTTGAACCATCTTATTATAAGGACTCCTAAGCATGTTCAAATCGATTTATGATCAAGTAAACGGATATTACCCAGTTGATACGTTGTATACGTTGGAATCATGTGTTTTGGAACGTAAGACGATGGAACTTAGATTATTTCTTGAAGATCGTAGAGGAATTGTGATATTGAGATAACTATCCGTATATTGGTATTTCATAATCATAAATCTTCCAGAAACCTTATTAGCATGATATGCCCGAGGATAACTTGTATTATCACGGTAGAATTCATGAGTTCATCACCATTCAACCCAGTTTTCGGTTTGCAGTATTCTGCCATGCAAGGTTAGCGCACGCTAACATGTGTGAGTTAACGTGCGCTATCGGGTTCGATTCGCCCAAACGTGACGTAGCGTACGTTATGGGACCAAATGAGTCGATCACACCCGTGGCTAGCGCACACTAGTCTTATACGATAGCGTATGCTAACAGCCCGTCTTAGCGCACGTTACGTAGAGTACGTAGCGCGCGCTAAGCAATCCAGACAGATTGTTTAGTTTGAGCTTTTCGGCCGTAGGCCGAATTGTTAGGCCATTGTTCGACTTGAGATGATTTGTATATCGTTCCTTTTGTTAAGGTTCGAGCTTGTTACATTGATCGGAGGAGGCGGCCTGCGAGTGCGTCGAGAGCATTGAAGTATATCGTTCTTGCCATCTTCGAGGCAAGTACCGTGATATGTTAATATCGGTATTTTTGGAGCATGCGTATGATTATTCATGTTGTTGAACATGATATTTATTTCGTTGATTTTTCATGATATTCGTCATATAGTGTTTATATGTTCATGTTGATGAGCATAATGATTTGGCATATGTGTATGCATGAGTTGTGTTTGTATACGTTGTACGATCTATGCTGAGGGCGCTGGATCGGATGTCCACCTCGTGTTGGTCCGACGGGATCATCTTGGGATCTAGGCTGAGGGCGCTGGATCATTGGACGGGATATTTCCACCTCGTGTTGGTCCGACGGGATCATCTTGGGATCTATGCTGAGGGCGCTGGATCATTGGAATACCCATGCTGTGTAATGGAATCTTGTAGATTCGCATTGTCGGATTCCGGTAGCGGAAGTCCGTGTGGTGTATCTTGTTATGTAGTGTTGATGCATATTCGAATTGTTTAAAATGATACTTGTACTAGCATCGTTTTGCTAACCCCTTCGGGGGTGGACATTTGTTTTGATGTTCAGGTAGCCAGGAGCAGGGAAACAAACACAAGACGACGTGACGACGAAGGGGTTCAGTGATGTTTATTGTTATTGGAGATTTGTCGTCTTGGTTTGGTTTCTGTACTTGAGTACGCGTGTCCTTTTGATATTAATTCGATATGGTTGTATTAATTACCCGTTGAACCAGTTGTACGTTTTCATAAACTTGAATTTTCGCAGTGTTGATGTCTTATATTTACTTTCCTTTTTAATTAGCCTTGTAAATCCTTACTTAAAGGGTTTACGGCGCTGTAATTATTCCGAATATCTCGGGGTGTTACAGAATATGGTATCGGAGCTAAGATTCATGGATATCTTGGCAGTCGGGTTTTATTTGGGTCTGTTTACGTTATTTGATTTACGGGTCGTTTGTAACATCACTGTTCAGCCGAAGTCGTCATGTGGACCGTGGTTGTAAGTCTCTTAATCTCTTATACTACCGTTTTATTTAATTACTGCTTTGTGAGTATTGACGGACCTTATTTCAAAAATTTTGTTCTGTATATTGAGAAATTACGTTTACAGTATGTTGAGAGGAGGACGTGGACGCGGACGCGGTCGGGGACGCGGACGTGGTAACATGAGACATGAGGATTCCGCAACTACCCCAGAAATATCGGCTAGTCGAACTGATTCCCATTCTGGAGGGCAGCAAGGATCAGCGAATGATGACGCAAATCCTAACATGCCAGGAGTGCTTCAACAGGTGGTGGCGCAGATAAACCAGTTCGCTCAGGTCGTTGATCGCATGCAGACGGCGATGGGACAGCAGCACCACGAGGATAACCGGGGAGACAGATGGCTTGCTGAAGTGGTTAAATTGCACCCGCCAAAATTTGACGGATCTGCTGAGGCACTTACTTGGGATCACTGGCTCAAGGAGTTGGAGAAGATATTCGCGGGTCTTAACTGTCCCGAGGACCGGAAGGTTCCCATTGCCCAGTATTTTCTGACTGGGGAGGCCTTTGATTGGTGGGAGGCTATTCGACCCGAGAATCATAATGCGGATTGGACGGAATTCAAACAAATGATGGAAGCACAGTATTGTCCTCGTCCAGTTAGAGAGGCGAAGATCCGAGAGTTTTTCTCACCACAGAGTTCGGAGGCATTTGTGACAGATATAATTAAAGCTTTTAATCATCAGCTGACTTGTGTGCGACACTTGGTCAGGACGGAGGCAGAAAAGATTTTTCATTTTGATATGAGGATGAAACCGGAGATTCAGCAATACATGTCCGGATTCGAGTGTACTGCGTTGCGACAGTATCAAGACAAAGCGCTGGCCTACGACATGAAAGAGGCGGCGGTGGAGAAATCAGTAGAGGCAAAGAAGCAGAAGGTGACCGGCGGCTTTGCAGAAAACAAGAGTGGTGGGGCCCGCAAGGGCCAGTCTTCCTTTTACTCGGCTAGGAAACCTCCACATCCTTCTAGAGGCGGAAAGAAGTTCCGGGCAACATCAGCAGTTTCGGACGCATCAAAGAAATGCTACAATTGTGGTCGAGCAGGACATATTCGACGTGATTGCCCCGCATCTTCTATGACTTGTT
This sequence comes from Orobanche coerulescens, assembly GCA_033398695.1. NCBI lineage: Eukaryota > Viridiplantae > Streptophyta > Magnoliopsida > Lamiales > Orobanchaceae > Orobanche > Orobanche coerulescens. Next base: position 141,210,867 of record CM065805.1, on the reverse strand, counting down.
ACGATTGTGGGCAAGAAGGGCACCGTGCGGCCTTCTGTGGAGCCGCTACTAGATCTTTTGGTACCCGCACTCCAGCACCAGTTCCTAAGGAGATAAGTGTGAACCAGACACAGCAGAGTGGATTTTAGCAGTAGAACATTGGGAAGAGAGAGACATCCAGTGCTGGGTCCGTTCCTCCGCGCCTGTACGAAATGAGGAGATCTGACGATCAGAACACTGCTGTTGCATCAGGTACGATTCAGATCCTTTTGCAACCAGTTAGTGTCTTGTTCGATTCGGGAGCTACGCATTCTTTTATATCTTTGAACTGTGTTAAACGTTTGAACATCTCGTGCTTGTATAATTGTGAACCTTATGTTGTGGGATTACCGAGCGGAGAGAAAATTGTGGGAACACTAGAAGCTAGGGATTTCCCAGTATCTATAGAAGGAAGAGATTGTCCATCGAATCTTATTGTAGTTGACATCTGCGGTGACGATTTAATTCTCAGAGATGATTGGCTCAACCGCTATGGAGCTGTGCTGAATTACCGAGAGAGAGTCATTTCCATCATTGCTGATGACGGATCTGAACACTTATTCCGAGGATGGAGACCGGGAAGCTCGGGGAAATTGATCAAGGCAATGAAAGCCGTGAAATTGCTGAAACAGGGATGTCAGGTAATTTGGTTCTATGCCATGATGAAAGATGAATGAGTAGAGCTCTCGTCTAATTCAGTTGTGAATGAGTTCTCAGATGTATTTCCTGACGAGCTACCGTGGTTACCTCCGCAAAGAGAAGTGGAATTCACCATCGAATTAGAGCACGGAGCAACCCTATTTCCAGTGGCACCATACCGCATGGCGCCGACCGAGATGTATGAACTCAAGAAGCAACCGGAGGAATTGTTACGGAAGGGCTATATTCAACCTAGCGTTTCCTCTTGGGGAGCGCCTGTTCTCTTTGTCCTAAGAAAGACGGATCCCTCCGACCGTATTGATTACAGGAGCTTAACAAGATGACGATCAAGAATAAGTATCCTATACCTCGGATCGACGACTTGTTTGATCAACTGCAAGGGGCGAGGTATTCTCGAAGATTGACTTGCGATCGGGATACCACCGGTTGAGAATTAAGGAATCGATATATACCAAATGCGCTTTCGGATCCCTGACGCATTATGAATTTGTAGTGATGCCATTTGGACTTACCAATGCTCCTGCGGTATTCATGCAATTGATGAATCGGGTATTCTTAGAGTACTTGGATAAGTTTGTGGTCGTTTTCATTGACGACATCTTGATATATTCGAGGGACGCAGGGGAACATGCTGAACATTTACGTGTGGTTTTGAGCATCTTGAGAAAGGAACAGCTGTATGCTAAACTTTCTAAATGCGAATTCTGGCTTAAGGAAGTAACCTTCCTTGGGCATGTGTGTAACACCCCCAGAATACGACCGGGAATGTCACACGCCGTAGACCCTTATCACAAGGATCTACCAGGCTAATCTCCAAAAGACTACTCAATGATTGACCGACCGGGGTCAATATTAAATGCAAAGCAGACCGACAAGGTCATTAACCAATTCAGAAAATAACGACATTCACATTACAATGACAGTAATAAACTTGAACACTAAAAAGAATGACAACTCAATTTAATAAATGAAAACTACACCCATGCAAGGGTGAATACTCGAACGACAGAGAAAATACCGACCAGAATGAGACAAAAGAAAAGACTCTGACTCTGGTGTGATTAGTATCATTGTCCTCCATCTCCTTCCAAGCCAATCATGTGACTGCTCCCGAGCCGCCAAAACTCGAGCGCATAACAGCACCCACCCCGAAAACTCGGGGTTAGCAACCGGAATTTTGCTAGTGCAAGTACATAATATACAAGATATACGAATAATAACAACACAAATCTCAACAAATGTGAAGCCTTAACACAAACCACACATTCCCATAGTCCACACGAATAGCATCACATACCCAAAGTGAAAGATAATCACATAGTCATATTCTCTGTATGGAACATAACACCAATGAAACTTTAAACGAGCCCAAGGAGTCGAAAAATCCCTTTTATAAAAAGGAAAAGTATTTGATAAGAAAGTTTGAAAACATTATTATTGACTCGAGGCCATCATGGGGTTTTGGAAAATCAAATGGGAATACTTTTAGAAAATACTTCAAAAACTCTCGGATCCTCGACCCAACATGTGTAAAACAATTTGCAAGAAAACCATTACAACGTTATTCGGTCCTCGACCCAATGCACGAATAATCATCACAAAGATAATCAAAGGCACACCTCTCATTCGACAATTCTGCTCAAGACTTGATTAATTAACCCTGAGATTTCACAAACATCCTTGGTTAATTAATCCCAATACCAACGTCTTAAAAACAATTTGAAACAAGCTTTCAAAAACACGAATCACAGTCTATATCGAGACCAGTATTTTAAAAGAGTTGAAAGAACTTTGAAATACGATGATTGTTCGGTAACGGGGTCTTAGCTATCACTCGAATATCCGTTACCAATAAGCCTGCCAGGCGCCTCCCTTGCACACCTGTGCACCGGCGTTCACTCCACTATGTTGGCCGCCCCTTGAACATGTCACCGCGCCGGCGATCACTCCTGACAGAGCCGCCCCTTGCACGCGCATTAGGTAACACCGGTGTTCACCAAACATATGGAGCCGCACATTGCAGCGTACACCAGGCCGGAGTACACACTCCGCCCTCAGAGGTTCCCGGATACGACGTCTCTCACAACAAGTATTCACATTATTACAAACATCAAGTACACAATCAATCAATTCAACAATTATCAAATCAATACACCAATTCACACAATTTATCCGACAGTCCATAACCACACAATAAACAATAACACGTACATTATCAATCAAGATCCAACACAATAAGCCTTCGGCACAACCAACCAACGCCACACATATATCCTTGTATTGCGACTCAACCGAATATATATATATATATAGATATATAGATATATATATGTATATATACATATAACCTTACTATATTATATGAATAACTATAGTTTATCCATCAATCCAAGTTGAGTACGCCAACTAGTGTTAGCATTCACCAATCGTCGTTCACCGACATAGGCATATATATCAATATACGTATATACATACATATATTTAACATATAAATATATATAAATCTATATATATATACACATATATATATATATATACACACACATATATATATACATATCCGTATAAATACATGCACTTCGACAACGATGATTTCACGCAGTTACAATTCGTATATCAAGGTACTTGCCTTGGTAATCTCTCGCGGATACTCCGAAAGTACGGTCGGTTGGCAAAATCCGGAACTCCAACAAAAACAACGATCGGAAGGGCTCAACACCAGATTTTTGTAGGGAAATCGTCCCTAATATCCTATCATCGAATAAACAATCAATCATACGAGGAAAAACATCACAAAACGACCAAATTCCTCTATGCGGCATTTCCCCGGACACTTTGAAGGCGTCAAACGGAAGTTCATATAATCGACGAATCGGAAATGGTGAAACCGTGGAAAGATGATGAAAATGATATAATACAACTTAATCTACAATTATCCATCAGTAATTTAAGTTCATAAGGCTCAAACGGACGAAATCTACCAAGATCCCCAAATTTCCCAAAGTTTGGATTTTAGGAAAAACTAACCTTGATTCGGTCGATTGAAGGATGTTATGGATTGATCTATCAATGATATGGACTCAGGATCTTCGTGGTTTTGTTGTTCAACAACATGCCTTATCGCTCTCATAACCTCTGGCCGCGGAAGGAAGAGGATGAAATGAAAAAAATGTGTTGAAACAGGGCTGCTCGGTCAAATATATACTGGCAACTGACTAGCGTGCGCTAGGTTGTCCGGGTAGCGTGCGCTATCGGCCGGCCCTGGCCGATAGTGTGCGCAAGTCATCGGCAGCAGCGTGCGCAATCGGCCCGTCTAGAACCTACTGGACTAATCTGTCCGGCCAGGTAGCGTGCGCCGGCCGAGCCGGTAGCGTGCGCTAGCCTGCCGAGTTAGCGCGCACTGTCCCGTAGCGTGCGATACTGCCGTCTGGCCGAAGTCCGACCCTTACCGCCTAGGCTGCTGGGCGATTAGCGTGCGTTACCTCCCGGCGATGGCGTGCGCTACTCCTGCGGTTTAGCGCGCAATCGTCTGGCCAGAAGCGTCTGTAGGCCGGTCCTACCGAATCGGCAGCGATGCCCGATCCGTGCAGTTCCTCCATAGCCGTCCGGCCGTGGCCCGTCGTGACGACTCGATTCCTAAAAACGCACGGAACGAACACGACGAAACGCTCGCGGAGAACAACATCGATCCGAAATGAAATTAACATACAACAAATCACCACCTATGGCCACAAACACAAAATCGATTGTCGAGAAAAATAATACCGACGCTCGGAAACCGAGAAATTTCCGGTCTAAGAAAAAGAAAAATTCGAATAAATCAAAATAAAAATCTCGGATATTACATTCTACCCCCCTTAAAATAAGTTTCGTCCCGAAACTTAAAATAGAGAGCGGCGGAACAATCAAGGAAATAACTACTTGCTCAAATCTCAAATCATCACGAGCAAAGCGCGAGTGCAAGGTTCCAGAAATACGATGAACTGACCTAGCAAGTACAAGGCAGTTTAAAATGGTCGAAAGGTGCGCAGATGAACTACCAACAACGAAAGTCGTCCCATACCGAAAATACTAAGAAGAGTATGGTTAATACATTCCCCCATACTAAGAGGACATTATGATCCCGAAACTTAGAACAACAAGAGTTGGAACGTAAAGCAATGAAACGAAATACGATCGAAGTCACGATTGTTTGAAACAGCAACGATTAAGACATAGTACAAAATCTTCATTCTCCCATGCTAGGATCTGCAGAAGGAAACATAGGATTTCGGGACACTTCCCGGTCCCTAGTTCTGCTCTCTCTTAGGGCGGCATTCTTTGCCAATTCGGAAACTGTCTCACAATGTTTCTCCCGATGACCTTCACACCCACACCGGTAACAAGTCAAGAGTGGAAAGGGACAATTTGCACGATCATGTCCCTGACGATTGCAGTTGAAGCACCTTCTCTTCTTACCGAGAATCACCGATGTTGGCTTGGGATCCCCAGCGCTCACTCCCGACCGCAAAGACGACGCGTCCGAACGACGCGGGGGTTTGGGAGCCTTAGACTCTTCATCGCCCAAAAATTTCCCAGATGTCCTCGGTCTCTTCGTTTCGCTCGTGGGCTCGACCATTAAGGACATTTCATAGGATATCGTTTGATCTTGATACTCCTTCACTGTAGCAAGAATAGTTGTCGTACGAACCACCTTGTCGCTTCCACTTCCGTCATCACACTTACGTCCGCCAAGGCCCGACATACTAATACAGATAGTACCGTTCAGCGTTATCAATAATCAGTTGCACAGTATACCACAATTATCAACATAAGGTTTAGTTAACATCTATAGAATAACGTAAAGCGTTAAGTTTTATGAAGTTAATTTCGAGTCCTCCGACGATGACGATCATTATATGTATGCACTTAATGAAAATAAATTTTTGGAAAAGAGGGCTAGTCACGTTGCGCCCAAGACTCATAAATACTGTCTTTTATTTCGGAAGAGGAAGTTTATATAACGACTCTAAAAATTATTTTCGAGTAATGTAAAAAAAATTCAAAATTGAATTGTAACTAATTTGAAATATTTCAAAAGTGTTAGATTCCCAAATACCACAATTTTGAAAATCTTTCCTCTTCTACCCAAAATGTTTATTCGAAAGGATTTTCCACCGAGATACGTGACCATTTAACATGACAAAATTAAATCATGGTTTTTCACAATGTTAGAAAATTTCAAAGCACCACTTTAAAATATTCGTGATACTACGATCGTGGGCCGTCTGGAACCCACCAGGCTAAAAATCATTTTTAAAAAAAATGTTCAAATTGCCAAAAAGGCCGATGTTGGTAATATTCTCGAATACTCACTAAGTCATTTATAAAAATATCAAATACCGTCATAAGAATACTATCAAAACGTGCAAGAACAAAATATCAAAACTCGGCTTACAAGATACCAAAAGCTATTTCAAAATACTCACGCGGCGGATAAAATTAACACTCATAAATTTATTCTTATAAAGTGCGAAGCAGATAAATATGCTCGACTTCAAGCATATTACATAACCATTTTGCTCGGACCGCATACGCATGTTATATCCTAAAACAATAATATCACCAACAAGTTCCAATCCTTAGTTCACATTAAACACGTTAGCACAATATAATCAAATATGTATATAAGGGGACTTACGATCGGGAGGCTTACCATCACAGATTGCCGGAAGATGATGTCGGAACCACGATACTAATCACAACTCTGATGCGCGCGACTTACACAAGACATGGACTTGACCCAACGGCCTAGGTTTTTCGCAAACCTAAGCTCGATACCATAAATGTAACACCCCGAATACGACCGAATGTCACACGCCGTTGACCCTTATCACAAGGATCTACCAGGCTAATCTCCAAAAGACTACTCAATGATTGACCGACCGGGTCAATATTAAATGCAAAGCATCGACAAGGTCATTAACCAATTCGAGAAAATAACGACATTCACATTACAATGACAAGAATAAACTTGAACACTAAAAAGAATGACAACTCAATTTAATAAATGAAAACTACACCCATGCAAGGGTGAATACTCGAACGACAGAGAAAATACCACTGTAATGAGACAAAAGAAAAGACTCTGACTCTGGTGTGATTAGTATCATTGTCCTCCATCTCCTTCCAAGCCAATCATGTGACTGCTCCCGAGCCGCCAAAACCTGAGCGCATAACAGGCACCCACCCCCCAAAAACTCGGGGGTTAGCAAACTGGAATTTTGCTAGTGCAAGTACATAATATACAAGATATACGAATAATAACAACACAAATCTCAATAGTCGTGAAGCCTTAACACAAACCACACATTCCCATAGTCCACACAGAATAGCATCACATACCCAAAGTGAAAGATAATCACATAGTCATATTCTCTGTATGGAACATAACACCAATGAAACTTTAAACGAGCCCAAGGAGTCAGAAAAATCCCTTTTTATAAAAAAGGAAAAGTATTTGATAAGAAAGTTTGAAAACATTATTATTGACTCAGGCCATCATGGGGTTTTGGAAAATCAAATGGGAATACTTTTAGAAAATACTTCAAAAAACTCTCGGATCCTCGACCCAACATGTGTAAAACAATTTGCAAGAAAACCATTACAACGTTATTCGGGTCCTCGACCCAATGCACAGAATAATCATCACAGCATAATCAAAGGCACAGCCTCTCATTCGACAATTCCTGCTCAAGACCCTTGATTAATTAACCCTCGGAGATTTCGTCAAACATCCTTGGTTAATTAACCCCAATACCAACGTCTTAAAAACAATTTGAAACAAGCTTTCAAAAACACGAATCACAGTCTATATCGAGACCAGTATTTTAAAAGAGTTGAAAGAACTTTGAAATACGATGATTGTTCGATAGCAGGTCTTAGCTATCACTCGAATATCCGTTACCAATAAGCCTGCCAGCGCCTCCCTTACACACTGCACCGGCGTTCACTCCACTATGTTGGCCGCCCCTTGAACATGTCACCGCGCCGGCGATCACTCCCGACAGAGCCGCCCCTTGCACGCGCATTAGGTAACACCGGTGTTCACCAAACATATGGAGCCGCACATTGCAGCGTACACCGGAGTACACACCCCGCCTCGGAGGTTCCCGGATACGACGTCTCTCACAACAAGTATTCACATTATTACAAACATCAAGTACACAATCAATCAATTCAACAATTATCAAATCAATACACCAATTCACACAATTTATCCGACAGTCCATAACCACACAATAAACAATAACACGTACATTATCAATCAAGATCCAACACAATAAGCCTTCGGCACAACCAACCAACGCCACACATATATCCTTGTATTGCGACTCAACCGAATATATATATATATAGATATATAGATATATATATGTATATATACATATAACCTTACTATATTATATGAATAACTATAGTTTATCCATCAATCCAAGTTGAGTACGCCAACTAGTGTTAGCATTCACCAATCGTCGTTCACCGACATAGGCATATATATCAATATACGTATATACATACATATATTTAACATATAAATATATATAAATCTATATATATATATACACATATATATATATATACACACACATATATATATACATATCCGTATAAATACATGCACTTCGACAACGATGATTTCACGCAGTTACAATTCGTATATAAAGGTACTTGCCTTGGTAATCTCTCGCGGATACTCCGAAAGTACGGTCGGTTGGCAAAATCCGGAACTCCAACAAAAACAACGATCGGAAGGGCTCAACACCAGATTTTTGTAGGGAAATCGTCCCTAATATCCTATCATCGAATAAACAATCAATCATACGAGGAAAAACACACTTTGAAGGCGTCAAACGGAAGTTCATATAATCGACGAATCGGAAATGGTGAAACCGTGGAAAGATGATGAAAATGATATAATACAACTTAATCTACAATTATCCATCAGTAATTTAAGTTCATAAGGCTCAAACGGACGAAATCTACCAAGATCCCCAAATTTCCCAAAGTTTGGATTTTAGGAAAAACTAACCTTGATTCGGTCGATTGAAGGATGTTATGGATTCATCTATCAATGATATGGACTCAGGATCTTCGTGGTTTTGTTGTTCAACAACATGCCTTATCGCTCTCATAACCTCTGGCCGCGGAAGGAAGAGGATGAAATGAAAAAATGTGTTGAAACAGTGCTCGGCCAAATATATATCGCATCGACTAGCGTCGCAAGGTTGTCCGGGTAGCGTCGCTATCGGCGGCCACGCCGATAGCGTGCGCAAGTCATCGGCGGCAGCGTGCGCCCGGCCCGCAGACCTCTTGGACTAATCTGTCCGCCAGGTAAGTGGCGTCGGCCGGAGCAGTGGCGTGCGCTAGCTGCCGAGTTAGCGCGCAGTGTCCAGAAGGCGTGCGCTACTGCTGGTCCGGCGAAGTCAGACCCTACCCTAGATCGCTGGGGCGATTAGCGTGCGTTACCTCCGGCGATGGCGTGCGCTACTCTGCGGTTTAGCGCGCCAGAATCGTCCGGCCAGTAGCGTCACGCTTAGGCGTCCTCGCGCAATCGTCCGGCGTTGCCCGAGATCCGTGCAGTTCCTCCCGCAATCGGCCGGCGCCGGGTTGCCGTGGCTGACGACTCGATTCCTAAACGCACGGAACGAACACGGCCAAACGCTCATGAGAACAACATCGATCCGAAATGAAATTAACATACAACAAATCACCACCTATGGCCATAAACACAAAATCGATTGTCGAGAAAAATAATACCGACGCTCGGAAACCGAGAAATTTCCGGTCTAAGAAAAAGAAAAATTCGAATAAATCAAAATAAAAATCTCGGATATTACATTCTACCCCCTTAAAATAAGTTTCGTCCCGAAACTTAAAATAGAGAGCGGCGGAACAATCAAGGAAATAACTACTTGCTCAGCCCCAAATCATCACGAGCAAAGCGCGAGTGCAAGGTTCCAGAAATACGATGAACTGACCTAGCAAGTACAAGGCAGTTTAAAATGGTCGAAAGGTGCGCAGATGAACTACCAACAACGAAAGTCGTCCCATACCGAAAATACTAAGAAGAGTACGGTTAATACATTCCCCCATACTAAGAGGACATTATGATCCCGAAACTTAGAACAACAAGAGTTGGAACGTAAAGCAATGAAACGAAATACGATCGAAGTCACGATTGTTTGAAACAGCAACGATTAAGACATAGTACAAAATCTTCATTCTCCCATGCTAGGATCTTCAGAAGGAAACATAGGATTTCGGGACACTTCCCGGTCCCTAGTTCTGCTCTCTCTTAGGGCGGCATTCTTTGCCAATTCGGAAACTGTCTCACAATGTTTCTCCCGATGACCTTCACACCCACACCGGTAACAAGTCAAGAGTGGAAAGGGACAATTTGCACGATCATGTCCCTGACGATTGTAGTTGAAGCACCTTCTCTTCTTACCGAGAATCACCGATATTGGCTTGGGATCCCCAGCGCTCACTCCCGACCGCAAAGACGACGCGTCCGAACGACGCGGGGGTTTGGGAGCCTTAGACTCTTCATCGCCCAAAAATTTCCCAGATGTCCTCGGTCTCTTCGTTTCGCTCGTGGGCTCGACCATTAAGGACATTTCATAGGATATCGTTTGATCTTGATACTCCTTCACTGTAGCAAGAATAGTTGTCGTACGAACCACCTTGTCGCTTCCACTTCCGTCATCACACTTACGTCCGCCAAGGCCCGACATACTAATACAGATAGTACCGTTCAGTGTTATCAATAATCAGTTGCACAGTATACCACAATTATCAACATAAGGTTTAGTTAACATCTATAGAATAACGTAAAGCGTTAAGTTTTATGAAGTTAATTTCGAGTCCTCCGACGATGACGATCATTATATGTATGCACTTAATGAAAATAAATTTTTGGAAAAGAGGGCTAGTCACGTTGCGCCCAAGACTCATAAATACTGTCTTTTATTTCGGAAGAGGAAGTTTATATAACGACTCTAAAAATTATTTTCGAGTAATGTAAAAAAAAAATTCAAAATTGAATTGTAACTAATTTGAAATATTTCAAAAGTGTTAGATTCCCAAATACCACAATTTTGAAAATCTTTCCTCTTCTACCCAAAATATTTATTCGAAAGGATTTTCCACCGAGATACGTGACCATTTAACATGACAAAATTAAATCATGGTTTTTCACAATGTTAGAAAATTTCAAAGCACCACTTTAAAATATTCGTGATACTACAGCGTCGTGGGCCGTCTTGCGGAACCCACCAGGCTAAAAATCATTTTTAAAAAAAATGTTCAAATTGCCAAAAAGGCCGATGTTGGTAATATTCTCGAATACTCACTAAGTCATTTATAAAAATATCAAATACCGTCATAAGAATACTATCAAAACGTGCAAGAACAAAATATCAAAACTCGGCTTACAAGATACCAAAAGCTATTTCAAAATACTCACGCGGCGGATAAAATTAACACTCATAAATTTATTCTTATAAAGTGCAGAAACAGATAAATATGCTCGACTTCCGAAGCATATTACATAACCATTTTTGCTCGGACCGCATACGCATGTTATATCCTAAAACAATAATATCACCAACAAGTTCCAATCCTTAGTTCACATTAAACACGTTAGCACAATATAATCAAATATATATATAAGGGGACTTACGATCGGGAGGCTTACCATCACATATTGCCGGAAGATGATGTCGGAACCACGATACTAATCACAACTCTGATGCGCGCGACTTACACAAGACATGGACTTGACCCAACGGCCTAGGTTTTTCGCAAACCTAAGCTCTGATACCATAAATGTAACACCCCCAGAATACGACCGGGAATGTCACACGCCGTAGACCCTTATCACAAGGATCTACCAGGCTAAGCTCCAAAACACTACTCAATGATTGACCGACCGGGGTCAATATTAAATGCAAAGCAGACCGACAAGGTCATTAACCAATTCAGAAAATAACGACATTCACATTACAATGACAGTAATAAACTTGAACACTAAAAAGAATGACAACTCAATTTAATAAATGAAAACTACACCCATGCAAGGGTGAATACTCGAACGACAGAGAAAATACCGACTTAATGAGACAAAAGAAAAGACTCGACTCGGTGTGATTAGTATCATTGTCCTCCATCTCCTTCCAAGCCAATCATGTGATCGCTCCCGAGCCGCCAAAACTCGAGCGCATAACAGGCACCCACCCCCCAAAAACTCGGGGGTTAGCAAACTGGAATTTTGCTAGTGCAAGTACATAATATACAAGATATACGAATAATAACAACACAAATCTCAACAGTCGTGAAGCCTTAACACAAACCACACATTCCCATAGTCCACACAGAATAGCATCACATACCCAAAGTGAAAGATAATCACATAGTCATATTCTCTGTATGGAACATAACACCAATGAAACTTTAAACGAGCCCAAGGAGTCAGAAAAATCCCTTTTTATAAAAAAGGAAAAGTATTTGATAAGAAAGTTTGAAAACATTATTATTGACTCAGGCCATCATGGGGTTTTGGAAAATCAAATGGGAATACTTTTAGAAAATACTTCAAAAACTCTCGGATCCTCGACCCAACATGTGTAAAACAATTTGCAAGAAAACCATTACAACGTTATTCGGGTCCTCGACCCAATGCACAGAATAATCATCACAGCACAATCAAAGGCACAGCCTCTCATTCGACAATTCCTGCTCAAGACCCTTGATTAATTAACCCTCGGAGATTTCGTCAAACATCCTTGGTTAATTAACCCCAATACCAACGTCTTAAAAACAATTTGAAACAAGCTTTCAAAAACACGAATCACAGTCTATATCGAGACCAGTATTTTAAAAGAGTTGAAAGAACTTTGAAATACGAGGATTGTTCGGTAACGGGGTCTTAGCTATCACTCGAATATCCGTTACCAATAAGCCTGCCAGGCGCCTCCCTTGCACACCTGTGCACCGGCGTTCACTCCACTATGTTGGCCGCCATTGAACATGTCACCGCGCCGGCGATCACTCTTGTGAGCCGCCCCTTGCTCGCGCATTAGGTAACTCCGGTGTTCTCCATACATATGGAGCCGCACATTGCAGCGTACACTGTGCCGGAGTACACACCCCGCCCTCAGAGGTTCCCGGATACGACGTCTCTAACAACAAGTATTCACATTATTACAAACATCAAGTACACAATCAATCAATTCAACAATTATCAAATCAATACACCAATTCACACAATTTATCCGACAGTCCATAACCACACAATAAACAATAACACGTACATTATCAATCAAGATCCAACACAATAAGCCTTCGGCACAACCAACCAACGCCACACATATATCCTTGTATTGCGACTCAACCGAATATATATATATATAGATATATAGATATATATATGTATATATACATATAACCTTACTATATTATATGAATAACTATAGTTCATCCATCAATCCAAGTTTAGTACGCCAACTAGTGTTAGCATTCACCAATCGTCGTTCACCGACATAGGCATATATATCAATATACGTATATACATACATATATTTAACATATAAATATATATAAATCTATATATATATACACATATATATATATATATATATATACACACACATATATATATATACATATCCGTATAAATACATGCACTTCGACAACGATGATTTCACGCAGTTACAATTCGTATATCAAGGTACTTGCCTTGGTAATCTCTCGCGGATACTCCGAAATGCAGTCGGTTGGCAAAATCCGAACTCCAACGAAAACAACGATCGGAAGGGCTCAACACCAGATTTTTGTAGGGAAATCGTCCTAATATCCTATCATCGAATAAACAATCAATCATACGAGGAAAAACATCACAAAAGCGACCAAATTCCTCTATGCGGCATTTCCCGGACACTTTGAAGGCGTCAAACGGAAGTTCATATAATCGGAATCGGAAATGGTGAAACCGTGGAAAGATGATGAAAATGATATAATACAACTTAATCTACAATTATCCATCAGTAATTTAAGTTCATAAGGCTCAAACGGACGAAATCTACCAAGATCCCCAAATTTCCCAAAGTTTGGATTTTAGGAAAAACTAACCTTGATTCGGTCGATTGAAGGATGTTATGGATTGATCTATCAATGATATGGACTCAGGATCTTCGTGGTTTTGTTGTTCAACAACATGCCTTATCGCTCTCATAACCTCTGGCCGCGGAAGGAAGAGGATGAAATGAAAAAAATGTGTTGAAACAGGTGCTCGGTCAAATATATATCGCAATCGACTAGCGTGCGCTAGGTTGTCCGGGTAGCGTGCGCTATCGGCCGGCCCGGCCGATAGTGTGCGCAAGTCATCGGCAGCAGCGTGCGCAATCGGCCCGTCCCAGACCTCTTCGACTAATCATCCGGCCAGTAGCGTGCGCCCGAGCCGATAGCGTGCGCTAACTGCCGAGTTAGCGCGCGCATTGTCCAGTATGGCGTGCGCTACTCTGGCCTGGCCGAAGTCGGACCCTCTGCCTAGGCTGCACTGGGCGATTAGCGTGCGTTACCTCCCGGCAGTGGCTTGCGCTACTCCTGCGGTTTAGCGCGTGCAACTGTCCGGACGTAGCGTACGCTAGGCCGGTCCCTGCCGCATGGCTGTCGGCGGTGCCCGGATCCGTGCGGTTCCTCCATAACCGTCCGGCCCGCATTGCCGTGGCTCGACGACTCGATTCCTAAAAGCGCGGAGGCGAACACGACGAAACGCTCGCGGACAACAACATCGATCCGAAATGAAATTAACATACAACAAATCACCACCTATGGCCATAAACACAAAATCGATTGTCGAGAAAAATAATACCGACGCTCGGAAACCGAGAAATTTCCGGTCTAAAAAAAGAAAAATTCGAATAAATCAAAATAAAAATCTCGGATATTACAATGTGATATCATCCGACGGAGTTCACGTGGACCCGAAGAAAGTCGAAGCAATCTTGGAATGGGAAGCCCCTAAGAACGTGAAAGAAGTCCGAAGCTTCTTAGGACTTGCTGGATATTATCGCCACTTTGTAGAGGGATTTTCCAAAATTTCTCGTCCACTCACTCAGCTGTTACAGAGAACTCGAAAGTTCACGTGGGATAGGAAATGTCAGGCTGGTTTTGATGAACTTAAGAAGAGACTGACGACAGCACCTATTTTAGCATTGCCAGAGGGAACTGATGTATTCATGGTATACAGCGACGCTTCAAATCAGGGTTTGGGTTGTGTGTTGATGCAGAAGGATAAAGTGATTGCTTATGTTTCTCGGCAATTGAAACCGTACGAAGTTAATTATCCGACCCATGATCTGGAGCTAGCAGCTGTGGTCTTTGCCTTGAAAATTTGGCGACATTATTTGTACGGCACTCATTGTCAGATCTTTACAGATCATAAGAGCCTCAAATACATTTTCAGTCAGAAAGAATTAAACATGAGGCAGAGGAGGTGGCTGGAACTGATCAAGAATTACGACTTAGAGATTCTCTATCATCCGGGGAAAGCAAATGTAGTAGCCGATGCTTTGAGCCGTAAACCTGTTTCTCTTCGAGTGTTGGAAGCTCTCACGTCCCAAACCAGTATTCAACGAGAACTGATCCGCGGAGGGATTGAAGTATGGGCACCAGGAATCCAAGGGCAACTGTATGTGATGGAACTGACTTCATCACTAGTCGAGAAGATCAAGTCCAAGCAGAGGGACGATTCTCTGATCCTTCGATTATGTGATGAAGTAAAGAAAGGAAAAGCCCCAGGATTCGTGATACAAGATGATGGAGTTCTGAGATTTCAAAGTCGACTTTGCGTTCCTGATGATGATGATTTGAGACGGACTATTCTGAAAGAAGCTCATAGCGCGCCCTATTCTGTTCACCCGGCGTGATAAGATGTATAAGGATCTTAAACAAAACTTCCGGTGGGGAATATGAAGAAGGACGTAGTGATGCGTTTCGAAGTGTTTGACTTGTCAGCAGGTCAAGATTGAGCATCAGCGACCTTCCGGGATGTTAAAGCCGCTTCCGATCCCTGAATGGAAGTGGGAGGACATTTCGATGGATTTCATCACCAGTATGCCAAGGACTAGAACGGGAATGAACATGATTTGGGTTGTAGTTGATCGACTAACCAAGTCGGCTCATTTCCTGGGAATTAAAGATACATGGGGACCCGAAAGATTGGCGCGAGTATTTATTACGGAGATAGTCAGATTGCATGGGACGCCGAAGACCATTATTTCGGATCGAGATGGTCGTTTCGTGTCGCACTTCTGGAAAGCAGTTCACAAGGCTTTGGGGACTGAGCTCAACTTTAGCACAGCTTATCATCCCCAAACAGACGGTCAGTCCGAAAGGACTATTCAAACTGTAGAAGACATGCTTAGAGCTTGTGTGTTGGATTGGTCAACTGATTGGGAAGTTCACTTGCCCTTGATCGAATTCACTTACAATAACAGTTGGCATGCTTCTATTAAGATGGCACCATTTGAAGCTTTGTACGGGAGGAGATGCTGATCACCTCTGTGTTGGGATGATTCTTCGGATCTGATCGGGACGGAACCGGAATTGATTATTCAGACTCAAGAGAAGATAGCTGTGATTCGAGAGAGACTGTTGACTGCCCAGAGCCGACAGAAGTCTTATGCAGATGTACGTCGTCGCCCTCTAGAGTTCGACGCTGGGGACCACGTACTATTGAAGGTGTCTCCTACACGAGGGATTTTCCATTTTGGGAGAAGAGGTAAGCTAAGTCCAAGATATATCGGACCATTTGAGATCCTAGAGAGAGTTGGGGATTTGGCATACAGGTTGGCCTTACCGCCATCGCTGAGTCATGTTCACAATGTGTTTCACGTATCCCAACTGCGGAAATATGTACCGGACCCCAGTCACGTCATTGATTTCGACGAGATCGAGATAGCTAATGATGGCACCTTCGAAGAGAGACCAATCAAGATACTTGAGAGCCGGATCAAACAATTGAGGAATGAACCAATACATTTGGTTAAAGTACAATGGTCACGACATGGAGTCGAAGAGGCCACTTGGGAAACGGAGGACGGGATGAAGGCTAAATATCCGGAGTTGTTTTCATCCTAAGTTTTGGGACGAAACTTCTTTTTAGGGAGGAAGGATGTAATACCCGAGATTTCTGTTATGTAATTGGAACTTGTTATATTGTAACGATTGTACTTTTGTCTGAGTACTATTCTCCGTATTTCATAATCCGATGTTGTCGAGCATATAATTTCGTGTATGTGATTTAAAGGTTGAAATTCTGTGCATGTAGCGCACGCTACAGTCTAAGGGTAGCGTACGCTAGCATGGCTTCATAGCGCACGCTACCGAGTGTATTTAACGCACGCTATGCGTGGTCAGATTGATCGAGACGTGCGGTAGGTGAGATCTGGCCGGGGGACCCCCTGTCGGATCGTGTCGGATGTACCTGGACGGATTTCGGGAAAAGCCGAGTCAACGCCTTAGCGCACGCTACAGGTATATGCGTAGCGCACGCTAAGTGCCGAGTACAGTTTAGACTGTGAGCCGTTAGCGCACGCTACGAACAGGGTCTAGCGCGCGCTAATAGCCATTTATTATAAATAGGACAGCATCCTATTCGTGATTTCAGTTCCTTCTCCTCCCACAACCCGAACTTGACACTTAGAACATAACTCCCTTCGTCCTAAACACTTCGTATCAACCTCCTAGTTCGAGATTGAAGATCATACATCATTGGAGATTGGTGTTCAAGCCTTCGGTGTTGGATTGCTTCATTTCATCCGTGTTCTTCACTACTTTGAGGTAGGTGATTCTTCACCAATGATTAGTAATGTTCCTAAGGAAGTTTGAATCATGTTTGGATAGCAAGTATTTCGTTTATAATCGGTCAGCACATGTTAGAAGGATACTTTTGACGTATCGGTACTAGATGTCGAATGAACCTTTGAACCATCTTATTATAAGGACTCCTAAGCATGTTCAAATCGATTTATGATCAAGTAAACGGATATTACCCAGTTGATACGTTGTATACGTTGGAATCATGTGTTTTGGAACGTAAGACGATGGAACTTAGATTATTTCTTGAAGATCGTAGAGGAATTGTGATATTGAGATAACTATCCGTATATTGGTATTTCATAATCATAAATCTTCCAGAAACCTTATTAGCATGATATGCCCGAGGATAACTTGTATTATCACGGTAGAATTCATGAGTTCTTCACCATTCAACCCAGTTTTCGGTTTGCAGTATTCTGCCATGCAAGGTTAGCGCACGCTAACATGTGTGAGTTAACGTGCGCTATCGGGGTTCAGTTAACGCCCGAAACGTACGTAGCGTAAGTTATGGGACCAAATCAGGCCGATCACGTGGCTAGCGCACGCTAGTCTTATACGATAGCGTCGCTAACAGCCCGTCTTAGCGCACGTTACGTAGAGTACGTAGCGCGCGCTAAGCAATCCGCATGCATTGTTTAGTTTGAGCTTTTCGGCCGTAGGCCGTGTTTAAACCATTGTTCGACTTGAGATGATTTGTATATCGTTCCTTTTGTTAAGGTTCGAGCTTGTTACGTTGATCGGAGGAGGCGGCCTTCGAGTGCGTCGAGAGCATTGAAGTATATCGTTCTTGCCATCTTCGAGGCAAGTATCGTGATATGTTAATATCGGTATTTTTGGAGCATGCATATGATTATTCATGTTGTTGAACATGATATTTATTTCGTTGATTTTTCATGATATTCGTCATATAGTGTTTATATGTTCATGTTGATGAGCATAATGATTTGGCATATGTGTATGCATGAGTTGTGTTTGTATACGTTGTACGATCTATGCTGAGGGCGCTGGATCGGATGTCCACCTCGTGTTGGTCCGACGGGATCATCTTGGGATCTAGCCGAGGCGCTGGATCATTGGACGGGATATTTCCACCTCGTGTTGGTCCGACGGGATCATCTTGGGATCTATGCTGAGGGCGCTGGATCATTGGAATACCCATGCTGTGTAATGGAATCTTGTAGATTCGCATTGTCGGATTCCGGTAGCGGAAGTCCGTGTGGTGTATCTTGTTATGTAGTGTTGATGCATATTCGAATTGTTTAAAATGATACTTGTACTAGCATCGTTTTGCTAACCCCTTCGGGGGTGGACATTTGTTTTGATGTTCAGGTAGCCAGGGAGCAGGGAAACAGCCACAATACCGACGTGACGACGAAGGGGTTCAGTGATGTTTATTGTTATTGGAGATTTGTCGTCTTGGTTTGGTTTCTGTACTCGAGTACGCGTGTCCTTTTGATATTAATTCGATATGGTTGTATTAATTACCCGTTGAACCAGTTGTACGTTTTCATAAACTTGAATTTTCGCAGTGTTGATGTCTTATATTTACTTTCCTTTTTAATTAGCCTTGTAAATCCTTACTTAAAGGGTTTATGGCGCTGTAATTATTCCGAATATCTCGGGGTGTTACAATCTTCAGGCAATCCGTGATGGTAAGTCTCCCGATCGTAAGTCCCCTTATATACGTATTTGATTATATCGTGCTAATGTGTTTAATGTGAACAAGGGTTGGAACTTATTGGTGATATTACTGTTTTAGGATATAACATGCGTATACGGTCCGAGTAAAAATGGTTATGTAGTATGTTTCGGAAGTCGAGCATATTTATCGGTTTCTACATTCCATTAGAATAAATTTTTGAGTGTTAATTTTATCCGCCGTGTGAGTATTCTGAAATGGCTTTTGTATCTTGCAAACTGAGTTTTATTTCGTAAAACCGATTTCATAAACTGAGTTTTGGCATTTTGGCCTTGAACGTTTTGACAGTATTCTTATGACGGTATTTGATATATTATAAATGACTTTTGTGAGTTTGAAAATATTACCGTCATCGGCCTTGTTGGCGTTTTGAACGTTTAAAAAAAATAATAGTTTTTAGCCTGGTGGGTTCTGGCGCGGGGCCCACGGCGTTGTAATATCACGAACATTTTAAAGTGGTGCTTTAAATTTTTCTAATATTGTGAAAACCCATTTAATGTCGTCATGTCAAATGGTCACGTATCTCGGTGAAAAATCCTTTCGACTAAGTATTTTGGTAGAAGAGGATTTTTTTTTCAAATTGTGGTATTTGAAACTCAACAGTTTTGAAATATTTCAAATTAGTTACGATTTATAAAAGAATTTCTTTTATACATTATTCGAAAAGAATTTTTAAAGTCGATGTATAAATTTCCTCTTCCAAAATAAAGGACAGAATCTACAGGTTTTGGGCGTAACGTGACTCGCCCTCTTTTTTAAAACTTTATTTTCATTAAGTGCATACATATAATGATCGTACTCGTCGAAGGACTCGAAATTGACTTCAGAAAACTTTGTGCTTTACGATATTCTCGTTATTCTAAGGATGCTAACTAAACCTCGTGTTGATAATTATGGTATACTGTACGACTGATAAACCAATATTGTTGAACAGTATTATCTGCATTAGTATGTCGAGCCTCGGCGGACGTAGACGTGATGATGGAAATGGAAGCGGCAAGGTGGTTCGTACGACCACGATTCATGCTACGGTGAAGGAGTATCAAGATCAAATGATGTCCTATGAAATCTCCTCAGCGGTCGAGCCCACGAGCGAAGCGAAGAGACCGAGGATATCTGGGAAATTTTTGGGCGGTGAAGAGTCTAAGGCTCCCAAACCCCACGTCGTTCGAACGCATCGTCTTCGCGGTCGGGAGTGAGCGCTGGGAATCCCAAACTAGCATCAGTGACTCTCGGTAAGAAGAGAGGGTGCTTCAACTGCAACCGTCGGGGACATGTCCGTGCAAATTGTCCCTTTCCACTCTTGACTTGTTACCGGTGCGGGTGACCGAAACTTTGTCGAACGCCTAACCGGACTGTCGGAATTGGCCACGGCCGAGTCACGGCCACACGTTTTGGGCCAGAGACCCGTCTGGCCGAGTTACGGCCGTAAGGTACAAGATACGGTCGTACGTGCTCGGCAGGGTCTAGGCAGCTTCCGGATGAAGGCCGGTTACGGCCGTAAGTCTTGATCGGGTACGGCCGTAAGGGTGCTGGGCAGCATCCGTACGAAGGCCGGTTACGGCCGTAAGGATGCCGGTTACGGCCGTAAGTGATTGGCACACACTGGGCAGTATAAATATGACCGAGCAACCCTGTTTCCACCCATTTTCATTTCCTTCTTTTCTTTCCATGGCCAGAGGTTTTGAGAGCAAGGAGGCATGTTGTTGAACAACAAATCCATGAAGTTCCTGAGTTCATATCATTGATTGATCATTCCATAACATCCTTCAATCGACCGAATCAACGTTAGTTTTTCCTAAAATCTAAACTTTTGGGAAATTTGGGGATCTTGATAGATTTCGTCCGTTCGAGCCATATTAACTTAGATTACTGATAGATAATTGTAGATTAAGTTGTATTCTATCAATTTCATCATCTTTCCATGGTTTTGTCATGTCCGATTCGTCGTTTATATGAGTTTTCAATTGACGCCTTCAAGGTGTCCGGGAAAATGCCGCAGAGGGAGATTCGGTCATTTTGCGATGTTTTTCCTCGTGTGATTTATTGTTTATTTGATGATAGGATATTAGAGACAAATTACCTATGAAAATCTGGTGTTGATCCTTTCCGATCGTCATTTTCATTGGAGTTCCGGATTTTTCCAATCAACTATATTTTCGGAGTATTCGCGAGAGATTACCAAGGCAAGTACCTTGATATACGAATTGTAACTACGTGAAATCATTGTTGTCGAAGTGTATGAATTTATACGGATGTATATATATATATATATTTATATGTTAAATATATGTCGGTGAATGCCGAGTGATGAATGCTAACACTTGTTGACGTACTCAACTTGGATTGATGGATGAACTATACTTATAGATATAATATAGTAAGGTTATATATATATATATATATATATATATTCAGTTGCGTCGCAATATAGAGGTATATGTGCGGCGTTGGTTGGTTATGCCTGAAGGCTTATTATGATTGAGTTTTGATTGATAACGTGCGTGATATTGTTTAGCTGTGCGGTTATGGACTGACGGATAATTTATGTGACTTGGTGTACTGAGTTGATAATTGTTGTAATGTTTGTCTGTGTGCTTGATGTTTGAAACAATATGAATACTTGTTGTGAGAAACGTCATATCCGGGAACCTTTGAGGGCGTGGCGTGTACTCCTGCCTGGTGTACGCTGTAATGTGCGGCTCCATATGGTTGGTGAACACTGGTGTTACCTAATGCGCGTGCAAGGGGCGGCTCTTGCGGGAGTGATCGCCGGGCGCGGTGACATGTTCAAGGGGCGGCCAACATAGTGGAATGAACGCCGGTGCACAGGTGTGCAAGGGAGGCGCCTGGCAGGATTATTGGTTACGGATATTCGAGTGACGTCTAAGACCCCGATACCAAACGATGTTCGTAATTCAAAATTCTTTCAACTTATTATAGACCGCGATTCGTGTTTCTGAAAGTTTGTTTTCAACTTGTTTTAAATGCTGGTATCTGTAACACCCCGAGATATTCGGAATATGTTATAGCGCCGTAGACCCCTACATGGGACCTACCAAGCTACAATAGAAAAACTCTACTCGACTAACCATCTTGGTTAGCGAGGATACACAATTAAATAATATGACATATAAAGATACGCCCGGAACAACCGGCAAAATAAGCATCAACCAACAACGTGACAGTTTAAAAGCAATACAATACGGAGTTTG
This sequence comes from Orobanche coerulescens, assembly GCA_033398695.1. Taxonomy (NCBI): domain Eukaryota; kingdom Viridiplantae; phylum Streptophyta; class Magnoliopsida; order Lamiales; family Orobanchaceae; genus Orobanche; species Orobanche coerulescens. Next base: position 141,188,352 of record CM065805.1, on the reverse strand, counting down.
GAACAAAAAGCCTAGGTACTCGCGAGTACAATCTATAAGTTTAAAACTGTGGGAACAACCATATCGAAATGGACAAAGGAAATAAGTAGACCCAAATGCATATGTCAACGACCCTGGCCAACATCCTCGTACTGTCCTGGTGCCCGCTTGTCCGGATAATCATAACCTGAAATCCATAACAAGAATTTCCCCGAAACGGGTCCCCAAAGGGGTTAGCAATTACGCTAGTACAAGTAATCAAGGCAAACCAATCGCTTACACATTTCATAGTACATGCATCAATATCATTTCAGAAACCAAAACTAGACATGTCCTTTCCGGAAATAAACAGTCAAACAATTTGCCTTGGGAACAGAGTCATATCATAAATTCCCGCACGAGGCCTCTAAGGACCCTCCCGCACTGGCTATGTTATAAAAACAAAACACGCACATGCATCGCCTTGGGAACAGAGTCATATCATAAATTCCCGCACGAGGCCTCTAAGGACCCTCCCGCACTGGCTAGCTAAACAAACTCATGAATCCGGGACGCAAACCTTTGGATTCCCTCCTTGATCCCGTCGGACCAACACGAGGTGAGCAAATCACACACAAAATACATTACCATTCCACGTTAAGCACAAAGGTTTCCAAAAATACTTGCCTCGAATTATTGACGACGTGAAGAACGGAAAGGAAAGTCACCGACGAACGCTAGGAACCAATGAAACCGAACCTAACGATTCGAAGAATACAATCACAACCGTTTCTAAATGAATACGGAATTGGAATACACCCGAAAACCCGCCTACGATTCATGTATATTCGTATATAAACAACAACGAGGGCGGACCACAACCAAACCCTCTCGATTCCGTAAAAATCACGAAATATACCATGAATCCGTAGGGAAACTAAGAATACCAACAAGATTAATCATATTTATCATGAATCCATCAACAAAATGGAACGGATCGGAAGAAAATCCCAAAACCCCCAAATTATCCAAAAGTAGGGTTCTAAGAGATTACCTTGGATTTAGGATGAGAAACACAAGTGGATGATGTTAGTCTACACCAAGAACTCAAGCAAAAGAATCTCTGAAGTGATTGGAAGAAGAAAATCGCCTCAAATCGTCTCTGGAGTCGCTCGGCCGCGGAAGAAGGAGAGAAATGAGAAACTGTGATTATCTCGGTCAACTCCCTGGTTTATATAGCCAGGGAGTGTTAGCGCACGCTAAAACCTCAAGGTTAGCGTGCGCTAACGGGATAAGATTACAAACCTTATCGTTAGCGTCCCAGTCCAGTAACCAGGTTTTTGGCCGTTAGCGTGCGCTACCATACATGAGTAGCGTGCGCTAATAACCTCTCGGTAGCGCGCGCTATCGACCAATAGCGTGCGCTACCCGGACATCAGTCGAGTCCAGTGGCGTCTGCCCAGAACCCACCTGATACGTTAGCGTGCGCTACCATACAAGCGTAGCGTGCGCTAACTGATCCGTTAGCGTGCGCTACCATACAAGCGTAGCGTGCGCTAACTGGCGCCTGACCGGGTTCAGTAGTAAACTGTCCAGTACTGGACACTCACGCTAGCGCACGCTACCGGGCATCATCAGCGTGCGCTAGCCCCTCGACGTTAGCGTGCGCTAACATATGTAGCGTACGCTAATACGCTAGTCCAGAAGGCTGGAAAAACAGCACTGCCACTCCCAGGGCTACTCGCTAGCGCGCGCTACTAAACAAACGTAGCGTGCGCTACTAAGGGACCCCTAGCGCGCGCTATGGAGAAAAAATAGCGTACGCTAGGTATGAAATATGAACGGTTCAAAACATCGGAAGGTGAACGAAACATCCAACGGAACATCTCAATGGTTTTCATAACATAGAATGGACCCACGGCAACCCCGAAACGGCGGTCCCGCTCACAATAACGGGGATAAAATCCATAGATAATAGAAAAGATACACTGAAAGATACACGAGGGTCACTACTATCGGGAAATACGCCGAAAAAGAAAAATACAAGGGGAAGAAAAATGCGGATATTACATTCTACCCCTCTAAAAACAAGTTTCGTCCCGAAACTTAAGAAACAAACAACTCAGGGTACCTAGCACGCATGCTCTCCTCGGTTTCCCAAGTTGCCTCCTCGACACCGTGTCTCGACCACTGCACCTTGACCAAAGGGATGGTCTTATGCCTCAGTCGTTTCTCCCGATGCTCCAAAATCTTCAAAGGACGCTCCTCAAAAGTAATATCCTCGGCAACGTCAATCTCCCCATAGTCGATGATGTGACTAGGATCCGGGACATATTTCCTCAGCTGAGAAACATGAAAGACGTTATAAACATGACTCAGGGCCGGGGGTAACGCCAAACGGTATGCTAACCCACCGACTCGCTCGAGAATCTCGAAGGGTCCAATAAATCTCGGAATCAACTTCCCCTTCTTCCCGAAACGGAAAACTCCTCTCGTCGGCGACACCTTCAGCAAAACGTGGTCTCCCACCTCGAATTCTAAAGGTCGACGACGGACATCGGCATATGACTTCTGTCGACTCTGGGCAGTCAACATCCGTTCTCGAATTAATTCTATCTTCCGTCTCATCTCTAAAATGACATCCGGTTCGGTCCCGATCAAATCGTACGCCTCATTCCAACAAATCGGCGATCGACTTCGTCGCCCATAAAGTGCCTCATATGGTGTCATCCGAATCGACGCGTGCCAACTATTGTTGTACGTGAATTCGATCAATGGCAAGTGCTCCTCCCAGTCGCTACTCCAATCGAGGGCACAAGCACGCAACATGTCCTCGAATGTTTGGATAGTGCGTTCCGACTGTCCATCTGACTGGGGATGAAAAGAGGTACTCAAATGCAAACGGGTACCTAACGCCTTATGCACCGCCTGCCAAAAGTGCGATACAAAACGGCCATCACGATCCGAAACAATAGACTTCGGAGTACCGTGAAGTCTCACAATCTGCGCGATAAACACACGAGCCAATTTCTCCAGGCCCCAAGTGTCCTTGATGCCCAGAAAATGTGCCGACTTGGTCAGACGATCAACTACCACCCATACCATATTCATGCCCGACCTCGATCTCGGCAAACTCGTAACAAAATCCATCGATATATCTTCCCATTTCCATTCTGGAATGGGAAGTGACTGCAATAATCCAGCCGGTCGCTGATGTTCGATTTTGACCTGCTGGCAAGTCAAGCATCTCGCCACAAACCGTGCGACCTCCTCCTTCATATCATTCCACCAGAAGTTCCTCCTCAGGTCCTTGTACATCTTACTCGAACCAGGATGAACGGAATAGGGTGTGGAATGGGCCTCATGCAAAATACTCTGTCGCAACTCTGGATCGTTCGGCACACAAAGCCGACTCTGGAATCTCAAAACGCCATCCTCGTGAATCACAAACCCAGGAGACTTTCCCTTAAGAACGTTCTCTCGGATTTGAGTAATCATCGGATCCTCTAATTGCTTCAGCTTAATTTCATCGATCAAAGACGATGAAATCTCTAGAGCACAAAGTTGCCCGACAGCTCCAGGCAACAAAACTTCAACATCTAACTCGATCAGAGCCCGCCGGAGCTCAGACTGAGGCGTAAGGACCTCAAGCGTTCGCAACGCAATCGGTTTCCGACTCAAGGCGTCGGCCACGACGTTCGCTTTGCCTGGATGATAAAGGATTTCAAGGTCATAATCCTTAATCAGCTCTAACCACCTCCTCTGCCTCATATTCAACTCCCGCTGAGTAAATATGTATTTCAGACTTTTATGATCGGTAAAAATCTGACATGTAGAGCCGAAAAGATAGTGACGCCAAATCTTGAGTGCAAAGACTACCGCCGCTAATTCCAAATCGTGAGTAGGGTAGTTAAGCTCATATGGTCTCAACTGTCTCGACGCATAGGCAATGGTCTTGCCGTGCTGCATCAACACGCACCCAAGACCCTGACCCGAAGCATCGCTATAAACGGAGAATCCCTCGTTGCCACATGGCAACGCCAAAACCGGGGCTGAAGTCAAACGCTTCTTCATCTCCTCGAAACTCGACTGCCTCTCATCGGTCCAGACGAACTTCTCGGATTTATGGAGCAACTGAGTAAGTGGCCGAGCTAGTTTTGAGAAACCCTCGACGAACCTACGGTAGTAGCCAGCCAAACCCAAGAAACTACGGACCTCCTTCACATTTGTGGGCGATGCCCAATCCAATACTGCCTCAATTTTCTGCGGATCCACACGGACTCCCTACCGAAATCACGTGACCAAAAACATCACTTCCTTCAGCCAGAACTCACATTTCGAGAACTTCGCATAGAGTTGCTCGGTCCTCAAAATGTCTAACACTATCCGCAAATGATGGGCATGCTCTTCCTCATTCCTCGAATAGATAAGAATATTGTCAATGAAGACGACACACTTATCCAAATACTCGATAAAGACTTTGTTCATCAATCGCATGAACACCGCCGCGCATTAGTTAACCCGAAAGGCATAACTACGAATTCATAATGTCCGTATCTCGTCCGAAAAGTCATTTTCGGCACGTCGGACTCTCTCACCCGGCCGATAGTACCCGATTTCAAATCAATCTTCGAGAATACCGCACTCCTCAGAATCGATCGAACAAGTCATCAATCCTCGCAAAGGATACTTGTTCTTGATGGTTACCTTGTTTAGTTCGCGATAGTCGATACACAAACGTAGTGAACCATCCTTCTTCCGCACAAACAGGACCGGTGCGCCCCAAGGCGAGGCACTCGGTCGAACATACCCCGACTCAAGAAGCTCACTCAACTGCTTCTTCAACTCTGACATCTCTGAAGGTGCCATGCGATACGGCGCCTTTGAAATCGGAGCCGCGCCCGGCTCTAATTCTATAACAAACTCAACCTCACGATCCGGTGGCAGCCCCGGCAACTCGTCAGGAAATACATCAGGAAACTCACTAACGACTGGAATCGACGAAAGCTCGACTCCACCATTCTCCGCCTTCAAGGCGTAGCACCAATAACCAGTACACCCCTTTCGCAGGAGACTCATCGCCTTCAAGGCATTAATGACGAATTTATGATTTCCCCTCCTTCGCCACGCGAAGGAGTGCTCGGTGCCATCCTCGGCTAACATGGTGATGATCCTCGCGCGGTAGTTCATGATTGCACCATGCCGCTCGAGCCAATCATCCCCGAGAATCAAATCCTCACCCTCAATATTAACGACAATAAGATTAGAGAGCCAAGCTCTCTCACAAATAAACACAGAGCAGTCTCGGACCTCTCGATCACCAACAATTCTATCACCGCTAGGAAGTTTAACGATGAAAGGCTCGCAAGGTGACAAACAGTCGAGACTCAAACGGCGTACACACTCTAGAGAAATGAATGAATGCGTAGCACCCGAATCGAATAACACACTGACAGGATGGAAATGAATGTGAACGGTACCTGTCGCCACAGTAGCTGCTGGATCATCGGCCCTCCTCATCTCATAGATACGCGGCTGAGCAGAGCCGACACTGGAAGCTCCACCCCTAGCAGGCTGACCCCGACCCCTACCTCGGCCGGCACTCGGTGGAGGCGGCGGAGCAAATGAGCCTTGGTTCACACTCGGCTCCAACGGTACTGGTTGGGAAGAACGGGCGCCGCGAAGCTGTTTGACCTGCTCACAAAAAGAGGCCTTGTGGACCAGCTGTCCACAAGTGTGACAAGTAAACTTCGGACGAGAACACTGCCGGTTCCTATGGCCCTGCACACCACAGTTAAAACATGTGGGTTCACGAGCGGAGGTTCCGGCGGCACCCCGAAAGCTCCCAGAGAAACGAGCCGAACCGCCCGTTGAAATATTTGCAGCTTGAGATTTCTGCTGGCCTCCATTCTTGGGACCAGAAAAATTTCCGACCGACTTCTGCTTCTTGCTCTCACGAGCCAAATCGCTAGCCGTCACCGACATATCATAAGCAAGAGCTCGACTCTGATAATCCTTCAAGGTAGTACATACGAGCCCAGACATATAGTCCCGAATGGACAGTTTCATCCTCCTGGAAAAATGAAAAATTTTGTCGCTCTCAGCGACAACTTGGGTCTTCACATAACCCAACTCTTTGTTGAAATCAGCAATAGCTTGGGATACGGGAATATCGCGAGGTTGAGCATCTTTGAAAGCTTGCTCTCGAGCCTCCCGACCGCCACGGACAATATTCGGTCTCCATCAATTCTTGGAATTCGCCCACGAAGCAAGGTGATCTTTGGGACCAACGGCCTCCCACCAACTGTAGCATCTCCCGTGAGAAAGTATTGAGCAATAGGGACCTTACGGTCCCTGGGCGATTAGTAGCGGTGAAGACTTTGGATATCTCTTTGATCCACCCTTCCCGGCCGATCGGGTCCGAAGCTCCCGAACCGAGGAGGATGCATCTTGATGACATCCTCAAGCGCCGATCCGCTCCGCCCGATTAGCATGGGCCTCGACGGGGTTCGAACCACTGAGCTATAGCCGCCATCCGGTTAACCATTTGCCGCATGACATCCGCAATACCAAGATCGGCGCGCTCCCGAGAAGAAGCATGATCGTGACGGCCGCCAGATCGCGGCCTCAAGAGTGCGACGTGGCCGCCACCGGCCGCCCACGTCCTCGGCCGCGTCACGGCCACGACCACGACCACGACCACGGTTTCTCCGCATCCATACCGGTGTTAAAAGATAACAGAGCATGTCGAGGATGAGTAAGGAAAACTACGATGATAAGCAAAAGAGGGAGAATAACCACGGTTCAAGAAACGAAATACGATGTGAAAGCAAACAATCGGGTAAGGAAACTTACAAGCACTGGAAGTACTGAGATGCCGGCAGCGGTGTGACAATGTGCAAAACAAAACACGACTAGACCCAAGTAACCGACAAGCCTAGGTATCCATAAACCTAGAGCTCTGATACCATTTTCTGTAACACCCCGAGATATTCGGAATATGTTACGCCGTGAGACCCCTACATGGGACCTACCAGGCTACAATAGAAAAACTCTACTCGACTAACCATCTTGGTTAGCGAGGATACACAATTAAATAATATGACATATAAAGATACGCCCGGAGCAACCGGCAAAATAAGCATCAACCAACAACGTGACAGTTTAAAAGCAATACAATACGGAGTTTGAAACAAAAAGCCTAGGTACTCGCGAGTACAATCTATAAGTTTAAAACTGTGGGAACAACCATATCGAAATGGACAAAGGAAATAAGTAGACCCAAATGCACATGTCAACGACCCTGGCCAACATCCTCGTACTGTCCTGGTGCCCGCTCGTCCGGATAATCATAACCTGAAATCCATAACAAGAATTTCCCCGAAACGGGTCCCCAAAGGGGTTAGCAATTACGCTAGTACAAGTAATCAAGGCAAACCAATTGCTTACACATTTCATAGTACATGCATCAATATCATTTCAAAAACCAAAACTAGACATGTCATTTCCGGAAATAAACAGTCAAACAATTTGCCTTGGGAACAGAGTCATATCATAAATTCCCGCACGAGGCCTCTAAGGACCCTCCCGCACTGGCTATGTTATAAAAACAAAACACGCACATGCATCGCCTTGGGAACAGAGTCATATCATAAATTCCCGCACGAGGCCTCTAAGGACCCTCCCGCATCAAGAAGCTAAACAAACTCATGAATCCGGGACGCAAACCTTTGGATTCCCTCCTTGATCCCGTCGGACCAACACGAGGTGAGCAAATCACACACAAAATACATTACCATTCCACGTTAAGCACAAAGGTTTCCAAAAATACTTGCCTCGAATTATTGACGACGTGAAGAAGGGAAAGGAAAGTCACCGACGAACGCTAGGAACCAATGAAACCGAACCTAACGATTCGAAGAATACAATCACAACCGTTTCTAAATGAATACGGAATTGGAATACACCCGAAAACCCGCCTACGATTCATGTATATTCGTATATAAACAACAACGAGGGCGGACCACAACCAAACCCTCTCGATTCCGTAAAAATCACGAAATATACCATGAATCCGTAGGGAAACTAAGAATACCAACAAGATTAATCATATTTATCATGAATCCATCAACAAAATGGAACGGATCGGAAGAAAATCCCAAAACCCCCAAATTATCCAAAAGTAGGGTTCTAAGAGATTACCTTGGATTTAGGATGAGAAACACAAGTGGATGATGTTAGTCTACACCAAGAACTCAAGCAAAAGAATCTCTGAAGTGATTGGAAGAAGAAAATCGCCTCAAATCGTCTCTGGAGTCGCTCGGCCGCGGAAGAAGGAGAGAAATGAGAAACTGTGATTATCTCGGTCAACTCCCTGGTTTATATAGCCAGGGAGTGTTAGCGCACGCTAAAACCTCAAGGTTAGCGTGCGCTAACGGGATAAGATTACAAACCTTATCGTTAGCGTCCCGACCGAGAACTGTGTTTTGGCCGTTAGCGTGCGCTACCATACATGAGTAGCGTGCGCTAATAACCTCTCGGTAGCGCGCGCTATCGACCAATAGCGTGCGCTACCCGGACATCAGTCGAGTCCAGTGGCGTCTGCCCAGAACCCACCTGATACGTTAGCGTGAGCTACCATACAAGCGTAGCGTGCGCTAACTGATCCGTTAGCGTGTGCTACCATACAAGCGTAGCGTGCGCTAACTGGCGCCTGACCGGGTTCAGTAGTAAACTGTCCAGTACTGGACACTCACGCTAGCGCACGCTACCGGGCATCATCAGCGTGCGCTAGCCCCTCGACGTTAGCGTGCGCTAACATATGTAGCGTACGCTAATACGCTAGTCCAGAAGGCTGGAAAAACAGCACTGCCACTCCCAGGGCTACTCGCTAGCGCGCGCTACGAAACAAACGTAGCGTGCGCTACTAAGGGACCCCTAGCGTGCGCTATGCAGAAAAAATAGCGTACGCTAGGTATGAAATATGAACGGTTCAAAACACCGGAAGGTGAACGAAACATCCAACGGAACATCTCAACGATTTTCATAACATAGAATGGACCCACGGCAACCCCGAAACGGCGGTCCCGCTCACAATAACGGGGATAAAATCCATAGATAATAGAAAAGATACACTGAAAGATACACGAGGGTCACTACTATCGGGAAATACGCCGAAAAAGAAAAATACAAGGGGAAGAAAAATGCGGATATTACAGTATCAGGTTTAATTAACCAAGGATATTTGACGAGATCTCCGAGGGTTAATTAATCAGGGGTCTTGAGCAGGATTTGTCGAATGAGAGGCTGTGTCCTTGATTTTATTGTGATGATATTCTGTGAATTGGGTCGAGGACCCGTAAAATGTTGAGATGATTGATCTCGTGATGATATTATTTGGATTGGGTCGAGAACCCCGTGAGATGTTGTAATGACCCGCTTGTGACAGTGTTCCATAAATTGGGTCGAGGACCCCGAATAACGTTGTAATGATTTTCTTGCAAATTGTTTTCCACAGGCTGGGTCGAGGACCCGAGAGCTTTTGAAGTTATTTTCTAAAAGTATTCCCATTCGATTTTCAAAACCCCAAGACGGCCCGAGTCATTAATAATATTTTCAAACTATCTTATCAAAATACTTTTCCTTTTATAAAAATGGATTTTCAAACTAAATTTTTTGACTCCTTGGGCTCGTTTAAAGTTTCATTGGTGTTATGTTCCGTAAAGAGAATATGACTATGTGATTATCTTTCACCTTGTGTATGCGAGTGCTATTCTGTGTTGACTATGGGAATGTATGGTTTGTGTTAAGGCTTCACGGCTGTTGAGTTTTGTGTTGTTGTTATTCGTATATCTTGTATATTATGTACTTGCACTAGCAAAATTCCAATTTGACCCCTGAGTTTTCGGGGGGTCGGTGCCTGTTATGCGCTCAGGTTTTGGCAGCTCGGGAGCAGTCACGGGAGTGGCTTGGAAGGAGATGGAAGACGACGATGTTAATTACATAAGAGTCAGAGTCTTTTTCTTTTGTTTCATTTTGGTTGGCATTTCTCTTTCGGTCGAGTATCCACCCTTGCATGGGTGTAGTTTTCATTCATTAAATTGAGTTGTCATTCCTTTATGTGTTCAAGTTTATTATTGTCATTGAAATGTGAATGTCGTTAGTTTCTGAATGGATTAATGACCTTGTCGGTCTGCTTTGTAATTATTTTGACCCCAGTCGGTCAATCATTGAGTAGTCTTTTGGAGTTTAGCCTGGTAGATCCTTGTGATAAGGGTCTACGGCATGTAACATTCCCGGTCAGATTCTGGGGGTGTTACAATTAGCACACACTAATCTGGGGTGATTAGCGCACACTTAGCTGTCCAGTATATAAACTGGACAGCAGATTACTTTTCTCATTTCTGACTTCTTTCTCATTTAGGTATACTCCAGCGGCTCACCTGGATTGTTGTAAGCGTGCTGCGGCATCCAATTCAAGAACGACCTGTGTGAAGATTCGAAAAACGTTAGCACATTATGCTTCAAATGTTCTCGATATACAATCACGTAAGTGCTGGAAACCCTGCCAAAGAGATTTCTTTCATCAATCGATCACTGATGACGTAGATCTATACTTGGATTTATCCAATGTATCGATAACTGTCCTTAACGGGATTTGGATGGCTGATTTGCCCGACCAGGGTGAATGGAATCAAGACATTCATCAGTAAAACAATCGTAGTGCAACGATTCTCTAAAAAAAAGTCCACAATGATTGATTGGTCTAACTTGATTAGTAGCTACCTTTATTTGTGCAGGTAGTGATGAAAGTCACCTTGAAGGAAGACCGTATACCATCATCATATTCATCAGACATCTTCAACGCCACATGCTCATGCTAATATCCTCAAACAAGATCAAGATTAAGAGCTACATCAAAGATTCAAGAAATCCTCGTGTACGCTATTTAGTATGAAGATCAAAGAACAAGCTCAAAGAAAGAAATGAGGACTACATTAGTATGAATATCAAAGCTTTGCAAGAAGTATGAGCATGTTGGAGAGAGCACCAAGACAATATATTTGAAGATGATGATCAAAGGCAAGTAAAGATCAAGAGATTTATCCAAAGATCACAGAGCATGAAGGAATAAAGGAACAAGACTAATCTATTACAACAACAAGGTTCAAAGCTCAAGAGAACACTCTAAAGATCGAATATTCAAGAAGCAAAGGAGTGTCTTCAAGAATAGCCACCCCTTAGGGGGAGATTGTTAGCATTACTAAAATATATGAAAGTAATGGCTATTCTACATTTATGAACCTTGTAACTTGTCATAGACTTTGTAATAGATTAGCTAGTAGTAGAATTGGGCTTATGGGACTTGGTATAGATAGTTAAGCTAATACGATCATAGTTATGTATATTATGTAACTAAACTAAGTCCAAAGCCAAGTCCAACCCATGTCAATCCCATACAAGTGGCGTGCAAGTATAAACACCCAAATGCTTTCATTTGAGTGTGTGTAGAAACTTTGTAAGTGTGTGTGAGTTCCATTAGTAGCGAGATAATACACAAGTTTCCTATCACCACTCTCTCTCTAACCTTTCTCTAAAACGCCTACTTTATATCTATTGTGATTGATTTCTATCTTGTTTGGGAACCTTACAGCATCATTAATTTTTAAATCTCCAATTTTAGTGATTAAAGCTTGAGTACCACTAGGATGACCAACATTAAGAACAAGATTTGAAATATCTACAATATTTGCAGACACAGTCATATACTAATTAGCACCAGAATCCTCAATCCAACCCAAACTAATATTTCCATAATAAAGTTGGTATTGTGATTAAAAAACCTTTGAGAATTTATATTAAACTTTACACTGCCCTTAAAAAATGTACCTACCATATTGGCATTAGCAGTTTGAATAGTTTTGTCATTCAGAAAATTCATCGAATTTGACATTTGTTCACTAGAAAGAAAAGCCATGCTAGGATTGTTGTCAGAAACAACATTATTATTAGACACAAACCTATTACAACTTTGACCTATTGGTTTTTTAAAAGCGGGAGGATAACAAACAATCTCAACACATCTAATAACATTTAACATTGGGATTAGGTCCTCCGTTAACAGAATAAGATCCTTTACAATTGTTAGTATTGCCTTTTCTCTTATTATCATAGAACTTGTTATTACCAAAACCTTTAGAAACAAATGTTGTGACAATTGATTTAGATTGATGATTGCAAGAAAGAGCAATATATTTCTATGAGATTCTTCACTACTTACAATTGCAAATGCATTTTTAACAGAAGGTAATGGTTCTCTAGTTAAAATATTGCTTCTAATGGCATATAGACATCATCTAGTCCCGTTAGAAACTGCATAAGCTTTATAAGATGATTATGTTTTTCATATTTTTTAGCAGCACACCACAAGTAAAAGTAGGCAAACTAATCATAACATAAAAAAAAATCAAGATTTATGATAGTAATCAGATAAAGTAGAACCATTTTGACTCAATGAATTAATGTTCTTATGCATATTGAAAATCACATAAGCATCTTCTTTGTCATAAAGTTTCTTTTAGATCAGTTCACATTTCAAAAGCAATTTTATAAAATATATGACCAACATATAACACAGGACTAACAGCACCTATAATCCAAGTAACAACAACTGAATTGCACATATCCCATTGATTAGCAAGAGTATGATTATTATCAAAACTTCTTATACAAGTACCATCAACAAAACCAAGATTATTATTATTATTTCATAAAGCAAATTTCATAGCACAACTCCACATGTTATAATTTCATTACCAGTATGTTTAATTCTAATGACAGAAACATTACTAGTATCATTAGCATCAAGATACAAAGGATCTCCAAACATAAGATTCATATCAAAAGAACTACTAGGCATACTTTCATTATATTTCTTAGCAGAAAAGACAAATAACAGTTCAAATTAACAAACAAAAAACAAATAAAACAAGACAATTAAAATAACACAGTAAACAACTCACTCAACCAAACCAAACCTCACTAATACCAATTATGTGAGTTAGGTCCGATCAAAGCAGGTTTCCTTGCCTCTGAAGGAGGTAGGTTAAGATTAATCAGACTTAATTCGGAAGAATGGCAAGTTTGGTCCAAAATTATGACAGGAGTGAGACGTTGAGTCCCGCGTTTGTTCCACATGTGATTTTTAGTTCACAACTTTCAAAAATTGACAAAGATGGTCCGAAATTGTAATTTTGTGGACTAAATATGCTTAGCTGGCAGATTTTTGCTTAGTTAGCCAAAATTCAGATTTTGTTAAGTTATTTATTTTTATTTAAAAAAATCTGCAAAATTAAAAAAAACAAAAAAATTTCTGAACTATATTAATATTAAAAAATATTAAAATCGGTAATTTTATTTTTAATTCTGGAATATTAATATTGAAAAGAAAAAAAGTTATTTTAAATTCGGAAATTAAAAAGTCTAAAAAATTCTGAACTATTTAAAAAATTCAGAAATTGGTAAATTTATTAAAAAATATTAAAAATTTCCGAATATTAATATTAATATTAATATTAATATTAAAAAATCGGTAATTTTATTTTTAATTCTGGAATATTAATATTGAAAAATAAAAAAAACATTATTTTAAATTTGGAAATTAGAAAATCTAAAAAATTCTACACTATTTAAAAAATTCAGAAATTAGTAAATTTATTAAAAATATTAATATTAATATTAATATTAAAAATATTAAAAAATCGGTAATTTTATTTTTAATTCTGAAATATTAATATTAAAAAGTAAAAAAAATATTTTAAATTTGGAAATTTTTTAACGGTCACTTTTTCCGAATATTAATAATTTTTTAAATCGTTCGGAATTTTTTAGATTTTCTAATTTCCAAATTTAAAATAATTTTTTTTTTAAATTAATATTCCAGAATTAAAAATAAAATTACCAATTTATTAATATTTTCCAATATTAATACTAATATTAATATTAATATTAATATTCGGAATTTTTTAATATTTTTTAATAAATTTAGTAATTTCCGAATTTTTTAAATAGTTCAGAATTTTTTAGATTTTCTAATTTCCGAATTTAAAATAACTTTTTTTTATTTTTTAATATTAATATTCCATGATTAAAAATAAAATTACTAAATTTTAATATTTTTTAATATTAATATAGTAGATAATTTTTTATTTAATTTTTCATATTTTTCTATATAAAAATAATTAAGTTCACAAAATCAATTTTACTTACCTAAGAAAAATCTGCCAATTGCAGATTTAGTCCACAAAATTACAATTTCGGACCATTTTTGCCAATATTTTAAAGTTGTGGACTAAAAATCACATGTGGAACAAACGCGGGACTCAACATCTCACTCCTATCATAATTTTGGACCGAACTTGCCATTCTCCCGACTTAATTCACTCACACAAATCAAATATTGTGAAGTTTAAGAAAAGAGAAAAACCTTATAGTGCTTTTAAAGAAGATACGCAGCGGAAAGATCACAATTATCTTTGATTCACTTGGTCAAAGATTAGTTATGAAGAACAAAAGCCCAATCCAAGAATTAAAAAAAAACCCAAAAATTAGGGTTTCAAGAACAAACCCTAAAAATCATATCTAACCCAGAATATCAACAATTAACCTCAAAAATCACCATAAAACTACTAGATCGAACCAGATCTACACTTATACGAAAAACCCCCAAATTCTGACAAGACGTCAGAAATCCTAGAATTCAAAAACCTAAATTGATTAAACCGTATGCTCTGACACAATGTAAGATGGTATCGAAAGTACAACCAAACAACAATCAACCACAAATCTATAACAAACTATTCCATGGAACAATAGTCAAACGGTTACAACACTAAACGATTGTTACCATAATGATAACAATCATAGGAATACAAAAATACATAAGATTGAAATCAGAGATCAAGATGATAAATATCGAGAGAGATGATATTAGGGTTTGAGAGTGTTCTTATGACGGAGAGGGAGAGAATGAGAGATTATATAATCTTCAATGTTCCACAATAACCCCTTGATCTTTTCACAAATTGCTACATTTAAACTTGAACTTTATTTGACACACAGTCCCTCAACTTACCTGAAACACCTAATCATACAATAAGCAGTTATGCTATTAGCTCTTGTTCAATAAGCAGATTATAAGCTACTTATTGTTACAAACGTATTTCACTATTTCTGTTATCATGATCTTTGAAATTCGAAACTTCTCTTATGAATTCGTGTTTGATATTTAGTAGATGTGTATAAGTGTACAACGTTATGACCCATCAAAACCTATTTGCAAGACAAGACACATCGGTAGGATTTTACGATCTCGATTTGATCTTACGATCCCGATCTTGCGAAGACAAAAACAATCCTTAATAGGATCTCGATCCTGACAGCCTTGGTCTAAACCCCAATTTATGAATTACATACAAAAGTTTATTCCTTAATAGTTCTACTGTACTGTGGGTCGTCTATTTTGGTCTATGTATTGCTCAAATTGGTTTATATCAAACATTGCATCTGTTGAATAAAAAAAGGGTATTAACCACAACATAATAATTGGGTCCTATAAGTCTAACGACCTCTCAAGGATGATTCATAAAAAAATTGGCGAAAAGTCGAGCTAAATCCATCTCTCAACGTATTTTTATTTCTGTTAGTGTGAACAGAAACTACCCTTTAAAAGAATTATGGCAAACAACCAATGTGTAGCAATGGTTTAGACCGTCCACTACTAAAAAAGACATATAATAGCTTCACATCTTTAGCTTCATTAAAGAAAGTGAAGCTAAAGAATAAAAGGCGACAAAAAAACTAAATAAAAGCATCACATATGTGACGCTTTAAAATTAGGTAAAAACAGTCAACATCTTTTAAACAAAGGCATCACATATGTGACGCCGTTCTGCAATTTTTTTTTTATTTTATTCCACATATTAGCGTCACATAAAGTTTTATTCTTTAACGTCACACATGTTACACCAATATGTAATAATCAATTTTTTTTTAAAAAAAATATTTTTCCTTAAACGGTGTCACATATGTGACGCCGAAGACTAAAGTTTTAGCGTCACATATCTGACGCCAATATGTGCTAGTCGATTTTTTTTATAAAAAATATTTTTCCTTAAATACAAATTCTGGATACCAGATCCATTTTAAATGTACAAATTCGTATTGGTTTAAATATTAAATACTATAAATAATAAATTTAAATTATATTTAATAATTATAGTGTAAGAAATTTCTTAACATTAAGAACTTAAATTACATTATATTTACTTATGCTTAAATATTTTGGAAATTGATTTAATTTGAAAGATAAATTAAATATAAGTAGGAAATATAGTATAAGGACAAATAACATTCATTATTAACCTACGGAAATATAATAAATAATACTGTAAAATTGATATTTAATAATATTCATTATTAAGCAACTGTAATATAATAAATAATTAAATGAAACATATTGGATAATTTAATGGCAAACTTTTTCTTATTTAGGATATTTAATTAATTAAAATAACAAATAAATAAAAATATTTTACTTAGTAAGTATATAATATATTTATTTACTATAATTAATAAATGATAACATAGCTCAGTAGCAACATGCTACTCGATGCATCAATAGGCGCGGGTTCGAATCCCCGCCGGCCACTGAGCTATGTTTTTTCACTTTTCTTTTAATATGTATTGGCGTCACATATGTGACGCCTTTACGCCTTTTTTTATTAATCAACAATGGCGTCACATATGTGACGCCTTAACTTTCTATCAGCGTCACATATGTGACGCTAATACCCTGTTCCCTTTTTTTGACAAGAATAATAACAATGTAATGTAACAAAGAACAGAGGCAAAGTGAACAAAACAGCAAAACAACAGGAATGTTTCAATACACCATCATAAACAACATTGTAATATACAACAAACAACATTGTAACCAAACCATCATAAACAATACACCATCAATACAGCAACAAACAACAAACAACATTGTAACCATCAATACACCATCATAATCAATACATCACAAAAAAAGCATATGAATAATAAACATAACACACCATCAACCGAACCAATAAACCAACACAACAACGAACAACATTGTAAACCAACAAAGCAATATATTAAACACCATGCAACAATAACATTTTATACATATCAAAATCAAAATATACGCAAAATATAACAAATATGATCATCAAAACAAAAACCTAAGATGCTACTCGTCAGATAATGATCGCATCAACTCATCCTCATCAAAGTTGTCGGAGTCATCATCCTCACCGTTCGCCCGAGATGATGAGGAATCTACCTTCTTCTTTCCTTTGAGTAATCTCAACATGAGTTTACTCGTTTGAAAATTTCGACTTCATCTTCTCTCTTGACTTCTTCATCTCCCCTCTGTCCTTCTTCATCTCCTCATTATCTTTTTTTAGCGCCTCGATGGTTGTAACACCCCCAGATTTAACCGGAAATATTACAGCGCTGTGGGCCCCGAGATAGAACCCACTAGGCTAAAAGAAATTTTCGCAAACATTTACAACCGCCCAAGAGGCTAACGACGGTACTATTTTTAAAAAAAATATTTGAAGACTATATAAAATCTGTTTATCAAAACTGTCGTACAAATCTCGTTTGAAAGGACAAGACCTGACATGCCAGAACTCAACAGTTTAAAAACATACGTTAAGCTATCGCTTACACGCACCGACAGAATAGTTTAGAAAACGGTTGCCAAAGTAACCTAAGTTACCAGATACCAAAAGGCCATTTAAAATACTTACGTAGCGGAAAAGACCAACAATTAAAAATACTCTAGCAGCAGAATACAATAACTGATCAGGAAATTCACACAAAAACATGCTCTAGCTAGTATCCTCTGGGAAGCTCATCTCTCCACGACCACTACAAGCTCGATACCTCAAGAACCTAAAAAGAAAGCCCACGACGGGATCAGCCATAATATCCAACAATAATAACCGTCACACCACATTAATAATTACATACCAATGAGAATACAACCTAAGAATATGACCAATGTAATCTTATCGTCATAACCTTACCAAAATTCACATCTCGCACAGTACCCAAGGTTCTCAAAACATCATCATAACTCACTGTTACGAAATCTACTAACTCTGTCCAACCCAAATCTGTCGGGTAACATCAACACATCTCGACACGGAAACCAATTGCCCATCAAAGACAAATACCAAGGGAAATACTGTAACACCCCCAAAACCGTATGGGAATATTACACGCCGTAAACCCTTTCCGCAAGGATCTACCAGGCTAAACGTCCATAAACAACCAAATGCTGGCCCGGCCAGGGTCAAACAATATAATAATACAGACCGTTAAGGTCACTTACACATAAACACACAGACCGATGAGGTCACACAACTCTATCAACAGGACTGACTAACAACATTACCCACACAGGGGTCGAAATACAATACAGCGGAAGACTGAATCAACTCTAACAATACAACTAAACTCTACCAACTTTCAACTCTTGATTAGTATCGCATTTCGTCATCCCCTTGTGCCAATCCTGTGGATCGCTCCCCGAACTGCATGTACAGGACGCAGCAGGACATCCACCCCGAATACTGGGGTTAGTAAACTCCACCGTTTTACTAGTGCAAGTATCAAACCATACGAAATGTAACAAGCAAATAGCAACTACGAATTTAATACGGAAATCCATTATCAAAATGTTCCCGAGAAGCTTTAGAATTTCGAACTCAAGTAAGAGATATTTGAAAAGGAACACATCATCTCGGGGATTTTTAAAGCAGAAAATCTTTTGGACCTCGAGTCCCAATTTACAAAACCTTTTCGTAAACAATAGGGCCTTAGCCCGATTCTCGTTTCAAAGCATACTAAATAATAAATCATTATGAGTCCGAGGTCCATATTTAAAATGTTACCCGAACAATCACTGCTACACGATCACTGTTCGTACACATCATGTACCGAACTCCGGAGGCCTCGACGGACCTTACCCGGACCACACACACTGTTCGTACACATCATGTACCGAACTCCGGAGGCCTCAACGGACCTTTCCCGGACTACACACACTGTTCGTACACATCATGTACCGAACTCCGGAGGCCTCAACGGACCCTACCCGGCTACAACATCGTTCGTACACATCATGTACCGAACTCCAGAGGCCTCGTCAGACCCTACCTGGATCACACACCTTGTCCGTACACGTCATGTACCGACTCCGCAGGCCTCGTCGGACCTACCGTTCACACACTTTGTTCGTACACATCATGTACTGAACTCCAGAGGCCTCGTCAGACCCTACCTGGATCACACACACATCGACTCGACACAATTCATAATCATTAAATGTCAAGCCATTCCACATTACACCGAAATGTACAATCAAGTATGTAAACCAAAACAACACGAATATCATGATCATCACAACGACTCTTAACCAACATAACACACATTCGGTACACAATACATTGCACAACCACGTCTACAACCATCTCATATGTACATCGCAATCCTGCACAAATGGCACAACGCCGAACCGTATACCAATATATCACTATTATCACAAAGCCTTCAAATTTCAGAAAACACAACCAACTCAAACGGAACATATTTACGGAGGCAAGCAAAATCGTCATACATAGCTTACGTAATTACTAGTCGCAAGATACAAGTCGTATAATAAGATACTTGCCTCGATAGTCGGCACCCGAATATTCCGACGAATACGGCACAACCCGGAAAACCCCGAACACCTACAATCCTCCGTGAAATCCAACGGAAACACGGTTACTATGAGATTAACAATTGAAAACAAAGGAAAACACGGTCAAGAATTGAAGGGAACCCTTTGAGACATTTAATCGGATACTAAATGTTCAAGGTTCCTAGGAAAACCAAAAATCCCGATTGGGTTCCAACGAACTCGAAATACGGATATACAATCCGTAGAACATGTCCAAAACAATGTTTATACAACAATTAATTGATCAAAAACGGATTGGAATCGAAATCAAAAGGAAAACCCCTAAAATCTTCAAAAACAAGGGTTCAAGCCAAAATACCTCGATTTGGACGAAGAACACGGATTAGATGATGATATAATCAACACAAGCCTTCCACAAATGATGTTTCATGATGTTCCCGATCAAAAACCCTCAAATTCCGTCGAAGGGTCGCGAAAAACGAAGGAAAAATGGAAAATGGCTGAAAGATCCACGTCTAGGCCTTTAAATAGCCGACCCTGGCCGATCACTTACGGCCGTAACCGGCCGTCCTTACGGCCGTAACTCGGCACTTACGGCCATACCCGGCAGGTCCTTACGGCCGTAACCGATTCGTCCTAAGTTGCACGGCACCTTACGGCCAGAACTCGGCCTTTACGGCGTAACCAAAGATTCGTCCGGAAGTTGCACGCACCTTACGGCCAGAACTCGGCCCTTACGGCCGTAACCAGCATTCATCGTGCCATGCCTGCCGATCACTTACGGCCAGAATCGGCACCTTACGGCCGTAACTCGCCAAAGCAAGATCCCTGCGGCCGTCTCGGCCGTGGCCACTTCCGACGGCCCCGACGACCCCGAAACCCGAACTCAATATGAATCGAAGATACGGTTACGAAGCACTCGCAAAGACGAATCCAAGCGCTAAGAGAACACACGATTCCGACCACCCGAAGGCTCAAAATTCGACAACGGAAGTAATTACCCCAAACTTTGGGAAATAACAAAAATGGCCCAAAACGTCCGAAAATCACGATACGTGATCGAATAACCAAAACGAAGTTCACAACACGTCTAACAGAGTTAAACGGACTTACGGGAAACTCGAAATAGCAGTTTCCAACGAGATTCGCAAGAATCGAACTCAAGTGCGGAAAAGCGTCTAAAAAGCTCGGAACTCAGCAAAACGATACCGAAACGAACTCGGATGACAAAAAGTGCAGAATTAAATATTCTCAGAATGACGAAACGGTCAAAAGAGAGTCGTCGAAACGGACCTCCGCCGAAAAATGGAAATTACCGGAAATCCGAAATTGCGGATATTACAAATACGGAACATACCTCGAGATGCACAATAACACGATAATCATGTCAGTCTAATCTGAGATCAGATCAATGCAACATACGGGCACGGTCCTAACACAAGACCTACAAATGCATACTCATATGACAACGTCAATATGTTCAAAACAATAACAGTGTATACTCAATGGAAATCCCATGATCTAGCGCCCTCACCACAGATCCCCTGATGATCCTACTAGATCAACATGAGGTGGATAACCAACAATACACATATGCACAAGAACACATATAAAACCAACGATGCGAATCCACATGATTCCATCAACACAATACTGGGTAATCCAACGATCCAACGCCCTCAGCATAGATCCCCATGATGATCCCGTCGGACCAACGCATGGTGGAAAACCTGTCCAGCGATCCAGCGCCCTCAGCATAGATCCCCATGACGATCCCGTCGAACCAGCGCATGGTGTACATCTGATCCAGCGCCCTCAGAATAGATCCTCATGATCCCATCAGATCATTTACAACATAAACAATAAAATATGCATACACATATGCAACTCAATATGTTCATCAACATGAACAACACAACATGAATGACAATATGACAAATCAACTAGGACGACCTCATGTTCAACAACATGAATGACAAAATGCATGATCAAAAATCATTAACACTAAACCGAATCAATTTAGGATACTTTCCCCGAGTCCTTCGGGAGCAATCTCGATCAAATCATCACCGACGATTATCCGCAATACTCGACGATCCAAATGTACCATGGACTGCAGATACTCATATCCTCGTCTTTATCATAATGTATCCTCGATACCCAAAATGCCAATAATCGAAATAAATCATATACCTTATGATTTATCTCCCAAGATCGGAAAACAACATAAAATCAAAATCTCCAGGGTTCACAATAATAATCATTGCTATATGCATCACAAACGAAATGAAACTGAAACCATTCATTAAATATTATAAACTGAGCAAGTAATAACTTGTCTTGATACCAACACGATGATGATGAAGCCGTTACTAATTCCCTTGCCGTCATCTACAAGTCCCCCGGCCATGATCAATGCAATCTATGAACATTCTCGAATACGACCGCAATGCATGGTTCTAATCACCGATCACTTACCACAACCTATGGCAATAATCAATAAGCAACAATCCGATAATAATCAATAACCGACATAACCAATCCACAAAACCAATGGTTCTACGACATCTCGATTAAACATAAGCCTGAACAATCCAACTCAAACCAGTACAAATTCACAACCATAACACGAAAATATTGCACTATCTGCCTATTTAGCGCACGTTAAACGCATAACATAGCGTGTGCTAAGTAGCTCCCGTTAGCGTGCGCTAGCCCGTAAGCTTAGCGTGCGCTAATGTTGTACGGATGTATGATTTTCAGATTCCGATCAACATAGGGCGATTATCAAGAACACTAAGTGATTCGAAACCATGTTCATAGCTATCAAAACAACAAAGTCCGATATCCTTTAACATATAGGTAATTGTAACACCCCAAACTAGGCGGATATTACAGTGTCGTGAATCCCCGACTGGGACCCACCATGCGAATGAAAATGATGAATTAAATAATATAATTGTAGTACCGAACCACATTATATTACGCAAATACTCCGATGAGGAGTTTAAGTACAACACACCAGGACAATACCGAATACTAGTATATTTTATATGAAGATAAAATACACAACACTAAATGAAACGGAGTATCCAAATGAAAGTCTGCAGCGGAAATTAAAGGACAACAACATGAATAACTGAAAGATCGGGGGGCCCTACTAGTATCACTGGGACTCCTCGACGTTAGCATGTTATTCCCATGCTTTTGCCTTGCCATGACCTGAAAAACAAAATCCCCAGTCGGGGTCAGTTACACAGAACAACAATCCTCAAGGGTTGAAAATACACAATCATGATTATATCAGAAGTTATGAAATATCCTGTCGAAACATACGCAATCAAACATGCTATATGGATCAACTAACAGTATGGCTCAAAGGGTGGCGTCACACTACGCCCGGGATGGAAATGTGTCCGTGCAGAAGCCACCAACGAGTATCGATTGAATACACGTGTGGTCTTGTACCTAATCAGCCTCACGAGGCATATGACTCGTGTGCACAGTCCAATGTGAGGCCAACAACCAACACACGACTTAAACGTGCCCGACATGAAAATCCAACACATACCAACCGGCACGCCAGTATGACCCGGAATGCCACGATATAACAAAAGTGTCATCGGAAACGAATAATGACTCACCGAGATGAAATGATAGTGAAATGAATGATAGCTCAATGAAATGATTGGAACCGCTGCTCCTTGTATCAAGTGATTAATTGACAATGACAAGTTTTGATACGGTTAACACAATGATGAATGAGTTATGATTATGAATGAACAACAACAAAAGGAAATGAATATCCTTTTAACTGAGTAAGAATCAACTTACTCAATACCGATGACAATTATCCTTCCACGAACAAATGTCCTAAATGCGATGTCGGTCGCTCGAACAACCTTGAATAACACAATATCCAACAACCTGTTCAATATACGAATCAAACACGAATATAACGAACTCAAAACGTCGATACGATTAAACTAAGTTCATTGGGGCATTATATCGAATACGTTGTGGCCAAACTCCGATTGTTTACAATCAAATCTCAATATGCCATAATCAAATCCCCCAAGAAGTGTTTCAAACCAACAAACATCTTCCAAATGATCAATAATCCAAAAATGAATATCCGAAAACGTGATTATAACGACAATTAATCGAAAACCCCCAATTTCAACTCGATATTCAAAGTGTTCTTGAATAATCCCTCAATAATCCAATGAATCCTTATACAAACTCATAATCATATACATATCCCTTCATATAACATGATTATAACGTCCAAAACATCATATCTCAACACAAAATCGAAATCCAAGGTGTTGAAGAATATTACCTTTGAAGATCCAAACACTTCGATCCGATGAAAACGTGTTAAATCGACTATCCAAGCTTCCCAACGAATCAAGATGATGAAATCCGAATACACAAGTGATTGATGATGACAAAAATCTCCCTCAAGCTATCTCTCTCGGACAAGATGAAGGAAATGAGAAAAATGAGGAAAAGTGTCCCGGCCAAACCTTATATACTACTGGAAGTTACGGCCGTAACTCGGCCTTCATACGGCCGTAACATCCCAGGTCAACGGCCTTACGGCCGTAACCGGCCAACTCGTATGGCCGTAACTTGGCTTCATCGAAAATCCTGCCGACAGACTTACGGCCGTAACCGCTCCTGAGTTACGGGCGTAACTCGCCTTCGTCAAAAACATCTGCCGGCATCCTTACGGCCGTACCCGCACACCTTACGGGCGTAACTCGGATGATACGGCCGTATCTGGCCAAACTTACGGGCGTAAGCCCCCTTCGTCGAAAATGACCAGGCACCCTGCCTGCAGTCGGCCGTATCCGGCCAAGCCTTACGGCCGTACCTTCCTCGACTTACGGCCGTATGCCGCAACCCTTACGGCCGTAAGTCCCCCCTTGCCCGACAACACCTGAATTTACGAAGATCACTTACGGCCGTATCCAACCCTCCTTACGGCCGTAACTCGCCTTTGGCCAAAATGCCTGGGCAGCTTGCTGGACCACGTACGTCCGTAACCGGCCAGCCTTACGGACGTACCTGCTCAACTTACGGCCGTATTCCGAAACCTTACGGCCGTAAGTCCCATTCGTCCAAAATGGCCTGAAAACAACGAACCCTTGTTACGGCCGTAACCCCAAAATCCTTACGGCCGTAACTCAACGCTGGCCAAGGTGAAAAATCCGATAACTCCGATTCCTCGCTACGACTGATGAATGATCCGACATAACATACGAATGTGGAAGTGAACAAGTCTAACACGAGCCAAAGATGATACTCCCAGTACAAGGCTATCAATCATAATGAAAATGATAATACTCCCGTCTCGATCTATAAACGGAGATGAAATGACGATCGATAACTGATATACGATTACAACATGCCAAGAGTGAACGCAAATGAATGATTCATGAATGATGAGTGATTATTAATGAGTGAAAATTACTAAGTGACAATTACAGACTGATAATTACTGAATGAAAATGAATGAATTACAACCGGGTATTACATACTTCCCCCCTTAAAAAGAGTTTCGTCCCCGAAACTAAGGGTCAAACAACTCGGGATAACTCTCCTGCATACTCTCCTCGGTTTCCCAAGTGGCCTCTTCGACTCCGTGTCTATACCACTGAATCTTGATCAAAGGGATCGTCTTGTTCCTCAACTGTTTGATTCACCGCTCCAACACTCGTATAGGACGCTCCTCATACGAATGATCATCCGCGATCTCGATTTCGTCGAACTGAAGTATGTGACTCGGGTCGGCAACATACTTCCGTTACTGAGAGACGTGAAACACATTATGAATTCGGCTCAACACCGGAGGTAAAGCCAATCGATAAGCTAACTCGCCTACTCGATTCAAAATCTCAAACGGTCCAATGAATCTAGAACTCAACTTCCCCCGTTTTCCGAAACGGAAGATACCTCGACTCGGGAATACCTTTACCAAAAACGTGGTCACCCGTCTCGAACTCTCGTGGTCGACGATGATGATATGCATATGATTTCTGTCGACTCTGAGCTGTCAACATACGACTCTTGATCAAAGCTACCTTATCCCCGGGCGGCTATAAGCATATCGGGCTCGGTGCCGATTGATTCTGACAAGTCATCCCAACACAAAGGAGATCGACAACGACGACCGTACAAGGCCTCGTAAGGTGCCATCTTAATGGAATCATGCCAACTATTATTATACGTTAACTCGATCAATGGTAGTTGGGCTTCCCAATCGTCCTTCCAATCGAGGACGCATGCCCTCAACATGTCCTCTAATGTCTGTATAGTCCTCTCTGATTGTCCGTCGGACTGAGGATGAAAGGCGGTACTGAGATTGAGCTGAGTTCCCATAGCAAGATGAACTGATTTCCAAAAATGAGACACAAATCGTCCGTCACGATCGGAAACAATACTCTTAGGAGTACCGTGCAGTCTCACTATCTCCTTGATGAACAACTGGGCCAGTCTCTCGGAACCCCACGCATCCTTGATCTCAAGGAAATGAGCTGATTTAGTTAAGCGGTCCACAATCACCCAGATCGTATTCATGTCACGACGACTCGTCGGCAAACTCGTGATGAAATCCATAGAAATGTCTTCCCACTTCCACTCTGGAATAGGGAGAGGTTTCAGCATACCCGCCGGTCGCTGATGCTAGACCTCGATCTCGGGTCTAAGGAATTCCTGCTGAAGCTCCTTCTGAACTGTTAAACGAGCAAGCATCTTCTCCTGAACGGATTTATGACACCAGGCGTCGGTGACAATATTCGCCTTGCCTGGGTGGTAAAGGATCTCGATATCATAATCTTTGATTAGTTCCAACCACCGTCTTTGTCGCATATTTAACTCCTTCTGAGTAAATATATACTTCAACTCTTGTGATCAGTGAAGATCTGACAGGTGACACCATAAAGGTAACGACGCCAAATTTCCAACGCGAAAACCACGGCTGCTAGCTCCAGGTCGTGGGTCGGATAATTAATCGCCTAATCCGGAAACCTCGGTATTTCCTTAACATCTATCGGAGGTTGCCAATCTCGGATAGCCTCCATCTTCTGAGGGTCGACACGAACTCTTTCTGATGAAATTACACGCCCGAGAATAGTCACTTTGGACATCCAGAACTCACAGTTGGAAAACTTTCCATAAAGTTGCTCGCGTCTCAACACGTCGAGAACCTGATGAAGATGTACCTCGTGTTCCTCTCGATCACGAGAATAAATCAAAATGTCATCGATGAAGACAACAACAAACTGATCCAAAAAAAAATCGATGAAAACCCGATTCATTAACTCCATGAATACCGCAGGTGCATTAGTTAGCCCGAACGGCATAACTACGAACTCATAATGACCATAGCGTGTACGAAACGCCGTCCTTGCGATACCCGACTCTTGAATTCGCAGCTGATGATATCCAGATCTTCAGTCGACCTAGGAAAGTATTGAAGCTACCTGAAGTTGATCTAAGAGATCATCAATACGGGGTAGAGGATACTAATCTTGATCATCACCCTGTTCAACTCCTGATAATTAATACACACACGAGACGAGCCATCCTTCTCCTTGACAGATCACACAGGTGCTCCTCACGGGGACGCACTCGGTCGGAGATAACCTTTTTCGAACTATTCCTCAAGTTGAATCTTCAACTCATGCGTTCTGGTCGGGGCCATCTGATACGGTGCCTTCGATAACGGGGACGTACCAGCTCCAACTCATTCCTGAATTCCACTACTCTATGTGAAGGCAACCAGATAACTCGTCTGGAAATACATCGTCAATCGATGACAATGATACCACGAATGATTGAACATTTCGATTGCCCTAGAATGGTCAATCGATAAAAAGTGATACCAATAATGATTGAACAACTCGATTGCCTTAGAAAGGCCAATCGAAAATGATACAACGAATGATTGAATAACTCGATTGCCTTAGAAAGGCCAATCGATGAAAATGATGCAATGAATGATTGAATAACTCGATTGCCTTAGAAAGGCCAATCGATGAAAATGATACAATGAATGATTGAATAGCTCGATTGCCTTAGAAAGGCCAATCGATGAAAATGATGCAATGAATGATTGAATAACTCGATTGCCTTAGAAAGGCCAATCGATGAAAATGATACAATGAATGATTGAATAGCTCGATTGCCTTAGAAAGGCTAATCGATGAAAATGATTCAATGAATGATTGAATAACTCGATTGCCTTAGAAAGGCCAATCGATGAAAATGATATAATGAATGATTGAATAGCTTGATTGCCTTAGAAAGGCCAATCGATGAAAATGATGCAATGAATGATTGAATAACTCAATTGCCTTAAAAAGGCCAATCGATGAAAATGATACAATGAATGATTGAACAATTCGATTGCGGAATTTCTCTGCTTTCGTCATAATAATAATTCTTCTGGAACAACGGGGATTACTTCTGTGAAGCACACATTCGACAACCAACGACGGAAAGATAGCGACCAAACGCTTTCAAACACTGAGGATAGTATCAAGACGATCAATCCAACTAATACCCAATATTACATCGTCCTAAGATAAATTCACCACGATTAGGTCCACCAACCAATCGCGGTCACTAAGCTTACCTCGGTTAGATTTCTGAAAATTCTTCCATCGTCAGTAGACCGATGGTATGAGGTCCACAAGCAATAGGACTATCCCAAAATAAGTCCATTCAAACATGATTCGAAAATGAAAGAATGAGTTCCACCAGTATCAAAAGGTACACACAGTTGAAATAAAATTACGAGTATACCGAGATCATTCGGGCCACCGGATCGTCGATCCTCTTCATCACATGAATCCGGGACTTGCCGGCCCCCGAACTGGATGCTCCCGACTGATAAATACGAGCTCCAACTTTATTTGCTTCCATTGTCTTAAACGACGTTGACAGAGCAGTCTGATTCTGAATCGCTAATTGCTTCGGGGCCTGAGATGTCGTAGGAGCCGACTTGGAGTCCTTTCGGCAAAAACGGGCCTTATGCCCAAAATTCCCACAATTATAGCACGTGATAGACGGTTTCAGACACTCAGTGCTGTAATGACCCGGCGTTCCACAATTGAAATAGGTGATGTCCGAATCGCCGCCGATCGAGATCCCGCACGATTTTGCGCCGTAGGAGGTCGCTCAGAAACGATAGGACTCACACGAGGCTTCTTGAAGGTTGACTGACCGCCTTCGAATTGATTACGCTTCGTTGATTTCTTGTTGACAGATGAAGGTTGTTGTTCAGCACTTTCTTTAGCAGCTGGCTCATACGGGAGAGTTCTCTCGATTAATCCGTCCAGAGTGGCGCAATGATGATTGAGCAATTCCACATGGGTCATCATGGCCTGCATAAAAGTGAGTGGATCAACCCGAACATCTTCTCGATCGAGCCGAGTCACGGCACGATTTCCCGGCCAGTGATTATTTCCGGGTTTCCCGCACCGCGCTCTCTCCCGTGCATCTCTGACAGCCTCTCTCCATACCGAAGTAGGAAGGTCGCATAATGATTATATTTCCCGCATGATTATCACGTTATGATTACGTCATGAGATGATGAAAATGAGTATACATGCTCTAACTTAGTGATTATATGAATGATTTATCAAGTGACATGATTATCTGATGAAATTCTTGAAATGATTATCTTGAATAACTTAACAAGATTAATAATATGATCATCCGGATCGACAACTAAGTAATGAAATGAATTGAGTAATTAATGAATTAACATGATCGTCCTAATCATTAATCGAGTAATGAAATGAATTAAGTGATTAATGAGTTAACATGATCGCCCTAATCACAATGAATGATGATGTTTGAGGATTGTTAATTGATGAATGATGAATGAATGACTATTGCCAGAAATTATACCATGGCGTTAGAAATCTTACAGTTCTTCCGGTATGATTGGCTCGGAATTTGCACAGGTCACACGTGACGCAAAAGTCCAATGATACTAGTCTGATGACGATGATTTCAAATGAGACATGACTCGGAAGGCAGTATTCAAAACCACGCTCCGATACCAACTCTGTAACACCCCAAACTAGGCGGATATTACGGTCATGAATCCCGATCGGGACCCACCAGGCGAATGAAAATGATGAATTAAATAATATAATTGTAGTACCGAACCACATTATATTACCAAAATACTCCGATGAGGAGTTTAAGTACAACACACCAGGACAATACCGAATACTAGTATATTTTATATGAAGATAAAATACACGACACTGAATGAAACGGAGTATCCAAATGAAAGTCTGCAGCGGAAATTAAAGGACAACAACATGAATAACTGAAAGATCGGGGCCCCCTACTAGTATCACTGGGACTCCTCGATGTCAGCATGCTATTCCCGTGCTTTTGCCTTGCCATGACCTGAAAAACAAAATCCCCAGCCGGGGTCAGTTACACAGAACAACAATCCTCAAGGGTTGAAAATACACAATCATGATTATATCAGAAGTTATGAAATATCCTGTCGAAACATACGCAATCAAACATGCTATATGAATCAACTAACAGTACGGCTCAAAGGGTGGCGTCACACTACGCCCGAGATGGAAATGTGTCCGTGCACAAGCCACCAACGAGTATCGATCGAATACACGTGTGGTCTTGTACCTAATCAGTCTCACGAGGCATATGACTCGTGTGCACAGTCCAATGTGAGGCCAACAACCAACACACGACTTAAACGTGCCCGACATGAAAATCCAACACATACCAACCAGCACGCCAGTATGACCCGGAATGCCACGATATAACAAAAGTGACATCGGAAATGAATAATGACTCACCAAGATGAAATGATAGTGAAATGAATGATAGCTCAATGAAATGATTGGAACCGTCGTTCCTTGTGACTGAAGTGATTAATTGACAATGACAAGTTTTGATATGGTTAACACAATGATGAATGAGTTATGATTATGAATGAACAACAACAAAAGGAAATGAATATCCTTTTAACTGAGTAAGAATCAACTTACTCAATACCGATGACAATTATCCTTCCACGAACAAATGTCCTAAATGCGATGTCGGTCGCTCGAACAACCTTGAATAACACAATATCCAACAACCCGTTCAATATACGAATCAAACACGAATATAACGAACTCAAAACGTCGATACGATTAAACTAAGTTCATTGGGGGCATTATATCGAATACGTTGTGGCCAAACTCCGATTGTTTACAATCAAATCTCAATATGCTATAATCAAATCCCCCAAGAAGTGTTTCAAACCAACAAACATCTTCCAAATGATCAATAATCCAAAAATGAATATCCGAAAACGTGATTATAACGACAATTAATCGAAAACCCCCAATTTCAACTCGATATTCAAAGTGTTCTTGAATAATCCCTCAATAATCCAATGAATCCTTATACAAACTCATAATCATATACATATCCCTTCATATAACATGATTATAACGTCCAAAACATCATATCTCAACACAAAATCGAAATCCAAGGTGTTGAAGAATATTACCTTTAAAGATCCAAACACTTCGATCCGATGAAAACGTGTTAAATCGACTATCCAAGCTTCCCAACGAATCAAGATGATGAAATCCGAATACACAAGTGATTGATGATGACAAAAATCTCCCTCAAGCTATCTCTCTCGGACAAGATGAAGGAAATGAGAAAAATGAGGAAAAGTGTCCCGGCCAAACCTTATATACTACTGGAAGTTACGGCCGTAACTCGGCCTTCATACGACCGTAACATCCCAGGTCAACGGCCTTACGGCCGTAACCGGCCAACTCGTACGGCCGTAACTTGGCTTCATCCAAAATCCTGCCGACAGACTTACGGCCGTAACCGCTCTTGAATTACGGCGTAACTGCCTCGTCAAAAACATCTGCCGGCATCCTTACGGCCGTACCCGCACACCTTACGGGCGTAACTCGGATGATACGGCCGTATCTGCCAAACTTACGGGCGTAAGCCCCCTTCGTCGAAAATGACCAGGCACCACACTGCACTGCGTAACGGCCGTATCCGGCCAAGCCTTACGGCCGTACCTTCCTCGACTTACGGCCGTATGCCGCAACCCTTACGGCCGTAAGTCCCCCCTTGCCCGACAACACCTGAATTTACGAAGATCGCTTACGGCCGTATCCAACCCTCCTTACGGCCGTAACTCGCCTTTGGCCAAAATGCCTGGGCAGCTTGCTGGACCACGTACGTCCGTAACTGGCCAGCCTTACGGACGTGCCTGCTCAACTTACGGCCGTATTCCGAAACCTTACGGCCGTAAGTCCCATTCGTCCAAAATGGCCTGAAAACAACGAACCCTTGTTACGGCCGTAACCCCAAAGTTCTTACGGCCGTAACTCAACGCTGGCCAAGGTGAAAAATCCGATAACTCCGATTCCTCGCTACGACTGATGAATGATCCGACATAACATACGAATGTGGAAGTGAACAAGTCTAACACGAGCCAAAGATGATACTCCAGTACAAGGCTATCAATCATAATGAAAATGATAATACTCCCGTCTCGATCTATAAACGGAGATGAAATGACGATCGGTAACTGATATACGATTACAACATGCCAAGAGTGAACGCAAATGAATGATTCATGAATGATGAGTGATTATTAATGAGTGAAAATTACTGAGTGACAATTACAGACTGATAATTACTGAATGAAAATGAATGAATTACAACCGGGTATTACATACTCCCCCCCTTAAAAAGAGTTTCATCCCCGAAACTAAGGGTCAAACAACTCGGGATAACTCTCCTGCATACTCTCCTCGGTTTCCCAAGTGGCCTCTTCGACTCCGTGTCTATACCACTGAATCTTGATCAAAGGGATCGTCTTGTTCCTCAACTGTTTGATTCACCGCTCCAACACTCGTATAGGACGCTCCTCATACGAATGATCATCCGCGATCTCGATTTCGTCGAACTGAAGTATGTGACTCGGGTCGGCAACATACTTCCGTAACTGAGAGACGTGAAACACATTATGAATTCGGCTCAACACCGGAGGTAAAGCCAATCGATAAGCTAACTCGCCTACTCGATTCAAAATCTCAAACGGTCCAATGAATCTAGAACTCAACTTCCCCCGTTTTCCGAAACGGAAGATACCTCGACTCGGGAATACCTTTACCAAAAACGTGGTCACCCGTCTCGAACTCTCGTGGTCGACGATGATGATATGCATATGATTTCTGTCGACTCTGAGCTGTCAACATACGACTCTTGATCAAAGCTACCTTATCCCCGGGCGGCTATAAGCATATCGGGCTCGGTGCCGATTGATTCTGACAAGTCATCCCAACACAAAGGAGATCGACAACGACGACCGTACAAGGCCTCGTAAGGTGCCATCTTAATGGAATCATGCCAACTATTATTATACGTTAACTCGATCAATGGTAGTTGGGCTTCCCAATCGTCCTTCCAATCGAGGACGCATGCCCTCAACATGTCCTCTAATGTCTGTATAGTCCTCTCTGATTGTCCGTCATTTGAGGATGAAAGCGATCTTGAGATTGAGCTGAGTTCCCATAGCAAGATGAACTGATTTCCAAAAATGAGACACAAATCGTCCGTCACGATCGGAAACAATACTCTTAGGAGTACCGTGCAGTCTCACTATCTCCTTGATGAACAACTGGGCCAGTCTCTCGGAACCCCACGCATCCTTGATCTCAAGGAAATGAGCTGATTTAGTTAAGCGGTCCACAATCACCCAGATCGTATTCATGTCACGACGACTCGTCGGCAAACTCGTGATGAAATCCATAGAAATGTCTTCCCACTTCCACTCTGGAATAGGGAGAGGTTTCAGCATACCCGCCGGTCGCTGATGCTAGACCTCGATCTCGGGTCTAAGGAATTCCTGCTGAAGCTCCTTCTGAACTGTTAAACGAGCAAGCATCTTCTCCTGAACGGATTTATGACACCAGGCGTCGGTGACAATATTCGCCTTGCCTGGGTGGTAAAGGATCTCGATATCATAATCTTTGATTAGTTCCAACCACCGTCTTTGTCGCATATTTAACTCCTTCTGAGTAAATGTATACTTCAACTCTTGTGATCAGTGAAGATCTGACAGGTGACACCATAAAGGTAACGACGCCAAATTTCCAACGCGAAAACCACGGCTGCTAGCTCCAGGTCGTGGGTCGGATAATTAATCAGCTAATCCGGGGAAACCTCGGTATTTCCTTAACATCTATCGGAGGTTGCCAATCTCGGATAGCCTCCATCTTCTGAGGGTCGACACGAACTCTTTCTGATGAAATTACACGCCCGAGAATAGTCACTTTGGACATCCAGAACTCACAGTTGGAAAACTTTCCATAAAGTTGCTCGCGTCTCAACACGTCGAGAACCTGATGAAGATGTACCTCGTGTTCCTCTCGATCACGAGAATAAATCAAAATGTCATCGATGAAGACAACAACAAACTGATCCAAAAAAAAATCGATGAAAACCCGATTCATTAACTCCATGAATACCGCAGGTGCATTAGTTAGCCCGAACGGCATAACTACGAACTCATAATGACCATAGCGTGTACGAAACGCCGTCCTTGCGATACCCGACTCTTGAATTCGCGGTGATGATATCCAGATCTTGATCGACCTAGGAAAGTATTGAAGCTACGAAGTTGATCTAAGAGATCATCAATACGGGGTAGAGGATACTAATCTTGATCATCACCCTGTTCAACTCCCGATAATTAATACACACACGAGACGAGCCATCCTTCTCCTTGACAGATCACACAGTGCTCCTCACGGACGCACTTTTCGGTCGGAGATAACCTTTTGAACTATTCCTCAAGTTGAATCTTCAACTCATGCATTCAGTGGGGCCATCGATACGGTGCCTTCGATAACGGGACGTACCGGCTCAACTCATTCCCGAATTCCACTACTCTATGTGAAGGCAACGGATAACTTCTGGAAATACATCGTCAATCGATGACAATGATACCACGAATGATTGAACATTTCGATTGCCTAGAATGGTCAATCGATAAAAAGTGATACCAATAATGATTGAACAACTCGATTGCCTTAGAAAGGCCAATCGATGAAAATGATACAACGAATGATTGAATAACTCGATTGCCTTAGAAAGGCCAATCGATGAAAATGATGCAATGAATGATTGAATAACTCGATTGCCTTAGAAAGGCCAATCGATGAAAATGATACAATGAATGATTGAATAGCTCGATTGCCTTAGAAAGGCCAATCGATGAAAATGATGCAATGAATGATTGAATAACTCGATTGCCTTAGAAAGGCCAATCGATGAAAATGATACAATGAATGATTGAATAGCTCGATTGCCTTAGAAAGGCTAATCGATGAAAATGATTCAATGAATGATTGAATAACTCGATTGCCTTAGAAAGGCCAATCGATGAAAATGATATAATGAATGATTGAATAGCTTGATTGCCTTAGAAAGGCCAATCGATGAAAATGATGCAATGAATGATTGAATAACTCAATTGCCTTAAAAAGGCCAATCGATGAAAATGATACAATGAATGATTGAACAATTCGATTGCGGAATTTCTCTGCTTTCGTCATAATAATAATTCTTCTGGAACAACGGGGATTACTTCTGTGAAGCACACATTCGACAACCAACGACGGAAAGATAGCGACCAAACGCTTTCAAACACTGAGGATAGTATCAAGACGATCAATCCAACTAATACCCAATATTACATCGTCCTAAGATAAATTCACCACGATTAGGTCCACCAACCAATCGCGGTCACTAAGCTTACCTCGGTTAGATTTCTGAAAATTCTTCCATCGTCAGGTAGACCGATGGTATGAGGTCCACAAGCAATAGGACTATCCCAAAATAAGTCCATTCAAACATGATTCGAAAATGAATGAATGCGGTGCACCAGTATCAAAAGGTACACACAGGTTGAAATAAAATTACGAGTATACCTGAGATCATTCGGGCCACCGGATCGTCGATCCTCTTCATCACATGAATCCGGGACTTGCCGGCCCCCGAACTGGATGCTCCCGACTGATAAATACGAGCTCCAACTTTATTTGCTTCCATTGTCTTAAACGACGTTGACAGAGCAGTCTGATTCTGAATCGCTAATTGCTTCGGGGCCTGAGATGTCGTAGGAGCCGACTTGGAGTCCTTTCGGCAAAAACGGGCCTTATGCCCAAAATTCCCACAATTATAGCACGTGATAGACGGTTTCAGACACTCAGTGCTGTAATGACCCGGCGTTCCACAATTGAAATAGGTGATGTCCGAACTGGCCGCTCGGGACTGAGATCCCGCACGATTTTGCGCCGTAGGAGGTCGCTCAGAAACGATAGGACTCACACGAGGCTTCTTGAAGGTTGACTGACCGCCTTCGAATTGATTACGCTTCGTTGATTTCTTGTTGACAGATGAAGGTTGTTGTTCAGCACTTTCTTTAGCGGTGGCTCATACGGAGAGTTCTCTCGATTAATCCGTCAGTGGCGCAATGATGATTGAGCAATTCCACATGGGTCATCATGGCCTGCATAAAAGTGAGTGGATCAACCCGAACATCTTCTCGATCGAGCGAGTCACAGGCACGATTTCCGGCGGCAGTGATTATTTCGGGTTTCGGCCCGCACCGCGGCTCTCCCCGTGCATCCACGGCGACTCTCTCCATCTTCAAGTAGGAAGGTCGCATAATGATTATATTTCCCGCATGATTATCACGTTATGATTACGTCATGAGATGATGAAAATGAGTATACATGCTCTAACTTAGTGATTATATGAATGATTTATCAAGTGACATGATTATCTGATGAAATTCTTGAAATGATTATCTTGAATAACTTAACAAGATTAATAATATGATCATCCGGATCGACAACTAAGTAATGAAATGAATTGAGTAATTAATGAATTAACATGATCGTCCTAATCATTAATCGAGTAATGAAATGAATTAAGTGATTAATGAGTTAACATGATCGTCCTAATCACAATGAATGATGATGTTTGAGGAGTGTTAATTGATGAATGATGAATGAAAGACTCTTCCCAGAAATAATACCATGGAGTTAGAAATCTTACAGATCTTCCGGTATGATTGGCTCGCAATTAGCACAGGTCACACGAGACGCACAAGTCCAATGATACTAGTCTGATGACGATGATTTCAAATGAGACATGACTCGGAAGGCGTATTCAAAACCACGCTCCGATACCAACTCGTAACACCCCAAACTAGGCGGATATTACGGTCTTTGTGAATCCCCATTTGGGACCCACCAGGAGAATGTAACTGATGAATTATATATTATACTTGTAGTACCGATCCACATTATATTACCAAAATACTCCGATGAGGAGTTTAAGTACAACACTCCTGGACAATACCGACTACTAGTATATTTTATATGAAGATAAAATACACGACACTGAATGAAACGGAGTATCCAAATGAAAGTCTGCAGCGGAAATTAAAGGACAACAACATGAATAACTGAAAGATCGGGGCCCCCTACTAGTATCACTGGGACTCCTCGATGTCAGCATGCTATTCCCGTGCTTTTGCCTTGCCATGACCTGAAAAACAAAATCCCCAATGGGTCGGCCATACGTAACAACAATCCTCACGGGTTGAAAATACACAATCATGATTATATCAGAAGTTATGAAATATCCTGTCGAAACATACGCAATCAAACATGCTATATGAATCAACTAACAGTACGGCTCAAAGGGTGGCGTCACACTACGCCCGAGATGGAAATGTGTCCGTGCACAAGCCACCAACGAGTATCGATCGAATACACGTGTGGTTTTGTACCTGTCGATCTCACGAGGCATATGACTCGTGTGCACGATCCAATGTGAGGCCAACAACCAACACGACTTAAACGTGCCCGACATGAAAATCCAACACATACCAACCAAAGACGCCGGTATGACCCGGAATGCCACGATATAACAAAAGTGACATCTAAATGAATAATGACTCACCAAGATGAAATGATAGTGAAATGAATGATAGCTCAATGAAATGATTGGAACCGTCGTTCCTTGTGATCAAGTGATTAATTGACAATGACAAGTTTTGATATGGTTAACACAATGATGAATGAGTTATGATTATGAATGAACAACAACAAAAGGAAATGAATATCCTTTTAACTGAGTAAGAATCAACTTACTCAATACCGATGACAATTATCCTTCCACGAACAAATGTCCTAAATGCGATGTCGGTCGCTCGAACAACCTTGAATAACACAATATCCAACAACCCGTTCAATATACGAATCAAATACGAATATAACGAACTCAAAACGTCGATACGATTAAACTAAGTTCATTGGGGGCATTATATCGAATACGTTGTGGCCAAACTCCGATTGTTTACAATCAAATCTCAATATGCTATAATCAAATCCCCCAAGAAGTGTTTCAAACCAACAAACATCTTCCAAATGATCAATAATCCAAAAATGAATATCCGAAAACGTGATTATAACGACAATTAATCGAAAACCCCCAATTTCAACTCGATATTCAAAGTGTTCTTGAATAATCCCTCAATAATCCAATGAATCCTTATACAAACTCATAATCATATACATATCCCTTCATATAACATGATTATAACGTCCAAAACATCATATCTCAACACAAAATCGAAATCCAAGGTGTTGAAGAATATTACCTTTAAAGATCCAAACACTTCGATCCGATGAAAACGTGTTAAATCGACTATCCAAGCTTCCCAACGAATCAAGATGATGAAATCCGAATACACAAGTGATTGATGATGACAAAAATCTCCCTCAAGCTATCTCTCTCGGACAAGATGAAGGAAATGAGAAAAATGAGGAAAAGTGTCCCGGCCAAACCTTATATACTACTGGAAGTTACGGCCGTAACTCGGCCTTCATACGACCGTAACATCCCAGGTCAACGGCCTTACGGCCGTAACCGGCCAACTCGTACGGCCGTAACTTGGCTTCATCCAAAATCCTGCCGACAGACTTACGGCCGTAACCGCTCTTGAGTTACGGGCGTAACTCGCCTTCGTCAAAAACATCTGCCGGCATCCTTACGGCCGTACCCGCACACCTTACGGGCGTAACTCGGATGATACGGCCGTATCTGGCCAAACTTACGGGCGTAAGCCCCCTTCGTCGAAAATGACCAGGCACCCTGCCTGCAGCGTACGGCCGTATCCGGCCAAGCCTTACGGCCGTACCTTCCTCGACTTACGGCCGTATGCCGCAACCCTTACGGCCGTAAGTCCCCCCTTGCCCGACAACACCTGAATTTACGAAGATCGCTTACGGCCGTATCCAACCCTCCTTACGGCCGTAACTCGCCTTTGGCCAAAATGCTCGGGCGCTTTGCCGACCACGACGTCCCAGAATCGGCCAAATTACGGACGTTCCTGCTCAACTTACGGCCGTATTCCGAAACCTTACGGCCGTAAGTCCCATTCGTCCAAAATGGCCTGAAAACAACGAACCCTTGTTACGGCCGTAACCCCAAAGTTCTTACGGCCGTAACTCAACGCTGGCCAAGGTGAAAAATCCGATAACTCCGATTCCTCGCTACGACTGATGAATGATCCGACATAACATACGAATGTGGAAGTGAACAAGTCTAACACGAGCCAAAGATGATACTCCAGTACAAGGCTATCAATCATAATGAAAATGATAATACTCCCGTCTCGATCTATAAACGGAGATGAAATGACGATCGGTAACTGATATACGATTACAACATGCCAAGAGTGAACGCAAATGAATGATTCATGAATGATGAGTGATTATTAATGAGTGAAAATTACTGAGTGACAATTACAGACTGATAATTACTGAATGAAAATGAATGAATTACAACCGGGTATTACATACTCCCCCCCTTAAAAAGAGTTTCATCCCCGAAACTAAGGGTCAAACAACTCGGGATAACTCTCCTGCATACTCTCCTCGGTTTCCCAAGTGGCCTCTTCGACTCCGTGTCTATACCACTGAATCTTGATCAAAGGGATCGTCTTGTTCCTCAACTGTTTGATTCACCGCTCCAACACTCGTATAGGACGCTCCTCATACGAATGATCATCCGCGATCTCGATTTCGTCGAACTGAAGTATGTGACTCGGGTCGGCAACATACTTCCGTAACTGAGAGACGTGAAACACATTATGAATTCGGCTCAACACCGGAGGTAAAGCCAATCGATAAGCTAACTTGCCTACTCGATTCAAAATCTCAAACGGTCCAATGAATCTCGAACTCAACTTCCCCCGTTTTCCGAAACGGAAGATACCTCGACTCGGGAATACCTTTACCAAAAACGTGGTCACCCGTCTCGAACTTTAGTGGTCGACGACGATGATATGCATATGATTTCTGTCGACTCTGAGCTGTCAACATACGACTCTTGATCAAAGCTACCTTCTCCCCGGGCAGCTATAAGCATATCGGGCTCGGTGCCGATTGATTCTGACAAGTCATCCCAACACAAAGGAGATCGACAACGACGACCGTACAAGGCCTCGTAAGGTGCCATCTTAATGGAAGCATGCCAACTATTGTTATATGTTAACTCGATCAATGGTAGTTGGGCTTCCCAATCGTCCTTCCAATCGAGGACGCATGCCCTCAACATGTCCTCTAATGTCTGTATAGTCCTCTCTGATTGTCCGTCGGACTGAGGATGAAAGGCGGTACTGAGATTGAGCTGAGTTCCCATAGCAAGATGAACTGATTTCCAAAAATGAGACACAAATCGTCCGTCACGATCGGAAACAATACTCTTAGGAGTACCGTGCAGTCTCACTATCTCCTTGATGAACAACTGGGCCAGTTTCTCGGAACCCCACGCATCCTTGATCTCAAGGAAATGAGCTGATTTAGTTAAGCGGTCCACAATCACCCAGATCGTATTCATGTCATGACGACTCGTCGGCAAACTCGTGATGAAATCCATAGAAATTTCTTCCCACTTTCACTCTGGAATAGGGAGAGGTTTCAGCATACCCGCCGGTCGCTGATGCTAGACCTCGATCTCGGGTCTAAGGAATTCCTGCTGAAGCTCCTTCTGAACTGTTAAACGAGCAAGCATCTTCTCCTGAACGGATTTATGACTCCAGGCGTCGGTGACAATATTCGCCTTGCCTGGGTGGTAAAGGATCTCGATATCATAATCTTTGATTAGTTCCAACCACCGTCTTTGTCGCATATTTAACTCCTTCTGAGTAAATGTATACTTCAACTCTTGTGATCAGTGAAGATCTGACAGGTGACACCATAAAGGTAACGACGCCAAATTTCCAACGCGAAAACCACGGCTGCTAGCTCCAGGTCGTGGGTCGGATAATTAATCAGCTAATCTGGGGAAACCTCGGTATTTCCTTAACATCTATCGGAGGTTGCCAATCTCGGATAGCCTCCATCTTCTGAGGGTCGACACGAACTCTGTCTGATGAAATTACACGCCCGAGAAAAGTCACTTTGGACATCCAGAACTCACAGTTGGAAAACTTTCCATAAAGTTGCTCGCGTCTCAACACGTCGAGAACCTGATGAAGATGTACCTCGTGTTCCTCTCGATCACGAGAATAAATCGAAATGTCATCGATGAAGACAACAACAAACTAATCCAAAAAAAAATCGATGAAAACCCGATTCATTAACTCCATGAATACCGCAGGTGCATTAGTTAGCCCGAACGGCATAACTACGAACTCATAATGACCATAGCGTGTACGAAACGCCGTCCTTGCGATACCCAACTCTTGAATTCGCAGCTGATGATATCCAGATCTTCAGTCGACCTAGGAAAGTATTGAAGCTACCTGAAGTTGATCTAAGAGATCATCAATACGGGGTAGAGGATACTAATCTTGATCATCACCCTGTTCAACTCCTGATAATTAATACACACACGAGACGAGCCATCCTTCTCCTTGACAGATCACACAGGTGCTCCTCACGGGGACGCACTCGGTCGGAGATAACCTTTTTCGAACTATTCCTCAAGTTGAATCTTCAACTCATGCGTTCTGGTCGGGGCCATCTGATACGGTGCCTTCGATAACGGGGACGTACCAGCTCCAACTCATTCCTGAATTCCACTACTCTATGTGAAGGCAACCAGATAACTCGTCTGGAAATACATCGTCAATCGATGACAATGATACCACGAATGATTGAACATTTCGATTGCCCTAGAATGGTCAATCGATAAAAAGTGATACCAATAATGATTGAACAACTCGATTGCCTTAGAAAGGCCAATCGATGAAAATGATACAACGAATGATTGAATAACTCGATTGCCTTAGAAAGGCCAATCGATGAAAATGATGCAATGAATGATTGAATAACTCGATTGCCTTAGAAAGGCCAATCGATGAAAATGATACAATGAATGATTGAATAGCTCGATTGCCTTAGAAAGGCCAATCGATGAAAATGAT
This sequence comes from Orobanche coerulescens, assembly GCA_033398695.1. Lineage (NCBI taxonomy): Eukaryota > Viridiplantae > Streptophyta > Magnoliopsida > Lamiales > Orobanchaceae > Orobanche > Orobanche coerulescens. The sequence goes on along the minus strand of CM065805.1, from coordinate 141,146,074 downwards.
GCAATGAATGATTGAATAACTCGATTGCCTTAGAAAGGTCAATCGATGAAAATGATACAATGAATGATTGAATAGCTCGATTGCCTTAGAAAGGCTAATCGATGAAAATGATTCAATGAATGATTGAATAACTCGATTGCCTTAGAAAGGCCAATCGATGAAAATGATATAATGAATGATTGAATAGCTCGATTGCCTTAGAAAGGCCAATCGATGAAAATGATGCAATGAATGATTGAATAACTCGATTGCCTTAGAAAGGCCAATCGATGAAAATGATACAATGAATGATTGAACAATTCGATTGCGGAATTTCTCTGCTTTCGTCATAATAATAATTCTTCTGGAACAACGGGGATTACTTCTGTGAAGCACACATTCGACAACCAACGACGGAAAGATAGCGACCAAACGCTTTCAAACACTGAGGATAGTATCAAGACGATCAATCCAACTAATACCCAATATTACATCGTCCTAAGATAAATTCACCACGATTAGGTCCACCAACCAATCGCGGTCACTAAGCTTACCTCGGTATGATTTCTGAAAATTCTTCCATCGTCAGGTAGACCGATGGTATGAGGTCCACAAGCAATAGGACTATCCCAAAATAAGTCCATTCAAACATGATTCGAAAATGAATGAATGTGGTGCACCAGTATCAAAAGGTACACACAGGTTGAAATAAAATTACGAGTATACCTGAGATCATTCGGGCCACCGGATCGTCGATCCTCTTCATCACATGAATCCGGGACTTGCCGGCCTCCGAACTGGACGCTCCCGACTGATAAATACGAGCTCCAACTTTATTTGCTTCCATTGTCTTAAACGACGTTGACAGAGCAGTCTGATTCTGAATCGCTAATTGCTTCGGGGCCTGAGATGTCGTAGGAGCCGACTTGGAGTCCTTTCGGCAAAAACGGGCCTTATGCCCAAAATTCCCATAATTATAGCACGTGATAGACGGTTTCAGACACTCAGTGCTGTAATGACCCGGCGTTCCACAATTGAAATAGGTGATGTCCGAACTGGCCGCTCGGGACTGAGATCCCGCACGATTTTGCGCCGTAGGAGGTCGCTCAGAAACGATAGGACTCACACGAGGCTTCTTGAAGGTTGACTGACCGCCTTCGAATTGATTACGCTTCGTTGATTTCTTGTTGACAGATGAAGGTTGTTGTTCAGCACTTTCTTTAGCAGCTGGCTCATACGGGAGAGTTCTCTCGATTAATCCGTCCAGAGTGGCGCAATGATGATTGAGCAATTCCACATGGGTCATCATGGCCTGCATAAAAGTGAGTGGATCAACCCGAACATCTTCTGATCGAGCCGAGTCCTGGGCACGATTTCCCGGCAGCGAGTGATTATTTCCCGGGTTTCGGCCCGCACCGCGGCCTCTCCCCGTGCATCCCCTGACAGCTCTCTCCATACTGAAGTAGGAAGGTCGCATAATGATTATATTTCCCGCATGATTATCACGTTATGATTACGTCATGAGATGATGAAAATGAGTATACATGCTCTAACTTAGTGATTATATGAATGATTTACTGAAGTGACATGATTATCTGATGAAATTCTTGAAATGATTATCTTGAATAACTTAACAAGATTAATAATATGATCATCCAGATCGACAACTAAGTAATGAAATGAATTGAGTAATTAATGAATTAACATGATCGTCCTAATCATTAACTGAGTAATGAAATGAATTAAGTGATTAATGAGTTAACATGATCGTCCTAATCACAATGAATGATGATGTTTGAGGATTGTTAATTGATGAATGATGAATGAATGACTATTGCCAGAAATTATACCATGGCGTTAGAAATCTTACAGTTCTTCCGGTATGATTGGCTCGGAATTTGCACAGGTCACACGTGACGCAAAAGTCCAATGATACTAGTCTGATGACGATGATTTCAAATGAGACATGACTCGGAAGGCAGTATTCAAAACCACGCTCCGATACCAACTCTGTAACACCCCAAACTAGGCGGATATTACAGTGCTGTGAATCCCCGACTGGGACCCACCAGGCGAATGAAAATGATGAATTAAATAATATAATTGTAGTACCGAACCACATTATATTACCAAAATACTCCGATGAGGAGTTTAAGTACAACACACCAGGACAATACCGAATACTAGTATATTTTATATGAAGATAAAATACACGACACTGAATGAAACGGAGTATCCAAATGAAAGTCTGCAGCGGAAATTAAAGGACAACAACATGAATAACTGAAAGATCGGGGCCCCCTACTAGTATCACTGGGACTCCTCGATGTCAGCATGCTATTCCCGTGCTTTTGCCTTGCCATGACACGAAAAACAAAATCCCACCGGGCCATACGTAACAACAATCCTCAAGGGTTGAAAATACACAATCATGATTATATCAGAAGTTATGAAATATCCTGTCGAAACATACGCAATCAAACATGCTATATGAATCAACTAACAGTACGGCTCAAAGGGTGGCGTCACACTACGTCCGAGATGGAAATGTGTCCGTGCACAAGCCACCAACGAGTATCGATCGAATACACGTGTGGTCTTGTACCTAATCAGTCTCACGAGGCATATGACTCGTGTGCACAGTCCAATGTGAGGCCAACAACCAACACACGACTTAAACGTGCCCGACATGAAAATCCAACACATACCAACCAGCACGCCAGTATGACCCGGAATGCCACGATATAACAAAAGTGACATCGGAAACGAATAATGACTCACCAAGATGAAATGATAGTGAAATGAATGATAGCTCAATGAAATGATTGGAACCGTCGTTCCTTGTGACTGAAGTGATTAATTGACAATGACAAGTTTTGATATGGTTAACACAATGATGAATGAGTTATGATTATGAATGAACAACAAAAGGAAATGAATATCCTTTTAACTGAGTAAGAATCAACTTACTCAATACCGATGACAATTATCCTTCCACGAACAAATGTCCTAAATGCGATGTCGGTTGCTCGAACAACCTTGAATAACACAATATCCAACAACCCGTTCAATATACGAATCAAACACGAATATAACGAACTCAAAACGTCGATACGATTAAACTAAGTTCATTGGGGGCATTATATCGAATACGTTGTGGCCAAACTCCGATTGTTTACAATCAAATCTCAATATGCCATAATCAAATCCCCCAAGAAGTGTTTCAAACCAACAAACATCTTCCAAATGATCAATAATCCAAAAATGAATATCCGAAAACGTGATTATAACGACAATTAATCGAAAACCCCCAATTTCAACTCGATATTCAAAGTGTTCTTGAATAATCCCTCAATAATCCAATGAATCCTTATACAAACTCATAATCATATACATATCCCTTCATATAACATGATTATAACGTCCAAAACATCATATCTCAACACAAAATCGAAATCCAAGGTGTTGAAGAATATTACCTTTAAAGATCCAAACACTTCGATCCGATGAAAACGTGTTAAATCGACTATCCAAGCTTCCCAACGAATCAAGATGATGAAATCCGAATACACAAGTGATTGATGATGACAAAAATCTCCCTCAAGCTATCTCTCTCGGACAACATGAAGGAAATGAGAAAAATGAGGAAAAGTGTCCCGGCCAAACCTTATATACTACTGGAAGTTACGGACGTAACTCGGCCTTCATACGGCCGTAACATCCCAGGTCAACGGCCTTACGGCCGTAACCGGCCAACTCGTACGGCCGTAACTCGGCTTCGTCCAAAATCCTGCCGACAGACTTACGGCCGTAACCGCTCCTGAGTTACGGGCATAACTCGCCTTCGTCAAAAACATCTTCCGGCATCCTTACGGCCGTACCCGCACACCTTACGGGCGTAACTCGGATAATACGGCCATATCCGGCCAAACTTACGGGCGTAAGCCCCCTTCATCGAAAATGACCACGCACCCTGCCTGCAGCGTACGGCCGTATTCGGCCAATCCTTACGGCCGTACCTTTCTCGACATACGGCCGTATGCCGCAACCCTTACGGCCGTAAGTTCCCCCTTGCCCGACAACACCTGAATTTACGAAGATCACTTACGGCCGTATCCAACCCTCCTTACGGCCGTAACTCGCCTTCGGCCAAAATGCCTGGGCAGCCTGCTGGACCACGTACGGCCGTAACCGGCCAGCCTTACGGCCGTACCTGCTCAACTTACGGCCGTATTCCGAAACCTTACGGCCGTAAGTCCCATTCGTCCAAAATGGCCTGAAAACAACGAACCCTTGTTACGTCTGTAACCCCAAAGTCCTTACGGCCGTAACTCAACGCTGGATAAGGTGAAAAATCCGATAACTCCGATTCCTCGCTACGACTGATGAATGATCCGACATAACATACGAATGTGGAAGTGAACAAGTCTAACACGAGCCAAAGATGATACTCCCAGTACAAGGCTATCAATCACAATGAAAATGATAATACTCCCGTCTCGATCTATAAACGGAGATGAAATGACGATCGGTAACTGATATACGATTACAACATGCCAAGAGTGAACGCAAATAAATGATTCATGAATGATGAGTGATTATTAATGAGTGAAAATTACTGAGTGACAATTACAGACTGATAATTACTGAATGAAAATGAATGAATTACAACCGGGTATTACAGTAATCATCCAACTCTTAATCCAATTCATATATTCACATATCATCTTCTTCCTCAAATATCAACATCATATCATATTAGTTAAGAGTTCTTCAAGAACATGAGATGTCCGAAATCACATTAATATCCGCAATTTCGAATTTCGGTAATTTTTTTTTTTCGGAGGAAGTTCGTTTTGACAACTCTATCATGACCTTTTCGTCATTCCGAGAATGATTAATTCTGCACTTTTTGTCATCCGAGTTCGTTTCGGTGTCGTTTTGTTGAGTTCCGTGTCCTTAATCGACTTTTTCACGTGGGAGTTCGACTTTGTAAAGTCACCATTAATTCTTGGAAACTCCAAAAATTCTGAATCTTTGCAACATTATAGAGCATCAAGTTAGCTTTCCAATTGTTCAAACGGTCAGTCAATCGGAGTCCAGACGAGGGAGTTATGGTCGAAATAGCTAAGACTACACGATGTGCCTTTTTCGTGTTGGAGTGGGTTGTACCGTGTGCCGCGGCACACTTCAGCTATGCCGCGGCACTAAGCTGATTCCTGGGCGTTTTTTTTGGCCCTGGGCCGCGGCACACTCATCCTGTGCCGCGGCACACGGGTTTTTTCTGCGTTTTTTAGCAGATTTTCGAGGAGAAGACTTCATTTTTCTCCTCTCTTCTTCCTCCTTCCATCTAGGGCGATTTGTGGGCGATTTTTGGGCGATTTGAGTGCTCCCAAACTTGTAGAGATCATCCACCTCAAGTCTTGTTGTAGATTTTCGACCTCTACTTGAATCCTTCATCCAAATCAAGGTATTTTGGCTTGAACCCTTGTTTTTGTAGATTTGGGGATTTTCCTTTTTGATTTCGATTCCAATCCGTTTTTGATCAATTAATTGTTGTATAAACGTTGTTTTGAACTTGTTCTACGGATTGGATACTCGTATCTTTGGTTTGTTCGACCCGAGGGGTGATTTCTTTGTTCTTGAAGGGTCTTGAACATTTAATGTTCGATTAAATGTTCGAATGAGTTCCCTTTGATAGTTTGTTGGGATTTCCGTTGTTTTTGGCCTTGATTCTCGTCGTAATCATGTTTTATTATTCCTTACGGAGGATTATAGGTGCTCAATGATTCCGATGTTGAATTCCATTGGTGATTGATGATTCATGTGGTGTTTTCCCGTAGTAATTTCGGTGCTATCGCGTTCTAGGTAGTGTTCGGGAAATTGAGGGCTACCCGGCCGTATCCGTTCATTTTTCCATTGCTCGTGATATATAGGCAAGTACCTTGTCCATACTATTCTTGTTTTGGGAATATGATTAATCTTGTCGGTATTCTTAGTTTCCCTACGGATTCATGGTATATTTCGTGGTTTTTACGGAATCGAGAGGGTTTGGTTGTGGTCCGCCCTCGTTGTTGTTTATATACGAATATACATGAATCGTAGGCGGGTTTTCGGGTGTATTCCAATTCCGTATTCATTTATAAATGGTTGTGATTGTATTCTTCGAATCGTTAGGTTCGGTTTCATTGGTTCCTAGCGTTCGTCGGTGACCTTCCTTTCCGTTCGTTGCGTCGTCAATAATTCAAGGCAAGTATTCTTGGAAACCCTTATGCTTAACGTGAAATGGTAATGTATATTGTGTGTGCTTTACTCATATCGGGAGGGTCCGACGGGGCCTCGAGGGGATCTATGGCTTCGTCCTGGATTCATGAGTTTGATTCGCTAGCCAGCTCGGGAGGGTCCTTAGAGGCCTCGAGTGGGATTCGTGGCTTGTCCCGGTCCTAGGTGACGTGTGGTGCTTGGTTTGTTTTATGAATGTGGCCAGCTCGGGAGGGTCCTTAGAGGCCTCGAGTGGGATTCGTGGCTTCGTCCCGGTCCTAGGCAAATTAATTGTGACTGTTTGTTTCCGGAAAAGACATGTCTGGTTTTGGCTTTTGAAATTGATATTGGTGCATGTACTATGAAATGTGTAAGCGATTGGTTTGCTTTGAATACTTGTACTAGCGTAATTGCTAACCCCTTTGGGGACCCGTTGTCGGGGAAATTCTTGTTATGGATTTCAGGTTATGTTCAATGCATTTGAGCGGCTACGGATGGTACGAGGATGTCGGCCAAGGTTGTTGACATGTGTAATTGAGTCTTGTTATTTCCTACTGTCTCTTTTGATGTGGATGTTTTCCAAATTGTAAACTTATAGATTGTACTCGCGAGTACTTAGGTTTTTCCTTTCGGATTGTGATTGGTATTCGTTGGAGTTACTGTATTTGTCGGTTGATGTTTATTATTCCGGTTGTACCGGACGTGTTGTTTTATGTTCTTATTGTTAACAATTGTTTCCTTGCTAACCGAGGCGGTTAGTCGAGTGGTGTTTTCTTGTGTTAGCCTAGTGGGTCCCATGTAGGGGTCCACGGCGCTGTAATACACCTCGAATATCTTGGGAGTGTTACACATAGCCCGATGTATATATCAACATGAAGAAGATATCAATGACATAATCAATAATCAGACCAACCCATTAACAAGGATCATATCATACTTAATCTGGAATACAACCTCATATCATGATTCATATGAAATCAACATACTTCATAAATCTTTCTTTCATCGGTTAAACGAAACAAAATTCTTTAAGTATGGAGAATCTTAATTAACATCCGAGAACTCTTATCAAAATCCCATTAAATCTCATATAACATCATCACAAGATAATCTAACTCGCTTCCTCACAAGTAATCATCCTTAAAAACGAACCACTATCAAAGGGATACGAAATTACCTTGTATAGATGAACCAAGAAGAAGAACAATTGAACTCCTTTCCAAGAATTATGAATAACTTCAAGAACAAGGCTTCAATCCATGCTCTCCATCTTAATCTTGTTAAAGATCATCATCTCTCAGTGTTTGGGAACCTCAAATACCTCTCAAGGCTCTCTCTATCGGCTCACATGAAGAAAATGATGGAAATGACGAATAATGGCCAACTGCACTTATATATAATGTACGTTATTAACGTACGCTAACATCTTCATTTAACGTACGTTACATGCTTAGCGTGCGCTAACTGTCTTTGTTAGTGTGCGCTATCTCAGTCCAGAGGCTACTGCCTTACTGCATATAATGATTTACGTACGCAATGCCCATGCAATAGCATACGTAAATGCCTCTCTCTAGCGTACGCAAGCCTTCATCCATAGCGTGCGCTACTCATAGTTGACTTGCTACAGTCTGCACCTACCCCCGTGTCCCCACATGCCGAAAGTAACCTGACAAAGTCAAGATTCCTTTGGGCTGACCTGATTAGCGTGCGCTAATCAATATGCATTAGCGTGCGCTAATCCTTCATAACAAACATCCGTTGACCTTGTCGGAACATGCGCCGAAAGTGGCCGGGTCAACATGTAGATTCCTTCTGATTTGGTCTGTACTAGCGTACTCTAACCTATGCCCGTAGCGTGCGCTAATCCTACACGATAGCGTGCGCTAGTAATGTATATTAGCGTGTGCTAATAATGCTATCCTTAGCCATTTTCAGCTATTGTTGTCCAACGTGTCAACATACAGAATACGAACATACAACATACCAATTACACATACTCCTTCCAATAATATTCTCATACGATACACAATATCCTCAACTGTAATTGTCGACCAAGTACAGTAATTATACCAATAGAGAGGTCTCAGTCCTTCAATTGTCTTATCTATACTGTACAGATTCCACACTGTACAACATAACTCTGATAAAATAACATTAACAACAGTAGTAAAAATTTCGGATATTACAATGGTAGCCTCCAAAGACCGATCGACCTCGACAAGTTGTAATGATGCTCGTGAGTCAACAAGACGACGACTTGTGGGTTGGTCGATGACTTCATTTATGATGATCCCCTTTGAAATTCCCCTCACCTTTCCACCCTGTCTAACTCTGCCACCCGCCTGAGCCCACAAGTTCGGGTAAAATTCATCTTCCGAAGGGGGGTTTGGGAAATGCAATGCCTCAATGAGCTTATAGTATCGGTCCTGTTCTAAGTAATATTTACACAAAAAGTGAACAAGATACACAATTTACAAATTTGGGACGTAATCGAAATACAAGTGAACAAATATAAAGCTAAATTTACGTATTATTCTGCACTTCGGGCATCTATCCATTTGGGAGTAAAGACTCCCGACTCAGCTTCTCTCGACTCAGCTTCTCCCTCCTCCATTGAGCCTCGTTGCTGCCCTCACCATTTTTTTTTCTTTTGATGTTTTTCCATTTCTTTCACATTGGTGATGTGAGTCTTCATGAATGCCAAAGGATTAAACACTGGGTCCTCTACTGATCTCTCCCTCTCACATTCCGGTCTTTGGTACATCTCCGATGCAGCATCACTTGCCTATGCGTTAACATAAAACATTAACAATATTGATGATGACACATAATTGAAGACAACATATATTATATAATAAAACGTTGACAGAATTTATACGTACCATGGAATGAGCATGATCGTACATGCTCATAATGCCTCCAGTATTTGTACCCGGTGCCTTTTGCGTAATCACATCGGTACTCTCATCGTAAAGAGTGCCCCTGTATTTAGATTTCTGAAAGGCCTCATTCTTCTTCTCTTCGGTCTCCCAACGCTTCCACAAAATCTTGAACTCCTTTTCCTTCAACCACTTCTCCCGCTGACCGACTGGTTTTTGATATGCTTTATTTTTAGCGTGTGTAAGCATATCAATTAGCCGCCCGTCGCTATGTCTGTCCCAATACCACGCAATTTTCTCCTCATCCGATTTCTCCCCACCTATAACGCATCTGGACAAATATAATAACAACTGTCAGAAAATCGAAAAACAATAAAATGTTTTTGGCACAGCAACAGAACATAATAGTTTGAGTAAAATGAATGCAGTTTTACCATAAAATAATTTCCATATATTGTAATTAAATAGCAACTGTAATAATATACCCCAAATTCCCGCCACAACTCGTCCCTCGTCCGTCGAGAGACCTAGCTCCAATGCTCTTCACCGGAGTAGTACCTCTTAAGTAAGTCGACTATATCGGTCTCGGCCTTCTTTGAACTAAAGCTAACTATTTTTGGCAAAGGACGAAATAGTTTTCGATCATCATACTTCTCTTTCGCCTTGGAGATCTCAGTCGGACCTCTCCCTGGTGGCTGTGCTAAAACCTCTTGATCCTCATAGTACTCAAACTCCATCGGCTCCTCTGAAATAGAAATGTGATGCACTAATGGACCACCTGATGGGGGATCAGTAGTAGGTGGCTGCAACGGTGGTTGATCGTGTGACACGGTCCTCGACATCCCCGCATATGGTCCATGGCCAATCAGTGTGTGCTGCTGTGACGCCTCTGGACTGTCAATATGTCCATCAGAAGGATTGCCGCCACCTATAAATGGAATATGCTGGCTCCCATGAGATAACAACGAACCATAACTCATGTACCGTGTAAATTCGGCATTAAACGGACGCCAATACTGGAGTCCCGAGTCGGTACGCAAATGCTGTTGTTGTAGCTTCTGCCCAAAGGGTATGTGTCGGGTCAGATCTTCTATCTCTGGTCGTATGACAGGCCCACTTCTATGTGACGACAAAGACTCGGGTATACTATGAGAAGACGAGGGGCTCGAACTAATACTCATCCGGCGAGGTGCCTTGGTATGAGAAGGAACATCAGCACGCTGGTCGGAACTGCGTATCGACATCTCAAATACAAAGTACAATAAAATCGAACACCAAAATCAGTCCATGAACACCAACTTTTGATTAAACGCATATATACTGCAAAACCAACTTTTGAAATAGTACATACTCCATGCGTACTTCAAACATACTGCATAGATACTTTAAGCATACTGCACACGAAGGTGAATAAATACATAACAGATATGGGGAATAAATTAACATACTGTAAATAAACATACAACATGTTCTAAACATACATACATATATGCTGTAAATAAACATACATCATGTTCTAAAAATTCAAACATACTTCAATACATACAACATACTGTAAATGTGAATAAATTCGAAACAATTTCAAGAAACAAATGCGAAATCAATAAGATAAATACCTTTTGAAGCGGTTCAATATGTCCTTGATATGGTGCAGAACAAATCCTTAATTAATAATTTGCATGATATGGTGGAGATTGGGGAGTGGTTTTAAAATTGGGAATTAGGTTTTGAAGATGAACGGAAAAGGGGAAAAGGGGAAGAGAATAGCGGGTTATGAAAAATAGTCTGTCTTTAATTTAGGAAAATTAGGACATTAGCGTCACATATGTGACACCACTGTTAATTAAAAAAAGGCGTAAAGGCGTCACATATGTGACGCCAAAACATATTAAAAGAAAAGTGAAGTAAAAAACATAGCTCAGTGGCCGGCGTGGGATTCGAACCCGCGCCTATGTGATGCATGGTGTGGCATGTTTCCACTGAGCTATGCTTTCATTCATTATTTGTATAACATAAATATAATATGTACTTACTAAGTAAAATATTTTCCTTTATTTGTTATTTGAACTAATTAAATATCCTAAATAAGATAAAATTTGTCATTAAATTATGCAATATATTTCATTTAATTATTTATTATATTACAGTAGATTAATAATGAATATTATTAAATATAAATTTAACAGTATTATTTATTATATTACAGTAGGTTAATAATGAATGTTATTAAATAAAAATTATTTTTTACTATTAAAGTATGCAATATGTTTTATTTAATTTTTTTATTATATTACAGTAGGTTAATAGTCAACATTATTAAATACTATGTAAAGAAGAGCATTGTCGATCAATATATTGAAAATAATTATAATAGAAAATATTACACATCGTTAACGTCTGACAAGTTATAGTAAAGGAAAATATATCATTCTACATCATCTTCTTCGCTTGAAGCTTCATATTCTTCTTCATTATCATCAAGTATTTCAATTGGATTGGCATCTCTATCGACAAGTTCAATTTGCATGTCGTATCCGCTCAAGTCGACTACGAGATTAAGTATTAAAGCTTCTGCCTCTTGGTAGTACTCGGGTTGAGGAATGGGCTCCTGCAATATTATCGATGATACTGCTGATACATCAACATGTCTGGCTCTTATCGGACAAACCACCCATGCATCTGTTGAATTACATAATCCATTAAAGTAAATAAGTGTATGTATAATAAATAGACACGGGTATAATATTATTATCATATTGTACCTCTTCTATGACGACCAAGTCTTCTAGATGGGTATCGAGCATAATACACTTGACTCGCTTGAGTCGGGAAGATAAATGACTCGGCAGTCGCTTGTCTTGCTAAGGATCAACTTCAACTAACCCGTGTAGACATTTCACTTTGCGGTTGTCGAACTAGTCACATTTAAATAGATGAATAACTTGTTCAGGAAATCCAGAATTGTAGAACGTGAACACCAGTACCTCTAGTAGCATCCCGTAGTACTTAGGCAAATATCCGGAAATGTTTGCACTTGTAATACACAATCCACTATTCATAGTCTTTTTATTTTGTGCGTGAAATTCGGTATGAAATTTGAATCCATTCACCACATAACCTTTGTACATCTTCATTAATCGATCACCTCTAAACAATGCAGCAAGTTAAGAGTCCTTTAATTCTGTGGTCGCAACCAATCTTTCAAACCATGGAACTAAGTGATTAACTCATGCGAACTCCAAGTCTCTAGTGGAGATATTACTCTGTAGTTGATTCTCAAATGCACTGAAATACATAACGTGTAAATACATGGTTACATGTAAAAATATGGAATATCAAAATAATAATCGTACCATAGATATGGTTCTGCTTCTTCACAGTTCGTAATAATATATAGGATTACCATATTCCACTCATCTTCAGCCATGCGTCACCCCTTACTTTTCCCATTACTCGACCTTTTGGTGTAAATATTGACAGTTGTCCTTCAAATTGAGGGGCAAATAGAACCTCGTTCCTTTTTAGTCGTGTCGTCGTTGTGTCAATTTCTTTGTCGAAGTAGAAGGAACAAAAATTTGTGATCTCAATCAGTAAATAGGGCTCACATATGGATCCCTCAACCTTTGCTTTATTGCTCACCATGCCTTTTAGAATAAACATCATCCTGTATTGTACGAAATACTTAATTTATAAATACATACACAACATAATGCATATATTAACAGAAAGATAAGAAGATCACCTCTCGAATGGGTACATCCATCGATAGAAGACCGGTCCCCCGACAAGGGCCTCGTATGGCAGATGAACGAGCATATGTTCCATTGAGTCAAAGAATGCCGGAGGGAATATCTGTTCCAACTTGCACATAGTTACTATGATAGTCTTGGCTAAGTTTCTCATATCAGACGCTTTAATCTCACTCGTGCATAATTCTCTAAAATAGTTGCTCACCTCCGTTAATGCTTCCCAAGTCGGCTCCGGTAAAAACTTTTTTAAGGCAATAGGTAGCAATCGTTGCATAAAAACATGGCAGTCATGGCTCTTCATACCATTTATTCTATTAGTATCGAGATTCACACAGTTTGATATATTCGAAACATGCCCGTCTGGAAATTTTAGCTCTTTAAGCCACTCACATATTGCATGTTGCTGTTCTGTGGTGAGCGTATATGTTTCTTTCGGCTTTCTATTTATTCCCTCGGGTACAAACAACCCATCTCTTGTTGTGTACAATGGAAAGTCGCATCTCGCCTTCAGGTTGTCCTTAGTTTTTTGGGGAATGTCCATGACTGTGTTAAGTATATTATCAAAGAAATTCTTTTCACAGTGCATGATGTCTAAATTATGACGAATCAGTAAGGTAGACCAGTAAGGGAGCTCCCAAAATATGCTCCTCTTTGTCCAATTATGCTTTTCTCCAAACCCTTCAATACCTTCATAATTCACACCAAATGTTACATCAGGAATACGATCAGCAATAATTTTCATTTCTGCTAGCCCTCGACGTTCCAGAAAAAATGAGCTTTCTTCATGACCTTTGTAAAAATCACGTTTGTTTTTTCTGTAAGGGTGCCGCAGTGGGAGAAAACATTTGTGACAGTCGAACCATGATGGTTTCCCTCCGTTCTTTAAACGAAAAGCATAAGTACTTTCCATGCAATAAGGGCATGCTAACTTTCCATGTGTGCTCCATCCCGACAACATACCATAGGTTGGAAAGTCATTAATCGTCCACATAAGAGCCGCACGCATCGAGAAATTTTCCTGCCTTACACAGTCCCATGTTGTAGCACCATCTGTCCACAAATTTTTTAGCTCATCGATCAAGGGTCGGAGCATCACATCTATGTTCATCCTCGGTCCTTTAGGGCCAGATATAATAAGACTTAAGAAAATAAACTCCTGACGCATGCATAAAGTTGGTGGTAAATTATACGGAGTTACAAAGACAGGCCAACAAGAGTACTGGGCATTTATTCCTCAAAATAGATTAAAACCATCAGTACAAAGACCGAGCCTGACATTTCGAGGATCTACAGTGAATGAAGGATGCGTACGATTAAAGTGTCACTAGGCTTCAGCGCCGGCAGGATAAATTACTCTTTCGGACTCATCATGGCACTTTGTGTGCCATGTCATGTGTTCAGCAGTTTTGCGCGACATATACAGCCGCTTCTACCTATCAGTGATTGAAAAATACCACAATGTCTTTTGTGCACTCGATTTCCCTTCCTCGTACTGTGGCGCTGCACAACTAGGACAAAATTTTAAACTCTCACCTTCCCCATAGTACAGAAAACAATTTTTGCTACAAACATCATACTTGATCACTCGGAGATCATGTTTCGACATGATATTTTTTACTTCAGAATAATTATCGGGCATTTGGCTCTGATATTTCTCCGGTACCATGCCCTTGTTGCTTTTGATGAAATAATCCATTGCTTTTTGTGAGGCATTATACGTCGTCTTGAAATTCATTACCTCCGTAACCCACTGCAACAATGACTTATTATGCAACTCATATAAAGGCCGATCAGCATACTCTAAAAGATCATAAAATAATTTTGCTTCACAATTTGGCTCTGCCGGCTCATTATCAGTGTAATTGCGAAATTGAGGAAAACTATCCATGACCATATCTCTTTGTGATGTAAAATAATTTCTCCAGGTGTAGAAGATGATCCTCCTATATTGTAATCATTGATCCCGCAATTTTGATAATCTTCACCATGGCATACCCAAATACGATAATCCGGTGCAAATCCATACTGATATAAATATTGCATGACTGCATTGCGATCACGTTCACGCCAATTCTTACACATTTTGCACGGACATAATATCTTACTACCAACTACTACACGAGCAAATCCAAAATCCAGAAACATATTAACACCATCAATAAATTCTCCAGTAATCATACCGTCGGGACCACGACGTTTTTCGTACATCCATTCTCTAAAAGTTGACATTTTTTCACTGCATACAAAATAAATAACTACAAAATATAAAAATATTTTCATTGCATTCCAAATAATCTATTATCAACTAAAACATAGAATTAGTATTTCAGTAAAAGACGCTTAGAAATATTTTCATTGCATTCCAAATAATCTATTATCAACTAAATTATCAACTAAATTTTCATTTAATATAAAACTACAACTAGATCAGTAGAATTAATTAGCAAATATATATTTTGGTAAGAATATTAATGAATCACTAATATTTTATAAAGTCGCTACTTTTGTAAATAAAGCTGACTTTTATTGAAAAGAACATATACTTATTTAGTAAAATTAATTACAGATACTTATTTTTACTGAGTATTATTTTCTCAATAATTCTATGTGGTTCGATTCTATCTGGTTCGGTATCGATAACAAAAAACTTGTATAATTTA
Organism: Orobanche coerulescens; assembly: GCA_033398695.1. Lineage (NCBI taxonomy): Eukaryota > Viridiplantae > Streptophyta > Magnoliopsida > Lamiales > Orobanchaceae > Orobanche > Orobanche coerulescens. The sequence goes on along the minus strand of CM065805.1, from coordinate 141,130,546 downwards.
ATGAAAGGGCTTAAGATAAATTATCAACTAAATTTTACAACTAAATTATCAACTAAATTTTCAGCTAAATTTTCATTTAATATAAAACTACAACTAGATCAGTAGAATTAATTAGCAAATATATATTTTGGTAAGAATATTAATGAATCACTAATATTTTATAAAGTCGCTACTTTAGTGAATAAAGCTGACTTTTATTGAAAAGAACATATATTTATTTAGTAAAATTAATTACAGAGACTTATTTTTACTGAATATTATTTTCTCAATAATTCTATGTGGCTCGATTCTATCTGGTTTGGTATCGATAACAAAAAAACTTGTATAATTTAATGAAAGGGATTAATATAAATTATCAACTAAATTTTACAACTAAATTATCAACAAAATTATCAACTAAATTTTCATTTAATATAAAACTACAACTAAATTGTATTTTGTATTAACAACAAGAAAAATAAGTAAAATTAAATTTCAACTGCTTCTACATACCTTATAATATCGACGAAGATTGCTTGAAAATGCTCAATATATCCTTGAATATATATTCCGGAAAAAAATTCAGAAAAGAAAAGATGTATATTTGTATAATTTAGTTGGCTTCAGAAAAAAAAAAAAGATGTATATATCGTGTTCATCTGTCAAATTGAGTTATATAATATACTCAAATCAGATATTGGCTTCATATATGTGAAGCCAAAGAATAATATATTAGAATAATTTCGGAGACGCACTACCAAAAATAAAACTTTAGCCGACGACTAGCCAGAGAACGGCCGACGGCCGGCGGAAGTCGTCGGCTAAAGTCAGCAAGTTTAGGTGGTGCACGCGGATATGGTGGTTGACACGATTAAGTTTCACATATGTGAAGCTAATGTGCAGGACAAAATAATCTTACTAAAGGCGTCACATATGTGACGCCAATACGAATATTTTAAAAAAAAATGGCGAAAGTTTGAAATTTTTGGCGTGGCCGCGGGAAAATTCAAATTTAGTGAAATACTTTAGCTTCACATATGTGAAGCTATTGTGTTTCAAAATATACTATAAATACAACATCACTACAAACCTTCCTTCATTCCAAAATTTTAATCCACATTTCATCTCATTTCTTCAACTTTCATCTCTCAATCTTCAAGGTAATTTCTAAATTATTTTCAATTTTATTAATAATTTTACTTATATTATTTTTTGTTTCTACTAACTTATTAATAATTTTGTTTTTTTTCTTTCTTTTGCAGGATTTTTATTTATTTAAATATAAGTGAATTACAATATTAATATTATTGAAACATAACAAAAATAATTATATTTATTTTCTGATTAAATAAATATCTTTTTAGTATAATATAATTATTTTTTAATAATAATTAGAAGTATAGCTTTTAATAATAATTAGAAGTCTAGCGTGACAAAAAATATATTTAGAAATATTTATGATTAAATTTATATATATACACACACACACATCTGAAATTAGTCAGATGTTCATTCTGGCTAATTTTTTTTTTTTATTTTAATCGAATATCTTTAGCGTCACGTATGTCACTATAAAGATATATTATTTTATAATTGATAGACTTTTTTTGGCGTCACACATCTGATGCCAATGATATAATAATTTAAATTGTTGGACTTTCTTTGGCATCACACATCTGACGCCAAAGATATAATAATTAAAATTGCTCGACTTTTTTGGCGTCACACATGTGACGCTAAAGATATAATATTTAAAATTGATGGACTTCTTTGGCGTCACACATATGATGCTAAATATATAATATTTAAAATTGCCGGACTTCTTTGGCGTCACACATGTGACGCCAAAGCTTAAAAAATAATATTCCGTGCGTTAGCTTTAGCTTCACCCATGTGAAGCTAATGTAGTTAGGGCAATTGTTTTACATTCGCTTTAGCTTCACATGGCTGACGCTAAAGTTCAATTCTTTAGCTTCACCGGTCAAATATTGAAGCTAAAACTTCTTTAGCGTCAGCTTCTTTAGCTTCACATATTAGCGTCACATATGTGAAGCTAAAACACAAAAGCTTCACAATCAACTTTTTTAACTTCATATTTTTATAAAGCTATTGTAGGTATTATTCAGCAGTGATCCTATTTATTCTAGGATACATAATGCCAAACGATTGAAATTCACTAGTGCTGAGATGGTCACATTTTAGTTGCATCATATTCTGTGAGACATCAAATAAAGAGTAGCGAAGAGATTCAGGTACGACGAACCTACAAGGAAACCATGCTTGGGACCACAGATGCTGATAAGAATAAAGAGTTCGAAGGTATGGAACGTAACACAAAGTATCACGAAGAGCCATACTTTGGCCCTATGAATCTGCAAATCGTCGAGAAGCAGTTTGGCGGGTATGATTGTCCTGAGATTGTTATTCCTCTACATGCTGAAGTTCGCTTGTGTCGTCCTTGGAAACAAGGTTTGATTGTCAAGCTTCTTGGTAGGCATATTGGTTTCAAAGCTCTTGAGAATAGACTTAATCAACTATGGGTGCAAAAAGGAGTGTTGAACGTTGTTGATTTGGGAAGTGAATTCTTTCTGGTTTATTTGACAAGTCTTGAAGATTATGATAATGCTCTGAGTAATGGACCTTGGATGATCTATGATCATTACCTCACCGTTCGTCCGTGGAGGCCAAACTTTTGTCCTGAGAAAGAAGAGATTGAGCGTGTAACAGTCTGGGTTCGTCTGCCGGAGTTACCCATTGAGTATTATGATGCAGACTTCTTAGACTTCTTGGGAAACAGGATCGGGCGCACTGTCAAAGTAGACAAGACAATAGCCCAGCTCTCACGGGGGAAGTTTGCAAGGCTGTGTGTAGAGATTGATCTCAATAAGCCCCTATTGGCCATGTTCGAAATCAAAGGACATGTTTACAAGATAGAATATGAGGGTCTCCACTTATTATGCATGGCATGTGGAAAATTTGGTCATTATAAGGACCAGTGCGTCAACCGTGGAGAAACTGAGGTTCCTGAGGTGAATGCAAACTTGGAACGAAGAGATGCTAGGACAGGTAACAATTCCGGGACTGCTCCAGAAAATGGGCCGTGGATGGTGGTTCAAAAACAGAGGTGGCCGAGGAAAGGAAGAGATAAGGGTGGTCCGACGACTAGTGGCGGAAGGGTGAATTCAGTTAGCAACACCGGCAACACCGTGAATGGGGGATCTCGTTTTGGGGTGTTGCAATGCCATGTGGATATTACGACACGAATAATTGAGGATAGTAACAACATCCAAGATCATGCTAATCTTGAGCTTCCTCCAACGCATATTGTGGGGTCTTCAAGGAAGCAAGCCCACGTGGTCAAACCTAGTGCTAATGGCAAACAAAATTCTAAAAAGCATGTTGTGCAAGTCCAAGAGACCACTAACCAACGACAACCATTATTTTTGAATAATAACAAGACACATGCGCAGGAAACAAGGAGTAGTGGTGATGAGAATTGGCATAGTGGGGTGAGGCAAGGAAACGACGGGCATATAATGACAATTGACTCTCATGGAAAAGGAGGTGTGGGACCGGTCAGCAAAGAGGGAACCAATCAGCAACTGGGCGTGGGAAACACTATGAACAACGCGTTGACAACAAGTGGTTCAGAAGGGCATCCGGTTAACTTGGGCTTGATCAAAGATATTCGTGACAGGCCCAAAAATTTTCAACAAAGATTTGGCACGACCTTGTTTCACTCTACCAGGCCACCGGATGAGAGACAAGGTACGTTACACACCCCCACCATTACTGGCATTAATGATGATGTTGGCATGCTTGATTCCGATGAATTTGTGGATGCCCATGACCAAAGCGATGCTGGCTCAGATAGAGGGATGGAGGTGGTCATGGAGACCCCCCATGTCTAAATCTCTCTCCTTTGTTATGGTTTACTTGACCCCTTCTAATATTTTGTTTTATGGATTTAAACAAAATAATGTTATGGAATTGTCGGGGTGCTGCTAGTCCGGATCTCTTGCGGAATTGTAAACAATTTACTGATGTGCATAGACCTGAGATTTTGGTGCTTATGGAGACCAAAGTTCATCCTTTGAGGATCCAACGTACTATTAATCTTTTGGGTTTTGATGGTTTTACCTTTGCTGAGAACAGGGGGTTTGCTGGTGGAATTGCTATCGGGTGGAAAACTGATTATGTGAATTTGTTGGAGTTGGAAAACGATTTTCAATTTGTTCATTTCAAAGTAACCATGCAGGGAGGGTGGTATTGGTATTTTACTCCTACTTATGCTAGTCCGGTTGATGAGCTTAGGAGTCAGCTTTGGAACTCCTTACATGACAAAAGCACGAATTTGAATGGCCAGTGGTTGATTGCCGGCGATCTCAATGACATTATGGATGCACATGAGAAGAGAGGGGGTGGGCCCCCAAATTATTGAAAATATCAGTTGTTCAAAAATAGAGTTAATCAGTGCAATCTCATTGATCTTGGGTCGGTTGGGTCTAAGTATACTTGGCGTGGCAAAAGGTGTGGTGTTTTTGACAGAACGTTTGTGCGTTTGGATAGAGCTCTTTGTAACGATCGGTGGCGGGTCGCTTTTCCTAATGCCTATGTGAAAGTCCTTCCCCGGGTAAAGTTTTCCGATCATCATCCAATCTTGGTTTGTATTCATGGTAGTACTTCAGATAGAAGAGAGCGCCCTTTCCGGTTTGAAGGGGCTTGGTTGATGCATCAAAATTTTAAAGACGATATGACTACTTGGTGGCATGGTAATTATGACTTCAGCCACAAGCTTACAAATGTGAAATCGGAACTCATGAATTGGAAAGTTCATACTTTTGGGTCTTTGTCTAATCAGAAGAAGTCCTTGATGGCGAGACTCGGCGGCATTCAAAAGAAATTCCATGAGGGCCAATCTAATGCTTCCCTTATCCAGCTTGAGGCAAAGTTGCAGCGGGATCTGAATGATATTCTTTATAAGGAAGAGATGGTTTGGTTCCAGCGATCGAGAGCTAAGTGGTTGCAAGATGGAGATCGGAACACTAAATACTACCAAATCAAGGCGGCTAATAGAAAGAGGAAGAATAGAATTCACAAGATTAGAGATGACAACGGCAGGTGGATTGATGATGAAAATGCTACAAAGTTGCATGTCACGCATTTCTTTCAATGTTTGTTCACCGAAGACCATGAGAAGATACCTAGGCACATTACGCGCTATGGTTTTCATCCGATCAGTGGTGATGATGGTCACTTCATTGGTAGAAAGATTGAGGATGGGGAGATTAAGAGTGCTCTTTTTGCTATGGGGCCGTGGAAAGCTCCGGGTCCGGATGGTTTCCAAGCGGGTTTTTACCAAGCCAATTGGGGTATAGTTGGCCGTGATTTTACAACTTTTATCAAGGAATTGTGGGAAGATCCTTCCAAGCTTGCGGATGTTAATCTAACAGATGTGTGCCTGATTCCCAAGATTACTAGGCCAGAGTTTGTTACTCAATTCCAGCCAATATCTTTGTGCAATGTGAGTTACAAGGTTCTTACCAAAGTTATTGTTAACAGATTAAAGCCTCATATGCCCACTATCGTCTCTCCTTATCAAACGGGCTTCATTCCTACTCGTAGTATCCATGAGAATATTGTTGTGGCCCAGGAGCTCTTGCATAGCATGAATAAAATGAGAGGCAAGAATGGCTTCTTCGTAGTCAAAGTTGATTTGGCAAAGGCTTATGATCGTATCAGGTGGAGCTTTATGGTTGAAATTCTTGAAGAAATTGGTATCCCGACCAATGTTATTGAGATCATTAGGAAGGCTATCTCCACAGTGTCCACGAATGTAATGTGGAATGGCAGTCGATCTTATTTCTTCTCTCCTCAGCGTGGCATACGTCAAGGAGACCCTATCTCTCCTTATTTATTTGTTTTGTGTATGGACAGGTTAACTCATCTTATTACCGAGCAGGTTGAGCTTGGTACTTGGGTGCCTATCAGAGCGGGAAGGAATGGTCCGCATGTCTCCCATCTCATGTTCGCAGATGATCTTTTACTGTTTGCTAAGGCTACTGAGGCGAATATGGCTTGTGTGACTGCAACCTTGAACAGTTTCTGCAGTATCTCGGGCCTAATGGTGAGTTTGGAGAAAACTTCTCTGTTCTTTTCTAGGAATGTGAAGCACGATGTGAAGACTACTTTGGCGCGCATCTCCGGTTACAAGGTTACTGATACGATGGGGAAGTATTTAGGGGTGCCTTTACTAGGCAAGTGTCCGAGGAAGCAAGACTTTAACTACTTAATTGATAAAGTTAGGGATAGGCTTTCCGGTTGGAAGGCTAAGCATTTATCCTTTGCCGGTAGAGTTACGCTCTCAAAATCCATCATTCAAGCAATTCCGGTTTATACGATGATGACCACTCCTATTCCCAAGAACTGTTTGTCTGAGATTCAGAAGTTGCAACGTGGTTTCGTTTGGGGGGATTCAGATGAGAAGAGGAGGTTGCATATCATAAATTGGGACACCTTAGTCTTGCCTAGAGATAGTGGTGGCTTGGGAATCCGTGATCTAAAGTCTATGAATCAAGCGTGTTTAATGAAGTTGGCCTGGGAGCTTCGGCGAGGTAGCAACAAGTTGTGCTTTCGAGTCTTAGAAGGAAAGTATGGTAGAGGCAAGCTTGCTTCGGGTGAGATCATTGTCAAAGCTACGGATTCGTCGTTGTGGAAGAATATTAGGACTTGTTGGCCGCATATTCAGGATAATGAGGCATGGTCTTTGGGTAATGGTGCATCCATAAATTTCTGGAAGGACAAGTGGATTGATGGTTATACCAAATTAATTGATGTGGCTATCTCTCCACCTCAGGAAGTGCTAGATTGGAAGGTGAGTGGGTTTGTTAACCATGATGGCACAGGCGTGAATGCCTTGAACTTTACGCCCGAGGTGTTATCTTGCGCATTTTGGCGAACCCGGCCCGCATCCTACTAATGACTTGGATGTGAGATCGCTGGAGATGGCTCAGGAGATTTTCCGTGTCTCTCGCTTATTCTACCTTGCGTCTTTGTTAACCGGAGTTGAAAGATGATGTTTGGTTGAAAGTTTGGAGGCTTCAAGTCCCACAGGCGTGTTCGTTATTTCACTGGCAGATTATGCATGGTAAATTGGCTACAAAAGAGTATTGTAGCAGTTGGAATTCAGGGACCAGGTTGTGCCACAATTGTAACATTGTCGAATCTTTTGCTCATGTGCTGCGGGACTGTAATCTTGCTTCGCAATTGTGGAATCACCTTATTCCGGCAACCCTGCAAGTTAGTTTTTACGGTGTTGATATTTATGATTGGCTTGAGCTAAATATTTCCAATAGATCTCATATTGGTTCATCCTTGGTGTGGTGCGAGGTTTGGGCAACCGGTTGCTATTATTTATGGAGTTGGCGCAACAAGCATGAGCACGTGGAAGACTTTGTTAGACCTTCTCAGCCTGAGCGTATTGTGATTAATTTCGCGGAAGAGTATGGGCACGGCAAGGGTGTTAGGGACACGGTGTCTGGCAGAGTTAGGGAGCTCGTCAACATTGCTTGGCAACCTCCCATGCCGGGATGGGCTGTGGTTAATTCGGATGGAGCGTGGAAGGTAGACCTTGGTGTGGCTGGTTGTGGTGGCGTTGTTAGGGACTCAAAAGGTTGTTGGTTGGGTGGCTTCAGCAAACATTTGCATGTCACTTCGGTCTTTTTGGCAGAGTTGTGGGGTGTGATGGAAGGTTTAATGCTTGCGTCAACTTTGGGGTGCCACGTGGTGGAGCTTCAGCTTGACTCGAAAATGGTTGTTGACATTTTATGTGGGAATAAATCTGGCCATGTTACCGGGAGACACTTGCTTGCTAGGAACCGAGGCTTATTGGGTGGTTTCTCCCGTACTCGCATTATTCATGTGTATCGGGAAGCTAACAAAGTAGCTGATGGCTTGGCTAATTTGGGGTGCACCTTAGGAGATGGTCTCCATTCTTTTGATTCTCCCCCATCTTGTGTTAGAAATCTAGTTGATGCTGATGTATTAGGAGTCTCTACTCCTAGATTGATTCCTGTGTAGTTTTGTTTTTCTTCGGGCGTTTTTCTTTGCCCCTCTTTAATCTCAAAAAAAAAAAAATATTCTGTGAGACATAGAGGATAAGGTATCCCACAAGGAATGCCAGATGTGTGAAAGCAACACTGCATATGAAGTTAGAATTATTTAAAAATAAGTCAGAACTAGTTTCTTAGATTGGATGACTTTGACTTTGATTAGCATGTGATATGAAAGATGACACTTAGGGGGAGGGAGTGGGGCTCGGGCAGTGAATCGGCTAGGTATACCCGATCGGCAACACCGCCCCGTGGGGTTTGGGTAGTGAAAATCGACTAGCAATTCGGCTTCCAAGCTCGATCGGTGTGTATGTGTGTGTGTGTGTGTGTGTTTTTATCTTTTTTTCTTTTTGAAAAAACGACCGTTAAATATAAAAAAAATTCAAGAACCCAACGGTTCCAAGCCCAACGGCTATCTTGAATTAAAAAAAAAATTCCTTTAAAACCAAATAACATACACTAATTATTTTCAAATAAAACACACACTAATCTCTCAAAAACAAAAAATAATTACTAAAATGTCTTCCGATTCTTCCGAATTTGAATGCATTATTCCGTCTTCGTCCGACGAGATATCCACGGGTAGCTCGTTGCAACTTATGCTTCAAGTGGCTCAGTACCTTGAAGACACGGCAAGCTCTAGCCGAACTAGCGTAAATCGTCTACGGGAAATAGGTCTTCAAACGTTAGAGAATGATTGGTTCATTGAAACACCAAAGTACAACGAAGAGTACTTTAAAAAAAATTCGAATGGAGAAAAGCATGTTTTTGCAAATAGTGGGCGACATTGAAGCGAGATACCCATATTTTCAAGAAGGCTACGACGCGCGTTCGAAAAAAAGTTTCACGGCGAAACAAAAAATCACTTCGTCCGTTAGGCAACTCGCAACCGGCAATCCCCCCGATGAGTATGATGAATATTTATGCATGGCTGCAAGAACGTCACGTGAAAGTCTTAATTATTTTTGTGAGGCCATCATTGAGTTGTACGGTCGAGAGTACCTACGTGAGCCGACAAAGACACGACCTTGCTCGCATTTTCGGGCCCATGAGGCGAAGCATCACATCCCCTGGAATGCTTGGTAGCATCGATTGTACACACACGTCAAATGGAAAAATTGTCCTAGACAATTGAGAGGGCAATATACGAGAGGTGACTATGGTGTTCCCACTATTATGCTTGAAGTCACCGCGTCACAAGATATGTGGATTTGGCATGCTTTTTTGGTCCACTGTGGTCAAACAACGATATCAACGTATTGAATCAGTCTGACTTGTATCTTACAGATCGAAATGGAACGGCGATGAACAGTTCATTCAACGTGAATGGACGCTTTTACAAACGCGGCTACTATTTGACAGATGGAATCTATCCTAAGTGGTCCACATTTGTTAAAGCATACCCGTATCCAACCGACCCAAAGGAAAAGAGATTTAAGAAGTTACAAGAGGTCACAAGAAGTTACAAGAAGTTACAAGATTTAAGAAAGGATGTCGAGCGAGCACCGGTTCATATAATGGATGAGCCGGTCCAGCCAGTGTTCGACGACAGTGTGATAGCGGAGTTACTAGACGAAGTTCTCCATGACCGACTTCGATATGATCTCACGGAGCACGTAGCACGTCAATACTTGCCGCATTTCGATGATTAGTGGGTTTTTTATTTTAATCTAGTTATTTTTAATTATTATGTTATGTTTCTTTTTTTTAAGTATTATGTAATGTTTTTTTTAATGAAATGTTATGTTTTTATTTTAAATATTGTATGTGATTTTATGTATGAAAAAAAAAATCGGGTATTAGGTGACCACTCCCTCCACTTAGGATAGTGTTAGGGTAAAATTAGGTAGTTTTGAGTTGGAAGGTTTTTATTGAATAGAGGTGATGTGACACATAGGGTATTAGGTGACCACTCCCTCCTCCCTTAGTGAAGTTACTTTATGTTACAAATATAATAAGACATGATTGGTTTATTTAGACACTGCTTATACAAGTCAGTATATGTTTGTATTACAAATCACTTCAAAATTATTGGGGGGTTTTAAAAAGCTTTCGCTTAAATGATATTATTGGTGGTAGGGCTGACCACAAATGATTCGGACCCGGTTTTTACTCGAACCGGATCCGGACCGGACCTGTTAAGTAGGTCCGGTTTCCGGATCTGTATTTTGTCTAAAATCGAGTTTTGGGCCGGACCGGGTTAAAATTCGGAAAATCCGGGTCTAGTCCGGAACGACCCGGTAAAAATAAAAATACAAAAAAAAAATATTTTTTATTGTTATTTACCCTCGGTGGTGATAAAATAATGATGATTAATGGCTCGATTATGATTGCACATTATTCTAAGTAAGTTTATTTATACTAAAATATTGTTGAACTTGTGAGTTTGATGACTAAATGAAGATATTAAGATTGATAATTGTATTTTATGGGAGTATATAAAAAAGAAAATATTTTATATTTAATAAAAGGACACTTAATATGCAAAATTTTTTTTTTTTTTTTACAAAATCGGGCTAGAACCGGGCTAGCCCGGACCGACCCGGTTTTACCGGGTTCGGATCGGGTTGGCCCGGTTCTGAACAGGTCCGGGCTTCGGGTTAAAACCGGGTCGGTCCGGGCTGGCCCGGTTCTGAACAGGTCCGGGCTTCGGGTCGATAAAGTCCGACCATTTATAATCCGGGCCATTCCAGACCGGGTCGGTCCGGGCCGGGTCAGACCCGGTGCTCAGCCCTAATTGGTGGTTTGTCATGTTAAGTTACTCGTTTTTTTCTTGCTGGGGACGATCGATACGATATGTTATTTAGTCTTGTAACTTGACCCTTACTACTCGTGTTAATCCAACGGAGCAATAGTTAAGTGTGATATTACAGAGAGACATGTCTTTTTTGACATCATTAGAACACTTACCTTTTCATTTTAATATAATGGTATCGAGGTTCAAGGTGGTAACACTTGAGTATCATTCAAACCTCTTTCATTATGTCAATTTCAATGGCTGATATACCACCATTAGTTTCAATAAATGATAGTTTGCAGATCACTGTTATACTATTTACTCGCTATGATCGATCATATATAAATTGTGTGTCACCACTGATGCTTGTCGTAGAGTATCACACATGGTAGATTCCGTTTGTAGAAAGTGCAATATATACCATACTGATCAAGAGATGCCAATTTTAAACTAAAAGCAATGAAAATGTGCTTGAAAGATACCTTAAACTAAAGGTACTTCATTGTTACATGATAAGTTATTCGATCAGCATCATTCGTTCACTTGAGTGCCTATAAATTGGAAAGGAAACCAGTGGCAATGAGCATCAATTCCATACACAGAGAACATTAAATAAAGTATATCTTTGCATTACACATTTAGTTCAAAAGTTTTTAAGAGTTTATTCAAGTCTGAGCTGCAATGGCTCAGTCAATCGTTTTTCATGTTATGGTACTAGTTATGTTAACCCTGGCGACGTTTAGTGACCTGGCAACTCCGCCGGGAATTGCTAACAACCCTAGCCATGCAACTTGTAAAGACCCGACATATAAAGAATGTCATAACTTGGTTCATGTTTGTCCTAAGTTTTTCCCCAATGGTTGCACTGTACATTGTCAATCGTGCAAACCTATTTGTATCGGCTCCACAACACCTTCACCACCAAAATTAGAACCTCCACCACAATCGCCGCCACCTCCCGCTATTACTCCACCACCTGCATACTCACCACCTTTAATGACTCCCACAACACCACCACCCGCACCTCCAACATCCACACCTTCACCTCCACCGCCAATATGTAATACCCAAGATTTCTGATATGAAATTGAACCTTGTGATATTGTAATTGTTGCATTTTGATCTGAGTATTATTCTCCATATTTCATGATCCGGTGTTGTTGAGCGCATGATTTCATGAATGTGCTCTAAATTGTGATTCTGCGCATGTAGCGCACGCTATCGACTATATGTAGCGTACGCTAATTTGGAGCCGTAGCGCACGCTATGTACGAATCTTAGCGCGCGCTACACGTAGTCAGCATGATTGAGACAGGGCGGTAGGTGAGATCGGCTGCGGATCTCGGTCGGATTATTGTCGGGATGAACCTGGACGGCATTCGGGAAAAAGCCAAGTCAACGCGTTAGCGCACACTACTCATATGAGGATAGCGCACGCTAAATGCTGAGTACAGTGAAGTCAGTAAGCCGTTAGCACACGCTATGAATATGAACTAGCGCGCGCTAATAACCACTTTCTATAAATAGGACAGCATCCTTTTTCGTATTTTCAGTCTTTTCTCTTCCCACATACGAATCATTGGACTTAGAGAATTACTCTCTTCATCCTAAACCCTTCATATCAGCATCCTAGCTCGAGTCGAAGATTGTAGATCATTGGAGATTGTTGTTCAAGCTCTCGGTGTTGGATTTCTTCTAGTTCCTTCGTGTTCTTCACTACTTTGAGGTAGGTGATTCTTCACCAATATTAGTAATATTCTGAAGAACGTTTTGATCATGATTTTGGATTATCTAGTCAGTTAAATTCGTTAGTAGTCGAACATCATGTGTTAGAAGGATATTTTTGACGTTTCGGCACTTATTCATCGTAGAATCCATTGAACCTTTTTAGTATATGGACTCCTAAGCATATTCATGTATCTTCAAAACCGATTATGACCAGTTTATGGAGATTACCAAGTTCTTATGTCCTTACATAAAGGAATCATACGTTTTGGGACATGAAATGGATTAAACTTAGGATATTTTTCTTGAAGATCAAAGATGAATTATGGTGTTGTAATGATGATACGTATCCTTGTGTCTCATAGTCATTTAATACGTAAAGATCTTTCACAAACCGTATGAGCATTATATGCACGGAGATGGCATGTACTAACACTGAAGATTTCATGAGTTTCATCACCTTTAGCTCAAGTTTTCTGCCCAGTAGTAAACTGCCATGCACAGTTAGCGCACGCTAAGATAGGCATATTAACGTGCGCTATCGGGAATGAGTAACGTACGCTACGTTTGGTACGTAACGTACGTTATGTCATCAGGCAGGACAGTCGGCTGACCAGAGAGGACTGTCTGTACACAGCTAGGGTACACTAGACTTGGTCATTTGCGTACGTTAACAGGCAGGCTTAGCGCACGTTACGTAGAGTACGTAGCGCGTGCTAAGTAGTTCAGGCAGAATTCATTTTTTTTAGAGCTTTCGGCCGTAAACTGGATTGTTAGACATTCGTACGACTTGAGAGGAATTCTTTATTATTTCTTAGGTCTGAGCCTTGCATAGGGGACGATCGAGGGGCGGTGGCATACGGACGCGTGTCATTTGTTGGAGTATTTCATTATTGTCATTTTCGAGGCAAGTATCATATGTTGAGTTTGATTTATATTGGAACTTTGATCATGCATATGGTTTTGTTCATGTTGTCGAATATGAGATTTATTTCTTTAATTTCTCGTGGTATTCGTTGTTAATTGTTCGTATTGATGAACATATTGAAATGCATATATGTATGCATAATTGATTGGTTTATGGTATAAATGATCCGGGGGGGTCATGAGGATCTATGCTGAGGGCGCTGGATCGAATGTCCACCATGCGTTGGTTCGATGGGATGATCATGGGGATCGATGCTGAGGGCGCTGGATCGCTGGACGGGTTTTCCACCATGCGTTGGTCCGACGGGATCATCATGGGGATCTATACCAAGGGCGTTGGTGTAACACCCCGAGATATTCGGAATATGTTACAGCGCCGTAGACCCCTACATGGGGCCCACTAGGCTATAATAGGAAAACTCCACTCGACTAACCATCTTGGTTAGCGAGGATACACAATTAAATAATATGACATATAAAGATACGCCCGGAGCAACCGGCAAAATAAGCATCAACCAACAACGTGACAATTTAAAACGATACAATACGGAGTTTGGAACGAAAAGCCTAAGTACTCGCGAGTACAATCTATAAGTTTAAAACTGTGGGAACAACCATATCGAAATGGACAAAGGAAATAAGTAGACCCAAATGCACATGTCAACGACCCTGGCCAACATCCTCGTACTGTCCTGGTGCCCGCTCGTCCGGATAATCGTAACCTGAAATCCATAACAAGAATTTCCCCGAAACGGGTCCCCAAAGGGGTTAGCAATTACGCTAGTACAAGTAATCAAGGCAAACCAATCGCTTACACATTTCATAGTACATGCATCAATATCATTTCAAAAACCAAAACTAGACATGTCCTTTCCGGAGATAAACAGTCAAACAATTTGCCTTGGGAACAGAGTCATATCATAAATTCCCGCACGAGGCCTCTAAGGACCCTCCCGCACTGGCTATATTATAAAACAAAACACGCACATGCATCGCCTTGGGAACAGAGTCATATCATAAATTCCCGCACGAGGCCTCTAAGGACCCTCCCGCAGCTAGCTAAACAAACTCATGAATCCGGGACGCAAACCTTTGGATTCCCTCCTTGATCCCGTCGGACCAACACGAGGTGAGCAAATCACACACAAAATACATTACCATTCCACGTTAAGCATAAAGGTTTCCAAAAATACTTGCCTTTAATTATTGACGACGCGAAGAACGGAAAGGAAAGTCACCGGAACGCTAGAACCAATGAAACCGAACCTAACGATTCGAAGAACACAATCACAACCGTTTCTAAATGAATACGGAATTGGAATACACCGAAAACCCGCCTACGATTCATGTATATTCGTATATAAACAACAACGAGGGCGGACCACACCAAACCCTCTCGATTCCGTAAAAATCACGAAATATACCATGAATCCGTAGGAAACTAAGAATACCAACAAGATTAATCATATTCATCATGAATCCATCAACAAAACGGAGCAGATCGGAAGAAAATCCCAAAACCCCAAATTATCCAAAAGTAGGGTTCTAAGAGATTACCTTGGATTTAGGATGAGAAACACAAGTGGATGATGTTAGTCTACACCAAGAACTCAAGCAAAAGAATCTCTGAAGTGATTGGAAGAAGAAAATCGCCTCAAATCGCCTCTGGAGTCGCTCGGCCGCGGAAGAAGGAGAGAAATGAGAAATTGTGTTTATCTCGGTCAACTCCCTGGTTTATATAGCCAGGGAGTGTTAGCGTGCGCTAATCCTCAAGGTTAGCGTGCGCTAACGGGGAAAAATTACGAGCCAAAATAGTTAGCGTCGATCCGGTGGCGGACTTTTGGCCGTTAGCGTGCGCTACTCGAAACGTAGCGTGCGCTAATAACCTCTCGGTAGCGCGCGCTATCGACCAATAGCGTGCGCTACCCGGACATCAGTCGAGTCCAGTGGCGCCTGCCCAGAACCCACCTGATACGTTAGCGTGCGCTACCATACAAGCGTAGCGTGCGCTAACTGATCCGTTAGCGTGCGCTACCATACAAGCGTAGCGTGCGCTAACTGGCGCCTGACCGGGTTCAGTAGTAAACTCTCCAGTACTGGACACTCACGCTAGCGCACGCTACCGGGCACCATCAGCGAGCGCTAGCCCCTCGACATTAGCGTGCGCTAGCATATGTAGCGTACGCTAATACGCTAGTCCAGAAGGCTGGAAAAACAACACTGCCACTCCCAGGGCTACTCGCTAGCGCGCGCTACGAAACAACCGTAGCGTGCGCTACTAAGGGACCCCTAGCGCGCGCTATGCAGAAAAAAAATAGCGTACGCTAGGTATGAAATATGAACGGTTCAAAACACCATAAGGTGAACGAAACATCCAACGGAACATCTCAACGGGTATCATAACATAGAATGGACCCACGGCAACCCCGAAACAGCGGTTCCGCTCAACAATAACGGGGATAAAATCCATAGATAATAGAAAAGATACACTGAAAGATACACGAGGGTCACTACTATCGGGAAATACGCCGAAAAAGAAAAATACAAGGGGAAGAAAAATGCGGATATTACATTCTACCCCTCTAAAAACAAGTTTCGTCCCGAAACTTAAGAAACAAATAACTCAGGGTACCTAGCACGCATGCTCTCCTCGGTTTCCCAAGTTGCCTCCTCGACACCGTGTCTCGACCACTGCACCTTGACCAAAGGGATGGTCTTATGCCTCAGTCGTTTCTCCCGATGCTCGAAAATCTTCAAAGGACGCTCCTCAAAAGTAATATCCTCGGCAACGTCAATCTCCCCATAGTCGATGATGTGACTAGGATCCGGGACATAATTCCTCAGCTGAGAAACATGAAAGACGTTATAAACATGACTCAGGGCCGGGGGTAACGCCAAACGGTATGCTAACCCACCGACTCGCTCGAGAATCTCGTAGGGTCCAATAAATCTCGGACTCAACTTCCCCTTCTTCCCGAAACGGAAAACTCCTCTCGTCGGCGACACCTTCAGCAAAACGTGGTCTCCCACCTCGAATTCTAAAGGTCGACGACGGACATCGGCATATGACTTCGCCGACTGCGCGCCAACATCCGTTCTCGAATTAATTCTATCTTCCGTCTCATCTCTAAAATGACATCCGGTTCGGTCCCGACCAAATCGGACGCCTGCTCCAACAAATCGGCGATCGACATCGTCGCCCATAAAGTGCCTCATACGGTGCCATCCGAATCGACGCGTGCCAACTATTGTTGTACGTGAATTCGATCAATGGCAAGTGCTCCTCCCATCGCTACTCAATCGAGGGCACAAGCACGCAACATGTCCTCGAATGTTTGGATAGTGCTCCGATCATCATCCGATCGGGATGAAAAGAGGTACTCAAATGCAAACGGGTACCTAACGCCTTATGCACCGCCTGCCAAAAGTGCGATACAAAACGGCCATCACGATCCGAAACAATAGACTTCGGAGTACCGTGAAGTCTCACAATCTGCGCGATAAACACACGAGCCAATTTCTCCGGGCCCCAAGTGTCCTTGATGCCCAGGAAATGTGCCGACTTGGTCAGACGATCAACAACCACCCATACCATATTCATGCCTGACCTCGATCTCGGCAAACTCGAAACAAAATCCATCGATATATCTTCCCATTTCCATTCTGGAATGGGAAGTGACTGCAATAACCCAGCCGGTCGCTGATGTTCGATTTTGACCTGCTGGCAAGTCAAACATCTCGCCACAAATCGTGTGACCTCCTCCTTCATATCATTCCACCAGAAGTTCCTCCTCAGGTCCTTGTACATCTTACTCGAACCAGGATGAACGGAATAGGGTGTGGAATGGGCCTCATGCAAAATACTCTGTCGCAACTCTGGATCGTTAGGCACACAAAGCCGACTCTGGAATCTCAAAACACCATCCTCGTGAATCACAAACCCAGGAGATTTTCCCTTAAGAACGTTCTCTCGGATTTTAGTAATCATCGGATCCTCTAATTGCTTCAGCTTAATTTCATCGATCAAAGACGACGAAATCTCTAGAGCACAAAGTTGCCCGACAGCTCCAGGCAACAAAACTTCAACATCTAACTCGATCAGAGCCCGCCGAAGCTCGATGCAGTGCGTAAGGACCTCAAGCGTTCGCAACGCAATCGGTTTCCGACTCAAGGCGTCGGCCACGACGTTTGCCTTGCCCGGATGATAAAGGATTTCGAGGTCGTAATCCTTAATCAGCTCTAACCATCTCCTCTGCCTCATATTCAACTCCCACTGAGTAAATATGTATTTCAGACTTTTATGATCGGTGAAAATCTGACATGCAGAGCCGAAAAGATAGTGACGCCAAATCTTGAGTGAAAAGACAAACGCCGCTAACTCTAAATCGTGAGTAGGGTAGTTAAGCTCATATGGTCTCAACTGTCTCGACGCATAGGCAATGGTCTTACCGTGCTGCATCAACACGCACCCAAGACCCTGACCCGAAGCATCGCTATAAACGGCGAATCCCTCGTTGCCACATGGCAACGCCAAAACCGGGGCTGAAGTCAAACGCTTCTTGACTCTTGAAACTCATCGCCTCTCATCGGTCCGCACGAACTTCTCGGATTTATGGAGCAAGCGTGTAAGTGGCCGAGCTAGTTTTGAGAAACCTCGGCGAACCTACGGTAGTAGCCACCAAACCCAAGAAACTACGGACCTCCTTCACATTTGTGGCGATGCCCAATCCAATCTTGCCTCAATTTTCTGCGGATCCACACGGACTCCCTCGGTGAAATCACGTGACCCAAAAACATCACTTCCTTTAGCGAACTCACATTTCGAGAACTTCGCATAGAGTTGCTCGGTCCTCAAAATGTCTAACACTATCCGTAGATGATGGGCATGCTCTTCCTCATTCCTCGAATAGATAAGAATATCGTCAATGAAGACGACGACACACTTATCCAAATACTCGATAAAGACTTTGTTCATCAACTGCATGAACACCGCCGGCGCATTAGTTAACCCGAAAGGCATAACTACGAATTCATAATGTCCGTATCTCGTCCAAAAGTCGCTGCACGTCGGACTCTCTCACCCGAAGGCGATAGTACCCGATTTCAAATAAATCTTCGAGAATACCGCAGCTCCCTGTAACTGATCGAACAAGTCATCAATCCTCGGCAAAGGATACTTGTTCTTGATGGTTACCTTGTTTAGTTCGCGATAGTCGATACACAAACGTAGTGAACCATCCTTCTTCCGCACAAACAGGACCGGTGCGCCCCAAGGAGAGGCACTCGGTCGAACATACCCCGACTCAAGAAGCTCACTCAACTGCTTCTTCAACTCTGACATTTTTGAAGGTGCCATGCGATACGGCGCCTTTGAAATCGGAGCCGCGCCCGGCTCTAATTCTATAACAAACTCAACCTCACGATCCGGTGGCAGCCCCGGCAACTCGTCAGGAAATACATCAGGAAACTCACTAACGACTGGAATCGACGAAAGCTCGACTCCACCATTCTCCGCCTTCAAGGCGTAGCACCAATAACCAGTACACCCCTTTCGTAGGAGACTCATCGCCTTCAAGGCATTAATGACGAATTTCTGATTTCCCCTCCTTCGCCCCGCGAAGGAGTGTTCGGTGCCATCCTCGGCTAACATGGTGATGATCCTCGTGCGGTAGTTCATGATTGCACCATGCCGCTCGAGCCAATCATCCCCGAGAATCAAATCCTCACCCTCAATATTAACGACAATAAGATTAGAGAGCCAAGCTCTCTCACAAATAAACACAGAGCAGTCTCGGACCTCTCGATCACCGACGATTCTATCACCGCTAGGAAGTTTAACGATGAAAGGCTCGCAAGGTGACAAACAGTCGAGACTCAAACGGCGTACACACTCTAGAGAAATGAATGAATGCGTAGCACCCGAATCGAAAAGCACACTGACAGGATGGAAATGAATGTGAACGGTACCTGTCGCCACCGTAGCTGCTGGATCATCGGCCCTCCTCATCTCATAGATACGCGGCTGAGCAGAGCCGACACTGGAAGCTCCACCACTAGCAGGATGACCCCGACCCCTACCTCGGCCGGCACTCGGTGGAGGCGGCGGAGCAAATGAGCCCTGGTTCACACTCGGCTCCACCGGTACTGGTTGGGAAGAACGGGCGCCGCGAAGCTGTTTGACCTGCTCACAAAAAGGGGCCTTGTGGCCCAGCTGTCCACAAGTGTGACAAGTAAACTTCGGACGAGGACACTACCGGTTCCTATGGCCCTGCACACCACAGTTAAAACATGTGGGTTCACGAGCGGAGGTTCCGGCGGCACCCCGAAAGCTCCCAGAGAAACGAGCCGAACCGCCCGTTGAAATATTTGCAGCTTGAGATTTCTGCTGGCCTCCACTCTTGGGACCAGAAAAATTTCCGACCGACTTCTGCTTCTTGCTCTCACGAGCCAAATCGCTAGCCGTCACCGACATATCATAAGCAAGAGCTCGACTCTGATAATCCTTCAAGGTAGTACATACGAGCCCAGACATATAGTCCCGAATGGACAGTTTCATCCTCCTGGAAAAATGGAAAATTTTGTCGCTCTCAGCGACAACTTGGGTCTTCACATAACCCAACTCTTTGTTGAAATCAGCAATAGCTTGGGATACGGGAATATCCCGAGGTTGAGCATCGTAGAAAGCATGCACTCGAGCCTGTCTAACCGGCCACGGACAATATTCGGTCTCCATCAATTCTTGGAATTCGGCCCACGAAGCAACGTGATCTTTGGGACCAACGGCCTCCCACCAATCTGTAGCATCTCCCGTGAGAAAGTATTGAGCAATAGGGACCTTACGGTCCTCGGGGCAGTTAGTAGCAGTGAAGACTTTGGATATCTCTTTGATCCACCCTTCCCAGCCGATCGGGTCCGAAGCTCCCGAAAACTGAGGAGGATGCATCTTGATGACATCCTGAAGCCAGCGATCCGCTCCGCCCCGATTAGCATGGGCCTGATTGGGGTTTTGAACCACCTGTGCTATAGCCGCCATCTGGTTAACCATTTGTTGCATAACAGCCGCAATACCAAGATCGGCGCGCTCCTGAGAAGAAGCATGACTGTGACGGTCGCCGGTACTGCCGGCTCCTGAAGAGTGCGACGTGGCTGCCTCACCGGCTGCCCCACGTCCTCGGCCGCATCCACGGCCACGACCACGACCACGACCACGGTTTCCTCCGGCATCCATACTGGTGTTAAAAGATAACAGGAGCATGTCGAGGATGAGTAAGGAAAACTACGATGATAAGCAAAAGAGGGAGAATAACCACGGTTCAAGAAACGAAATACAGCATGTGAAAGCAAACAATCGGGTAAGGAAACTTACGAGCACTGGAAGTATTGAGATGCCGGCAGCGGTGTGACAATGTGCGAAACAAAACACGACTAGACCCAAATAACCGACAAGCCTAGGTATCCATAAACCTAGGGCTCTGATACCATTTTCTGTAACACCCCGAGATATTCGGAATATGTTACAGCGCCGTAGACCCCTACATGGGGCCCACCAGGCTATAATAGGAAAACTCCACTCGACTAACCATCTTGGTTAGCGAGGATACACAATTAAATAATATGACATATAAAGATACGCCCGGAGCAACCGGCAAAATAAGCATCAACCAACAACGTGACAATTTAAAACGATACAATACGGAATTTGGAACGAAAAGCCTAAGTACTCGCGAGTACAATCTATAAGTTTAAAACTGTGGGAACAACCATATCGAAATGGACAAAGGAAATAAGTAGACCCAAATGCACATGTCAACGACCCTGGCCAACATCCTCGTACTGTCCTGGTGCCCGCTCGTCCGGATAATCGTAACCTGAAATCCATAACAAGAATTTCCCCGAAACGGGTCCCCAAAGGGGTTAGCAATTACGCTAGTACAAGTAATCAAGGCAAACCAATCGCTTACACATTTCATAGTACATGCATCAATATCATTTCAAAAACCAAAACTAGACATGTCCTTTCCGGAGATAAATAAATAAACAATTTGCCTTGGGAAGCAGTCATATCATAAATTCCCGCACGAGGCCTCTAAGGACCCTCCCGCACTGGCTATATTATAAAACAAAACACGCACATGCATCGCCTTGGGAACAGAGTCATATCATAAATTCCCGCACGAGGCCTCTAAGGACCCTCCCGCACTGGCTAGCTAAACAAACTCATGAATCCGGGACGCAAACCTTTGGATTCCCTCCTTGATCCCGTCGGACCAACACGAGGTGAGCAAATCACACACAAAATACATTACTATTCCACGTTAAGCATAAAGGTTTCCAAAAATACTTGCCTTGAATTATTGACGACGCGAAGAACGGAAAGGAAAGTCACCGACGAATGCTAGGAACCAATGAAACCGAACCTAACGATTCGAAGAACACAATCACAACCGTTTCTAAATGAATACGGAATTGGAATACACCCGAAAACCCGCCTACGATTCATGTATATTCGTATATAAACAACAACGAGGGCGGACCACAACCAAACCCTCTCGATTCCGTAAAAATCACGAAATATACCATGAATCCGTAGGGAAACTAAGAATACCAACAAGATTAATCATATTCATCATGAATCCATCAACAAAACGGAACGGATCGGAAGAAAATCCCAAAACCCCCAAATTATCCAAAAGTAGGGTTCTAAGAGATTACCTTGGATTTAGGATGAGAAACACAAGTGGATGATGTTAGTCTACACCAAGAACTCAAGCAAAAGAATCTCTGAAGTGATTGGAAGAAGAAAATCGCCTCAAATCGCCTCTGGAGTCGCTCGGCCGCGGAAGAAGGAGAGAAATGAGAAATTGTGTTTATCTCGGTCAACTCCCTGGTTTATATAGCCAGGGAGTGTTAGCGTGCGCTAATCCTCAAGGTTAGCGTGCGCTAACGGGGAAAAATTACAGGCCAAAATAGTTAGCGTCCAGTCCAGTGGCCAGACTTTTGGCCGTTAGCGTGCGCTACTCGAAACGTAGCGTGCGCTAATAACCTCTCGGTAGCGCGCGCTATCGACCAATAGCGTGCGCTACCCGGACATCAGTCGAGTCCAGTGGCGTCTGCCCAGAACCCACCTGATACGTTAGCGTGCGCTACCATACAAGCGTAGCGTGCGCTAACTGATCCGTTAGCGTGCGCTACCATACAAGCGTAGCGTGCGCTAACTGGCGCCTGACCGGGTTCAGTAGTAAACTGTCCAGTACTGGACACTCACGCTAGCGCACGCTACCGGGCACCATCAGCGTGCGCTAGCCCCTCGACATTAGCGTGCGCTAGCATATGTAGCGTACGCTAATACGCTAGTCCAGAAGGCTGGAAAAACAGCACTGCCACTCCCAGGGCTACTCGCTAGCGCGCGCTACGAAACAAACGTAGCGTGCGCTACTAAGGGACCCCTAGCGCGCGCTATGCAGAAAAAAAATAGCGTACGCTAGGTATGAAATATGAACGGTTCAAAATACCGGAAGGTGAAGGAAACATCCAACGGAACATCTCAACGGGTATCATAACATAGAATGGACCCACGGCAACCCCGAAACGGCGGTTCCGCTCAACAATAACGGGGATAAAATCCATAGATAATAGAAAAGATACACTGAAAGATACACGAGGGTCACTACTATCGGGAAATACGCCGAAAAAGAAAAATACAAGGGGAAGAAAAATGCGGATATTACAGTTGGATCGCTGGATTACCCTGTATTGTGTTGATGGAATCGTGAGGATTCACATCGTTGGATTCCGATGACGGAAGTCCATTTTGCATGTTTTATGATGCACTGATGATTTATGTATTATGATACTTGTACTAGCATTGTTTTGCTAACCCCTTCGGGGGTGGACATTGTTTTGGATGTTCAGGTAGCCGAGGAGCGGGGAAGCAACCACAGTACCGACAGGACGATGAAATGGCTCAGTGATGTGGTTCATGTTTATTGTTATTGTGATTTGTCTTATTGGTTCACTTTAGTACTCGAGTGCGTGTGTTTTAATAATGTCATTTTCGATATGGTTGTATAAGTTAATTCTTTGGATCAGTTGAACCAGTTCTGTATTTTGAACTTCACTTGTAAGGTTGAATTATATTTACATTTATTTTATTTAGCCTTGTAAATCCTTACTTAAAGGGTTTACGGCGCTGTAATTATTCCGAATATCTCGGGGTGTTACGGAATATGGTATCGGAGCTAAGATTCATGGATATCTTGGCAGTCGGGTTAGTTGGGTCTGTTTACGTTATTTGATTTTTGGTCGTTTGTAACATCACTGCTGAGCCAGCATCGTCGTGTGGACCGTGGTTGTAAGTCTCCTAATCCCAAATACTATCGTTTTTATTTAATTCCTGTTTTGTGAATATTGACGGATTTTCTTTTAGAAAGTTTGCCCTGGATATTGAGTAATTGTGTTTACAGTATGTTGAGGGAGGTCGTGGACGCGGACGTGGTCGTGGACGCGGACGTGGAAATGTGAGACAGGAGGATTCGGCGTCTACCCCAGAGATTTCGGCTAGTCGAACCGATTCCCATTCTGGAGGACATCAGGGATCAGCTAATAATAATGCAGATCCTAATGTGCCAGGAGTGCTTCAACAGGTGGTTGCTCAGATAAACCAGTTTGCTCAAGTTGTGGATCACATGCAGACGGCGATGGGACAGCAGCATAACGAGGATAATTGGGGGGACAAATGGCTTACTGAAGTGGTCAAATTGCACCCTACGAAATTTGACGGTTCTGCTGAGATGCTTTCTTGGGATCATGGGCTGAAGGAGTTAGAGAAGATCTTTGCAGGGATTAATTGTCCTAACGATAGAAAGGTTCCGGTCGCCCAGTATCTTCTGACAGGGGAGGCTTTCGACTGGTGGGAGGCCATTCGACCTGAGGAGCATAATGTTGACTGGACGGAGTTTAAATTAATGATGGAAGCGTAGTATTGTCCTCGCCCAGTTAGAGAGGCCCGAGTCCGGGAGTTTTTCTCACCACAAAATTCAGAAGCATCTGTGACAGACGTGATTAAGACTTTTAATCACCAGTTGACTTATGTGCGCCACTTGGTCAGACCGAGGCAGAGAGGATTTTTCATTTTGACATGCGAATGAAGCCGGAAATTGAGCATTATTTGTCCGGATTTGAATGTACCACCTTACGACAGTATCAGGACAAAGCACTGGCCTATGATATGAAAGAGGCGGCAGTAGAAAAGTCAACGGAAGTAAAGAAACAGAAGGTGTCTGGAAACTTCACGGAGAATAAGAGTAGTGGGCCTCGCAGGGGCCAGTCCTCTTTTCATTCATCCAAGAGGCCTCCACATCCTTCTCGAGGTGGAAAGAAGTTCCGGGCAGCACCAACCGTTTCAGACGCAGGGAAGAAATGTTATAACTGTGGCAAAGCGGGGCATGTTCGACGTGACTGTTTCGCGCCTGTTGTGACCTGTTTTGAGTGTGGATAGGAAGGGCGTCGCGCAATATTTTGTGGAAATGCGACTCGATCTTTTGGTGCTCGCACTCCTGTACCGGTTCCGAAGGACACTAGTGTAAATCAGACGCAGCAGAGCGGTTTCCAGCAACAGAATGTTGGGAAAAGAGAGGCATCCAGCGCTGGGTCCGTTCCTCCGCGTATTTACGAGATGAAGAAGTCAGACGATCAGAACACAGTTGTTGCATCAGGTACGATTCATATCCTTTTGCAACCAGTTAGTGTCTTATTCGATTCAGGAGCTACGCATTCTTTTATATCTTTGAACTGTGTTAATCGTTTGAAAATCTCGTGCTTGTATGATTGTGAACCTTATGTTGTGGGATTACCGAGCGGAGAGAAAATTGTGGGAACCCTAGAAGCTAGAGATTTTCCAGTGTCTATAGGAGGGAGAGATTGGCCATCAAATCTTACTGTAGTTGACATACATGGTGACGGCTTAATTCTCGGAGACGATTGGCTCAACCGTTATGGAGCTATTCTGAATTACCGAAAGAGAGTCATTTCTATCATTGCTGATGACGGATCTGAACACTTATTCCGAGGATGGAGACCGGGAAGTTCGGGAAGATTGATCAAAGCAATGAAAGCCGTGAAATTACTGAAGCAGGGATGTCATGGACTTTGGTGCTATGCCATGAGGAAAGAGGAAGGAGTAGAGCTCTCATCTATTCTAGTTGTGAATGAATTCTCAGATGTATTTCCTGACGAACTACCTGGGTTACCTCCGTAGAGAGAAGTGGAGTTCGCTATCGAATTAGAGCCTGGAGCCGCTCCTATTTCCAGAGCACCATACCGCATGGCGCCAACCGAGATGTATGAACTAAAGAAGCAACTGGAGGAATTATTACAGAAGGGTTATATTCAACCTAGCGTTTCTCCTTGGGAAGCACCCGTTCTCTTTGTCCGGAAGAAAGACGGATCCCTCCGATTATGTATTGATTATAGGGAGCTCAACAAAGTGACAATCAAGAATAAGTATCCTATACCTCGGATCGACGACTTGTTTGATCAACTGCAAGGGTCAAGGGTATTCTCGAAGATTGACTTGCGATCAGGATACCATCAGTTGAGGATTAAGGAATCGGATATACCAAAGTCTGCTTTCAGATCCCGGTACGGGCATTATGAATTTGTAGTGATGCCATTTGGACTTACCAATGCTCATGTGGTATTCATGCAATTGATGAATCGGGTATTCTTAGAATACTTGGATAAATTTGTGGTCGTTTTCATCGATGACATCTTGATATATTCGAAAGACACAGAGGAGCACGCTGAGCATTTGCGTGTGGTTTTGAGCATCTTGAGGAAGGAACAGCTGTATGCAAAGCTTTCCAAATGCGAGTTCTGGCTTAGGGAAGTAACTTTCCTTGGGCATGTGATATCAGCTGACGGAGTTCAGGTAGACCCGAAGAAAGTCGAAGCAATCTTGGAATGGGAAGCTCCTAATAACGTGAAAGAAGTCCGGAGTTTCTTGGGACTTGCTGGATATTATCGCCGTTTTGTAGAGGGATTTTCCAAAATTTCTCGTCCGCTCACTCAGCTATTGCAGAAAACTCAAAAGATCACGTGGGATGAGAAATGCCAGGCTGGTTTTGACGAACTTAAGAGGAGACTGACGACAGCACCTATATTAGCGTTACGGATGGGCCGATGGATTCATGGTATACGCCGACGCTTCAAATCGAGTGCAGGATGTGTGTTGATGCAAAAGGATAAGGTGATTGCCTATGCTTCTCGGCAGTTGAAACCGTACGAGGTTAATTACCCGACTCATGTTCTGGAGCTAGCAGCTGTGGTCTTTGCCTTGAAAATTTGGCGACATTATTTGTACGGCACTCATTGCCAGATCTTTACAGATCATAAGAGCCTCAAGTACATTTTTAATCATAAAGAATTAAACATGAGGCAGAGAAGGTGGCTGGAATTGATCAAAGATTACGACTTGGAAATTCTCTATCATCTGGGTAAAGCAAACGTAGTGGCCGATGCATTGAGCCGTAAACCTGTTTCTCTTCGAGTGTTGGAAGCACTTACATCCCAAACCAGCATTCAACGGGAACTGGTCTGCGAAGGGATTGAAGTATGGGCACCAGGAATCCAAGGGCAACTATATGTGATGGAACTGACTTCATCACTAGTCGAGGAAATCAAATCTAAACAGTTGAACGATTCTCTGATCCTTCGGTTATGTGACGAAGTAAAGAAAGGAAAGGCCCCAGGATTCGTGATACAAGATGATGGAGTTATGAGATTTTAGAGTCGACTTTGCGTTCTCGATGCTGATGATTTGAGATGGACAATTCTGAAGGAAGCTCATAGCGCGCCTTATTCTATTCACCCGGGCAGCAGTAAGATGTATACGGATCTAAAACAAAACTTCTGGTGGGGGAATATGAAGAAGGACGTAGCAGAATACGTTTCAAAGTGTTTTACTTGTCAGCAGGTTAAGATTGAACATCAGCGACCTGCCGGAATGTTAAAGCCGCTTCCGATCCCTGAGTGGAAGTGGGAGGATATCTCGATGGATTTCATCACCAGTATGCCAAGGACCAAGACGGGAATGAACATGATGTGGGTTGTAGTTGATCGACTAACCAAGTCGGCTCATTTCCTAGGAATTAAAGATACTTGGGGACCCGAGTGATTGGCGCGAGTATTTATTGCAGAGATGGTCAAATTACATGGGACACCGAAGACCAATATTTCAGATCGAGATGGTTGTTTCGTGTCGCACTTCTGGAAGGCAGTTCACACGGATTTGGGGACCGAGCTAAACTTTAGCACAGCTTATCATCCTCAGACGGACGGTCAGTCCGAAAGGACTATACAAACAGTAGAAGACATGCTTAGAGCTTGTGCTTTAGATTGGTCAACTGATTGGGAAGTTCATTTGCCGTTGATTGAATTCACCTACAATAATAGTTGGCATGCTTCTATTAATATGGCACCATTTGAAGCTTTGTACGGGAGAAGATGCCGATCACCCCTGTGTTGGGATGATTCTTCGGATCTGATCGGGACGGAACCGGAATTGATAGTTTAGACTCAAGAGAAGATAGCTTTGATTCGAGAAAGACTGTTGACTGCCCAGAGTCGACAGAAGTCTTATGCAGACGTACGTCGTCGCCCTCTAGAGTTCGAGATTAGGGACCACGTGTAATATCCGGATTTATTACGGTGTATTTCATCTGTATTCGAACCCTGTATTATTCGGATTTGTGGTTTTGATTATTGGAGTATGATATTTCTTGCATTGATATCATTGTACATAAGTATAGAATCATGCAAAATTTCTCATGCAAACTCGTGATAGCGCACGCTAAGAATGTATCTTAACGCGCGCTATCGGGCTACTATTAGCGCACGCTATGCCGATAGGAGTTGCGTGCGCTAAGATCTCAATTATTGAGCGGGACGGCTAGCACATGCGCCAGCCGGGACATGGGTCCGGATAAGATTCCCGCGGACGAACCTGGACAGTTCTGAAGTCAACTATTATTAGCGCACGCTCAGGATAGCTTAGTAGCGTGCGCTAACTTGTTAAAATGCAGAATATTATAAATGGGACAACAACCCGTTTTGGCTTACATTTTACTCGTCCATTCCGCATTCTTGAGAGGCCAGAGAGCTGTAATAATCCTCCTACACACTTAGAACTCATCTTGTTGGTGTTTATATATTGGTTATCACTTGGGAGTAATCATTGAAGTGGAATAACACCTTGGAGTGGCATACAACCAATCGGAGTTGGATTCTACCCTACGGTTCAGTGATTTTCATCATATTAAGGTATGTTCAATCTATCTCCAGACTTAGAGTTGAATTCTAAAGAATTGGATGATCATAGTAACGAGATATTGATTTTTATAAGTGAATTATCTAAAGTACATCATGTTTGGAATATTGAGATGAATAAGCCTTAAGTACCTTGCTTATGATCATCATGATTCGAATCTTATTACATTGAATATGTAAAGGAAGCTTCTATCATTGGTAATCCGAATCTAGTAGATGACTTCATAGCAATCTTGGACTTGACTTTAACATCATTATTGTTAGATAAATCTAAAGGATTGATCATGGAAGGATTTATCTAGTATAGATGGGATGTTTAACAACTTCAACATGATAATATTGATTGATATAAAGGTGTTGATATCAACCGTTAAGCCTTTCAAATTGTCGTATGGAGATTTGTAGTCGAAATGGAACATGGTTTTATAATGGTATGCATATCCTCGAATCCGAAGTTGTTGCTATCCGTAAGATCATGCATAAACGTATGAACATGATATTCATGGAGGTAACATGAATTATCACGGAAGATTTCATTATTTTGATCATGATGAGAAAAGTTTAATGCCCAGCAGTAAACTGCCATGCATAGATAGCGCATGCTAAGCTATGAAGATTAACGTGCGCTATCGAGCACGAGTTAGCGTACGCTACGTTTAGTACGTAACGTACGCTAAGACATCAGACGAGTCAGCCGACTGATCAGTGAAGTGCTGACCATGCATAGTTAGCGTACGCTAGACTTTATTGTTTGCGTGCGCTATCGAGCAGACTTAACGCACGCTACACAGAGTACTTAGCGTGCGCTAAGCAGTTCAGGCAGATTGCATTTTATGAGCTTTTGGCCGTAAACCGAATTGTTAAACATTCGTACGACGTGAGATAAATCCTATATCATTTCTTTTGTTAAGGTTTGATCTTGTTGCGTGATTTATTGAGGAGGACGACCTTCGAGTGCTCGTTTTCGCGGAAGTATTGTTCTTGTCTTCAAATCGAGGCAAGTACCTTAATTGTTTTATGTATTGTTGTTATACATATTGTCGTGCATGTATGTCGTTATTGTATGTCCACCTCGTGTTGGTCTGACGGGATCATCGGGGGATCTATGCTAGCGTGCGCTGGATCATCGGATGGGTTTTTCCACCACGGGTTGGTCTGACGGGATCATCGTGGGTTCTAGGTAGTGAACGCTGGATCAACGGAATTACCATGTGTATGTTATGATATCATGTTGTGATTATCAGTTGTGTATGTCATTTACGAGTTTCTCGTAGGAGAAGACTCGTTGGTATTTTTGTCGTTTACGTTATTATTCTTCGTGAGATATGAATAATATGTCGTGGTACTTGTACTAGCATCGTTGTGCTAACCCCTTCGGGGGTGAACATTTTGTTTATGTTCAGGATCCAAGAGAGCGGGAAAACAACCACTGGAGCTGCATGACGACGAGGGTGCAGAGTGATGTTTTGGCCGGGTTCATTTGTCTGTTGTTTATTGGTTATTTCAATAAGTACTCGAGTACTAAATCATTTATGCTGAATTTGAATTTGGTGATGTATTGTTAAGTTCCTGCTGAACAACTGTACTTTCAGTATTTGGTCAGAACGGTTGTATCTTGATTTCATTATTCCATTTGTTAGTACCTTTTAATGTCTGTTCAATTCTTCAGCCTTGTAAATCCTTATGTAGAGGATTTACGGCGCTGTAATATTCCTGAATATATCGGGGGTGTTATAGAATATGGTATCAGAGCTAAGATTATGGATATCTTGGCCGTTGGGTTAAAATAGGGGTAATTTATGTCTTCTGAGGTAACCGTCCGTGAATGACATCACTGCACTGCCTACGTCTTTATGCGAACGGTGGTTGTAAGCTCCTAAACTCTATCTCGTTCTTTACATGTTGTGTCTCTTTATACTCGAATATTAGAACGATGTTGTTTCCTGTATATTGAGTATTTATGCTTACAGTATGTTGAGAGGCGGACGTGGACGTGGTCGCGGTCGTGGACGCGGACGAAGAAATCTTTGAAAGGAAGCGTCGCCTTCTAATCGAGCCGATCATAGCTCGGGCGAGCCGCAACAATCTATTAATAATGAACCGAGATCTGCTTGTACGCAGAGATCCTTCGTCAAGTGGTGAACCAGATGACTCAGTTCGCCCAAGTCGTGGACCGAATGCAAGTGGCGGTGGGACTACAGCAGGGAGAGAGACAGCAAGGGATCCCAGACATGGGAAATCGAGGTGACCGGTGGCTGCAAGAGGTGGCGAAGATGCAACCACCCAAATTCGACGGTATTTCTGAGACTCCCACCTGGGATCATTGGTTGAAAGAACTGGAGAAAATATTTGCCGGAATTAATTGCCCAGACGACCGGATAGCCTCTATCGCTCAATATTTTCTGATAGAGGAAGCATCCGAATGGTGGGAAGCCATCCGGCCTGTAGACCATGGTGCCGATTGGACAGAGTTTAGATTGATGATGGAAGCTCAGTATTGCCCTCGTCCTGTGAGGAAAGCCAAAATTCTGGAGTTTTTCTCCGCTCAGCCTTCTGATGTGCCAGTATCCCAGGCAATTAAGACGTTTAACCAGCAGCTGGCATTTGTTCGACATTTGGTCAGAACATATGCAGAAATGATGATACATTTCGATATGAGGATGAAACCAGAAATCCAGAGGTACATGTCCGGATTTGAATGTACCACACTCCGTCAATACCAGGATAAGGCGTTGGCGTATGAGATCAAGGAAGCAGCTATGGAGAAATTTTCGAATCCGAAAGCAGAAAGTCTCTGGTACTTTTACGAGCACAAGAAGCAATGGGCCCCGTAAGTCCCAATCATCCTTTCACTCTTTCAAGAAACCTCCGCACCCGATTAGGAGCGGAAAGAACTTAGCGACATCCACTATTGCGATGTTACCAGGAAATGCTTTAAGCTGCGCCCGAGGCGGGCACTATCGACGTAATTGCCCCCTTCCTGCCGTGACTTGTTTTGATTGTGGGCGAGAGGAACATCGGGCGGTGTTTTGCGAAGAGGCTGCAAAGTCTTTTAGAGCCCGTACACCACGGCCGATCCGAGAAGAAGCCGGTATCAGCCAGGCAGCAAAGTGTTCGAGATGCCTCGAAATTTTGGCCGCGGACGAGGCGAGAGGACAATGGGACCGAAAGGGGACATCGAGTGCGGATCTGCTCCCCACGTGCATGCGAGATGAGGAGGACGAGGCGATCGGAGATCTTCTTTGTCGCATCAGTCTTGTCGAGATCCTTTCCCGGCCCGATTAGCGTTTTATTCGATACAGAGCTACACATTCTTTTATATCTTTGTCTTGTGTAAATCGTTTGAATATTTCCGGTTTTCATACTTGTGAACCTTATGTTGTTGGTTTACCGAGTGGAGAGGATTGTCGGAAACTTAGAAACTAGAAATTTCCTATATCATTTGGAGGCAGAGTGGCTCTCAAATCGATCGTGATAGAAATGCAAGGAGACGACTGATACTCGGAGACGATTGGCTTAATCGATATGGAGCAATTGTGAACTACCGAAGGAATATCTCGCTGATCGCCGACGATGGTTCCGAAATATTGTTCGAGGGTGGAAACCGAAGCTCAGAAAATTGATCAAAGCGATGAAAGGCATCAAATTGTTGAATCGAAATTTGTATCGAATGCGTGTTATGCAATGAAGAAAGAAGACGAAATTGTGGAACTTTCATCCATTCCTGTTGTGAACGAATTTCCAGATGTATTTCCTGACGAGTTACCTGGACTACCTCCACGAAGGGATGTGGAATTTACCATTGAGCTGGAACCCGGAGCTACACCAATTTCCAAGGCGCCGTATCGTATGGCACCTACTGAGATGTACGAACCGAAGAAGCAGCTGGAGGAGTTACTCGACAAGGGCTATATTCAGCCAAACGTTTCACCCTGGGGAGCGCAAGTTCTTTTTGTCCGAAAGAAGGATGGATCGCTCCGACTGTGTATTGACTATCGAGAGCTGAACAAGATGACGATTAAGAACAAGTATCCGTTTCCACGGATTGATGATCTGTTTGACCAGCTGCAAGGGGCAACAGTATTTTCTAAAATCGATCTGAGATCAAGATATCATCAGCTGAGGATTAAGGAATCTGATGTTCCGAAATCAGCGTTCATAACTCGCTACGGACATTATGAGTTTGTAGTAATGCCGTTTGGTCTTACTAACGCACCTGCTGTATTTATGCAATTGATGAACCGTGTGTTCATTGAATTTTTGGATAAATTTGTGATCGTGTTCATTGATGACAGTCTGGTGTATTCTAAGAGCCCGGAAGAACATGCGCAGCATTTGCGGATTGTATTGGAACTTTTGAGAAACGAGCAATTGTACGCCAAACTTTCTAAGTGTGAATTCTGGCTAAAAGAAGTAATGTTCCTCGGCCATGTGGTGTCAGCTAAACGAGTCCGAGTAGATCCTCATAAGATCGAAGCAATTATGGATTGGAAGCCTCCAAAGAACGTGAAAGAAGTCCGAAGCTTCTTGGGACTTGCTGGATATTATCGACGATTCGTGGAAGGATTTTCTAAAATTTCCCACCCACTTACTCGACTCCTGCAGAAAACTCAAAAGTTTGAGTGGAATGAGTTGTGTCAGGTTAGCTTTGATGAATTAAAGAAGAGATTGACGACGGCACCGATTCTATCACTTCCACAGGGAACTGGAGGATTTATAGTTTACAGTGATGCTTCGAACCAAGGACTCGGGTGCGTATTGATGCAGAATGATAAGGTGATCGCTTATGCATCACGACAGCTGAAACCCTATGAAGTAAATTACCCAACACATGATTTGGAGCTAGCAACAGTGGTTTTTGCTTTGAAGATCTGGAGGCATTATCTGTACGGGACTCACTGTCAGATCTTTACGGATCACAAGAGTCTCAAGTACATATTCAGTCAGAAAGAATTAAACATGCGGCAAAGAAGATGGTTATAACTGATTAAGGACTATGACTTGGAGATTTTATATCATCCAGGCAAAGCGAATGTAGTGGCCGATGCACTTAGCCGCAAGCCTGTTTCTATTCAGATGCTGGAGACGCTGACCTCCCAACTTAGCCTGAGAGATGATTCGTGAAGGAATTGAAGTATGGTTACAAAGAGTCCAAGGACAACTGTGCGTGATGGAGATAACTTCATCATTAACCGAAGGAATCAAATCTAAATAGGCAGATGATCCTCTGATGATTCGGTTACGTGATGAAGTGATCAAAGGAAAGGCCCCCGGATTCATAATTCATGATGATGGAGTTTTGAGATTTCATAACCGACTCTGCGTTCCCGATGTTGATGTTCTGAAACAGACGATTATGAAGGAAGCTCACAGTTCGCCCTATTCTATCCACCCGGGCACCAGTAAAATGTATAAGGACTTGAAGCAGAATTTCTGGTGGGGCAACATGAAGAAAGACGTAGCGGACTATGTTTCGAAATGCTTGACTTGTCAGCAGGTTAAGATCGAGCATCAACGACCTGCCGGGATGTTGAAGCCGCTCCCAATTCCTGAATGGAAGTGGGAGGACATATCGATGGACTTTATCACTAATATGCCGAGAACCAAGACGGGAATGAACATGATTTGGGTGATAGTTGATCGTTTAACCAAATCAGCTCATTTCCTAGGCATTAAGGACACATGGGGACCAGAGAAATTGGCGCGAGTATTTATTTCGGAGATAGTTCGATTGCATGGTATACCGAAGACCATTGTTTCTGATCGAGACGGCCGTTTTGTGTCTCATTTTTGGAAAGCAGTTCATAAGGCCTTGGGGATGGAATTGAACTTCAGTACAACTTATCACCCGCAGACTGACGGACAATCTGAGAGAACTATACAAACGGTGGAAGACATGTTAAGGGCCTGTGCCTTAAATTGGTCAAACGATTGGGAAGTTCATCTACCGTTGATTGAATTTACCTACAACAATAGTTGGCATGCTTCCATTAAGATGGCACCGTTTGAGGCATTATACGGAAGGAGATGCAGATCGCCCCTTTGCTGGGACGATTCATCGGACTTGATCGGAACAGAACCAGAGTTGATCGTGCAGACTCGAGAGAAGATAGCCTTGATTCGTAAAAGGCTGTTGACCGCCCAGAGTCGCCAGAAATCCTACGCGGATGTACGTCGTCGCCCATTGGAGTTCAATACTGGAGACCATGTACTTTTGAAGGTTTCTCCTACTCGGGGAATCTTTCGTTTCGGAAGGAAAGGAAAGCTGAGTCCGAGATATATCGGACCATTTGAGATCCTCGAGAGAGTAGGGGAGTTGGCATACAGATTGGCATTGCCTCCGTCATTGTGCCATGTTCATAACGTGTTCCACGTATCCCAGTTACGGAGCTATATACCAGATCCCAGTCATATCATTGATTTCGGCGAGATCGAAATCGAGCAGGATGTGACGTTTGAAGAAAGACCGGTTAAGATACTCGAGAGTCGAGTTAAGCAACTGAGGAACAAACCAATCGTTTTGGTCAAAGTTCAATGGTCACATCACGGAATGGAAGAAGCCACCTAGGAAACGGAAGCTGATATGAAGTCTAGATATCCCGAATTATTTTCATCTTGAGTTTCGGGACGAAACTCCTTTTTAGTAGGAGAGTATGTAATATCAGGATTTATTACGGTGTATTTCATCTGTATTCGAACCCTGTATTATTCGGATTTGTGGTTTTGATTATTGAAGTATGATATTTCTTGCATTGATATCATTGTACATAAGTATAGAATCATGCAAAATTTCTCATGCAAACTCGTGATAGCGCACGCTAAGAATGTATCTTAACGCGCGCTATCGGGCTACTATTAGCGCACGCTATGCCGATAGGAGTTGCGTGCGCTAAGATCTCAATTATTGAGCGGGACGGCTAGCACATGCGCCAGTCGGGACATGGGTCCGGATAAGATTCCCGTGGACGAACCTGGACAGTTCTGAAGTCAACTATTATTAGCGCACGCTACGGAAAGCTTAGTAGCGTGCGCTAACTTGTTAAAATGCAGAATATTATAAATGGGACAACAACCCATTTTGGCTTACATTTTACTCGTCCATTCCGCATTATTGAGAGGCCAGAGAGCTGTAATAATCCTCCTACACACTTAGAACTCATCTTGTTGGTGTTTATATATTGGTTATCACTTGGGAGTAATCATTGAAGTGGAATAACACCTTGGAGTGGCATACAACCAACCGGAGTCGGATTCTACCCTACGGTTCAGTGATTTTCATCATATTAAGGTATGTTCAATCTATCTCCAGACTTAGAGTTGGATTCTAAAGAATTGGATGATCATAGTAACGAGATATTGATTTTTATAAGTGAATTATCTAAAGTACATCATGTTTGGAATATTGAGATGAATAAGCCTTAAGTACCTTGATTATGATCATCATGATTCGAATCTTATTACATTGAATATGTAAAGGAAGCTTCTATCATTGGTAATCCGAATCTAGTAGATGACTTCATAGCAATCTTGGACTTGACTTTAACATCATTATTGTTAGATAAATCTAAAGGATTGATCATGGAAGGATTTATCTAGTATAGATGGGATGTTTAACAACTTCAGCATGATAATATTGATTGATATAAAGGTGTTGATATCAACCGTTAAGCCTTTCGAATTGTCGTATGGAGATTTGTAGTCGAAATGGAACATGGTTTTATAATGGTATGTGATCGGCCAGAAAACTTATCCTAAAAACAGGAGTTCTTGAGTCGCTCGCAAATATATACGAGGTAGAAGTAGTTTGTGGTAAGTTCTACCAAGGTCTTTTCTCTCGAGGATTGTTCAACAGGGCTTCGTATAATTTTTTGTTACAAATTGCGAGAAATAAATACTAAAATAGATTATTGGGTTTTTAAATATTAATTAAATTAAAATGCACTATTTTTAATTTAAACTATTTTTTAATAAGACTAGTTTATATAAGACTATTTTTATACTAGACTATTTATATTAAGACTATTTATACTAGACTATTTATACTAGACTATTTATATTAAGATTATTTATATTAAGACTATTTATACTAGACTATTTTTAACTAGTGAAAATGAATAGAATTAAAATGAGTTTGGGAATTTATAAAATCTAGGGGAATACGGGTTCATTAAATTAGGTATTTAATTAAGTATAGGAATTGATTTATATGGATATAAAAGAAAAAATGAATATTTATCGAGTAATCAACTTTTCACCTCCGTACTTTCGTAATCAAAGATGTCTTAATCGCTGTCACTTTTTTAAGATGTTGATAACAAGATTAACACTTGATAGATTGAAAAGATGTGTTTCCAATACACTTAACAATCAATCAAGGAGGTTTCACTAGTAGAAATAGGATATGATCAATCTCTATTTAAACCAATTAGTCCTTTCATTTCTCTAACTTGACTATTTTTAGGATAAACGATCGTTCATCGAGTAATCAACTTTTCACCTCCGTACTTTCGTAATCAAAGATGTCTTAACCACTTTCGCAATCTTAAGATGTTGATAACAAGATTAACATTTGATAGATTGAAAAGATATGTTTCCAATTCACTCAACAATCAATCAAGAAGGTTTCATTAGTAAAAATAGGATATGATCAATCTCTATTTAAACCAATTAGTCCTAAAAATAGTTTAAATCAATCAAATACTCAATATATAACCTAATAGAAATCCCCCTTCCCCTAGGAAGAAAGATTAGCTACTCATTGGTTTATACATACTAAAATTATAATAGAAATAATTGATATATATAATATATATAGAAACTTTTAATTACTAGAACTTAATGTCAATAGATAAAACTTACTTGAATATGATGAATCAAAGTGCAAGAAACAAACTTCAAAATATAACTTCAAACTTGTTTAAAGGTTACAAGCTTACAAAATTTGAAAGTAAAACACTAAGTAAAATACTAAGTGCTTATTGATCAAGCACTTTTCAATTACAAACTAAATGAAAGAAAAACTTCAAACCAAAAATAAAATACAAACTAAAATTGAAAATTCTAAGGAAAATATATTGCTAAAGGAAAGGAGTATTTCTTAGCAAGAAGTTGAGGATTTCTTGGTAAGAATGTGGGTTGGCATTTTTGCAATGGATGAACATGTCCTTTTATAGGTGATTTTCAAGAATACAACTGATTATTTAATTCAAAATATCTATTGTAATATCATTTTTTTAATTCTTTGTTCACACTTCACCCATGTCTTTGAATTTTCAGATTTTTGACCAAAAAAATATCTTGTGGTTGATTTCACAAGTTGGTCAAAAGTGGACTAATTTTGCATGGCATCTGTGGCTCACGGCGATGAAAAGCAGCCCGGTTGCCCGTGTTTGTGCGCCCGTTTGTGGTGACTCGGTCTCTTCCGAATACGCGCGAGACACGGCGCTAAATGCCGGCCGTGTGTGAAACGGCCCAAGACACGGCCCTTGTTGCGCCGTATGTGAAACGGCGAGAACACGATCCATTTTGCGCCGTTTTGTATGGTCGTTTGTCTGGAAAAATTCCGTCGTTGGATTTGATCTTGTTTTCCGTCCTTTTTGATGCTTCATGTCGATGTCAGTAAAATAACCATTTTTAGCTCATGTTTGGACATATCTGTAAAATATATATTTTTAATCACAAATCAGTACAATTATGCCCGGAAAAATGAATATTTTGTATATGAATTTTAGATCAATTATGCACTAATCAAATACCCCACACTTAAATTCTTGCTAGTCCCGAGCAAGACTCATTATTAATCACACACAAAAT
Organism: Orobanche coerulescens; assembly: GCA_033398695.1. Classification (NCBI taxonomy): domain Eukaryota; kingdom Viridiplantae; phylum Streptophyta; class Magnoliopsida; order Lamiales; family Orobanchaceae; genus Orobanche; species Orobanche coerulescens. The sequence continues at coordinate 141,091,930 of CM065805.1, read as the reverse complement.
AAAAATTAAAATAAGACACAAAATAAAAAATAAAAATAATACACACAAATTTAAGAAAGATAATTATATATAAAGATAAAAAGAGATCAAAATGCCATTAATACACAATAACCAACTTTATACAGTAGATAGAAAATGAATCAAGATTCAAAATAAATCTACTAACGATTTTGAAGTTAAAACACGGTTTTTATTTTTGTAATTCCAAAATGCAAGGTTTCCCCCCCTAAAGGTTGATTATTTCTTTCCCACTCGTGACTTCACACGACTCCCTTTAAGGGTTGCTCTCGATCACTCGTTTATTTTTCGACTCAATATGAAGAAGAATTTCATCGGCGTCATCAAATATTGTGATTTTCACAAAATTGAGTGTATTGAAATTCAGCTGCTAATTAATTCAAATCTGCTCATAAACTACATCCCTTTTAGTGATAGCTTTCACACCGTTATTTGCTAACGTGTAGCTCTTTTCACTAACACAATTTCTATCTCATTATTTTCTTTCGTAAAAGGTGATAGCTTTCACACCGTTATTTGCTAACGTGTAGCTCTTTTCACCAATTTTTACGAGACGGCGACTACGCACCAACAATGGTTAGTCCTTTATTTTTCGCAAAATTTAAGACTTCCAAAATTAGGCATTTATTGCTCAACACTTCTCCTTTTCGTCATTTATTTATTTTAGGTGATAGCTTTCACGTTATTTGCTAACGTGTAGCTCTTTTCACCAATGACTCCTTTTTTAGGGAATAGAATTTTTGCAGAAAATCATTTATTAGTTAAGCATGAAAATTCAAAACTCCACAAATTAAGTAAATTTCGGTTCTATTTTTCATCAACCGACCGATTCTTCTTTTCTCAAGGTAACGAATGACTCGATTTTATATGATAACTACAAGGTTTGGAAAGAGATTAAGGCACAAAATTTTTGGAATATACAATTTTTTACCGGTTAAAACAATTTTAGAAGCTTGTATATAGTTAATTTATTGGTGTTTATGGCGGATCTAGAAATCTCACAAATCAAAATACTATATATATATATATATATATATATACTAAAAAAAAATTTAAGGCAAATAAAAACACACCAAAATACTAACACACTAAAACATACTACAACAAACCACTCCCAAACTTGAAAATAAAACTGTCCTCGGTTTATAAAATAAAAATAAAAATCAATGCAGAAAAGCGAGAATACTCCTGTTAAGAAAGTTGATGTCAGCCTAACGCCTTTTAGAATGCAAGAGAATAAATATACGAGGCACACACAAAAGAAAATAAAATATACTCGTAAGTATAACATAATTTTTTAGATGCGCATCAAGAAAGTCCGAAGAGTCGCCTTACGCTGCCATCAAAGTTTTTAAAAAAAAAGCAAAACACGAAATAAAAATTACAGCAATACATAAATCGCGAATAGATGCGCGTCAAGAGATCAAGAAGAAACTCCTTAAGCTGCCATCATTTAGCACGATTATTACACACGACAGAAAGTAAAAATACAAGAGGTCCGTCATGGGTTATCAAAGGGAGAGGAATGAATCCACTTTTCGTTTTCTCACTGTAAAATCTTCTACCTGCACAATTTTAGCTAGAAGTGGATCTGGTTGAGGAACAAATTCATTGAGTTTTTGATTAGTTCTTACGGTGTTGTTGCAACGACTATGATTCGTTTTGCACGCTCGGAAATAAAGCCCTTTTCGGCGAGTAGTCGATGAAAGACAGTAAACCATCAAAGAAACCATTGACATTAAGCACTCTATTGGTTTTGATGAACATTTAGGTGGGCTCTGTAACCACATGAAAAAGTTCCTCAAGGGTGCCAAAACCACGGGAAGGGCGATAAAGGCGCGAATTATTTATCATGTGAGTTATGCGATCTTGCATATTCACGAGATCTAAACTCATCTCCAATAGTTGACCGGTGATTTTACTTTCGGCCAGAGGTTTTGGGATTACTCCCAATACTCTTACTCCTTCCATATAGGCGACGGCTCGTCCCATTAATCCTAGACTTCCTCCTCCGTAAACTACATGAATGCATTTTTCTCCTAAGGTACGACCCAAGTCGTGGGCTGCTTCAGTGAAGCATGCATCTTTTCCATAACTAGCTCCACCAAAAATGCAGACTGTGCTAAATTTTTTTGTGGAAGATGATGACTCCATTTTTGAAAAGAAATTAATTTAGAGAGAAAAAGAGAAAAGTACAAGTTTGAGGGATGAATAAAAGAAACAAGCGCAATGTTTATTTATAGAAGAAAAAGAAGGTAAAAATTGTTTAACAAGTTTGTGATTGCGTTGATTTCGCTTCAACTACTCAATAGAATAATGAAAGCTTTTATCGCGTATCACATTTTTTTATTCAGAAAATCTCACCATACGACAAAAATAAAAGATACTCACGTGTATGTACAGTAGTTGTGATTGTGGCTCACATATTCCTCTGATTTTACGTTCAGAAACGGCCTAAACGCCTTCTATGAGTCGGGGAGAAGCTTCCCATCCAATTTTCTTACAAATTGGCAAACAGGGTCTTTTAACGTCAGATTCCCAAGACGTTGTTCATATTCTGGTTTGAATTTATTCCACAAACATCGAATTCCGTAATGTACGAGTCCACTAGGATGTGTGTCAAGAGAAATTTCGATATCATCTAAATTCTCTTTATTCAGACCATCCTTAATGAATTGAATTTTATCTTCTCTGTTTATAGATGGAATTCCTAAAGATCGACATTTTAAATTACAGTTCCATCTAGCACATTTATAGCAAACGGCTAGAATCTTTGCTCGTCGTTTCTTGGCATATGAACTTTTTCCAAGCCCTGGTAAGAATCTAGTTGGTGTTTCTGTGAATTCACCTTCTATTCTTACTTTGGCTTCGATAATGAATCTTATGTCAAAAGGTATGCTTTTATTCGTAAGCAACCTCATCCTTTCAAGCCTTGTCTTGTAAATTTTTAAAATTGCATTTTTGCTTAGAAAGGGAAATCTTTTTTCAATTTTAAACAATGATTCATCCATGATAAAAAAAACAAAAATAAAAAGACAATGAAAATAATTAAAAAAAAAAAAATATATATATATATATATATATACAAATATCAGTTGTTGTGGGAAACTGAAAAATCCGACTTTGATAGTCACGGAGTACCGTTATCCGCCACTTGACCGGACAGAAAAATTATATTTGGCCTAAAACAATCCCGGCAACGGCGCCAAAATTTGATCGGCGGAAAACTTATCCTAAAAAGCAGAGTTCTTGAGTCGCTCGCAAATATATACGAGGTAGAAGTAGTTTGTGGTAAGTTCTACCAACGTCTTTTCTCTCGAGGATTGTTCAACAGGGCTTCGTATAATTTTTTGTTACAAATTGCGAGAAATAAATACTAAAATAGATTATTGGGTTTTTAAATATTAATTAAATTAAAATGCACTATTTTTAATTTAAACTATTTTTAATAAGACTAGTTTATATAAGACTATTTTTATACTAGACTATTTATATTAAGACTATTTATACTAGACTATTTATACTAGACTATTTATATTAAGATTATTTATATTAAGACTATTTATACTAGACTATTTTTAACTAGTGAAAATGAATAGAATTAAAATGAGTTTGGGAATTTATAAAATCTAGGGAATACGGGTTCATTAAATTAGGTATTTAATTAAGTATAGGAATTGATTTATATGGATATAAAAGAAAAATGAATATTTATCGAGTAATCAACTTTTCACCTCCGTACTTTCGTAATCAAAGATGTCTTAATCAGTCACTTTTTAAGATGTTGATAACAAGATTAACACTTGATAGATTGAAAAGATGTGTTTCCAATACACTTAACAATCAATCAAGGAGGTTTCACTAGTAGAAATAGGATATGATCAATCTCTATTTAAACCAATTAGTCCTTTCATTTCTCTAACTTGACTATTTTTAGGATAAACGATCGTTCATCGAGTAATCAACTTTTCACCTCCGTACTTTCGTAATCAAAGATGTCTTAACCACTTTCGCAATCTTAAGATGTTGATAACAAGATTAACATTTGATAGATTGAAAAGATATGTTTCAATTCACTCAACAATCAATCAAGAAGGTTTCATTAGTAAAAATAGGATATGATCAATCTCTATTTAAACCAATTAGTCCTAAAAATAGTTTAAATCAATCAAATACTCAATATATAACCTAATAGAAATCCCCTTCCCTAGGAAGAAAGATTAGCTACTCATTGGTTTATACATACTAAAATTATAATAGAAATAATTTATATATATAATATATATAGAAACTTTTAATTACTAGAACTTAATGTCAATAGATAAAACTTACTTGAATATGATGAATCAAAGTGCAAGAAACAAACTTCAAAATATAACTTCAAACTTGTTTAAAGGTTACAAGCTTACAAAATTTGAAAGTAAAACACTAAGTAAAATACTAAGTGCTTATTGATCAAGCACTTTTCAATTACAAACTAAATGAAAGAAAAACTTCAAACCAAAAATAAAATACAAACTAAAATTGAAAATTCTAAGGAAAATATATTGCTAAAGGAAAGGAGTATTTCTTAGCAAGAAGTTGAGGATTTCTTGGTAAGAATGTGGGTTGGCATTTTGCAATGGATGAACATGTCCTTTTATAGGTGATTTTCAAGAATACAACTGATTATTTAATTCAAAATATCTATTGTAATATCATTTTTTAATTCTTTGTTCACACTTCACCCATGTCTTTGAATTTTCAGATTTTTGACCAAAAAATATCTTGTGGTTGATTTCACAAGTTGGTCAAAAGTGGACTAATTTTGCATGGCATCTGCTGGCACGGCGATGAAAACGGCCCCGGTTGCCCCGTGTTTGTGCGCCGTTTGTGGTGACTCGGTCTCTTCCGAATACGCGCGAGGACACGGCGCTAAATGCCGGCCGTGTGTGAAACGGCCCAAGACACGGCCCTTGTTGCGCCGTATGTGGCAAGACGAACCACGATCCATTTTGCGCCGTTTTGTATGGTCGTTTGTCCAGGAAAAATTCCCGTCGTTGGATTTGATCTTGTTTTCCGTCCTTTTTGATGCTTCATGTCAGTAATCTGTAAAATAACCATTTTTAGCTCATGTTTGGACATATCTGTAAAATATATATTTTTAATCACAAATCAGTACAATTATGCCCGGAAAAATGAATATTTTGTATATGAATTTTAGATCAATTATGCACTAATCAGTATGCATATCCTCGAATCCGAAGTTGTTGCTATCCGTAAGATCATGCATAAATGTATGAACATGATATTCATGGAGGTAACATGAATTATCACGGAAGATTTCATTGTTTTGATCATGATGAGAACAGTTTACTACCCAGCAGTAAACTGCCATGCATAGATAGCACACGCTAAGCTATGAAGTTTAACGTGCGCTATCGAGCACGAGTTAGCGTACGCTACGTTTAGTACGTAACGTACGCTAAGACATCAGACGAGTCAGCCGACTGATCAGTGAAGTACTGACCATGCATAGTTAGCGTACGCTAGACTTTGTTGTTTTCGTGCGCTATCGACCAGACTTAACGCACGCTACACAGAGTACTTAGCGTGCGCTAAGCAGTTCAGGCAGATTGCATTTTATGAGCTTTTGGCCGTAAACCGAATTGTTAAACATTCGTACGACGTGAGATAAATCCTATATCATTTCTTTTGTTAAGGTTTTATCTTGTTGCGTGATTGATTGAGGAGGACGACCTTCGAGTGTTTGTTTTTGTGGAAGTATTGTTCTTGTCTTCAAATCGAGGCAAGTACCTTAATTGTTTTATGTATTGTTGTTATACATATTGTCGTGCATGTATGTCGTTATTGTATGTCCACCTCGTGTTGGTCCGACGGGATCATCGGGGGATCTATGCTAGCGTGTGCTGGATCATCGGACGGGTTTTTTCACCACGGGTTGGTCTGACGGGATCATCGTGGGTTCTAGGCGATGAGCATTTGGATCGGCTGCATTACCATGTGTATGTTATGATATCATGTTGTGATTATCAGTTGTGTATGTCATTTATGAGTTTTTCGTAGGAGGACTCGTTGGTATTTTTGTCGTTTACGTTATTATTCTTCGTGAGATATGAATAATATGTTGTGGTACTTGTACTAGCATCGTTGTGCTAACCCCTTCGGGGGTGAACATTTTGTTTATGTTCAGGATCCATGAGAGCGGGAAAAAAACCACTGGAGCTGCATGACGACGAGGGTGCAGAGTGATGTTTTGGCCGGGTTCATTTGTCTGTTGTTTATTGGTTATTTCAATAAGTACTCGAGTACGAAATCATTTATGCTGAATTTGAATTTGGTGATGTATTGTTAAGTTCCTGCTGAACAACTGTACTTTCAGTATTTGGTCAGAACCGTTGTATCTTGATTTCATTATTCCATTTGTTAGTACCTTTTAATGTTTGTTCAATTCTTCAGCCTTGTAAATCCTTATGTAGAGGATTTACGGCGCTGTAATATTCCTGAATATATCGGGGGTGTTACACCACGTACTATTGAAGGTGTCTCCTACACGAGGAATTTTCCGTTTTGGGAGGAAAGGCAAGCTAAGTCCGAGATATATCGGACCATTCGAGATCCTCGAAAGAGTTGGGGATTTAGCATACAGGTTGGCCTTACCGCCATCGCTGAGTCACATTCACGATGTGTTTCACGTATCCCAACTGCAGAGGTATGTACCGAATCCCAGTCATATCATTGAGTTCGATGAGATCGAGATAGCGAATGACGGCACCTTCGAAGAGAGACCAATCAAGATACTTGAGAGTCGGATCAAACAATTGAGGAATAAACCAATACACTTGGTTAAAGTACAATGGTCACGACACGGAGTTGAAGAGGCCACTTGGAAAACGGAGGACAGTATGAAGACTAGATATCCAGAGTTGTTTTTATCTTAAGTTTCGGGACGAAACTTCTTTTTAGGGAGGAAGGATGTAATACCCGAGATTTCTGATATGAAATTGAACCTTGTGATATTATAATTGTTGCATTTTTATCTGAGTATTATTCTCCGTATTTCATGATCCGGTGTTGTTGAGCGGATGATTTCATGAATGTGATCTAAATTGTGATTCTGCGCATGTAGCGCACGCTATCGACTATATGTAGCGTACGCTAATTTGGAGCCGTAGCGCACGCTATGTACGAACCTTAGAGCGCTCTACACGTAGTCAGCATGATTGAGACAGGGCGGTAGGTGAGATTGGCTGCGGATCTCGGTCGGATTATTATCGGGATGAACCTGGACGGCTTTCGGGAAAAAGCCAAGTCAACGCGTTAGCGCACGCTAAATGCTGAGTACAGTGAAGTCAGTAAGCCATTAGCGCACGCTATGAATATGGACTAGCGTGTGCTAATAACCACTTTCTATAAATAGGACAGCATCCTTTTTTGTATTTTCAGTCTTTTCACTTCCCACATCCGAATCATTGGACTTAGAGAATTACTCTCTTCATCCTAAACCCTTCATATTAGCATCCTAGCTCGAGTCGAAGATTGTAGATCATTGGAGATTGTTGTTCAAGCTCTCGGTGTTGGATTTCTTCTAGTTCCTTCGTGTTCTTCACTACTTTGAGGTAGGTGATTCTTCACCAATATTAGTAATATTCTGAAGAACGTTTTGATCATGATTTTGGATTATCTAGTCAGTTAAATTCGTTAGTAGTCGAACATCATGTGTTAGAAGGATATTTTTGACGTTTTGGCACTTATTCATCGTATAATCCTTTGAATCTTTTTAGTATATAGACTCCTAGGCATATTTATGTATCTTCAAAACCGATTATGACCAGTTCATGGAGATTACCAAGTTTTTATGTCCTTACATAAAGGAATCATACGTTTTGGGACATGAATTGGATTGAACTTAAGATATTTTTCTTGAAGATCAAAGATGAATTATGGTGTTGTAATGATGATACGTATCCGTGTGTCTCGTAGTCATTTAATACGTAAAGATCTTTCACAAACCGTATGAGCATGATATGCACGGAGATGGCATGTATTAACACTGAAGATTTCATGAGTTTCATCAAGTTTTCTGCCTAGTAGTAAACTGCCATGCACAGTTAGCGCACGCTAAGATAGGCATATTAATGTGCGCTATCGGGAATGAGTAACGTACGCTACGTTTGGTATGTAATGTACGTTATGTCATCGAGCAGACGATCGTGATCGAGAGGATCACAAGATACAGCTAGCGTACACTAGACTTGGTCATTTGCGTACGTTAACAGGCAGGCTTAGCGCACGTTACGTAGAGTACGTAGCGCGCGCTAAGTAGTTCAGGCAGAATTCATTTTTTTTAGAGCTTGCGGTCGTAAACCGGATTGTTAGACATTCGTACGACTTGAGAGGAATTCTTTATTATTTCTTAGGTCCAAGCCTTGCATAGGGGACGATCGAGAGGCGGTGGCATACGGACGCATGTCATTTGTTGGAGTATTTCATTCTTGCCATTTTCGAGGCAAGTATCATATGTTGAGTTTGATTTATATTGGAACTTTGATCATGCATATGGTTTTGTTCATGTTGTCAAATATGAGATTTATTTCTTTAATTTCTCGTGGTATTCGTTGATAATTGTTCGTATTGATGAACATATTGAAATGCATATATGTATGCATAATTGATTGGTTTATGGTATAAATGATCCGAGGGGGGGGTCATGAGGATCTATGCTGAGGGCGCTGGATCAAATGTCCACCATGCGTTGGTCCGAAGGGATCATCATGGGGATCTATGCTGAGGGCGCTGGATCGCTGGATGGGTTTTCCACCATGCATTGGTCCGACGGGATCATCATGGGAATCTATACCAAGGGCGCTGGTGTAACACCCCCAGATCGAACCGGGAATATTACACGCCGCAGACCCTCTCCGTGAGGATCCACCAGGCTAGACATCAAAACAACACATTACATTACATACTGATGAATCAAAATAACGAACGAATAGACCGATTTGGTCTGTCGTCACTGACTTAAAAATCAAAATACATAAACTCATCCAGACTCATACCCATGTAAGGGTAAAATACTCGCAACAATGAACAATAAGACAGCGAAAAAGACAATACAATGGACTCCGACTAACTGAACCCAAAAATGGCCTTCGTGTGATTAGTATCATTCGTCTTTCATCATCCCTCGTACCGATCCTGTGTCTTGCTCCCGAAAACCTGCATGTACCTGGACACAATACAGATATCCACCCCCCGATTACTCGGGGGTTAGCAAAACTCCATTGTTTCGCTAGTGCAAGTATAAAGTGCAAATACGAGCCATACACAACACATTCCGAGAATACAACGAAAGACTTCCCGAGATATATTTAGTTAAAAATAGTTCAAGTCTTGAAAGTAGAAACGAAGCAAGTAAGCACTTTGAAAACATTTCCAAATCTCAGGAGTTTTGAAAACATTAGAAGTTGAAAAGTTCTTAATTCCTCGAAAGTCATTTAGGGTCACAACCCCAAAGTTCATTTTCCAAAATGCAAATCCGTTAACAAAACGCGGGGTCCACGACCCAACCATTACGGTCACAAAACACAGGGTCCACGACCCGATCATCCACTTCAATTCACTTACAAGGGCACATTACACATAACACATTATTCCTATGCCATTCTAGCCAAACACCAAGACTCGATATATAATGTATCTCGATCCCGAGCATAAAGCATTGTGATACTCCGGAACATATCACAATAGTTATCAAAACATCAACATCAATATCACAGAAACCACACTTGGTAACCCGTGGCCGTACCCATTAGTATCGGCCCCCAGAGGCCCCGTCGGACCATCCCCAGGTGGGAAACCACTTCCGCGGCCGTACCCATTAGTATCGCCCCCCAGAGGTCCCGTCGAACCGTCCCCAGGTGGAAGAACATCAACACACGCACCCAAGTCCACTTCCGTGGCCGTACCCATTAGTATCGGCCCCCAGAGGCCACACATGCCATCCCCGGGTGGAAGTACAACTCACAGTTTACGAAACCACAACTCTCAAGGGTCAAACACACAAAATATATATAGTCGAGGTACCTTGCTAGAATGGCCATATTATCCAACACGTACTCACGACCCAGAACTATAACAATTCACAAGGAAGGACAATATTTCAACAGCACCGAATGACACAACTAATATCACACCAACTCACATATTCATCCATAAACACGTGACTCCAAGCACATAATTTGACAAAAGAATTACACTTTACATTTACCAACGACATAATCATACGCAATGACATCACAAGAAATTAAGGTGATTCTATACTCGACACTAGCTCACATATTCAACTAAGCACATTAATTCCCGACACACACGGGTCACCTTTACAAAAAGCATGATGGTAAATATTCCGATTCTTTTGAAAAATGGTTATTAATATTTATTTAACACATATCGACGATTAACAACCATAATATCCACAAAACACGTAATGTATGGGCAAGATACTTGCCTCGATAATCGATACCGGACACTCCTACAATCACGGCTCAGTCGGGACACCTCGAACACCTACGATTCCCCGGCGAAGGAAAAGAATACACCCACGATCGAGAAGCTTGAAGAAAACGACGAACGGAAGGGTTCCGACTCGAGTTCTTCACAAGAATTCGACCCTAACAACATATAATCAATAAATCATCGATCATACGAGGAAGAATAATCGTAGAACGCCCGAAAACCCCTCTATGACATTTTACCGGACACCTTCAAGGCATCGATCAAGAACTCGACCAAAACAACGAATCGATACGATCCAACCATGGAATAACAAGGGAAACGATAAAATACATCCAAGTAATCATCAATACATAAAAATCCTAAGTTAAATCGGATTAAACGGACGAAAACGAACAAAATACCCAAAATCCCCAAAATTAGATTTCTAGAAAATCTGACCTGATTCGGTAGATCGGAGGATGTTATAGGATGGATGATTGATGATATGAACTTCAAAACTTCATGGATTGATTGTCCAACAACATCTCTCCATGATTAACCAAGCTCCAGACGCGGAAGGGAAGAAAACGAGTGAGAAAAATGGCCAAAAACCCGTCTGCAGGGCCATAAATAGGCTGCACAGTGTGCCGCGGCCAATGAGTGTGCCGCGCACGAGCCCAAAATGGCTCCTGGTCGGCGGTGTGCCGCGGCACCCGTCTGATCAGTTTGGCCGAAAAATTGCACGAGTGTGCCGCGGCCACCCGGCATGTGCCGCGGCCACCAAAGATGTGCCGCGGCCACGGACCGCTCGGCGGAGGCTGAGCACCGCCGGCCGTGACTCGGCGAAGTGCCGAGCACTACCGGCCGTGACTCGGCGATCCGGCTGGCCTGTTGCCCGGCCATGACTCGGCCGGGGCCAACTCCGACGGCCCGAACGACCCCGAAACCCAAACCTGAATACAAATCGATGATACGGTTACGACGTACTCGCAAAGACGAATCTAAGAGCTAAGAGAACACACAATTCCGACCACCCGAAGGCTCGGAATTCAACAACGGAAGTAATTACCCAAAACTTTGGGAAATTACGAAAATGGCCCAAAACGTCCGAAAATCACGATACGCGATCGAAACACCAAACCAAAGCTCGCAACATAAATAATAACATTAAATGAACTTACGAGAAACTCGAAATGACAGTTTCGGACGAGATTCGCAAGAATCGCACTCAAGTGCGGAAAAGTCGCTAAAAAGCTCGGAACTCAACAAAACGATACCGAAAATAACTCGGATGACAAAAAGTGCAGAATTAATCATTCTCGAAATGACGAAAAGGTCATGAGTGAGTCGTCAAAACGGACTCCGGCTGAAAAAGAAATTTACCGAAAAATCGAAAATTGCGGATATTACATTCTACCCTCCTTAAAAGAAGTTTCGTCGAAACTTAAAACAAGTAGGGAGAAGAAATATCCCGCCAGAAAACTCAACGAGATACGCAAGGAAACGCGTAACTTACGCCCATCGACGAAACGTTACAAGCAACGCAAAGGAATATACGGCGTGAAAACACGCTCCACGACGACCAACACAACGCCGCCGTTAGGGATATAATAAAACCAACAAGTGTCTAGCGTCATCAATCGATAATACAATCAAGTCAATTATCCGAACAAACACAAAACACAACGGACGAAAATCGTATGATTGACCAACCCAACGGTACATCAATCAAAACGCGAGCCAATCACGAACAAATACGAATTCCACCGCCCAAGGGTTGGAAGATCGAAAACGAGACTAATTTTCCGAACTTGAAAAGGTCACAACGATATATAGATCAATTTGGGACAATATCAGAACTCGCTCGAATGACAAAGGTGAGAAACAACACCAGGTCAGAAGTATCAACGAACACAGTCGAGTCGATACGGTTGGACGAAACAGAAGAGAAAGAAAGAAAAATGCGGGTATTACATCATATCACCTTTAAAAGAGGTTTCGTCCCGAAACCTAAACAACAAGAACGAAGTGGTGGAATAGCAACCTTCCCGACCATATCCTCTTGGTCCACATCCGATCTTCATGGCCATTAGTATCGTGGTCGCGACTGCGTCCTCTACCCATCGGCATACTAAGCGGATTCCCACTCAATACGATTGCACAACTTCGGAAAATATTATACTAAGGTACCAACTCAGCACGACATATCACATAAGGTAACCAATAACAACTCGAAAAGAAAATCCACGAGGTATCCTTTTAAAGGAAATCTTTTGAAAATCCTTGGATTTGTATATCTATTTAAAATAAACTTTAAAAGTACTTTTGGTACCTCGGGTTGTTTCATCAAAACTTGCAAACAACATACTTTAACCATCTCATTTGAAATCATTTGAAGTCATCATGCCTCTACGTATCATCATCACCGTTAACAACTAACAAGTTAACCATGCAAGATCATCAAATCATTCTTACATACTCTAACATTTCCAATTCCGAGTTTGAACTTTACATCGAGTGAGATTTTTCATCTTTCACTATATATTTTTGAAAATAAAAATCGCATTGGTTTTTGAAATAAAATATTTTTATGGTGTGAAAGATTTTTGAAAATCATTCACTCGAATTATTTGAAAATGCAACAATACATTAAAATTATTTTCGAAAATTCTCCCAACACTTCACAAACATCAACGACGGTAATATTTTACAAAATGTTCAAGGTACTTTAAAACAACTCTTTCAAATACCGTCGAGGTTTTATTTGAGAATCCTAGGCCGGCTCGCAAATTTCAAACAATTTCCAAATTTCATACGAAGCCGCCGGCTAATCGCACTTGCACAAACTTATGAAAGTTTTAGAAAAGCGTGTTCGAACACACTCGCAAAGACATAATTTATCAATTCATCAAACACAATCAAATATCACCTAGCAATACGAAAAGTCTTAACACACATTCACGCACAATGATTGTTATCACTAGACACCACGTAGAGAATACAACTACAGTGATTGGCCGCAAAAGTTAGACCTAACGGCTATAATGCGGTTCCATAGCCTCTGCCTGAAGTGACTAACGCCGCTACAACACATATTTAGCGTGCGCTACCCATCTTTGCATTAGCGCGCGCTAGCCTTACACTTAGCGTGCGCTAACGGTTCTATTTTAGAAACATGATTGCGAACATATATATGACATTACTGGAATCGAAGGTCACAATTAAGCAACAACAATACTCGAATCTCAAAGCCATCGATTCACATAATTACAACACATCATGAGCAACCATCAAAAGGCAATTGTCATTCAAAACCAAAAGTTAAAAGCAAGGGTCACGTCTTGAGTATATTTTGTAGAACTCATTTGAGTTCAAAACTCGTGTTTTGAAAACTTATAGTACACAGTGGAAAAGAATTATCAATAATTCGAGTTTTCAGAACTTACAGCCTTGTGGTCAACATACGAAAATCAACTTTTTCCTCCCTTGGAGGGCATTTTAAAAATTTTATGTGACTCCCCGAAAGGATTCGAAAACTTAAAATTCCAAGGTTTATACTCTTGCAAGAAAAATGATTTATACAAAGATACATTCAGCAATATCATTCTACATTTTAGCGCAAGACGGGAATCAACAAATATATGTCACTTACTCACGATGCACCTTCAAATATTAACTACATAACACAAAATCACACAGGCTCGTATAGCTCGTGGTACAACTGTAGTAGGAGACTTACATCCACGGATCGCACGAAGATGATGGCCGCACCCGATACTAATCACGGCCGACATTCCAAACGACGCGTCGCGACACGACATCGATCGGACTCAACTGACAAGACAAGACCCAACAATACATGATCGACCCGACGACCTAGGTTTCCGCAACCTAAGCTCGATACCATAAATGTAACACCCCCGGTCGAAGGGAATATTACACGCCGCACCCTCTCCGTGAGGATCCACCAGCTAGACATCAAAACAACACATTACATTACATACCGATGAATCAAAATAACGAGCGAATAGACCGATTTGGTGCAGCCGTCACCGACTTAAAAATAAAAATACATAAACTAATCCAGACTAATACCCATGTAACGGTAATATACTCGCAACAATGAACAATAAGACAATGGAAAAGACAATACAATGGACTCACTAATGAACCCAAAGCGCCTTCGTGTGATTAGTATCATTCGTCTTTCATCATCCCTCGTACCGATCCTGTGTCTTGCTCCCGAAAACCTGCATGTACCTGGACACAATACAGATATCCACCCCCCGATTACTCGGGGGTTAGCAAAACTCCACTGTTTCGCTAGTGCAAGTATAAAGTGCAAATACGAGCCATACACAACACATTCCGAGAATACAACGAAAGACTTCCCGAGATATATTTAGTTAAAAATAGTTCAAGTCTTGAAAGTAGAAACGAAGCAAGTAAGCACTTTGAAAACATTTCCAAATCTCAGGAGTTTTGAAAACATTAGAAGTTGAAAAGTTCTTAATTCCTCGAAAGTCATTTAGGGTCACAACCCCAAAGTTCATTTTCCAAAATGCAAATCCGTTAACAAAACGCGGGGTCCACGACCCGATCATCCACTTCAATTCACTTACAAGGGCACATTACACATAACACATTATTCCTATGCCATTCTAGCCAAACACCAAGACTCGATATATAACGTATCTCGATCCCGAGCATAAAGCATTGTGATACTCCGGAACATATCACAATAGTTATCAAAACATCAACATCAATATCACAGAAACCACACTTGGTAACCCGTGGCCGTACCCATTAGTATCGGCCCCCAGAGGCCCCGTCGGACCATCCCCAGGTGGGAAACCACTTCCGCGGCCGTACCCATTAGTATCGCCCCCCAGAGGTCCCGTCGAACCGTCCCCTGTGGAAGAACATCAACACACGCACCCAAGTCCACTTCGTGGCCGTACCCATTAGTATCGGCCCCCGGAGGCCACACATGCCATCCCCGGGTGGAAGAACAACTCACAGTTTACGAAACCACAACTCTCAAGGGTCAAACACACAAAATATATATAGTCGAGGTACCTTGCTAGAATGGCCATATTATCCAACACGTACTCACGACCCAGAACTATAACAATTCACAAGGAAGGACAAGATTTCAACAGCACCGAACGACACAACTAATATCACACCAACTCACATATTTATCTATAAACACGTGACTCCAAGCACATAATTTGACAAAAGAATTACACTTTACATTTACCAACGACATAATCATACGCAATGACATCACAAGAAAGTAAGGTGATTCTATACTCGACACTAGCTCACATATTCAACTAAGCACATTAATTCCCGACACACACGGGTCACCTTTACAAAAAGCATGATGGTAAATATTCCGATTCTTTTGAAAAATGGTTATTAATATTTATTTAGCACATATCGACGATTAACAACCATAATATCCACAAAACACGTAATGTATGGGCAAGATACTTGCCTCGATAATCGATACCGGACACTCCTACAATCACGGCTCAGTCGGGACACCTCGAACACCTACGATTCCCCGGCGAAGGAAAAGAATACACCCACGATCGAGAAGCTTGAAGAAAACGACGAACGGAAGGGTTCCGACTCGAGTTCTTCACAAGAATTCGACCCTAACAACATATAATCAATAAATCATCGATCATACGAGGAAGAATAATCGTAGAATGCCCGAAAACCCCTCTATGACATTTTACCGGACACCTTCAAGGCATCGATCAAGAACTCGACCAAAACAACGAATCGATACAATCCAACCATGGAATAACAAGGGAAACGATAAAATACATCCAAGTAATCATCAATACATAAAAATCCTAAGTTAAATCGGATTAAACGGACGAAAACGAACAAAATACCCAAAATCCCCAAAATTAGATTTCTAGAAAATCTGACCTGATTCGGTAGATCGGAGGATGTTATAGGATGGATGATTGATGATATGAACTTCAAAACTTCATGGATTGATTGTCCAACAACATCTCTCCATGATTAACCAAGCTCAGGGCGGAAGGGAAAAGCGAGTGAGAAAATGGCCAAAACCCGTCTGCGGGGCCATAAATAGGTTGCACACAGTGTCGCGGCCCAATGGGAGTGTGCGCCACGAGCCCAAAATGGCTCCCATTGGTCGGCGGTGTGCCGCGGCTCGGCAGTGTGCCGCGGCACCAGTGATCAGTTTGGCGAAAAATGCCACAGAGTGTCCGCGACCTGCCAAAGATGTGCCGCCACGGATCGCTCGGCGGAAGGCTGCCGAACCGCTGCCGTGACTCGGCGAAGCTGCCGAGCACTACCGGCCGTGACTCGGCGATGCGGCCGGCCCAGGTTGCCCGGCCATGACTCGGCGGGCCAACTCCGACGGCCCAACGACGACCGAAACCGAACTCGAATACAAATCGATGATACTTCTGACGTACTCGCAAAGACGAATCTAGGAGCTAAGAGAACACACAATTCCGACCACCTGAAGGCTCGGAATTCAACAACGGAAGTAATTACCCAAAACTTTGGGAAATTACGAAAATGGCCCAAAACGTCCGAAAATCACGATACGCGATCGAAACACCAAACCAAAGCTCGCAACATAAATAATAACATTAAATGAACTTACGAGAAACTCGAAACGACAGTTTCGGACGAGATTCGCAAGAATCGCACTCAAGTGCGGAAAAGTCGCTAAAAAGCTCGGAACTCAACAAAACGATACCGAAAATAACTCGGATGACAAAAAGTGCAGAATTAATCATTCTCGAAATGACGAAAAGGTCATGAGCGAGTCGTCAAAACGGACTCACTGAAAAGAAATTTACCGAAAAATCGAAAATTGCGGATATTACATTCTACCCTCCTTAAAAGAAGTTTCGTCCCGAAACTTAAAACAAGTAGGGAGAAGAAATATCCCGCCAGGAAAACTCAACGAGATACGCAAGGAAACGCGTAACTTACGCCCATCGACGAAACGTTACAAGCAACGCAAAGGAATATACGGCGTGAAAACACGCTCCACGACGACCAACACAACGCCGCCGTTAGGGATATAATAAAACCAACAAGTGACAAGCGTCATCAACTGGATAATACAATCAAGTCAATTATCCGAACAAACACAAAACACAACGGACGAAAATCGACGATTGACCAACCCAACGGTACATCAATCAAAACGCGAGCCAATCGGCCCGAACAAATACGGAATTCCACCGCCAAGGGTTGGAAGATCGAAAAGCGAGACTAATTTTCCGAACTTGAAAAGGTCACAACGATATATAGATCAATTTGGGACAATATCGTAACTCGCTCGAATGACAAAGGTGAGAAACAACACTGTGTCGAAGCATCAACGAACACAATGAGTCGATACGGTTGGGCCAAACAAGAGAAAGAAAGAAAATGCGGGTATTACATCATATCACCTTTAAAAGAGGTTTCGTCCGAAACCTAAACAACGAGAACGAAGTGGTGGAATAGCAACCTTCCGACCATATCCTCTTGGTCCACATCCGATCTTCATGGCCATTAGTATCGTGGTCGCGATCGCGTCCTCTACCCATCGGCATACTAAGCGGATTCCCACTCAATACGATTGCACAACTTCGGAAAATATTATACTAAGGTACCAACTCAGCACGACATATCACATAAGGTAACCAATAACAACTCGAAAAGAAAATCCACGAGGTATCCTTTTAAAGGAAATCTTTTGAAAATCCTTGGATTTGTATATCTATTTAAAATAAAATTTAAAAGTACTTTTGGTACCTCGGGTTGTTTCATCAAAACTTGCAAACAACATACTTTAACCATCTCATTTGAAATCATTTGAAGTCATCATGCCTCTACGTATCATCATCACCGTTAACAACTAACAAGTTAACCATGCAAGATCATCAAATCATTCTTACATACTCTAACATTTCCAATTCCGAGTTTGAACTTTACATCGAGTGAGATTTTTCATCTTTCACTATATATTTTTGAAAATAAAAATCGCATTGGTTTTTGAAATAAAATATTTTTATGGTGTGAAAGATTTTTGAAAATCATTCACTCGGATTATTTGAAAATGCAACAATACATTAAAATTATTTTCGAAAATTCTCCCAACACTTCACAAACATCAACGACGGTAATATTTTACAAAATGTTCAAGGTACTTTAAAACAACTCTTTCAAATACCGTCGAGGTTTTATTTGAGAATCTAGGCCGGCTCAAATTTCAAACAATTTCCAAAGTTCATACGAAGCCGCCGGCTAATCGCACTTGCACAAACTTATGAAAGTTTTAGAAAAGCGTGTTCGAACACACTCGCAGACATAATTTATCAATTCATCAAACACAATCAAATATCACCTAGCAATACGAAAAGTCTTAACACACATTCACGCACAACAGTTGTTATCACTAGACACCACGTAGAGAATACAACTACAGGTGATTGGCCGCAAAAGTTAGACCTAACGGCTATAATGCGGTTCCATAGCCTCTGCCCAGACTGACTAACGCTCGCTACAACACATATTTAGCGTGCGCTACCCATGCTGCATTAGCGCGCGCTAGCCTTACACTTAGCGTGCGCTAACGGTTCTATTTTAGCAACATGATTGCGAAGATATATATGACATTACTGGAATCGAAGGTCACAATTAAACAACAACAATATTCGAATCTCAAAGCCATCGATTCACATAATTACAACACATCATGAGCAACCATCAAAAGGCAATTGTCATTCAAAACCAAAAGTTAAAAGCAAGGGTCACGTCTTGAGTATATTTTGTAGAACTCATTTGAGTTCAAAACTCGTGTTTTGAAAACTTATAGTACACAGTGGAAAAGAATTATCAATAATTCGAGTTTTCAGAACTTACAGCCTTGTGGTCAACATACGAAAATCAACTTTTTCCTCCCTTGGAGGGCATTTTAAAAATTTTACGTGACTCTCCGAAAGGATTCGAAAACTTAAAATTCCAAGGTTTATACTCTTGCAAGAAAAATGATTTATACAAAGATACATTCAGCAATATCATTCTACATTTTAGCGCAAGACGGGAATCAACAAATATATGTCACTTACTCACGATGCACCTTCAAATATTAACTACATAACACAAAAACACACAGGCTCGTATAGCTCGTGGTACAACCTGTAGTAGGGAGACTTACATCCACAGATCGCACGAAGATGATGGCTGCACCCTGATACTAATCACGGCCGACATTCCAAACGACGCGTTGCGACACGACATCAGTCAGACTCAATCTGACAAGACAAGACCCAACAATACATGACTAGACCCGACAGCCTAGGTTTCCACAACTTAAGCTCTGATACCATAAATGTAACACCCCCAGATCGAACCGGGAATATTACACGCTGCAGACCCTCTCCGTGAGGATCCACCAGGCTAGACATCAAAACAACACATTACATTACATACTGATGAATCAAAATAACGAACGAATAGACCGATTTGGTCTGTCGTCACTGACTTAAAAATCAAAATACATAAACTCATCCAGACTCATACCCATGTAAGGGTAAAATACTCGCAACAATGAACAATAAGACAGCGGAAAAGACAATACAATGGACTCCGACTAACTGAACCCAAAAATGGCCTTCGTGTGATTAGTATCATTCGTCTTTCATCATCCCTCGTACCGATCCTGTGTCTTGCTCCCGAAAACCTGCATGTACCTGGACACAATACAGATATCCACCCCCCGATTACTCGGGGGTTAGCAAAACTCCATTGTTTCGCTAGTGCAAGTATAAAGTGCAAATACGAGCCATACACAACACATTCCGAGAATACAACGAAAGACTTCCCGAGATATATTTAGTTAAAAATAGTTCAAGTCTTGAAAGTAGAAAGCGCAAGTAAGCACTTTGAAAACATTTCCAAATCTCAGAGTTTTGAAAACATTAGAAGTTGAAAAGTTCTTAATTCCTCGAAAGTCATTTAGGGTCACAACCCCAAAGTTCATTTTCCAAAATGCAAATCCGTTAACAAAACGCGGGGTCCACGACCCAACAATTACGGTCAAAAAATACATGGTCCACTACCCGATCATCCACTACAATTCACTTAAAAGGTCACATTACACATAACACATTATTCATATGCCATTCTAGCCAAACACCAATACTCGATATATAATGTATCTCGATCCCGAGCATAAATCATTGTGATACTCCTTAACATATCACAATAGTTATCAAAACATCAACATCAATATCACAGAAACCACACTTGGTAACCCGTGGCCGTACCCATTAGTATCGGCCCCCAGAGGCCCCGAATGACCAACCCCGGTGGGGAAACCACTACCGCGGCCGTACCCATTAGTATCGCCCCGCAGGTCCCGTCGAACCGTCCCCTGTGGAAGAACATCAACACACGCACCCAAGTCCACTTCCGTGGCCGTACCCATTAGTATCGGCCCCCAGAGGCCACACATGCCATCCCCGGGTGGAAGTACAACTCACAGTTTACGAAACCACAACTCTCAAGGGTCAAACACACAAAATATATATAGTCGAGGTACCTTGCTAGAATGGCCATATTATCCAACACGTACTCACGACCCAGAACTATAACAATTCACAAGGAAGGACAATATTTCAACAGCACCGAATGACACAACTAATATCACACCAACTCACATATTCATCCATAAACACGTGACTCCAAGCACATAATTTGACAAAAGAATTACACTTTACATTTACCAACGACATAATCATACGCAATGACATCACAAGAAATTAAGGTGATTCTATACTCGACACTAGCTCACATATTCAACTAAGCACATTAATTCCCGACACACACGGGTCACCTTTACAAAAGCATGATGGTAAATATTAGATTCTTTTGAAAAATGGTTATTAATATTTATTTAACACATATCGACGATTAACAACCATAATATCCACAAAACACGTAATGTATGGGCAAGATACTTGCCTCGATAATCGATACCGGACACTCCTACAATCACGGCTCAGTCGGGACACCTCGAACACCTACGATTCCCCGGCGAAGGAAAAGAATACACCCACGATCGAGAAGCTTGAAGAAAGCACGAGCGGAAGGGTTCCGACTCGAGTTCTTCACAAGAATTCGACCCTAACAACATATAATCAATAAATCATCGATCATACGAGGAAGAATAATCGTAGAACGCCCGAAAACCCCTCTATGACATTTTAGGACACCTTCAAGGCATCGATCAAGAACTCGACCAAAACAACGAATCGATACGATCCAACCATGGAATAACAAGGGAAACGATAAAATACATCCAAGTAATCATCAATACATAAAAATCCTAAGTTAAATCGGATTAAACGGACGAAAACGAACAAAATACCCAAAATCCCCAAAATTAGATTTCTAGAAAATCTGACCTGATTCGGTAGATCGGAGGATGTTATAGGATGGATGATTGATGATATGAACTTCAAAACTTCATGGATTGATTGTCCAACAACATCTCTCCATGATTAACCAAGCTCCAGACGCGGAAGGGAAGAAAACGAGTGAGAAAAATGGCCAAAAACCCGTCTGCAGGGCCATAAATAGCCGCACGGTGTCCGCGGCCCAATGAGTGTGTGCGGCGAGGCCCAAAAATGGCTCCCGGTGGTCGGCGGTGTGCGCGGCACCAGTACGATCGGTTTGGCCGAAAAATGCCACAGAGTGTGCCGCGGCCACTGCCCGGCATGTGCCGCGGCCTGCCCGGCATGTGCCGCGGCCACTTTGCTCGGCCGGAAGCCGCTGAGCACCGGCCGTGACTCGGCGAAGCGCCGAGCACTACCGGCCGTGACTCGGCGATCTGGCACAGGCCTGTGCTGCCGGCCATGACTCGGGCCGGGCCAACTCCGACGGCCAACGACCCGAACCCAAACTCGAATACAAATCGATGATACGGTTCTGACGTACTCGCAAAGACGAATCTAAGAGCTAAGAGAACACACAATTCCGACCACCCGAAGGCTCGGAATTCAACAACGGAAGTAATTACCCAAAACTTTGGGAAATTACGAAAATGGCCCAAAACGTCCGAAAATCACGATACGCGATCGAAACACCAAACCAAAGCTCGCAACATAAATAATAACATTAAATGAACTTACGAGAAACTCGAAATGACAGTTTCGGACGAGATTCGCAAGAATCGCACTCAAGTGCGGAAAAGTCGCTAAAAAGCTCGGAACTCAACAAAACGATACCGAAAATAACTCGGATGACAAAAAGTGCAGAATTAATCATTCTCGAAATGACGAAAAGGTCATGAGTGAGTCGTCAAAACGGACTCCGGCTGAAAAAGAAATTTACCGAAAAATCGAAAATTGCGGATATTACATTCTACCCTCCTTAAAAGAAGTTTCGTCCCGAAACTTAAAACAAGTAGGGAGAAGAAATATCCCGCCAGGAAAACTCAACGAGATACGCAAGGAAACGCGTAACTTACGCCCATCGACGAAACGTTACAAGCAACGCAAAGGAATATACGGCGTGAAAACACGCTCCACGACGACCAACACAACGCCGCCGTTAGGGATATAATAAAACCAACAAGTGACAAGCGTCATCAACTGGATAATACAATCAAGTCAATTATCCGAACAAACACAAAACACAACGGACGAAAATCAGTATGATTGACCAACCCAACGGTACATCAATCAAAACGCGAGCCAATCGCTGAACAAATACGGAATTCCACCGCCCAAGGGTTGGAAGATCGAAAACGAGACTAATTTTCCGAACTTGAAAAGGTCACAACGATATATAGATCAATTTGGGACAATATCAGAACTCGCTCGAATGACAAAGGTGAGAAACAACACCAGGTCAGAAGTATCAACGAACACAGTCGAGTCGATACGGTTGGACGAAACAGAAGAGAAAGAAAGAAAAATGCGGGTATTACATCATATCACCTTTAAAAGAGGTTTCGTCCCGAAACCTAAACAACAAGAACGAAGTGGTGGAATAGCAACCTTCCCGACCATATCCTCTTGGTCCACATCCGATCTTCATGGCCATTAGTATCGTGGTCGCGACTGCGTCCTCTACCCATCGGCATACTAAGCGGATTCCCACTCAATACGATTGCACAACTTCGGAAAATATTATACTAAGGTACCAACTCAGCACGACATATCACATAAGGTAACCAATAACAACTCGAAAAGAAAATCCACGAGGTATCCTTTTAAAGGAAATCTTTTGAAAATCCTTGGATTTGTATATCTATTTAAAATAAACTTTAAAAGTACTTTTGGTACCTCGGGTTGTTTCATCAAAACTTGCAAACAACATACTTTAACCATCTCATTTGAAATCATTTGAAGTCATCATGCCTCTACGTATCATCATCACCGTTAACAACTAACAAGTTAACCATGCAAGATCATCAAATCATTCTTACATACTCTAACATTTCCAATTCCGAGTTTGAACTTTACATCGAGTGAGATTTTTCATCTTTCACTATATATTTTTGAAAATAAAAATCGCATTGGTTTTTGAAATAAAATATTTTTATGGTGTGAAAGATTTTGAAAATCATTCACTCGAATTATTTGAAAATGCAACAATACATTAAAATTATTTTCAAAATTCTCCCAACACTTCACAAACATCAACGACGGTAATATTTTACAAAATGTTCAAGGTACTTTAAAACAACTCTTTCAAATACCGTCGAGGTTTTATTTGAGAATCCTAGGCCGGCTCGCAAATTTCAAACAATTTCCAAATTTCATACGAAGCCGCCGGCTAATCGCACTTGCACAAACTTATGAAAGTTTTAGAAAAGCGTGTTCGAACACACTCGCAGCAGACATAATTTATCAATTCATCAAACACAATCAAATATCACCTAGCAATACGAAAAGTCTTAACACACATTCACGCACAACAGTTGTTATCACTAGACACCACGTAGAGAATACAACTACAGGTGATTGGCCGCAAAAGTTAGACCTAACGGCTATAATGCGGTTCCATAGCCTCTGCCTAGACTGACTAACGCTCGCTACAACACATATTTAGCGTGCGCTACCCATGCTGCATTAGCGCGCGCTAGCCTTACACTTAGCGTGCGCTAACGGTTCTATTTTAGAAACATGATTGCGAACATATATATGACATTACTGGAATCGAAGGTCACAATTAAGCAACAACAATACTCGAATCTCAAAGCCATCGATTCACATAATTACAACACATCATGAGCAACCATCAAAAGGCAATTGTCATTCAAAACCAAAAGTTAAAAGCAAGGGTCACGTCTTGAGTATATTTTGTAGAACTCATTTGAGTTCAAAACTCGTGTTTTGAAAACTTATAGTACACAGTGGAAAAGAATTATCAATAATTCGAGTTTTCAGAACTTACAGCCTTGTGGTCAACATACGAAAATCAACTTTTTCCTCCCTTGGAGGGCATTTTAAAAATTTTATGTGACTCCCCGAAAGGATTCGAAAACTTAAAATTCCAAGGTTTATACTCTTGCAAGAAAAATGATTTATACAAAGATACATTCAAAGAATATCATTCTACATTTTAGCGCAAGACGGGAATCAACAAATATATGTCACTTACTCACGATGCACCTTCAAATATTAACTACATAACACAAAATCACACAGGCTCGTATAGCTCGTGGTACAACCTGTAGTAGGGAGACTTACATCCACAGATCGCACGAAGATGATGGCTGCACCCTGATACTAATCACGGCCGACATTCCAAACGACGCGTCGCGACACGACATCAGTCAGACTCAATCTGACAAGACAAGACCCAACAATACATGACTGGACCCGACAGCCTAGGTTTCCGCAACCTAAGCTCTGATACCATAAATGTAACACCCCCAGATCGAACCGGGAATATTACACGCCGCAGACCCTCTCCGTGAGGATCCACCAGGCTAGACATCAAAACAACACATTACATTACATACTGATGAATCAAAATAACGAACGAATAGACCGATTTGGTCTGTCGTCACTGACTTAAAAATCAAAATACATAAACTCATCCAGACTCATACCCATGTAACGGTAAAATACTCGCAACAATGAACAATAAGACAGCGGAAAAGACAATACAATGGACTCCGACTAACTGAACCCAAAACTGGCCTTCGTGTGATTAGTATCATTCGTCTTTCATCATCCCTCGTACCGATCCTGTGTCTTGCTCCCGAAAACCTGCATGTACCTGGACACAATACAGATATCCACCCCCCGATTACTCGGGGGTTAGCAAAACTCCACTGTTTCGCTAGTGCAAGTATAAAGTGCAAATACGAGCCATACACAACACATTCCGAGAATACAACGAAAGACTTCCCGAGATATATTTAGTTAAAAATAGTTCAAGTCTTGAAAGTAGAAACGAAGCAAGTAAGCACTTTGAAAACATTTCCAAATCTCAGGAGTTTTGAAAACATTAGAAGTTGAAAAGTTCTTAATTCCTCGAAAGTCATTTAGGGTCACAACCCCAAAGTTCATTTTCCAAAATGCAAATCCGTTAACAAAACGCGGGGTCCACGACCCGATCATCCACTTCAATTCACTTACAAGGGCACATTACACATAACACATTATTCCTATGCCATTCTAGCCAAACACCAAGACTCGATATATAACGTATCTCGATCCCGAGCATAAAGCATTGTGATACTCCGGAACATATCACAATAGTTATCAAAACATCAACATCAATATCACAGAAACCACACTTGGTAACCCGTGGCCGTACCCATTAGTATCGGCCCCCAGAGGCCCCGTCGGACCATCCCCAGGTGGGAAACCACTTCCGCGGCCGTACCCATTAGTATCGCCCCCCAGAGGTCCCGTCGAACCGTCCCCAGGTGGAAGAACATCAACACACGCACCCAAGTCCACTTCTGTGGCCGTACCCATTAGTATCGGCCCCCAGAGGCCACACATGCCATCCCCGGGTGGAAGAACAACTCACAGTTTACGAAACCACAACTCTCAAGGGTCAAACACACAAAATATATATAGTCGAGGTACCTTGCTAGAATGGCCATATTATCCAACACGTACTCACGACCCAGAACTATAACAATTCACAAGGAAGGACAAGATTTCAACAGCACCGAACGACACAACTAATATCACACCAACTCACATATTTATCTATAAACACGTGACTCCAAGCACATAATTTGACAAAAGAATTACACTTTACATTTACCAACGACATAATCATACGCAATGACATCACAAGAAAGTAAGGTGATTCTATACTCGACACTAGCTCACATATTCAACTAAGCACATTAATTCCCGACACACACGGGTCACCTTTACAAAAAGCATGATGGTAAATATTCCGATTCTTTTGAAAAATGGTTATTAATATTTATTTAGCACATATCGACGATTAACAACCATAATATCCACAAAACACGTAATGTATGGGCAAGATACTTGCCTCGATAATCGATACCGGACACTCCTACAATCACGGCTCAGTCGGGACACCTCGAACACCTACGATTCCCCGGCGAAGGAAAAGAATACACCCACGATCGAGAAGCTTGAAGAAAACGACGAACGGAAGGGTTCCGACTCGAGTTCTTCACAAGAATTCGAACTTAACAACATATAATCAATAAATCATCGATCATACAAGGAAGAATAATCGTAGAACGCCCGAAAACCCCTCTATGACATTTTACCGGACACCTTCAAGGCATCGATCAAGAACTCGACCAAAACAACGAATCGATATGATCCAACCATGGAATAACAAGGGAAACGATAAAATACATCCAAGTAATCATCAATACATCAAAATCCTAAGTTAAATCGGATTAAACGGACGAAAACGAAAAAAATACCCAAAATCCCCAAAATTAGATTTCTAGAAAATCTGACCTGATTCGGTAGATCGGAGGATGTTATAGGATGGATGATTGATGATATGAACTTCAAAACTTCATGGATTGATTGTCCAACAACATATCTCCGTGATTAACCAATCTCCAGCCGCGGAAGGGAAGAAAACGAGTGAGAAAAATGGCCAAAAACCCGTCTGCAGGGCCATAAATAGGCTGCACAGTGTGCCGCGGCCCAGCGGGAGTGTGCCGCACGAGCCCAAAATGGCTCCCGGTGGTCGGCGGTGTGCCGCGGCTCGGCCGGAGTGTGCCGCGGCACCCTGATCGGTTTGGCCGAAAAATGCCACAGAGTGTGTCGCGGCCTGCCGGCATGTGCCGCGCCCACTGACCGCTCGGCTAGAAGTCGCCGAGCACTACCGGCCGTGACTCGGCCAGAAGCTGCCGAGCACTACCGGCCGTGACTCGGCCAGTGCAGGCCTGGGCCCAGATTGCCCGGCCATGACTCGGCCAGGGCCAACTCCGACAGCCCGAACGACCCCGAAACCCGAACCTATATACGAATCGATGGTACGGTTACGACGCACTCGCAAAGACGAATCTAACAGCTAAGAGAACACACAATTCCGACCACCCGAAGGCTCGAAATTCAACAACGGAAGTAATTACCCAAAACTTTGGGAAATTACGAAAATGGCCCAAAACGTCCGAAAATCACGATACGCGATCGAAACACCAAACCAAAGCTCGCAACATAAATAATAACATTAAATGAACTTACGAGAAACTCGAAACGATAGTTTCGGACGAGATTCGCAAGAATCGCACTCAAGTGCGGAAAAGTCGCTAAAAAGCTCGGAACTCAACAAAACAATACCGAAACGAACTCGGATGACAAAAAGTGCAGAATTAATCATTCTCGAAATGACGAAACGGTCATGAGCGAGTCGTCAAAACGGACTCCGGCTGAAAAAGAAATTTACCGAAAAATCGAAAATTGCGGATATTACAGCTGGATCGCTGGATTACCCTGTATTATGTTGATGGAATCGTGAGGATTCACATCGTTGGATTCCGATGACGGAAGTCCATTTTGCATGTTTTATGATGCACTAATGATTTATGTATTATGTGTAATATCCGCATTTTTCTTTCCCTTGTATTTTTCTTTTTCGGCGTATTTCCCGATAGTAATGACCCTCGTGTATCTTTCAGTGTATCTTTCCTATTATCTATGGATTTTATTCCCGTTATTGTCTTGCGGAACCGCCGTTTCGGGGTTGTCGTGGATCCATTCTACGTTATGATGCCTATTGAGATGTTCCGTTTGATGTTTCGTTCACATTCCGGTGTTTTTGGACCGTTCATATTTCGTACCTAGCGCACGCTACTCTTTCTGCATAGCGCACGCTAGGGGTCCCTTAGTAGCGCACGCTACGTTTGTTTCGTAGCGCGCGCTAGCGAGTAGCCCTGGGAGTGGCAGTGCTGTTTTTCCAGCCCTCTGGACTAGAGTATTAGCATACGCTACGTATGCTAGCGCACGCTAATGTCGAGAGGCTAGCGCACGCTGATGATGCCCGGTAGCGTGCGCTAGCGTAGGTGTCGATCGAGCTTTATTTTTGGAATCGGTCAAAGCCGCGAAGGTGACGCTACGCTCGTATGGTAGCGCACGCTAACGGATCAAGTGAATTTTGGGCAGTTAGTTTCTGGACTCAACTGATGTCCAGCTAGCGCACGCTATTGGTCGATAGCGCACGCTACCGTGTGGTTATTAGCGCACGCTACGTTTCGAGTAGCGCACGCTAACGGCCAGAAATCTGGCTACTGGACTGGGACGCTAACGGTAGGGATTGGAATTTTATCCCGTTAGCGCACGCTAACCTTGAGGTTTTAGCGTGCGCTAACACTCCCTGGCTATATAAACCAGGGAGTTGACCGAGATAAACACAATTTCTCATTTCTTCCTCTCTCCGCGGCGAAGGCGATTCCAAGGCGATTTTCTTGGCGATTTCTTCCTCCAATCATCTCATCCAACATCTTTCTTGAGTTCTTGGAGTATTATAACAACATCAACACGAATCTTCATCCTAATCCACGGTAAATCTCTTAGAACCCTACTTTTGGATAATTTGGGGGTTTTGGGATTTTCTTCCGATCCGTTTCGTTTTGTTGGTGGATTCATGATGAATATGATTAATCTTATTGATATTCTTAGTTTCCCTACGGATTCATGGTATATTTTCATGGTTTTGCGAAATCGAGAGGGTTTGGTTGTGGTCCGCCCTCGTTGTCGTCTATATACGAATATACATGAATCGTAGGCGGGTTTTCGGGTGTATTCCAATTCCGTATTCATTTAGAAATGGTTGTGATTGTATTCTTCGAATCGTTAGGTTCAGTTTCATTGGTTCCTAGCGTTCGTCGGTGACTTTCTTTTCCGTTCTTCGCATCGTCATTAATTCAAGGCAAGTATTCTTTTGGAAACCTTTATGCTTAACATGAAATGGTAATGTATATTGTGTGTGCTTTGCTCACCCTGGGAGGGTCCGACGGGGCCTCGGGGGAATCTATGACTTCACTCTGGATTCATGAGTTTGTTTCGCTAGCCAGCTCGGGAGGGTCCTTAGAGGCCTCGGGTGGGATTCGTGGCTTCGTCCCGGTCGTTGGCGATTCTCTTGAGTGATGTGTTTGTTTATATTGCCAGCTCGGGAGGGTCCTTAGAGGCCTCGGGTGGGATTCGTGGCTTCGTCCCGGTCCTAGGCAAATTGTTTGACTGTTTGTTTCCGGAAAAGACATGTCTGGTTTTGGCTTTTGGAAATGATATTGGTGCATGTACTATGAAATGTGTAAGCGATTGGTTTGCCTTGATTACTTGTACTAGCGTAATTGCTAACCCCTTTGGGGACCCGTTTTGGAGAAATTCTTGTTATGGATTTCAGGTTATGATTATCCTGACGAGCGAGCACCGGGACAGTACGAGGATGTTGGCCAGGGTCGTTGACATGAGCATTTGGGTCGTCTTATTTCATTTGTCTAATTCGATATGGTTGTTTCCTATATTTCTAAACTTATAAATTGTACTCGCGAGTACTTAGGCTTTTCCTTTCTGGTTGTGTTTGGACTTCGTTGGAGTTACCATATTTATCGGTTGATGTTTATTATGCCGGTTGTACCGGACGTGTTGTTTTATGTTCTTGTTGTTAATAATTGTTTCCATGCTAACTGAGACGGTTAGTCGAGAGGTGTTCTCTTGTGTTAGCCTGGTGTATTCCATGTAGGGGTCCACGGCGCTGTAATACACCTCGAATATCTTGGGGGTGTTACAGAAATGGTATCGGAGCTCTAGGTTTATGGATACCTAGGCTTGTTGGTCATTTGGGTCTAGTCGTGTTTTGTTTTGCACATTGTCACGCCGCTGCCAGCATCCCGGTACTTCCAGTGCTCGTAAGTTTTCTTATTCGGCTCTTTTGTTTCTTGCATTGTATTTCTACTTCTGAATCGTAATTGCTTTTCCCCCTTACTCATCATCGATATACTTCTGTTATCTCTCAACATCAGTATGGATGCCGGAGGAAACCGTGGTCGTGGTCGTGGTCGTGGTCGTGGGCGCGGCCGAGGACGTGGGGCAGCCGGTGGGGCGGCCACGTCGCATTCTTCGGGAGCCGGCAGTACCGGTGACCGTCACAGTCATGCTTCTTCTCAGGAGCGCGCCGATCTTGGTATTGCGGCTGTTATGCAGCAAATGGTTAACCAGATGGCGGCTATAGCTCAAGTGGTCCAGAACCCCGATCAGGCCCACGCTAATCGGGGCGGAGCGGATCGCTGGCTTCAGGATGTCATCAAGATGCATCCTCCTCAGTTCTCGGGAGCTTCGGACCCGATCGGCTGGGAAGGGTGGATCAAGGAGATATCCAAAGTCTTCACTGCTACCAACTGTCCCGAGGACCGTAAGGTCCCTATTGCTCAATACTTTCTCACGGGAGATGCTACAGATTGGTGGGAGGCCGTTAGTCCCAAAGATCATGTTGCTTCGTGGGCCGAGTTTCAGGAGTTGATGGAAACCGAGTATTGTCCGTGGCCGGTCAGACAGGCTCGAGTGCATGCTTTCTACGATGCTCAACCTCGGGATATTCCCGTATCCCAAGCTATTGCTGATTTCAACAAGGAGTTGGGTTATGTGAAGACCCAAGTTGTCGCTGAGAGCAACAAAATTTTCCATTTTTCCAGGAGAATGAAACTGTCCATTCGGGACTATATGTCTGGACTTGTATGTACTACCCTGAAGGATTATCAGAGTCGAGCTCTTGCCTACGACATGTCGGTGGCGGCCGGTCTGGCGGTTCGGGAGAGTAAGAAGCGAAATCCGCGGAAATTTTGGTCACAGAGGTGGAGGCGGCGAAGTCTCGGTCTGTGAATATTCCTGGAGGTAATTCGGCTCGTTTCTCCGGGGCTATCGAGTCTTGCCGGTGCCTCGTTCGGGATGCCAAATGCTTTAAGCTGCGGCGAGCCGCCATCGAACCGGGAGTGTCCTCGTCCGCCTCTAACTTGTCACACTTGTGGTCAGTCGGGCCACAAGGCCTTCTTTTGTGAGCGGGTAAGAAAGCTTCCTGGTGCTCAGGCTTCTTTTCCAGCACCTTTGGAGCCAAGTGTGAATCAGGGTTCTTTTGCTCCGCCGCCACCTCCGAGTGCCGGTCGAGGTAGGGGTCGGGGTCAGCCCGCTAGAGGAGGAGCTTCCAGTGTCGGCTCTGTCCAGCCGCGTATCTACGAGATGAGGAGGGCCGATGACCCAGCGGCTACTATGGCGACAGGTACCGTTCACACTACACCATATATGGGTTTCAGCAACACCTTAAAAACTGTGTTCAAAAGTCCAAAAAGTGTTGCTGAAGGCAGAAAAACCAGCTATGGCTACACTTTGACCAAATTCGAAGGTGTTACAAAAACGGCCGCAACCATAGGGGTCTAAGGTAACACTTTTCTTGTTTTTGGTAACATGTGAAAAAAGTGTAGCAATAGACCCCTACGCCAACACTTTTATTGTCTGTGCCTACACTAGGTTTTGTGTTGCTGTAGACTTAAGGCCACACTTTTATATATTTAGCGACACAAATATTTGTGTAGCCGTAGACCTATGCTAACACTCATGAGGACTAATGTAACATTAAATTGTGAAACGCTTTGGCATCTTTACCAACAACTTTAACACTATGGCTACACTTATATATGAACAGTTCTAACTTTTGTCAACACACTTTTAACCTTTGCCAACACAATTTTTATATTTTGCCAACATAAAGAATTATAAATTATAGTCTATGGCTACATTTTTGCAGGTTTTTACCAACATTTTTCATGGTAAAAAGCAAAATGTTATATTGGAAAATAAATACTACCATAAAACAGTCAATACCATTAAAACACTGTTAACCATAACAACATCTAAAATACATGACTGCTAATATTCAATCCATAATAGCTAAGAACAAGTTACGATCGCAATCCATAAATATAACAAAACTACTCGAGTCACTTAGCTAGCATAATATAAAATGATGAGATCACTCAAGGAGTGACATTGTCACCGTCATAGGACTCTTCGACTGATTTCTGAGAGTCATCAGTCTTTAAGTTCAAATCTGGATTCTTCTCGGCCAACATTCTCTTCATTTCTCGAACTTTTTGGTCAAGTTTTTCATCAATCTCTTGTTGAAGTTGAGCCCTGATCCTAGCAGTTAGGTCCGCCACGTACTCATCAGCAACTTGAACGGATGGTGATGCTGAAGACTTCGATTTTGGTTCCTTTTTCTGAATAAGTCTCCCAATTAGATAAGATGGTCGGTGTTTTTTGCCATCATGAATCAATTTATTAGCAGCCTAAACAGCTTCAGTTTCAAGAGCTTTCTTAAGATCATCATATAAATAAAAGTGTCAAAGTATTTCCCTCAAATAATTAACAGAAACAGAAAATACAAACAATAACAATAATGGAAAATTATCTTAATTTCTGCTTCATAAGTCAACTACTCTATTAACAAAATAACAATATGCGGCACATCTAGAATTTCAGTAAAATTGTAAAACAATATATACCAACACCAAACATCTTCGGGCCTTTTTTACCATCCGCTCCTCATCTGTATGATAAGGATAGTAATGGTCTCGCTTAATCCTACTTTTGAAGCTCCTAATAACAACTACTTTTTAGACCATTAATTGACACTATAATCCTCACACCAACACAAATGGGATAACGGTGTAGTTAATTATGATAATGACATACACATTTTTTATTACAAACACCCTTTCCTGATGTGTTTTTGTTTTAAAAAGTCAAATAAGCCTTCTACTGAGGGGGCAACCAAGGTCCACAAAGATAGATATCAAATAGCTTAAACTGCTTACACAAAAAAATCTGAATATATGTCTGACTCATTTGTCCAAATTTCAGTGTAACCAACATGAAGAAGTCCATAGTTACTAAATCAAACATAAAAGGTCATTACCTTTGCCTGAGTTGTTTATACACCACAAGATAATTGTATCCACACAAAAGTAGAGGGAAGGGGGAGCAAAGAAAAACAAAAGAAGAAAGTCAGTATCATAAAAAAATTGTCAAGGGGGTTTCGAAATATTAATTACTTCATTCATAGTCATAATAATAGAACAAGAATATTACAATTTCGGATTTTTTCTCAAAAATCGGGGTTGAATATGCTTCCTGCAATGATAATCAGAAGATTTGATACGGTAATTAAACAGTTACTAGAAATTCAACTTTTGAAGAGAGAACAAACCTGAATCTTCGACTTTGTGGGAATTCGGTAAGTGACCAAAGCAGGTGCCCCAGAGTAAACTGTATTTACTTTGGATTCCAACTCAAACGAATGGGAAACAAGGGAACCACTGAATAAACAACATCAGCTCCCTTTACAGCTTCTTTTGGATCATTGGTTATTTCTATTTTGCCGACTCCAGCCTTTATTGCCCTTTTAGCTGTCCTTGCATCAGGTTCAAAACCTCTCGGGCAGGCACAAACGAAGTGGAAAGGAATGACAGATGCCAACAACAGCCAGGAATGCACTATATTGTTCCCGTCCCCAACGTATACGACTTGAACATTTGCCAACATAGAACCTCAAAATATCAGATAACTTGAAAATCTGGCAATAATGGATGGTAGAGTTTTATCAACATAGATGCTGCAAATAGGCTTACCTTTGTTCCCTCCAGCTGACCAATGTGTTCAATTATTGTGAGTGCATCAGCCATAATTTGACAAGGGTGATTAAAGTCAGTCAATCCATTGATCACGAGGACAGTGGCATACTTAGCAAGATTTAGAATGTCCTGAAATTTTGAAAAAGAAAAAGAAAAGGAGATAAAAGGAAGAATATTGTTGTCAGGTTGCAGTTAAAAGTTCAGTGCATTCAAAAGTTATGATGTCATTAATTGAGAACTCACCAGCATACCTGATGAGCAAAAACTCGTGCCATAATGATATCATTATAGCGAGAAAGAACACGAGCGCAACATCACAAGTTTCCTCCCGCTTACCCATTTGAATATCATCAGGTCCCAGATACAGGGCATGCCCTCCCAGCAAATAAAACCCAGTTTCAAATGAAACTCTTGTCCTCATAGATGGCTTGGCAAATATCATAGCCATAGTTTTTCCTTTAAATTGGAGATATGTATTCTCTCCTGATTTTATTGGTGTCTTGACCTCCTTAGCTCGATCTAAAATCTTTAAAAGGGTGTTCTTGTCGAAATCATTAATGTGAAGAAAATCCTTGGACACCTTCATTGAAATATCAGAATATGGAAATTCATCAAACCGGTATTACATAGCCGATCAAATGTGGCAACGTCAAGAACATCTTGCATAATATGTACTCAAACGGGGAAGAAAGTTTGATAAAGGAATTACATGATGAATATGGGGAAAGTAAATGCAAAGGCATATTGTAAAGAATGCTTTTTCATCAAGAATTATACAGACGAATAAAAACGTCTTTGATCTTTAAATTTCTTAACATCTAACTGAGTTATATGTTCAAGTCAACAATGGATGGTGAGCTCAATTGTTAAATCAATCAGAGGTGGTACAATAGAAAAATCTCGATCGATTTTACTCATATAATAGAACATTAGGATAGACTCATTAAAAGATATCTAAACCCAATGCTAGATAATTATGAGCTGATTCGGAAGATTCCCTGACTAAAAACAAAATTTTGAGGATCAGGAACAGAGACGTGAAAAATAAATACGTGGGCTCAGGAAAAAGGCCTTTTCTCCCGGCACACTGAATGTCAAAGCTTAATATGCGAAACAGGGAAATCTTTGAGAATTCCTCTTCAGGAGCATGGCTGATCAAATTCAAATAACTAAGTGTGTAAAGGGAAATCCAAGTACTTCTAACCCAAACTCTTAATCCTAAAAAACGAAAATCACAATTAATACAATCCACAAGATACACTTATTGGCTACATATGTTCGCACAAACGGGGAGGGTTTTATATAAATCTGATCATCTATTCAAGTTCTTGATGAGAAAATCATCTTCTGAAGGAGTTGCTTTTCTCTATGAAAACAAAAGGTAAACATAAACCTAAACTGCTGCACCTAATCCTTATCAAATATGATCAAACTATATAGCAACTTTCTGTACATAACAACTTATTCATAACAATGTAGATTCACAAAGCCAACATATCTACACAAACAAAACAGTACAAAGCCATCAAATCTAAACATATAACAAATTTACCCTGCTGCCAACACAAGCACATCACATAGTTATAAAACAAGCTACCATTATAGTTGCAATATTCAACAAAATCAGCACATTAATAACAAAAGTAGCCGAGTCTATCCAAGTTTAACAATATTCCAATATATAATCATCAATTAAGTATTATGCTATCTACAGTTTACATACAACATATACAAACTAACATCTAGCATTATGCTAAACCTTGACATACCTACTTAAGGGTGATACCGGATGTTTGGAAGTCATACCTGCTAGGCTCTGCAAATCCAACCTTGACATGATTCATCTCAATATCTAATGATAAACCATGACATAGGTGCAAAACCAAAATCATTTGACCACATACTACAGCCCCTGAACAAGCTTTACATAACCTAACCTCAACCGGTTCCAACGGCGAACCCAAACATATTCAAATCAGAAAAATAAATTTCCACAAACACTGACCACTATAATGAAAGCTAATTTACTTGACATTACCCCGTTGATTTCCATCTAATCATTGCCAATATAAAAAACTAAGCTTTCACCCAAGACCATTACTAATCAGGCTAATACGGCCGTTTCTCATCCCTAAACCAAACCTAGATCTAAAGTCAGCAAACCCAACTCACCTCATTAACCAACGTCATCCTGCCGTGAGACCACTGAGAAGTGGGATGCGATACCTCCAAACACGTAACCCTAGTCTACATCACAGTCGTGTGCCCTTCGAACCACCACCCGTCGCTTCTAATCTAAATTCATTCGATATTTGGAGACAGTGAAGGAGATGGGATCATATTATTCTTGTTGGTGTGTCTGGGTGAGGGTTTTAAACAAAGAGAGAACAAGAGATAAAAAGAAAGAAGAATTTGCAGAGAGAATTGAACAGAGGGAGGGAGAATGGGAGGAGGTTTGGAGGTAGAGAGTTGAATGTTGAGATAGAACGTGAGGAGCGAGGTGAAGAGAGGGGTGAAAATTGAAAATAGTTTATCTGGACCGCAGACCCGCCTATTTCTTTAGGGCTCGTTTGCTAAGTTGTATGGGATAAAGCTTAATAAGATTGACTAGGATTTCTTATACAATATAAGAAATTAATATCATATTTGGTACGATGTATTAAATTCGCTGCAAAATATAGATATCATGGTAGTTTATTGAATCTATTAGTTTTAGTATTGTTTAATATCACCTAATACCACATCTTAGGTGGGATACATAATACTAAAAATCAGTATTATTTATACGGGCCTGAATTTTATCAAGGGTCATATACTTTATACCAAACAAGATATAAAGGTGTATTAGATATATTATACACCTTAATCACACGTAGCAAACAAGCCCGTAGTGTTTAGTTACACTTTTTTAAATAGCAATGGCTACACCAAATTTTGTGTTAGCGTAGATATTCAATTTAGTCTATGGCAACACTAATTTATATCAATAACAACGCTAGAAAAATGTGTAGCCTTAAATAAAACTTGACCAATTTTAAGGCATCTAAGGCTACACTTTTGCTTGTAACATCAAAAAAAATGTTGTTGAAAGCCATATATGGTGTAGTGTCATATCCATTCTCATCCTGTCAGTGTGCTTTTCGATTCTGGTGTTACACAATCGTTCATATCGCTGGGGTGTGTGCGCCGTTTGAGTCTCGACTGTTTGTCGCCTTGTGAGTCTTTCATCGTTAAACTTCCTAGCGGTGAAAGGATCGTTGGTGATCGAGAGGTCCGAGACTGTTCTGTGTTTATTTTTGAGAGAGCCTGGCTCTCTAATTTTATCGTTGTTGATATTGAGGGTGAGGATCTAATTCTCGGGGATAATTGGCTCGGGCAGCATGGCGCAATCATGAACTACCGCACGAGAATCATCACTATGTTAGCCGAGGACGGCACCGAGCACTCTTTCGCGGGACGAAAGAGGGGAAACCAGAAGTTCGTTATTAATGCCTTGAAGGCGATGAGTCTCCTGCGAAAGGGGTGTACTGGTTATTGGTGCTATGCCTTAAAGACGGAAAGTGGTGGAGTCGAGCTTCCGTCGATTCCAGTCGTTAATGAGTTTCCTGATGTTTTTCCTGACGAGTTACCGGGATTGCCACTGGATCGTGAGGTCGAGTTTGCTATAGAGTTAGACCCGGGTGCGGCTCCTATTTCGAAGGCGCCGTATCGCATGGCACCTTCAGAGATGTCAGAGTTGAAGAAGCAGTTGAGTGAGCTTCTTGAGTCGGGGTATGTTCGACCGAGCACCTCGCCTTGGGGCGCACCGGTCTTGTTTGTGCGGAAGAAGGATGGTTCACTACGTTTGTGTATCGACTATCGCGAACTAAACAAGGTAACCATCAAGAACAAGTATCCTTTGCCGAGGATTGATGACTTGTTCGATCAGTTACAGGGAGCTGCGGTATTCTCGAAGATTGATTTGAAATCGGGGTACTATCAGCTTCGGGTGAGAGAATCCGACGTGCCGAAAACAGCTTTTCGGACGAGATACGGACATTATGAATTCGTAGTTATGCCTTTCGGGTTAACTAATGCGCCGGCGGTGTTCATGCAGTTGATGAACAAAGTCTTTATCGAGTATTTAGATAAGTGTGTCGTCGTCTTCATTGACGATATTCTTATCTATTCGAGGAATGAGGAAGAGCATGCCCATCATTTGCGGATAGTGTTAGACATTTTGAGGACCGAGCAACTCTATGCGAAGTTCTCGAAATGTGAGTTCTGGCTGAAGGAAGTGATGTTTTTAGGTCACGTGATTTCAGCCGAAGGGGTTCGTGTGGATCCGCAGAAAATTGAGGCAGTATTGGATTGGGCATCGCCCACAAATGTGAAGGAGGTCCGTAGTTTCTTGGGTTTGGTGGCTACTACCGTAGGTTCGTCGAGGGTTTCTCAAAACTAGCTCGGCCACTTACTCGATTGCTCCATAAATCAGAAGTTAAATGCGGACCGATGAGAGGCGATCGAGTTTCGAGGAGTCAAGAAGCGTTTGACTTCAGCCCGGTCTTGGCGTTGCCATGTGGCAACGAGGATTCGCCGTTTATAGCGATGCTTCGGTCGTGGTCTTGGGTGCGTATTGATGCGGCCACGGCAAGCCTATGCGTCGAGACGATTAAGGCCGTATGAACTTAACTACCCTACTCACGATTTGGAGTTAGCGGCGGTAGTCTTTGCACTCAAGATTTGGCGTCACTATCTTTTCGGCTCTACATGTCGATTTTTACCGATCATAAAAGTCTAAATATATATTTACTCAATGGGAGTTGAATATGAGGCAGAGGAGGTGGTTAGAGCTGATTAAGGATTATGACCTTGAAATCCTTTATCATCCGGGCAAGGCGAA
This sequence comes from Orobanche coerulescens, assembly GCA_033398695.1. Lineage (NCBI taxonomy): Eukaryota > Viridiplantae > Streptophyta > Magnoliopsida > Lamiales > Orobanchaceae > Orobanche > Orobanche coerulescens. Next base: position 141,052,370 of record CM065805.1, on the reverse strand, counting down.
CGTCGTGGCCGACGCCTTGAGTCGGAAACCGATTGCGTTGCGAACGCTTGAGGTCCTTACGCCTCAGTCTGAGCTTCGGCGGGCTTTGATCGGGTTAGATGTTGAGGTTTTGTTGCCTGGAGCTGTCGGGCAACTTTGTGCTTTAGAGATTTCGTCGTCCCTGATCGATGAAATTAAGCTGAAGCAATTAGAGGACCCGATGATTACTCAAATCCGAGAGAACGTCCTTAAAGGAAAGTCTCCTGGATTTGTGACTCACGAAGATGGTGTTTTGAGATTCCAGAGTCGGCTTTGTGTGCCGAACGATCCAGAGTTGCGACAGAGTATTTTGCGTGAGGCCCATTCCACACCTTATTCCGTTCATCCTGGTTCGAGTAAGATGTACAAGGACCTGAGGAGGAACTTCTGGTGGAATGATATGAAGGAGGAGGTCGCACAGTTTGTAGCGAGATGTTTGACTTGCCAGCAGGTCAAAATCGAGCATCAGCGTCCGGCTGGGTTATTGTAGTCACTTCCCGTTCCGGAATGGAAATGGGAAGACTTATCGAAGGATTTCGTTACGAATTTGCCGAGATCGAAGTCGGGCATGAACATGGTATGGGTGATTGTTGATCGTCTGACCAAGTCGGCACATTTTCTGGGCATCAAGGACACTTGGGGCCCGGAGAAGTTAGCTCGTGTGTTTATCGCGCAGATTGTGAGGCTTCACGGTACTCCGAAGTCTATTGTTTCGGATCGTGATGGCCGTTTCGTATCGCACTTTTGGCAGGCGGTGCATAAGGCGTTAGGTACCCGTTTGCATTTGAGTACCTCTTTTCATCCCGATCGGATGACGGTCGGACGCACCATCCGGACATTCGAGGACATGTTGCGTGCTTGTGCCCTCGATTGGAGTAGCGGCCCGGGAGGAGCATTTGCCATTGATCGAATTCACGTACAACAATAGTTGGCACACGTCGATTCGGATGGCACCGTATGAGGCACTTTATGGGCGGCGATGTCGATCGCCGATTTGTTGGAATGAGGCGTCCGATTTGGTCGGGACTGAACCGGATGTCGTTTTAGAGACGAGACGGAAGATAGAATTAATTCGAGAACGGATGTTGATTGCCCAGAGTCGACAGAAGTCATATGCCGATGTTCGTCGTCGACCTTTAGAATTCGAGGTGGGGACCACGTTTTCTTGAAGGTGTCGCCGACGAGGGAATTTTCCGTTTGGGAAAAAGGGAAGTTGAGTCCGAGATTTATTGGACCCTTCGAGATTCTCGAGCGAGTCGGTGGGTTGGCATACCGTTTGGCGTTGCCACCGCCGAGTCATGTTCATAGCGTTTTCATGTTTCCCGGTGAGGAAATACGTCCGGACCCTAGTCACATCATCGATTATGATGAGATTGACGTCGCGAGGATATTACTTTTGAGGAGCGCCCTTTGAAGATTTTGGAACATCGGGAGAAGCAGTAGGCATAAGACCATCCCTTTGGTCAAGGTGCAGTGGTCGAGACACGGTGTCGAGGAGGAAACGTGGGAGACCGAGGATAGCATGCGTGCTAGGTACCCTGAGTTGTTTGTTTCTTAAGTTTCGGGACGAAACTTGTTTTTAGAGGGGTAGAATGTAATATCCGCATTTTTCTTTCCCTTGTATTTTTCTTTTTCGGCGTATTTCCTGATAGTAGTGACCCTTGTGTATCTTTCAGTGTATCTTTCCTATTATCTATGGATTTTATTCCCGTTATTGTCTTGCGGAACCGCCGTTTCGGGGTTGCCGTGGATCCATTCTACGTTATGATGCCTGTTGAGATGTTCCGTTTGATGTTTCGTTCACATTCCAGTGTTTTTGGACCGTTCATATTTCGTACCTAGCGCACGCTACTCTTTCTGCATAGCGCACGCTAGGGGTCCCTTAGTAGCGCACGCTACGTTTGTTTCGTAGCGCGCGCTAGCGAGTAGCCCTGGGAGTGGCAGTGCTGTTTTTCCAGCCCTCTGGACTAGAGTATTAGCGTACGCTTCGTATGCTAGCGCACGCTAATGTCGAGAGGCTAGCACACGCTGATGATGCCCGGTAGCGTACGCTAGCGTAGGTGTCCAAAGATCGACGCTTATTTTTGGAATCGGTCAGGTGCCAGTTAGCGTACGCTACGCTCGTATGGTAGCGCACGCTAACGGATCAAGTGAATTTTGGGCAGTTAGTTTCTGGACTCAACTGATGTCCAGCTAGCGCACGCTATTGGTCGATAGCGCACGCTACCGTGTGGTTATTAGCGCACGCTACGTTTCGAGTAGCGCACGCTAACGGCCGTAATCGCTCTGCGGATCGACGCTAACGGTAGGGATTGGAATTTTATCCCGTTAGCGCACGCTAACCTTGAGGTTTTAGCGTGCGCTAACACTCCCTGGCTATATAAACCAGGGAGTTGACCGAGATAAACACAATTTCTCACTTCTTCCTCTCTCCGCGGCGAAGGCGATTCCAAGGCGATTTTCTTGGCGATTTCTTCCTCCAATCATCTCATCCAACATCTTTCTTGAGTTCTTGGAGTATTATAACAACATCAACACGAATCTTCATCCTAATCCACGGTAAATCTCTTAGAACCCTACTTTTGGATAATTTGGGGGTTTTGGGATTTTCTTCCGATCCGTTTCGTTTTGTTGGTGGATTCATGATGAATATGATTAATCTTATTGATATTCTTAGTTTCCCTACGGATTCATGGTATATTTTCATGGTTTTGCAAAATCGAGAGGGTTTGGTTGTGGTCCGCCCTCGTTGTCGTCTATATACGAATATACATGAATCGTAGGTGGGTTTTCGGGTGTATTCCAATTCCGTATTCATTTAGAAATGGTTGTGATTGTATTCTTCGAATCATTAGGTTCGGTTTCATTGGTTCCTAGCGTTCGTCGGTGATTTTCCTTTCCGTTCTTCGCGTCGTCATTAATTCAAGGCAAGTATTCTTTTAGAAACCTTTATGCTTAACATGAAATGGTAATGTATATTGTGTGTGCTTTGCTCACCCTGGGAGGGTCCGACGGGGCCTCGGGGGAATCTATGACTTCACTCTAGATTCATGAGTTTGTTTCGCTAGCCAGCTCGGGAGGGTCCTTAGAGGCCTCGGGTGGGATTCGTGGCTTCGTACCGGTCCTAGGCGATGCTTGTGCGTGATTTGTTTTATGAAATGGCCAGCTCGGGAGGGTACTTAGAGGCCTCGGGTGGGATTCGTGGCTTCGTCCCGGTCCTAGGCAAATTGTTTGACTGTTTGTTTCCGGAAAAGACATGTCTGGTTTTGGCTTTTGGAAATGATATTGGTGCATGTACTATGAAATGTGTAAGCGATTGGTTTGCCTTGATTACTTGTACTAGCGTAATTGCTAACCCCTTTGGGGACCCGTTTTGGAGAAATTCTTGTTATGGATTTCAGGTTATGATTATCCTGACGAGCGAGCACCGGGACAGTACGAGGATGTTGGCCAGGGTCGTTGACATGTGCATTTGGGTCGTCTTATTTCCTTTGTCTAATTCGATATGGTTGTTTCCTATATTTCTAAACTTATAGATTGTACTCGCGAGTACTTAGGCTTTTCCTTTCTGCTTATGTTTGGACTTCGTTGGAGTTACCATATTTGTCGGTTGATGTTTATTATGCCGGTTGTACCGGACGTGTTGTTTTATGTTCTTGTTGTTAATAATTGTTTCCTTGCTAACCGAGACGGTTAGTCGAGAGGTGTTCTCTTGTGTTAGCCTGGTGGATTTCATGTAGGGGTCCACGGCGCTGTAATACACCTCGAATATCTTGGGGGTGTTACATTATGATACTTGTACTAGCATTGTTTTGCTAACCCTTTCGGGGGTGGACATTGTTTTGGATGTTCAGGTAGCCGAGGAGCGGGGAAGCAACCACAGTACCGACAGGACGATAAAATGGCTCAGTGATGTGGTTGATGTTTATTGTTATTATGATTTGTCTTCTTGGTTCACTTTAGTACTCGAGTACGTGTGTTTTAATAATGTCCTTTTTGATATGGTTGTATAAGTTAACTCTTTGGATCAGTTGAACCAGTTCTGTATTTTGAACTTCAGTTGTAAGGTTGAATTATATTTACATTTCTTTTATTTAGCCTTGTAAATCCTTACTTAAAGGGTTTACGGTGCTGTAATTATTCCGAGTATCTCAGGGTGTTACAGAATATACTCGCCGCATCCAACAAATCCTACACCACCAACACCTACACCACCGACTCCGACGCCTTCACCTCCACCACCAACATACTCGCCGCATCCAACAACTCCTACACCACCAACACCTACACCACCCACTCCGACGCCTTCACCTCCACCACCAACATACTCTCCGCCTCCAACAACCCCCGCACCACCAACACCTACACCTCCGACTCCAACACCTTCGCCTCCACACCTACACCACCAACTTCAACACCTACACTGCCGACTCTGAAACCTTCACCTCCACCACCAACATACACACCGCCTCCAACAACTCCTACACCACCAACACTCGTGACTCTGACACCAACTCCATCCCCATATCTTCCCACCACCACGCCTCCACCACCACCAACTAAGTCACCACCAACTGAGTCCCCTCCAACTGAGTCCCCACCAACAGAGTACCCACTTCCACCACCAGCAACGAATTCCACATCTCCACCACCAACGGAAACGTCACCTCCATCACCAACACCATTATCACCACGTCCTACTACTCCCTCACCAACAATGCCTCAATCCCCTCCTCCTACATCATACCCAACTCCATCTTCCATACCAAAGAAAGTGAAGTGCAAAAACAAGAACTATCCCAAATGTTACACATCGGAGCATGCTTGTCCTGCTTCTTGTCCCAGTCAATGTGAATTTGATTGCGTCTCTTGCAAGCCAGTCTGCAGTAAGTTCCTCGCAACTCTAGTTTCTATATTTAATGTATAAAAATGGCCAAAATATCTATAGTGCTGCTAAATATGAGTTCCAACTAAAGTTTAGTTCCATAGTATATAACTATATGTTACGAGTAACTATTATACAACTAAAACTTTTACTTTTGTCGTAAAATGCATAATGTGATATGCCTGGAGCGGTGTGGCAAGATCCTCATTTTATTGGTGCTGACGGAATCACTTTGTACTTACAAGGAAAGAAGGATAAAGATTTTTGCCTTGTTACCGATAACAACCTCCACATCAATGGTCACTTCATTGGCAAGAGGAAAAAAAACATGGGCAGAGACTTTACATGGGTTCAGGCTATTGGGGTTCTCTTTGACATCCACAAACTACAAATCAGCGCTCAAAAGACTTCCACTTGGGATGACACTATTGACCGTATCTCCATAACATATGATGGGGAAAGCATTATTCTCCCAGAAACCGAAGGCGCCAAATGGGAATCTTCCAAAACATCAATCACTAGGATTTAAGACACTAACGATGTCGTTGTTGAAGTTGAAAACCTTTTCAAGATCACTTCTAAGGTTGTTCCAATAACAGAAGAAGACTCAAGAATTCATAACTAGGGTATTACCGATGATGATTGCTTTGCTCATCTTGATCTCAAGTTTAAGTTCTTTTCCTTAAGTAATGAAGTGGATGGAGTTTTGGGACAGACATATAGGAACGACTATGTGAGAAAGGTGAAAATGGGAGTGCTAATGCATGTCGTGGGTGGAGGTAGTAAGTTCATGAGCACAAATTCAGTTGCAACTGATTGCTCCGTGGCTAAGTTTAAGGGAAACAACCATTCTGCCGGTTCGTCTTTGAGTTTGGAATTGCCGAGCTTGATGTGCCAAAGTGGTATAAATGGGCGAGGTGTCGTGTGCAAGAGATAGGTTGTTCATTATCTTGTTACTTGTATACTTATATTTTTGCGATATGTTTAATTATTCCTGCAATAAGGAACGAATAATAGATTAAGGACCCTTTCAATTTAATCTGAAAAGAACAGTTTCTTTCGATCTTCTCCTCCTAGGTCTTAAGTTCATTGCATGAAATCTCATACATGCCAGTTACAAGGTTTGAAATTTGACTCTGTGTCATCTTCAAGTAATATTAGACAAAACTTTTATAGACTTATCGTTAGCATTATTATGACTAAGTCAATACATCATAAATATTGTAATTTAGGTATAGAAATTATATCCTTTTGCATTTGAACCTAGTTTTTTTTTAGTCTAGATCGAAAGCCCTAACACTCCTTGAGAACTTGATATCTTCGGACATGTTGCTAGAAAGATTTGCTATATAATGGTGGAAATTGGTAACCCACATACAAAATAAATTTTAATATCTGAGAATGATGATTCAAGATTCAAACAGTATTTGGAGATGGCTGTAAATGATGATCATAAGAGTCTGCTATTATCAAGATTAATAAAATCCAAACCATGTATGATATTATTAACCCAGATTACACAGTTATGTGACATCATTCTTGTTGGCAATCGATTCATTGATTAAAAGTTTGATATCACCCAAATGTTAATGACTAGATTTTCATTATCACATTTTCTAGTTTCATAAGTCAAGTTCACGGTTAATTTTACTTACAGTCGCTATTAAACCTACACTACTACACAAAGTGAAATAAATCCCCCTTGGTAAAGCCCTGTTTTTGTATAATACAGGCTTTATTGTGCTTCTGTGTTATGTATAGGGACATTAGACGTAAAACTCCGGCACTATGACATAGACCCCAGGTAAAGAACATGGCTTTATTTTTTTCTAGGTTTTCTTTCACTTACATGTCTTCTAGGGACGAGATTGGTATTTTTTTTGGGCTGAACTTTCTTAAAAATTCGTTCCAAATCCAGCACTAATCAGGTATACAACATCAATTCTATCATCAACTCGAAGTTCATGGAACTGATTGCATGTTTAATCTCATTCGAAACCCACAAGCCAGTTTTTGAGAAACATGAGGGTTCTTAGCAACCCCGTCAGTGGGGTCGATTTTTTTCTTGATCTAATGAAGTAGTGGACATTATAGTCACTGTGTGATATGAATGTCACTTGATATTTATGATTACAGTTTTATACTAAAGCTTTGAAGCTTGTCCGATCCATGGTCAGTTCAATTCCGTAACAATGTGTTCCTGTATGCTATAATGTGCTCATGTCCCATTTGTACAATTAAAGTGTTTGTTGTGTTTATCGCCATTGTAGAAAATAGTTTCCATTTGGGTGAAAGCCATTAATGCTTCATCTACTTATAATCTAGTCTCATTATGCACTCTCGACCGATCAAAAACTCATTATGCATAATATACTTGAACTTTTATTCATTATGCATAATATTTACTTATAAAGAATGAATATTTTATGAAAAATATACATATGCATAATGAATCATAAGACCAGTATATTATGCATAATGAGATTTAAATCGGTTCATAATTCATAATTTTTTTTTTATAATGAATCTAATATATAAGTACATGAAGCATTCTTTATATTTACCCTTGATTTTATCAAAAACCATTTTGACAATATTTACAAGTGATGTAGTCTAAAAAGAAGATAACACAAGTTGAACCTTTTGATTCACATGAATACCGGTACAACTCTTCTAATTATCGTTGATTCAACAAATACGGATAATTAGGGTTAATTTCTACTCAAATACAGAAATGAGAGAAAATTGGAAATTCGTAGAAATTGGAACTGAATAGCCAGCATTACAATACCATCATTAAATAGACCTGAGAAACTCAAAATGGGCCTAAAAGACAAACGGGCCGAACACTAGAAACCCAAAATGACCACTATTAAGGGTGGTTTTAGTCTTAAATAGACTCATTTGTATCTAAAATGGACTCATTTCCTGCTAACCACTATTAAGGGTGGTTTTAGTCTAAAATAGACTCGTTTGTATCTAAAATGGACTCATGTTGTGCTAATTTAGTGAACCCTTTTTTCCTACTCGGTCTTGGGCCTCCAGAAATAATATGGCCCGTTCCTCAACGCCTGGGCCCGCATCATTCCCCCGGGTAGACAAGATTCGCCCTCGAATTCACATTAAGATCATTATTAGAAAAATCACCATGATAAAGCAACAAGTGTTTCACATTGAACATATTAGAACATCGAATATGGCTCGGTAACTACAAACGGTAAGCATTGGAGTTAATTTTCTCTACAATTTCCACCAGAGCAATCTTCTTAGCTGATAATTTATTGTATTCACCAACCGAGAAACGATCATTAGTTAAAACAACCCACACAAAGTCACCCACTTCAAAATCCACATCACCTCCCATCTCCAACTCGTCCTCAAACTGGTGTAGAGTACCACTGGGTTTGTTGACTAATTCTTTGGGCTTACTTGGCATCAAAGTTATCTTCACACCACCAAATAGGAAAATATAAGTATTAGTTCTCCCATTATGATTTGTGTTGCGATCATACTCCCAAGGTCTACCCAATAATAAGTGACAAGCTGTTGTGTCAAGATTTAACACCTTCCGACCGGCGATCGCCTCCGAGGCCGAGCGACCGACTTACTGCCGAGCGGCCAAAGCAGATCTGCCGAGCAGCGACCAGGCGACCGAGCCTTAGCCCAGCGGACAAGCTACATCGACCGACCGAAGGCCCCAGGACCAGTCCCGATGCCGAGCGATCGACCTCAAGACGATCGCCTCTCGGTACTCGGCGATCGACCCCTGGCGACCTACAGACGATCGCCTCTCGGTACTCGACGACCGACCCTTGGCGATCGACCGTCTCTCGGCGCCTGGCGACCTACCCTGGGCGACCGACCCTTGGCGACCTCCATCCACTGGCAGATGTCGACCTCCGAAGACCATCCAGGTCGATCACCACCGATGGCCACCCAGTCGGCGAAGGCCGAGCACCAGGACTGGCACCATGTGCAAGGCCGGGACAAGATCCGCGAATCCCGGGCCATTGACCACAATCTGACAGATTCCCTCCACCGGTAAAGCCGCCGAAAGCTTGTCGGTAGGGCCACATGTTGGCCCGACTCGGACACGTGATGGCTCCTTATTGGACCGCCCTGCCGTGCAGCCTCTTCCTTGGACTTTGCTTGACAGCCCGGCATCTTATTTGGACTTTAGCTTTGTGACCCGTGGATCGCCCCATTAAAGTATTGGCCGTGACGATCGGCAGAATATTAAAATGGCCGGCAGACGATCGGCAGCTACAGGACAGGACCCGGCTGTCCCTATATAAACAAGGCAGCCTTCACTTGTCCAAGCACCGAGATTCTGACTCTCTAAACACTCTGCACTCTCTGACATTCTTGCAATACATACGCAATGTCTGAAAGCAAATTACTTGCACTTGGCTAACATCCAACTCTTGGCAGCTTTCTTTCGGTCTTACTTCTCGGCCTTTTCTCCTCGGCGATTACCGGGGACGAAGAACACCGAGCTTCGCTCAAGAGCCGGATCAACAGAGTCTTTTTACACTCATTGTACTTAGATTTCTCTAAATTAATACTTGTATCCACGAATATTTGTATTAATAACATCTCGCGAGAGCATTCAAGCCCGGGCCTAACAAACCCGGCAAATCTTGTTTTATTCATCTTCTCTCGGAAGTGCTCCCGCAACCTTGTTTGTTGTCCGTCTTCCAGCAGTATTAATCTTCGGATAAATATTTTGGGCAACAACAATTGGCGCTAGAAGGAGGGCATCCAACCCTCAATTTTTTATACCTACCGTCCCGAAGAACACTCACTGTTCTCGGGGCAGATACTTGAAGTGACACTCACTGCACTTCAAAGAAATCCTTCAGAAATCATGTCTTCCGCATCCGCGTCGAAGAAAGCCGCTGGCCAGCCGGCCAGACCCCCTGCTCCGTCCCAATCCGAGCCGCAGCCGATGGTGGAAGGTAGCCGCCGCGGCCGGAGGCGCTCGACCACGTCCCGGGAAGGCGGCCCGAGCCTCTCGCTCGATCGTTTCCGAACCAAGGAACAGATCGAAGGGGCCCTGGCCGTCCTTCAGGAGCGACAGAGTGCACTCGACGCGCCTCCAGCTATCACCCCCTCGGTCTCCCGCCGGAAGATCAAGCGGAAGCTTAAGGCACTACTGGCCGAGCAAGCGCCAGGAGGCTCTCGCCCGCAAGAAGAGGCGCTCGGCAGGGCACGTCTGTCTTCGATCGCACAGGCGCGACCCGACCTGGCAGCGGCCGGCGCCCGGCCCGGCTACGAGGCACGACGGAGTTGGTGTCCGTCACCGGGAGCTCGGCCTACCCGGCTCCCACAAGGCGATCCAGCCGCCTGGCTCCCGCTCGCCAAATTCCCGAGGTCGGCGGCGGTGGGGTCCGGAGGTCGGTACACGATCGCCTCGGCCCCGCTCCCAAAGCCGATCCGCAAGCGGCCGAGCCGCGGCGATCGCCGCAATGCAACGTCGGATCGACGACATGAAGGCGCTCCTGCAATCCGGCAAAGGCCGTAGGGACGATCGCCGCCAAGCGAGCCGCTCGCGATCGACATCGAGCTCGCCCGGTGCGGCACACGATCGCCCCTCCTAAGACGCCGTGTACCAAGGGCGATCGGACTCCCAGCGCACTGCACAAGTTCAACATCTACATGACCGGGTGTGGGGCGTCGGACGCGACCAGTGCCGAATGTTCCCTCGACCTTTGGGCGACCTCGCCCACCGGTGGTACACTTCATTGCCACCTCGGTCCATTGGCTCCTTTAACGAGCTGGCGCACGTCTTCACGGAACACTTCGCCACCAGGGTCGCCCGGCCTGAAGGTCGCCATCGCATGATGCAAATCAGGCAAGGAGAGCAGGAGTCCGACTCGGACTACATCGACCGGGTTGACGAGATCATCCTCAACGGCGAGCCCGTAAGCGATGAGACCGCCCTCTACGCGGTCCTAGGAGGTTTCCAGGGCTTCTCGCCTATGTTCAGGCATCTCACGAAGACCACCGCCGGACGACCTACGCAGCCTTCCGGCTAGAGCCGCAGATTTCTGTCAGCAAAGGCTTCTTCTCGGCTAGGAGTAGATCGGTCGGCGCCGTCTGACGACCTCCGGTCTTCGGCCGATCGCTACTATCCGGAAGAGCCGGAGGACTCGCTCACCGCCTCTGATCCAACATTCGAATAAGGGATCGCTCCCGCCGATCGCCGATATCCGACCTACGAATAAAGCGATCGGCTGCCGGCGGCGATCGCCCGATCATCGGCCGATCGCAACATCATCGGCAACCGGTGGACACGATCGCCATCTGATCCAAGATATAACATGACGGACTAAGGCCTAAGATCGCCTCCACCGCGCATCATAAAGCCATGGCCTGGCGATCGATGGAACCGGCCGCCGGTCATGCAAGGTCCCTTTCGGCCGAGATCGCCCGCCTTCGTTTAAATACGAGGCCGGGCGTAGTCGGAGGGCCCTCCAACATTAATCGGTGGACTCATTCCACAACCCCGTCTCAACGTACACCGTCGAGGTCGGCCATCTCCATGGTGGCCGAGGTGGAAGCAGAGCTAACAAGCCGCGGGCGTGGAGTTGATTCATCCGACGCCGCCGCGCAAGGACTCCTCTAGGCAGAGACCGCACGCCTTTCGTTTAAAAACAAGGCGAGGCGCGGCTATGAGAGGACCCTCATAATAAAGTGAGTCACGAGACACTCATTGTCTTCGCGCACCAAGACACGGTCATGGGGTCGGTCCATCGATCTCCGCGACTGTGCACGATTCCTCAAGCAAGCGAAACCACCAAGTTTCCATGGGGGATCGGCCAATGTTGTTTTTTGCAGGTACAAGACCGAAAGATAGCTAAGCCAATCGACTGTGTTAGCCCAAGTCCGAGTCCTAAGTCAGCTCAGCAAGGTCGCCCGTCCTCATCCAGACGCGATCACTAGCAAGAACCACCTCGCCCCATGTCTTCAACATAGGAGCAAGCTGGGGGGCAATTGTTGTGTCAAGATTTAACACCTTCCGACCGGCGATCGCCTCCGAGGCCGAGCGACGACTTTCGCTGAGCGGCAGCAGATCTGCGGCGGCGACAGCGACCGAGCCTTAGCCCAGCGGACAAGCTACATCGACCGACCGAAGGCCCCAGGACCAGTCCCGATGCCGAGCGATCGACCTCAAGACGATCGCCTCTCGGTACTCGGCGATCGACCCCTGGCGACCTACAGACGATCGCCTCTCGGTACTCGACGACCGACCCTTGGCGATCGACCGTCTCTCGGCGCCTGGCGACCTACCCTGGGCGACCGACCCTTGGCGACCTCCATCCACTGGCAGATGTCGACCTCCGAAGACCATCCAGGTCGATCACCACCGATGGCCACCCAGTCGGCGAAGGCCGAGCACCAGGACTGGCACCATGTGCAAGGCCGGGACAAGATCCGCGAATCCCGGGCCATTGACCACAATCTGACAGATTCCCTCCACCGGTAAACGAGCCGCCGAGCTTGTCGGTAGGGCCATATGTTGGCCCGACTCGGACACGTGATGGCTCCTTATTGGACCGCCCAAGCCGTGCCGGCCTCTTCCTTGGACTTTAGCCCGACAACAAGATCTTATTTGGACTTTAGCTTTGTGCCCGAGATCGCCCCATTAAAGTATTGGCCGGCAGGCGATCGGCAGAATATTAAAATGGCCGGCAGACGATCGGCAGCTACAGGACAGGACCCGGCTGTCCCTATATAAACAAGGCAGCCTTCACTTGTCCAAGCACCGAGATTCTGACTCTCTAAACACTCTGCACTCTCTGACATTCTTGCAATACATACGCAATACAGAAGCAAATTACTTGCACTTGGCTAACATCCAACTCTTGGCAACAGCTTTCTTTCGGTCTTACTTCTCCCGGCCTTTTCTCCTCGAGCAGATTATCCGGTCTTACATCTGGGTTCTTAAACCACCAATGTAACGAGAGACAAGCTGATCATCGGTCTCTTCAATATCATTCCTTGCAATTAATTGCTAAAATTCAGTTATGTAGTCTTCAACAGATTTGGTCCCCTGTTTGAGATTTTGTAACCGCTGGTACATCAAACGTTAGTAATTATGAGGAATAGAGTTGGCCCTCATGCACTTCTTCATCTTCCTCCAAGACATGAATCTTGGCTTTCCAACTCTCTCCCGTGTCAGTTTCAATTGCTGCCACCATGCAGATGCCCTACCACGTAGCCTAGTAGTGATCAATGAAACCTTCTTGTTTTCAGGAACCTTTTTGAATTCAAACACTTCTTCAACCGCAACAAGCCAATCAATGAACCCCTCAGGACTCAATGTTTCCCAATCAAACTCAGGAATATTGACTCTCAGTCCAGACTCCCAACGCCTATTATCCTCCTTTTGATTCTCCCTTGGTCGCTTTTTCTTGTTGTTCATCAGAAGATGAACTGTCACCCCCACCCCCGAACGGATTTTCCGACTGTTCATCTTCAGATCCCTGACCGTTACGATCACCTGGCCTTTTTCGATTCATCAAATCATCTATTTGGTCAGCCAACGCTCTTCCATTCTTGCCATAATGCGCTGCTCAAGTTCTTGTTCATAGACGTCATTAACAACTCTTCTCCTTGGAGGCATCTTGATCAGGAACTTTAGCTCTGATGGCAACTTATGTAGTACTAAAAAGAATATAACACAAAGTGAACCTGTTGATTCACACAAATAGCAGGTACAACTCCTCTAATTATCGTTGATTCAAAGAATACCGATAATCAGGGTTAATTTCTACTCAAATACTGAAATGAGAGAAAATTATAATTTCATATAAATTGGAACTAAATAGTCAGCATTACAATAGCATCATTAAATAGACCTTAGAAACTCGAAATGGGCCTAAAAGACAAATGGGCAAAGGCATCACACTAGGAGAATGTTCAAGCTGAACAGTAAAGATGTTGTAAACAGTAGTGTGAATGATGTAACCATGACTAAAATAAGCGATGCTACTAATGCGTCTGCTGGCATTGTAACTAACAATGATGCTTTTAATAAAATGCCTACTAATTCTGATTACTTTGACTCTTATTTATTATGGCATGCTAGATTAGGTCACGTTTATTTTAAATGCATTAGAAATATGGCTAATAACTCTGCCCGTGGGTGTCTTCTTGACATCCATTGCCGGTCCCAAGCCCGGATAAAAGAGGAGGGTTGCGGTAGGTTAGTGGCAGCTAGCGTAAAACTCGTCACATTCCATGGACATGAATCAAACATTGAAAATCGTTGGGGCGTCTCCTCAGAAGCGGCAGCATTTCATAGGCCCGGGTGCAGTGATAAGTATGCGAGGGTTGCTAGGTCGTCGCCCAGAAGCGGCGCGCCACCTTTACATCTGAGGGTGGTGTCAAATGAGCAAGGATGCGCTACACTTCATAGGCCCGGGTGTAGTGGAAAATATGCAAGGGTTGCTAGGTCGTCGCCCGGAAGCGGCGCGCCACTTCGAAGTATGGGTGTGGTGTCAAATGTGCAAGAATCCTTGCAGCGTGGACGGGGACAGACAAAGAAGTTAGTTCTTGCGGCTAGTTAGGGTTGGAAGGTGCGGTTTGGAACTTGGAACGTTGGCTCTTTGTGGGAGATCGGCGAAGTGGGGAGGTTATGAAAAGGAGGAGAATTCACATAATGTGTCTACAAGAGACTAAGTGGGTTGGCGAGAAGGCAAGAGTGTTAGCTCCTTGGGGTTACAAGCTTTGGTACTGCTGGAAAGGATAGAAGTAGAAATGGAGTGGGTATCGTCATTGATAAAGAATTCATTGATGATGTGGTGGAAGTGTCAAGAAAGAGCGATAGAATAATGAGTATTAAGCTTGTGATAGGGGATGAGTTTCTAACTATCGAAGTGCTTATGCACCACAAGTAGGATTGGATGCATCGATCAAACAAGAATTTTGGGAAGATTTGGAAGAGGTTGTCGAACGAATTCCTATGGGTGAGAAATTGATCATTGGTGGTGACCTCAATGGGCATGTCGGTGTTAGCAGAGATGGCTTTGAGAGCATTCATGGTGGCTTTGGTTTTGGGGACAGGAATGAAGCAGGAAATGATATATTGGATTTCGCATTAGCTCATGACTTGGGTATTATGAACACTTGGTTCGAGAAAAAGGGACTCTCATTTGGTGACATATAGAAACGGAGGTAATGCAAGTCAGATTGATTTCTTTTTAGTAAGGAATGTTTGGAGGAAAAGTTTTACTAATTGCAAGGTAATACCCGGTGAGAGTCTTTGCAACACGGATAGGGTTGTGGTGCTTGACTTTCGAGGTAAGAGGCACTTAAGAAAGAGAAGACCACAAGTTGACCCTCGAATTAAGTGGTGGAAGCTCCAAGGGGAGAGTCGACATACTTTTGTGGCTAAGATTGCTGATAGTGGTATTTGGTCTGATTGCACGGAGATGGATATAGATTCGATGTGGAACTTGTTGGAACACAACATAAAGGAAGTTGCAAAAGAAGTCTAGGAGAATCTAAAGGAAACAGACCATCAAGTAAGGACACATCTTGGTGGAATGATGAAGTTAAGCAAGCGATAAAGACCAAACGTGAATGTTATAAGGTCTTGGGTAAATGCTCGAGCGATGAGAATTATGAGAAGTACAAGAAAGCTCGAACGAAGCTAAAAGGCGGTGCGAAATGCCCGATCAAAGGTCAATCAAGAATTATATGCAAGATTAGATACTAAAGAAGGGGAAAAAGATATCTATAAACTTGCTCGAATGAGAGAGAAGAAGACGCGAGATATTGGAAAAGTTAAATGTGTAAAGATCTTGACCAAAAGTTTTGGTTCAAGATAAAGAGATAAAAGAGAGATGGAGGTCATACTTTGATACCTATTCAATGGCCATCAAGAACAAGATATTGGGAATTTAAACATCCCCTCAAGTATGGTTAACCGAGAGTTTAAGAGAAGAATCCAAAAGGGTGAAGTGACAATTGCATTGAAGAAGATGGGGTCAAAGAAAGCGGAAGGACCGGATGGTATACCTATTGAAGTTTGGAGGTGTTTGGGGAGAGAGGGATCGAATGGGTAACTATGCTTTTCAATAAGATTTGGAGAAGCAATAAGATGCCATCGGCATGGAGGAAAAGTATTCTCGTCCCTTTGTATAAGAACAAAGGTGATGTTCAAGATTGTTCTAATTATCGCGGAATTAAACTAATGAGTCATACCATGAAGTTGTGGGAGCGAGTGATTGAACAAAGGATCGAAATGTGTGAAGATAACGTAAAATCGGTTTGGATTTATGCACGGAAGATCGACCATGGAAGCAATTTATCTTATCCGTGATTGATGGAACATTATCGAGATAAAAGAAAGATTTGCATATGGTTTTTATTGATTTAGAGAAGGCATATGATAAAGTACCAAGAGAAGTACTTTGGTGGGCCTTAGCAAAGAAGGGTGTATCGCGGAAATATATTGACATTATAAAGGACATGTATGAGGGAGCTAGTACAAGTGTACGTACTAATGTTGGGAGGACGAAGAATTCCCTATTACGATTGGGGTGCATCAAGGATCTGCTCTTAGTCCTTTTCTCTTTGCCATAGTCATGGGACGAATTGACAAGAGAAATTCAAAATGACGTTCCGTGGTGTATGATGTTCGCAGATGATATTGTGTTGATTGATGAAACGAAGGTTGGAGTGCAACGAAATTGGAACTTTGGAGGATACTTTGGAAGCTCGAGGCTTTAGGGTGAGCGAAGTAAGGCGAATATATGGAGTGTAGGTTTAGCGAAAAAGTGATAGAGAGGCGGGGATGATCACATTTGATGGGAAAGTTGTTCATGGATCCACTTTCTTTCGGTATCTTGGATCTATTATCCAAAAGGATGGAGAGCTAGATGGCGATGTGGCTCACGAGAATAAAGGCGGGGTGGTTGAAGTGGAAGAGTGCCACGGGGGTTTTATGTGATCCGGCATGCCTCATAGATTAAAGGGTAAATTTTACCGCACGGCAATTAGGCTGCTTATTGTTATATGGCACCGAGTGTTGGGGTGTAAAAGCGATGTCACGTTCAAAAGATGAATGTGGCGGAGATGCGTATGCTACGATGGATGTGTGGTCATACAAAAAGGATCGGCTCGAAATGAGGTGATCGGAGAGAAGGTAAGAGTTGCGTCTATAGAAGACAAGATGATGGAGAATCGATTACGATGGTTTGGTCATGTGAGAAGAAGACCTATTGATGCCCCTGAGGAGGCTAGAAAGTTGGGGAGCAAGTAATGTTGTGAAAGGTAGAGGAAGACCCAAGAAAACTTGGATAAAGATGATTGAAAATGATATGCGGTTTCTTTGAATTGGAGAAAGTATGGCGATGGAGAGGCAAAAGTGGCGGGAAAGAATACGGATGGTTGATGGAGACTGATTCCTTTTTTTTTTGTAATTCCTATTTTCTTTTATTTCATGTTATCTTTTTTTCTTTTTTTTTCTTTTTTTTTTTTTTTTTAATTAATTATATTATTTTATTTGCTTTTTTCTCTACTTTTTCCCTCTTTTTTCCTTTTATGTTATTTATGTAACGATTATTGACGGTTTCAAAGTTTGATTCATGTTAGCCGATCCCAAATCATTTTGGGACTAAGGCTTAGATGTTGTTGTTGAGAAATATGGCTAATGCAAATCTAATTCCTAAGTTAGATTCTAAAAATGATAAATGTCAAACATGCATGCATACTAAGATTACTAGACCTGATATTGCATATGTCATAGGAATATTAAGTAGGCATACTAGTAGTCCTGGCAAGGAACATTGGGATGCTGTAAATCGAGTATTTAAATATTTAAAGAAAACCATGGATTATGGTTTGGAATACAGCGGAGATCCATCGATATTAGAAGGTTATACTAATGCAAGTTGGATAATTGATCAAGAAGACTACGCATCCATAAGCGGATGGATATTCACTCTTGGTGGGGGTGCAGTGTCTTGGGGATCGAAGAAACAGAGCTTTTTAACAGACTCTACTATGGAAGCGGAGTTTTTGGCATTGGCTTCATGCTGTAAAGAAGCAGAATGGCTATGGGACTTGTTAATAAACATACTGATATGGCCAAAACCTATGCCGCCAATCTCTGTGCATTGTGATAGTCAATAAATGCTATCAAGAGCGTATAATCAAGTGTACAATGGTAAGTCCAGGCATATCGGACTTAGGCACAGACAAGTTATGTAATACCCGCAATTTCGGATTTCGGTGATTTTCTTTTTTTGGCGGGAGCCCATTCTGACGACTCGCTCGTGATCGTTTCGTCATTCCGAGAGTATTTAATTCTGCACTTTTTGTCATCCGAGTTCGTTTCGGTATCGTTTTGTTGAGTTCCGTGTTCTTAAGCGGTTTTTCCACACTTGAGTTCGATTCTTGCGAATGTCGTCGGAAATTGTAGTTTCGAGTTTCTCGTAAGTTCATTTAATGTTATTATTCATGTTGCGAGCTTCATCTCGGTGTTTCGATCGTGTATCGTGTATTTCGGACGTTTTGGGCCATTTTCGTAATTTCTCAAAGTTTGGGGTAATTACTTTCCGTTGTCGAATTTCGAAGATACGTATTCAGGTTCGGGTTTTGGGGTCGTCTGGGCTTTCGGGTGGTCGGAATCGTGTGTTCTCTTAGTTCTCGAATTCATCTTTGCGAGTACTTCGTAACCGTATCTTCGATTCGTATTCAGGTTCGGGTTTCAGGGTCGTCTGGGCCGTCGGAGTTGATCCCGGCCGAGTCATGGCCGGGCAGGTTGGGCCCGAGCCACAGCCGAGTTACTGGCCGGAAGGGCCGGCGATTCGTCTTAAAGCCTTGGCTGGTTACGTACGTAACGATGCCGGCATTTCTGGGCAGAATGGCCGGTTACGTACGTAAGCCCTTGGCCGATTACGTACGTAAGGCGGCCGGCAGGCAACCTATTTAAGGCCCTGCAGACGTGTTTTTCATCATTTTCCTCGCTCGTTTTCTTCCCTTCCGTGGCTGGACGTGTGTTGATCATGGAGAGATGTTGTTGGACAATCAATCCATGAAGTCTTGGAGTTCATATCATCAATCATCCATCCTATAACATCCTTCGATCGAGCGAATCAGGTCAGATTTTCTAGAAATCTAGTTTTGGGGAATTTGGGTGTTTTGGTTGTTTTTATCCGTTT
Source organism: Orobanche coerulescens (assembly GCA_033398695.1). Classification (NCBI taxonomy): domain Eukaryota; kingdom Viridiplantae; phylum Streptophyta; class Magnoliopsida; order Lamiales; family Orobanchaceae; genus Orobanche; species Orobanche coerulescens. The sequence continues at coordinate 141,033,290 of CM065805.1, read as the reverse complement.
AATCCGATTTAACTTAGGATTGTGATGGATTGATGATTATTTAGATGTATTATATCATTTCCCTTGTTATTCCTGTTGGAAAGTAAAACGCAGCGGAAGCGAAGTTTGGGAAAGATGATAATCGCGTTTTACGCATCTACGAACATGAGATCTATTTAGGCATGCTAATTAATTAATTACTAAGACTAACAAGATCATAGGATATTACCTTTTGAAGAGTATTGGTTACTTCCGTCTTGATCACCTTGTATTTCTACCTTTAGATCTTCTAGAGTATGATCCGCCTTGAACCGGACGTTGTGTGGGTAACAAACTACCGGATTTTGTTTGGACTTCTATGGATCGGCCAAAATAATATCCCTCACAATTCTCGATTTTTTTTTCTTCAAGTAATTCCGATATGTAACAAGAATTAAAGTGTTCTCTCAATTGTGGAATCAAAGACAAAAGTCAAGATCCACAATTAAACACTTAGAAGAAAAAATCGAAATTCCTTGTGTATGAATAATGATAAAATCGGCCAACACCCATAAGTCCTATATATAGGCTCTTGAACTACTACTAGGGATCTTAAGGAGGATTATGGAAGGACTCCCAATAAATTCATCTTACCTTATTAGGACTCTTCCTAATATAATGAATCTATATACATAACCAGAAGTAGACTTGGACTTTTCTTTGTCCGATGAAAAATCTGAGTCAGTGTAACCCACCGAAAATAGGTCGTCTGATTGATATACAAGCATGTACTCCATAGTCCTTTTCAGGTACTTGAGTATGTGCTTGACAGTAATCCAGTGTCCTAGTCCTGGGTTTGCTTGATATCTAGCAGCCATGCCCACGGCATGACAGATATCTGGTCTAGTGCAAAGCATAGCATACATGAGACTTCCCACAACATATGCATAAGGGACCATCTTCATGTCATCTATCTCCTTTTGTGTCTTAGAACACATATCCTTAGATAGTTGAATTCCATGCCTGTAAGGTAGAAAACCTTTCTTGGAATTCTCCATGCTAAACCGCTTCAGCACTGTATCGATATAGGATGCCTGGGATAAGCACAACATCCTTTTCTTCCGATCATGAAAGATCCTGATTCCAAGGATGTGTCCTGCTTCTCCTAGATCTTTCATATCGAACTGCTCAGATAGCCATACCCTTACGTTCGACAATTCCTTGACGTTGTTTCCAATCAGAAGGATATCGTCTACATACAGTACAAGAAACACCAACACGTTTCCATCGCATTTATTATACACACAACTCTCACTTGGACATTGGACGAATCTATATGACTGGACAACTTCGTCAAAATGAGTGTTCCAAGATCTAGATGTTTGCTTAAGTCCATAAATGGATTTCTTAAGTTTGCACACCAAGTGCTCTTCTCCTTCAGCAATGAATCCCTCTGCTTGGTTCATATAAATTTCCTTGTCTAGACTCCCATTTAAGAATGCAGTCTTGACATCCATCTGCCAAATCTCCAGATCCAAATGCGCAGCTATAGCTAAAAGAATCCGGATTGACTTAAGCATGGCTACCGGCGAAAAGGTTTCATCATAATCGATACCCTCTTTCTTAGTGTAACCTTTTGCAACAAGACTCGCTTTGAAGGTTTAAACCTTCCCTTCACGTCCTTTCTTTCGCTTGTAGACCCATTTACTCCCAATGGCTTGTACACCATCAGGTAGCTCTACTAGCTCCCACACTTGATTGGAATCCATAGATCCCATTTCTGATTCCATTGATACTTGCCAGGAGTCAGCATCTTTATCTTGGATTGCCTCCTTATAGGTCCAGGGATCTGATTCATCTTCGCCTAGGATTGAGTTCGAAGACTTTCCCACGCCTATGAATCATTCGGGCTGACGAACAACCCTCCCACTACGACAAGGCAAATCCTGAGTTGGTGTAAAAGTATCAGAATCGATTCATGGTGCAGTATCAGTTGGTGCTTATACGATTGGTATAGATAGAGTCTCGCCCCTCAGCTCTTCCAAAATTATCTCGCTCATGGGCTTGTGACTAATCATATAATCCTCTTCCAGAAATCGAGCATTGGTGCTAACAATGACCTTCTGATCCTGGGGACTATAGAACAAGCCACCCTTCGTTCCCTTAGGATATCCCACAAACACTCGTACTTCTGTACGAGATGCCAACTTATCAGCTTCCTTATTCAGCACATGCGCTAGAGTACCCCAAATCTGAACATGTCCTAGACTGGGCTTACGCCCACTCCACAGTTCTGTGGGTGTTTTTGGAACTGATTTTGAAGGCACCAGGTTTAGAATGTACGCCGCTGTTTCTAAGGCGTATCCCCAAAACGAAATAGGTAAATCTGAATAACTCATCATTGATCTAACCATTTCTAAAAGAGTCCTATTCCTTCTTTCAGCCACACCATTTTGTTGTGGAGTTCAGTGCGGTGGTGAGACGAAATCCCCTCATTCGCCAAGAAATCAAAAAACTCTCCACTAAGGTATTCGCCACCACGATCAGATCGTAGTGACTTGATACTCTTCCCTTGACGCTTCTCCGTTTCAGCCTTGAAGTCTCTGAATTTGTCAAAGGCTTCAGACTTACGTCGCATCAAATAGATGTATCCATATCTCGAATAATCATCTATGAATGTGATGAAGTATTCGAAACCACCCCTAGCCTGGATATTCATTGGACCACATACATCCATATGAACCAATTCTAACACATTCTGAGCACGGTTTCCTTTGGTTTTAAAAACCCTTTTGGTCATTTTACCTTCCAGACAGGATTCACAAATTGGAAATGACTCAACTTGGAGATCATCCAATGGGCCATCATCTACCAATCTTTGAATCCTTCCAAGGTTTACATGTCCTAACCGTAAATGCCACAGATATGTTTGGTTTATGCTTGAAGGTTCTTTTCTCTTTTTAGGTTTAGACAAAGAGTTAAGTGATTTATGCATAGGAGTTTGTGCAGTATTAACGACATATAGTCCATCATTAAAAATACCTTTGCAAATATATTCACCGCTTCTTTTCTTAATAATGGCATCATCATCAAAAGAAACTAAATAACCATCGCTTTTAAATTTAGAAACCAAAATTAAATTCATTCTAAAATCCGGTACTAATAATACATTATTGAGAATTAATAATTTATCATTAATCTTCAACTGCATGACTCCCACTGCAACAGCCATAAGCCTGGAATAATTGCCCCAGTTGATGGTAATCTCGCCCGCACTAAGCTGCTTGGTTACCTGAAAACCATGCGAGTCAAAGCAAACATGATCAGTGGAGCCTGAATCAACTATCCACGAAGTGGAAGAACAAGTTGTCAAACATGTTTTGACTACTAGTGCACGAGACATACCTTTCTTAATAGCAGGGCAGTCCGCTTTAAAATGTCCTTTCTGACCGCACTTGTAGCACTTTCCCTTTGGATTCTTGTTCGCCTCGGGGTGAGGAGCTTTGCTTTTCACCTTGAGGGTTGCCACTTGCTTCTGGCCAACCTGCTTCTTCTTCTTTCCCCATTTTGGTTTGGAAGAAGTAGCACCGGTTGCCGCAAGAATCTGATGATAACCTTGTTTGAAGAGACCTTCAGCAGACTGAAGCTCTGTCAGAAGTTCCGCCAAAATATATGTCCTAAGGTTCATATTGTAGTTAAGGCGGAACTGCTCAAAGCTTCTAGGTAAGCTGCCTAAGATAATATCGACCTACGTTTCCGCATCGATAGTAGCCCCCAGTATGCTCAGTTCGTTCAAATGGGACATCATTTTTAGAACATGATCCCTCACAGGAGTACCTTCAGACATTTGGGTTGTCATCAATACCCTCATTGCATTTTGTCTAGCCGCCCGGTTCTGATGACCAAACATCTCGGTGAGACTTTTCATCATTTCCGTAGCCGAGCCCATCGTCGGATGCTGATGCTGCAATACATTTGTCACTGAAGCCAAAATGTAACAGCGAGCCATCTCATCAGACTTTTTTCATTTTCGGAATTCAGCCAACTCTTCGGGAGTGGCATCCGGTTCTGGTTCTATAGGGCTCTCCTCGATTAAGACAAATTTATGCCCCTCAGCAGTCAGGACAATGTCAAGATTTCTTTTCCAATCGGCAAAGTTAGTGCCATCAAGTTTATTTTCTTTGAGAATAACAGCTAGTGGATTGAAAGACATCTGAGATAAAAATTAAAAACATCCATCACATAATGCATAGCAAAATATATCGAAAAAACCTCAAAACACAATATATATGCTAGCAACCAACACCTCGAAAAATCCGCACATGCAAGCCACGATCGTGTGGACGTTTACACACACATTTTCCAAGTAGAGTTTTACGTCTTTAATTTACTATCTACTCAAATTACGTTATGACATGTAAAATTAATAGTTGGTTCCTCTTGGCCATGTATTAATTAACATAGACTCCGATGGGAGCTTATTAATTAAAATACCTAAGTGAACACCATAATTTAACATTCTTAAAATATTATCTTTTAAATAATAGTCCTACAGATGGAGAGGTACTATCATAAAAAGTAATATTTACCTTATGTTATCATTTTGAAATTTAAAACTAGTGAACCTATAATTAGCACATCCGATATGGAGGAAGACTCTAATGTCAACGCGCATGCTAATTACTTCACAATTTAAATTAATTATGGAGGCCAATTCGATTTTATTTTAAAAAATAAATCAATTTAATCACTTAATTATTTTATCCTTAAGGTTTTTAATTTTCTCATCCTAACATGCAAGGAAACATATCATGCATACATCCATACATGCCATACATCAAAACAATAAAAAAAACTAAAAGTAAAGCATGGATAATTAAATTATCCAATTATCATGGTCTTCTTCCTTGAGTTGAATCCGAGAAAATCTTCGACTCGATATCTCCCACTGAATCAAGCATCTCGTCGCTCCTCCTAAAGGGCCGTGGATTTCCAAAATTAAAATTTCACTTTTATGCAAAATTAATTACATAAAAAATTTAATTTTAAATCCCGACTCTCAATGACGCATACGAACAGCGGCAAGCAGACCGAACCAAAGCGCCGACCGGCCCGAACAGCCAATGGCGGACAGTGCCGCTGTGCTTGCCGCTGGCACTTTCAGCCGCTTTCGGCGATGTCTGCTTGCTTGTCAGCGCCTTCGCTGCCAGCCAGATCCGGTTCTGCTCTATTTCTTCGTGATCCCGTCTTTTCCGAATTCGATTATAATTTTATACAAAATAAAATACATCGAAATTACATCAAGATTACACGAAAAATAAAACCACCTAGAACTACCCGCGAATTTTCTCACGGGAAAAACCATTACATGCCTCAAAAAACGGGCCAAACCAACAATTACATAATTAATAAAAATAAATAAATAAATACACCATTCAAATAAACCATGATAATTGGATCATATCACATGCAAGAACACGTCTAGCAAAATATTCCAACATTGACCGCGCTGTCATAACGCATCAAAATTAGATATTTATAAAAAGTCCTTGACTCACTTATACTAAATAGTAGTATTGGTAAGTAAGGGTCGATTCCACGAGGAACGGATGAATTAATCAAACTTCTTGAGTTGAATATTTTTATGAAACTAAAATAGTAGTACTATATAAATAATACTAAAAATAATAATACTAGATATAATAAAAGGGGGGGTGGGGGGTTTTGGTTGAATTAAAGTAAACAAGACAAAATAAAATAATAAGTAAGCAAATGAAAAGAAGTAAAAAAATTTGTAAGGAAAAACGATTGCGATTAATATCCAGTTCTTAGTTCCGTTATCCCCCGTTCTAATTTAATTTATGAATTAATGCAACATTTTTATCTTTCCTTAATTCTAATGAACTCTACTCAAAGTTAACAATGATTCTGTAACCCCAATCGTTTCTTAAGTTTATTTAATCGAAACAAGCTCTTGATTAAACCTATCTAGGCGAAGGATTCAAAACAATTTCTTGAATCTTGTTCGTTAGATGCATTAGGAACCAAAGCGATGGAAATAGACAAGATATTGAGTTCATGCTCGACCCAAGGGATCTTGATTTTGTGTTACCCAACCGAATAAAATCAATTGTTGCTACTTGTGATTTAGAATTATAACGATTACGTATTATAACCCTAAATCTAGCAATAGATATAAAAACCTCAATTAAGTTGATCAGACCAATTAAAATGAATTATATCATAAATAAATCTACTCAATAACACAAAGATAATTCAAAGGAATTAAGTCAAGAATATGCTACGGGATTTAAACATAAATAATATGAATACGGGTTCAAACATCCCTAAGAACTAGAAAAGATAAATTAGCCGAACATAATGGCTAAATAAAGCATAAAATAATTATTAGACATAGAAATTAAAATTAGAACCAGTAATTACTAATTAGCTTCCAAGCAGCTCAGCCGAAAATTCCCAGTCGCTGTGCTCCTTCTCCTCTCAATTCTTAATCCCTCTGCCTTCTAGCCTCGGGAGCCGTGCCTCCTTTTTCTTTTGCGGCTGCTCTTCCCTTTTTTTTTTTCCTAACTCCAAGCTGTGTCGTGTTCGTGTAATGTAATAGGTAGGGGGTTAATGGTGCTGGTTTTTATTGATAAGATGCATAATATATATATACTAATGCCGTGAGATGTCTTCTTTTTGAGGTGGTTGTAAGGTGTATTCATGCAGTGAGATATATTTCCCAATCAGGACTCTTCTTCTTTCGGCCGCCTCTGCCTCTTCTTTTCATATTAGGAGTAGGACTCTTTTCCTCTTCTTATGTCTTTTAATTCGGCTGGACTCTTCTTAGACTGGTATTTATTTCTTTGCCCGATAATTATTTCGATTTCTTTTTTATAAATTCCTGAAATAATGAGTAAAATCAATTAGTGAATAAAATTACCTTAATAAATCAAATAGGTAGAAAATCCTCAAGTTGTGCTATAATAAATATAATATAATTATGCATTTATCACATATAATTATGCAATATTTTCTACCCATCAAATATTCCCAAACTTAAACCAATGCTTGTCCTCAAGCATAAAAATATCGAAAGATTTGAAAAAAATTCGCCCTATAATACGCTCAATAAAACTTTAAACTCCATTCAACGACCCAAAGTTCGCTCAAGCAATCGCTTAAAATAAAAGTTTAAATTCCACAATCAATCTCCCCAAGCTTAAAAGTTTGCTTGTCCTCAAGCAATTTAGAATGAGTTGGATCGTAGCGATAACAAAAGTAAGAATATGATTTGCCTGTCCTGAAATATTTAGCCTTCGTTAACTCAAACAGTGGTGTAATAAACGCCTCTTCTGCATAATTATAACACTTTTTGTATGAACAGTTAATGAAAATTACATAGAATTATCAAACATAAAAATGCAATCCTATTAAACAGTTCCAAGAAGAGAAGAATGGTTAAAAAAATTCAACTTATGATAAAGACTTTAATTATCTCGCCAAACTTATTATTTTAATTGGCTGTTTATTAATTGGAACTTACGCGAACGCACTATCCACAAGCTTCAACATATTTCGTAGGTGATAGCTTTCACACCATTATTTGCTAACGTGTAGCACTTTTCACCAACCCATTTTCCCTCTTTTTTTTTAGGTGATAACTTTCACACCGTTATTTGCTAACGTGTAGCTCTTTTCACCAACACTTTTTTTTTCGTGTGAGACGGCAGCTACGCACCAATAATGGGTTAGTCCTTTATTTTTCGTTGTTACTTTTTTTCACAACATTTTAGAACCCCCAAAATTAGGCACACTACTACAAAAATAGGCAAAGAGACCCGTCCAAATAAGCCTAAGAGACCGCCTCTGGACGGGTCTCTATCTCAGCGGTCTCTTTGTTAAAGAGACCGCCTCATGGGGGGTCTGTTTTGAGATATAAGAGACACGATATCTAAGAAATCAGTGCATTATACAAGTGGGAGGAAACTAATTTAAGCCTAAGAGACACATTATACGAGATATGAGGTCTCTTTGATTTTTTTAATATTTTTTTTGTCTAGCCTAAGAGAGCCCATTTCACACCTAACGGGTCTCTTTGATTTTTTTAATATTTTTTTTTCTAACCTAAGAGAGCCCATTTTAAACCTGAGAGGCCGGTTTTTATACATAACGGGTCTCTTTGATTGTTTAAATATTTTTTTTGTATAACCTAAGAGATCCGATTTCATACTCACCGGATCTCTTTATTTATTTTTAATATTTCCAATCGTGAAACGGAGGGAGCCGATTTCATATATAACGGGTCTCTTTGATTTTTTTTAATATTCTGAGAGACCCGATTTCAAGTTTAACAGGTCTCTTTATCATATTTAAAAAAAAAACATAATAATCCTGCTCGTACCAAAAAAATAAAACACAAAACAACACTCACCATTACATAAAAACATCATAAACCTACTCGTTCCCAAAAACATAAAACAACACAAACACTATAATGATATCTTTAAATCTATTGCAATCTCCAAAAACGTAATACCATTACATCTATTGCAATATCCAAATGGAAAAACGAAAAAATAATACCCCGAAGTCTAATCATTCAGAATAATTGGGACTAAAATTCATTGAGTAAACTTGCATACCATCATCTTTGTTTTCTTCGTCCGCTTCATTCTCTTGCTTGAGTAAATATTGAGCCCAAATATCTCTAACCTCATCAACTTCTTCCGATGAGTAAGTTTCTCTGAAAAAACTGTAAGATAATAATCAATAATCATGTTAACGAAATAAAAATTGAATGACAGAAACTAAAAAAAAATAGAACAGACAATAGAAAAGTAACAGAAACTAAAACTCTTAAACATTCATAAATGATCCTCAACTATTACAGAAAATCAAGACAATCAGCCTAATGACAGAAACATGAGAACACGGCCACAATTATGCAAGAGACGCCACCCACTAAAAGAACAAAAGCAATCTTTGTCAACCTGTGCCCTTCTCTTTCGGTTGGTGAACCGTTTCCAAACATTCTTTGGCTCTATGAACCTTCGATTGGAGATAAAAGCTCCCGCTTTTTGTATTCCGCTCAAATAAGTTATCGTACCTCTGAAAAGAAAAACAAGAAGTTAAATTTTCAAGATAGTGAACTTACATTTCAATTACAGTATCAGAAGTTAGATATTTTTTTAAGGAAAAGGGAGAAAGAATATTAAAAACCTGCACAATCTCTTCCCCTGGAGAATTCTCAGAGTCGCCGAGATCCGCTCGCCTCGATGCGGACATCATTTTACTACCTCTCTTGATGTTTTGTATCAAGGCGTCTTGAGCGACACCATTCTTCGAGGCGTCTGACATATTACATGAGCTATACTTCACATGATTCTCGAAAAAATATCAATTTGTGCATGAAAAGAACGGATTTATCAAGAGACTCGACCAATCTAATCTAGGTGATCCATTTGAAGAAGCCATAGTCCACACCAATGAGGAAAAAAATTTGATTACTATAAATTAAAACACAAGTCTTAAGGCAGACTTACTTGCAAGTGCCTGACGATATGCTTGAGCAAATGCTTTTACCATTATTCCAGAGCCCATAATGATCAAGTTAGCAAGAATCTTAGCTTTGCACAAATACGTGGCAAGAAATATGAAATAAAACAAACATATATCTGTTGATTTCGAATAGGCGAGCTTATTTATATGTTCTGTCATTCTCGAGTCCAAGCATAAAAATATATAATTCATTATAGGTAAACTGCAACCCCTGTGTTAAGTTACAACTCCGATATCAGAGATATTTCATGGCAAGCAATATATTAACATTCTAAACAACCCGCATTTTATTGCAATTCGCAGACAACTATCACTGTTTTGATTAATCGGCATTTAACAACCAGACACAAAGCACTAATTTCAACTCCATCTACAATGACCTGTATTAGCATATTTCAAAATGTGATCATCAGGGCAGGACCCTGGACTCTGTAACACCCCCAAATCCGCTCAGGGATATTACACGCCGTAGACCCTCTCCTCGAGGATCTACCAGGCTGATAACTAAAATCAAACATCTAAACCTCGCCTTTAAGGCTAAAATGACTCAGTAGACCGATTTGGTCTTACAACAAATACATACAGCTCAAATACAACTCATGCCCACGCAGGGGTCAAAATACAACCACACCCGTACAACGGGAAACAAATACTGCAGCGGAAAAGAAAATACAACTAGACCAATACGACAGCAACGGATCCTCGTGTGATTAGTATCGTTCATCATTCATCATCCTTCGTGCCGACCCTGTGCTATGCTCCAAAACCTGAATGCAAAAATAGACATCCACCCCCCGAATACTCGGAGGTTAGCAAAACTCCACTGTTTTGCTAGTGCAAGTACAAGTGCAAAAATACGAGTCATACAATACAAGTTCCAAGAACAATAATAATCAGGAATCCTCAAAGATCCAAACGTAAAGAAAAGTACTTCCCGAGGCAAGAGTTTGAGTAAACATTTCCAAAACCGAAAGATCGCAAATAAGGGAAACAATTTACAAAACAGTTTAAAATGCCATCGAGAGTTTTAATAGAAAACAATTTAGGATTATAAAATCCTTCTCTTTCCAAAAATCAATAGGGTCACGGCCCAAATGTTTTGTTTTCGCAAATAGAAACCACCAACAATTTACAGGTCAAAGCCCAACATCACGTGTCCTCAACGGACGTAAAATCAACGAAACATAATCACGCACGCGCATCGCCAGACCGGACGCTACCACCGACATCCCACTCGAGGCCTCGAAGGACCCTCCCGAGCCGCTAGCGAAACAAATCACACACATCTCACGGTTGGATCAATCGCTTGTTGCATCCTGGCCACATGATCACATGCCATGTGCCACCGTAGATTATCTCGAGCTCTCACGGTTGGATCAATCACTTGTTGCATCCTGGCCACATGATCACATGCCATGTGCCACCGTAGACCTTCAACCATATCCACACATTCACACAAATAACATATCACATCAAGGATATTCAAACAATTCGCCTGAGGCATCAAACACTTAGCAAAACACCACGTCAATCCACAACGCACCGAAATGAAATAATATACGTCCACACACAATACCAAGTGCAACATGAACACCAAGCATATACATAGAATTCACATGGTTATTCACGAACCACACCAATCACAAAACACACACGGTTTTGAAAGAGGCCTTTAACGAGGCTAACCAAAACTTTTGAAAACTCATTTCAAACAAACAAACAAACCAAGACGATCACCAATCATCATATCCGCGAAACAAGAAAAGTATGAACAAGGTACTTGCCTCGAATAAGAACAACGCGGAGAATCGACCGAAGTAGGTTGGCCCGAACCGACTACGAACCCGCCGAGTCCACCGAACGCCAACTCACGTTCATAAACTACGAAGGACAAATAATAACAATGAAATGAATTCCATAACACGACTCAAAGCCGTTGAATTCAAAGAACGAATGACGAAAGTTCACGGATTTCCCCCAAAACGGCCAAGAACACGATTCGTTCCACAAAACCCAAAACGGAATTCCTAGTTGAATTATGGATATACATTCCATTGTATATGTTTATCAACATCTTTTAACCATAATCGTTCCATCAACGGATGAAAACGAGATCGGGGACAAATCCCCCAAAAAGTCAATTCGAAGGAAATCAAGAAATATACTTGATTCGACGAAGAACAATGGATTAAATGATGTTAAACACAAGAATACTATCAAGATTAATCATACCCATCATGAATTAATCAACAACACGGAACGAATCGGACGAAAATGCAAAAATCCCCAAATTCACGAAATTAGGGTTCTAAGGAAGATTACCTTGATTCATTGAATCAAAGGTTGATAACGGACGATCGATTGATGTTATGAACTCAAGGACTTCATGGATTTGTTGTTAAACAACATGGCTTCGTCGCCCATGAATCGCCACTCGCGGATGGAGAAGGAAGGAAATGAAAACGAAGTGAAATGTGACTGCCACCATATTTATCTTGGGCTAGCGTGCGCTAGCCTTCCGGACTAGCGTGCGCTTATCGGCCGCAGACGGCCGAGTACCTCGGCCGTGGCCCACACGACCGGCATCACCGACCAACCCCGCCGACCGAACCTGCCGACCTAACTCCGCTAGCGTGCGCTACGGCCGGATACTGCCAGCGCTAGCCGACACATCGATAGCCATCGGATCGACCGCCCGGCCAGTAACGACGCTAGCCGGCCGACGCGGCGCTTACGCCGCCGACTAGCGCGCTACGCTCGGCGTAGCGTGCGCTACCCGCCGATCTGACCGAGTCCGAACCTCGAAACCCCATCGCCCGTGCCCGAGCGTGACGCTAGTTACCCGGCACAGGCGCTACACTGCCGGTTAGCGCTGCAGCCTTCCGGCCGTGGCGTGCGCTCACGCCGGTTCTGCCGCACCGTCCGGCCGGTGCGCAATCGTCGGCCCGATCCATAGCCGTCCGGCTATCCCCGCAACCGCCGAGGCTCGGCGACCCGATTTCCAAAACGTACGGAGCGAACACGGCGAAAAGTTCGCGGACAACATAAGCGACTTCGAAATGAAAGCGTAATACCATAATTAGTCATACGCGACCAAGAAACGGTCGAGACAACAATTACAGATATTTGATACCCGTAATTTTCAAGAAATTACAAAATGGCCCAAAACGCTTGGAAATCACGATACGTGATCGAATAACCAAACCGAAGTTCACAACACGTCTAACAAAGTTAAACGGACTTGCGGAAACTCGAAACAACAGATTTGGACGAGATTCGCAAGAATCGAACTCAAGTGCGGAAAAGTCGCTAAAAAGCACGTAACTCAACGAAACGACACCGAAACGAACTCGGATGTCAAAAGTGTAGAATTGATCATTCTCGGAATGGCGAAACGGACATGAGCGAGTCGTCAAAGCAGACTTCCGCCGAAAAAAGAAATTACCGGAAATCGAAAATTGCGGATATTACATTCTACCCTCCTTAAAAGAAGTTTCGTCAAACTTAAAACAAGTAGGGAGAAGAAATATTCCGCCAGAAAACTCAACGAGATACACAAGAATGCGTAACTAACGCCCAACGGCGAAATGTTACAAACAACGCAAAGGAGTATACGGCGTGAAAACACGCTCCACGGCGACAAACACAACGCCGTTAGGGATATAATAAAAACCAACAAGTGACAACGTCATCAAGCGGATAATATAGCCAAGTCAATTATCCGACAATCACAAAACACAACGAAAATCAATATGATTGACCAACCCAACGGTACATCAATCAAAACGCGAGTCAACCGCTGAACAAACACGAAATCCCACCGCCTAAGGGTGGAAGATCAACGAAACTAATTTCCCGAATCAAGGGAATTACGAAGGAGCCCGAATGTTCGCCAATCACAACGAGGTCAATATAAACCGAACAATCAAGCGATCAAACCACAACGATCGAGACAACAAAGATCGAAGAATCATGTTCGAATCACAAAGAACAATAAAGTTCAAACAACAACTCCCGGGATGATCCGGTGAGAACTACAAGACATGCATTGCCGAAGATCCACGGGAAAGGGAATAGCGATTGAAAAGTCACAACGACAACGAGTTATTCCGAAATAACACCACACTCGTTCGATCAACAAAAGCAAGGAGCAGGACAAGCTCGAAATGTCAACGAACATAAACGAGTCGTAGTCGAAAATGTAAAAGTTCAAGATCCAGTCACTTCGAATAAAAGAACTAGTAGAACCAAAGATGTTACTTCCGAACAAGGTTCACAAGAATCGAACCGAATTCGGAAAGTGACAGATAACAGTTGACCCAAAACAAGATCACACTCGTTCGAATGATGAACCCGAAATACAAAACAAGTTCAGAAAGTATCAACGAACACGAGCGAATCGATAGACTGGAGAAAGAGAAAATGCGAAGTCTAAAAACAACACGGGTACTACATTCGACCTCTTATAAAGAAGGTCGCCCGCAACTCACAACAAAGAAATCAAGGTGACGACACAACAAGCAACCGACGAAACATCCTTCAAAGGCCTCTCAAAGCCGATTCGATATCTGTCTTTGAAGCGCGAACTCCGAAAGTCTCGGTAGCCAAATAACAAAATGAATTCGGTGTCCTCGAGTCCACACTTGAAATGTGTTATCGACGAGAAGGACAATTTACACGTGCATGCCCCGGCACATCACGATTGAAACGCCTCGGCTCGGCATACCGAAAATATAAATGCTCGATACAATGGATTAAAACACCGCAAAACAACATACCGGAGATGCCAACTCGGCATAACATCTCAACGCATACAAAAATCACAACAACGGCATCATTCGAAGATTACAACATCCCGAACGGCGGCCATCACACAATCACAAACATCATGAAACAATCACCCATGTGTATAACACATAAAAATCCGAGCTTTAACAACCCACACTAGTGCGACAATACGCAAATCGCCACGAGGCGATAAACGATAAACACCGGTTCACACCTCTCACAGAGGGCCAACAAAACATATGCGTGGCGAACGACTCGACACTCACGCCACCAATTCAATCACAATTGGGGTTGACACCGTAACGAAAGTTCGAAAACCATACACGCATTTCCGGTCCGCAAACAGAATGATAGGTTTTAAAAACGAGAACCACCTTTTGAAAACAGTTTGGAAACAACAGTTGATCTTGAGTATCATTTTACAAAAAGTAGTGCAAACACCATTATCGAGACTTTGAAAATCATCTTGCGTTTGAACAAAAATGAGGACACCTTTCCTTTAGTGAAAAACTTTCAAAAATATTCGACCCTTGGGTCTAAGCAACTGCATTTGAAAATATATCAAAAATATTTTTGGTCCTCAACCGGAAAATTTTTGAAATGTATTGCGGCATTAGAAAACACCTTGAAAACACCGCAAGAAAATAATTCGTTTTAAAAGTACGTCTCGAATTTTAATTTTCTAAGATACTCAAGGTTTTCAAAAATAATTCAATGGGTTAGAATGCCCCAAAATTTTCAGGTAATTACAAGGAACAATATAGCGCCGTGGGTCCCGCGCCGGAACCCACCAGGCTAAAAACCAATTACGAGAATGCCCAAAAAGGTCGATGACGGTAGTACTTATCAAAACTCACAAAATCATTTGAAAACACCCAACTACCGTCAAAACGGTCAAGGCCAACAACTCGGTTAAACAAAATCATTTAAAGGAACTCACGCAGCGGAAAAAAAGAAATAGAGTCCAACATGCACAATCCAGCAACTACTCCTCACATGAAAGAAATATGAGAGTCAAATAGTCACGTATCAAGAAATCAAAATCCATAAGAGGATTCCGTCACTTAGCAAATAAATCATAAAAATAGCTCGTGTCACACGAGGCACAACACAAAGAAGGGAGACTTACAGCCACAAGTCGCACGAAGATGATGATCGCCCCACGATACTAATCACGACCAACAAACTCGGGCAGCCGCGTCGCGACACTCGATCGGATAAAATCCGACGAGACAAAAACTCGATTGACACCACTGACCCGACAGGCTAGGTTTCCACAACCTAAGCTCCGATACCATTTATGTAACACCCCCAAATCCGCTCGGGGATATTACACGCCGTAGACCCTCTCCTCGAGGATCTACCAGGCTGATAACTAAAATCAAACATCTAAACCTCGCCTTTAAGGCTAAAATGACTCAGTAGACCGATTTGGTCTTACAACAAATACATACGGCTCAAATACAACTCATGCCTTGCCGCAGTCAAAAATCTGACCACACCCGTACAACGGGAAACAAATCTTGCGGCGGAAAAGAAAATACAACTAGACAAATACGACAGCAACGGATCCTCGTGTGATTAGTATCGTTCATCATTCATCATCCTTCGTGCCGACCCTGTGCTATGCTCCAAAACCTGAATGCAAAAATAGACATCCACCCCCCGAATACTCGGGGGTTAGCAAAACTCCACTGTTTTGCTAGTGCAAGTACAAGTGCAAAAATACGAGCCATACAATACAAGTTCCAAGAACAATAATAATCGGGAATCCTCAAAGATCCAAACGTAAAGAAAAGTACTTCCCGAGGCAAGAGTTTGAGTAAACATTTCCAAAACCGAAAGATCGCAAATAAGGGAAACAATTTACAAAACAGTTTAAAATGCCATCGAGAGTTTTAATAGAAAACAATTTAGGATTATAAAATCCTTCTCTTTCCAAAAATCAATAGGGTCACGGCCCAAATGTTTTGTTTTCGCAAATAGGAAACCACCAACAATTTACAGGGTCAAAGCCCAACATCACGTGTCCTCAACGGACGTAAAATCAACGAAACATAATCACGCACGCGCATCGCCTAGGACCGGGACGCTACCACCGACATCCCACTCGAGGCCTCGAAGGACCCTCCCGATCTGGCTAGCGAAACAAATCACACACATCTCACGGTTGGATCAATCGCTTGTTGCATCCTGGCCACATGATCACATGCCATGTGCCACCGTAGATTATCTCAGGCTCTCACAGTTGGATCAATCACTTGTTGCATCCTGGCCACATGATCACATGCCATGTGCCACCGTAGACCTTCAACCATATCCACACATTCACACAAATAACATATCACATCAAGGATATTCAAACAATTCGCCCAGAGGCATCAAACACTTAGCAAAACACCACGTCAATCCACAACGCACCGAAATGAAATAATATACGTCCACACACAATACCAAGTGCAACATGAACACCAAGCATATACATAGAATTCACATGGTTATTCACGAACCACACCAATCACAAAACACACGCGTTTTGAAAGCAAGCCTTTACCAAGGCTAACCAAAACTTTTGAAAACTCATTTCAAACAAACAAACAAACCAAGACGATCACCAATCATCATATCCGAAACAAAAAAGTATGGACAAGGTACTTTCCTCGAATAAGAACAACGCGGAGAATCGGCAAGTAGGTTGGCCCGAATCGACTACGAACCCGCCGACTCCACGACGCCAACTCACGTTCATAAACTACGAAGGACAAATAATAACAATGAAATGAATTCCATAACACGACTCAAAGCCGTTGAATTCAAAGAACGAATGACGAAAGTTCACGGATTTCCCAAGCGGCCAAGAACACGATTCGTTCCGTCAAAACCCGAAAACGGAATTCCAAGTTGAAATATGGATATACAATCCATAGAATATGTTTAACAACATCATTTAACCATAATCGATCCATCGAAAACGGATGAAAAACGAGATCGGGGACAAATCCCCGAAAAAGTCAATTCGAAGGAAATCAAGAATTATACTTCGATTCGACGAAGAACAATGGATTAAATGATGTTAAACACAAGAATACTATCAAGATTAATCATACCCATCATGAATTAATCAACAACACGGAACGAATCGGACGAAAATGCAAAAATCCCCAAATTCACGAAATTAGGGTTCTAAGGAAGATTACCTTGATTATTTGAATCAAAGGTTGATAACGGACGATCGATTGATGTTATGAACTCAAGGACTTCATGGATTTGTTGTTAAACAACATGGCTTAAATCGCCCATGAATCGCCACTCGCGGATGGAGAAGGAAGGAAATGAAAAAGCGAAGTGAAATGTGATTGCTCGACCATATTTATCTTTGGGCGACCCTAGCGTGCGCTAGCCTTCCGGACTAGCGTGCGCTATCGGCGTGACGGCCAGTACCCTCGGCCGGGGCCCACACGACCGGCATCACCGACCAACCCTGCCAAGCGAGAACACATCGACCCGACTCCGCTAGCGTGCGCTACGGCCGGATACTGCCTTGCGCGCAGCTATCGATAGCCACCGGATGACCCCGCCGGCAGTAACGTCGCTAGCCGGCCGGCGTGCGCTTCGCTGCCGACTAGCGCGCGCTTCGCTCGGCGTAGCGTGCGCTACTGCGATCTGGCCGAGTCGAACCTCGAAACCCCAGCTGCCCGGGCGATAGCGTCGCTAGGCCACCGGCGGCGTCACTGCCGGTTAGCGCGCGGCCTTCCGGCCGTGGCGTGCGCTCGCCGGTTCTGCCGCACCGTCCGGCCGGTGCCGCTGCATCGTCCGGCGATCCATAGCCGTCCGGCGATCCATAGCGCGAGCTCGGCGACCCGATTTCCGAAACGTCACGGGCGAACACTACTAAAAGTTCGCGGAAAACAAACACGACTCGAAATGAAAGCGTAATACCATAATTAGTCATACGCGACCAAGAAACGGGTCGAGACAACAATTACAGATACGGATACCCGTAATTTTCAAGAAATTACAAAATGGCCCAAAACGCCCGGAAATCACGATACGTGATCGAATAACCAAACCGAAGTTCACAACACGTCTAACAAAGTTAAACGGACTTGCGGGAAACTCGAAACAACAGTTTCGGACGAGATTCGCAAGAATCGAACTCAAGTGCGGAAAAGTCGCTAAAAAGCACAGAACTCAACAAAACGACACCGAAACGAACTCGGATGTCAAAAAGTGTAGAATTAATCATTCTCAGAATGACAAAACGGACATGTGCGAGTCGTCAAAACAGACTTCCGCCGAAAAAAAAAGAAATTACCGGAAATCGAAAATTGCGGATATTACAGACTCGATCCTCACACTTGAGATGAAACTTTGTAATACAATCACTTGCTACCATTACTCTTCAGTTTTCTGCCTTTTTCTAATTGTTAGGCATTTGTCATTGCTTAGGTTGAAAGTAACGAAGCATAGAAAAGAGAGAGGTACAATGAAATTGTGACTGGTGAACTTTTTAGACGTTACCCCCTTGTTGCACGTGCCGGACGAAGGGATACACAGGATGAAGACTCACAGAGGAGCTACACGGGTAACGAAGACATTGAGGAAACAGAGACAATAAACCGCACCAGTGAAGGGGGTTGCATGACCCAAGCAATTGCAGCATTATGCTACCAAAGTATCAAACAAACAAAAGGGAAGAGGACTATTTGACTTGCTAATTCCACCAATCCTATCCTATGAGTTTAAAGGCTTTTGGTTTTTCCTTAGTTCACAACCGCTTCACATTCCCTCACTAAAATCTTACTAAATTAAACAGGTCAAGAACCTGGGCATGAATCTAATTATGCTTGTGTAAAACTAACAATGCGACTTTAGCAGAACTTAAGGATACCCAAAAGTAAGATTTACCCAAAAACCTCAACTTTTTACTCTAATATGAAATTTGTATACCAACTCAAATAGGACAGAAAAAACAAACATTTCATATATAACACAAAAGCAATCAGCAGCGGAAGGGATCAATCATAATTTTCATAGAATATCAACACAAGAAGATAATACAGAGGATCTTATCTAGTCGGGATCTTACTAAACCTATTGGAATCCCATCCCTACCAAAGTAAATAATACACAGGATGAACAAATTTCTACAGCTTCTTAGTACCATAGAAGAGTTCGTTAGATATTAATATGCTAGGTGGAAGTACTCTTTTTGTGGTTTGAGGAAGAAAAAGTATGAGAATAAAGTGGAGCACATAATTAAAATAGTAAGAGGTTATGATCTCAATTCAAATTAATACCAAGTCAACTCGACAAACCTTCCAGAAAAGATAGACACATTTTCACAACAAGACTATGAAAGGTTAGTCTTAACGGGATCGACTAAACCTATTGGAATCCCATCCCTACCAAAGTAAATAATACACGGGATGAACAAATTTCTCTGACTTCTTAGTACCATAGAAGAGTTCATTAGATATTAATAGGCTAGGTGGAAGTACTCTTTTTGTGGTTTGAGGAAGAAAAAGTATGAGAATAAAGTGGAGCACATAATTAAAATAGTAAGAGGTTATGATCTCAATTCAAATTAATACCAAGTCAACTCGACAAACCTTCCAGGCCAGATCGACCCATTTTCACAACAAGACTATGAAAGGTTAGTCTTAAACTAGCTAAACTAGAAAGCAAAGACAGTGAAAAGTGAAAACATATAGCAAAGTTGGATAATTATCAAGAGGTCCTGAGGTTTACCTAAAAGTATCCTTTAAAATTTCAATAGCCCCTGACATTTGTTTATATCTTACAATCATGCACTCAAGAGGTGGGCATTTGTAAGGTAAATACAAACCTTAAGGATATTTGTATATTTTAGAAGATAAGAAGTCGGATTTTTGTTATTAAATACAAACTCTCCCTAAATTCAATCACTTCAAAAACTACACACACACACACACACACACACACAAGTTAGTTGAAAAACTACACACACACTCGAAAAAGCACGTGTTTGCAAACACTCCCTAAGATAATTATTGCCATGCCCACTATTACAAGCACCACTACTAAGTGCTTGGGCAACCATATTGCAGATTGCTTTGCAAAATGATAGCTTGACTTCCAAAGCATCACAAAATCTAACAAAATTTGTACGAGAGAAGAAAAGCTAACCATCATCATGATATATTGCCTTTTTATTATTAAAAAACAGAAAAGGTTTCATTGATTATTTCAGTGGAAATTAATCAAAGCACGACATATTACCATAAATTTGTTGCGCTCTCATTCCACTAGCTACAATTTTCTACTCAACTGGACATAAAATGGCAAAACTATCCAAAGATTACACTCAATAATGTAATGAACATTGAGGATCTGGAAAGTACAAAGGAATTGTCTACTTGAAAGGACATAGGAAAATTACACTTGCTTCGGCTCCCATAAATCCCTGACCAAGACACTTGAACCATGAGGGAATTCAGCACCAATAAATAAATGCCACATAACTGAGTGAATGTTTATATATATTACCATAAGTAATTCGTCCCAGAATATATCAATAACACAGCTTTAAACTTTCAAACCTATGCATAAAAATCGTAGTGAACCTTGATGTACAAAAAAGTAATATTCAAGCAACATGATGAAATCACCAACTTTCAAAAGAAGTAGTAAAGGCAGCACCCCATCTTTCATTTATGATAATGATTATATGAATCACGACACTCACAAGTTAATTACAAGATCAACAACGGCCGGATACTACGATGTTTGCAGTTGGGCGTAAACTGTAATGCTCACTTACTTGTCCCTATTAGCAGCAGCCTTCTGTCGAACTTCCTGTATTCTTTCCTTATCATTTACCAGAACTACAAGACTCTGAGATTTCTTTCTAACATTGTTTCCCTGGTCTTTTCCACTGGAATCAATATATTGAAAATCCGACAATGTCTATCACCAGAGAAACACATAAAACACCGTGTGTCAACCCACTTATCAGAGAAACTGTAGAGAAAAGAAAGACACAGAAGAATGAAGAAAACAACATCAAGTAAGTCACTAACTTCTCACTTTTTTATTTCTTTAATTGATTGGGGAGTGTCAATCAAAGTCAAATTGCGTACGATTATCCAAGAATCTCATCTTTGTAATAGTGAACAAAGCACAAAAACTTTTCAAAAAATCCAAATACACAGAAGAATGAAGAACCTGGCATTTCAAATTTCAATCAAATCAAGGCCAACGAATTTATCAATCAATTTAATCATCATAGTCGGAATCAAAAACCTTACAATTCAAAAATTTAATCATGTAACAAAATCAAAACCAGTGTAGAAATGTAGAATCGAATATAAACGACAAAAGCGACCATAGAAGAAACACAAAATTCAATGAATTTGACGCCTAGTGTGGAATGTATGATGCTTTTACTATTTTGTCTGATTACTAATGAAAGCGAAAACACATAAAACCCGAAGCAGACAATTTTTCAACCAATTTTGACACATTATCAAAAAACCAACCAACGGAAAATCATAAGAAAACATTCAGAGTTTTGACCTGAAGAAAAGGCTGGGACAGCGCTTGAAATATATTGCGAGATTTGAAGGCGAGGTAGAAGAGAAGATTATCGAAGGAAAACCGAAGAAGATGATGCATACGCATTCAAGAAGAAACGGAGACGCAATGTTTGTTTTGAACGACCGAAGAAGATAAGGCGTCAGGAGTAGTTTTTGAAGAAGGGTTTTTGAAGATGAAGAAATCACGAACCTACGGTAATCACAGCGCAAGGATGAAGAAATCACGAACCTACGGTAATGAAGAAGGGTTTTGAAGATAATCCAAGCTCACAGCGCTGACCTTTGGGTTTTCAAGAATGGTTTTCTTGCTGCCGCCGGTGATGAGTATTGAGATAAAAGAAATTGAGATGGGTGGGATCGATTACAGACGGGGAGAAAACCGCAGTGGCAAAGATCGCCGCCAAGGGATCGATTACAGATGGGAGAGAGATGGAGAGATGGAGAGATTAGAGAGTACTTAGTGCCCTAATCTGAAGAATAAAAGAAGAGACCGGTTGGGTTAAACAACAGGTCTCTTAAGTTTTTACACTTTAGAGACCCGTCAATAAAAGCAACGGGTCTCTTCTTTCTTATACATTAGAGATCCGTCACTAAAAACAACGGGTCTCTTAAGTCCATCACAAAAAAATGGTGGGCCCATTTGACATATAAGAGACCTGTTGTTTATAATATCAGGTCTCTTTTATTAAAGAGATCCGTTATCTTTATCAACGGGTTTTTTAGTCTGGATCTCTTTGCTTGTTTTTGTAGTAGTGGCAGCTGTTGCTGCTCAACATCTCTCTCCTTTTTTTCTACTAGCCTCCGTGTATGTGGTAAGCCCAAAAATTCAACGACCAACAAAATTTTAAGAAGAGGGTAAATGACCAAGTACAAATCACAATTGAAATCTTAATAATATTCTTTCTTCCTAGCCTTTTTAATAGTGTTGTATTTTTATATCTATAAATCACAGAAATATTCTATTAAAAGCTAACACAAAACCAACCAATTTCGCAGAAAGACGGAACTAAAAACCACAATTTGATCTAATTCCAACTAATATTCCAAACAAGCAAATAACTCCAAAAACCATTATGCTTCCCACCAACTGTTCTCAATTGACTAAAGGACAATTATCAATGTGCGAGGAGACACAATTTTAGCGAAGTCATGAAAAACATCAATAAAGGGCAACATATATAACCCAGTATGTAAAAATAAAGCGCAAATCAAGTATGGAAAAGGAAAAGAGTTCACCGGGATAGTGCGGTGTGTTAGTCTTGGAGAGAGAGTAGGTTTTCTTGTAAAATCTCACACTAGGACAGATTCTCGGCACTGGGCCTCCCAGTGTTATTTTCTCTGCACAACAGTTGACCTCCCCAAACTTGATTTAAGATCCATTGTTGCTGACCAACCTTATATCCAAGACCCTCTGTTACCTACGAAAAACAAAAATAAATAAATGAAAATTCGATTTGGTTCTACAACTAAAAAAATAAAAATAAATAAATACCGGGTTGCCTCCCAGCTAGCGCCTTTATTTTAAGTCGTTGGCTCGACTAGAACTTCCCTTTTTAATGAATGCACCAAGGAGGTTTTGGTATAGGTCTTAAAGCAAGTACATACACCATCATTTTTGTTCTTTTGCACCACTTCAACCCATTAGTGCAAGGAATTCTAATTACACTCATACTTCTTCTAAATATATAGGGACCATGCAATAGAGAATAGTTCAGTCTTGGTATGATCTCATAGATCACATATGTATTATTGATCTCGTCAATCAAGAGTAATTCTTCAACCTCGTCCCTCGAAATTCGCTTAATTGCATCGCTTGATGGTATATGGATTTCCACTTTATGAGACACATCTAAATCTTGATTTTTCTTGTTGTCCGTTGCAGCTTTCTTTATCCTGTAAGGAAAAGGTACGCTCACAGCGCCAATATGAGAAGAATTTACTTTGCTGCCCGGCAGTTCAACACTAGGTGTCTGTTTGACACTGGGTGACCCAGTGTCAGTCTGGAGAGTAGATTTTCATTTCTCGCCTTCCTCGTTCATATTTTTCTAGGTTTTCTGGGGGTTCTCCAGCTGTGTTCCATTTCTCAAGGTGATGGCACTAACGTTCCTAGGATTTGCCTCCGATGGGGAGGGTAGTTTCCCACTGTTTTGGCTCTCCAATCGACTCACTGAGGTAGTAAGTTGGCTTATTTGATTTTCAATATTTTTAATGCTCGACTGAGTGTCATGCTGAAATCGACTCATGTTCTGCTGCAACTTCATCGTGTTCAAAGTGAGTGCTTTCATCATCTCTTCGAGTGAGGAACTCGAATTTTCCGACGGTTGCTTGTAAAATTGGCCCTTATTCTGCGAAGGCTCTTCTTGCTGCGATTTCCACTTAAAATTTGGATGATCTCTCCATCTTGGATTATATGTTTTGGAGTATGGGTCGTGTTTCCTTCCGTAAAAATTTTCAGTACCGATCGCATTGGCATGTGCCTCAATCTTATCCAATAATATCTTGCAATGCTTGGTGGTGTGCTCCGTAGTTTGGCATATTCGGCACGCTATGACCTGCGAGTTTCCTACAGCAAGTTTTCTGACAAAGGAGGTTAACTCGGCCAGCTTATCCTCAATGGACGAGTCATGTACCTCCTTCACTATTTTCACATGATTGTCACGATAACCAAATTGTTGTGAATTGGCGGCCATGTTCGAGATGAGGGCCTTCACTTCTCTGCTTTCTTTTATTCTTCGCCTGAAAACTCGATCTCGTTTGGTAATTTTCAGAAAATACTGTAACTTTTTATCACCACGTGACCTTGTAATCATGCAAAACTTAAACAAAGCGGATTAGTGCACAACTGACAGTTAATATGAATTTTAAGAATTGACACTGGGTGACCCACTGTCGAAAATCTGCTCCAAATAAAAAAGCTGCTATATATAAAAAAACTGCTATCTAAAAAAAATATAAAAACAAACTGCTATTCAAAAAAATATAAATAAATAAAAATTCAACTCATAAAATAAAATTAATTTCGCACCGTTCCCCGGCAACGGCGCCAAAATTTTGACCACGCTATCGTGACGCGTCAAAATTAGATATTTATAAAAAGTCCTTGACCCACTTATACTAAATAGTAGTATTGGTAAGTAAGGGTCGATCCCACGAGGAATGGATGAATTAATCGAACTTCTTGAGTTGAATATTTTTCTGAAACTAAAATAGTAGTACTAAATAAATAATACTAAAAATAATAATACTAGATATAATAAAAAGGGGGGGTTGGTTGAATTAAAGTAAACAAGACAAAATAAAATAATAAGTAAGCAAATGAAAAGAAGTAAAAATTTTGTAAGGAAAAACGATTGCGATTAATATCCAGTTCTTAGTTCCGTTATCCCCCGTTCTAATTTAATTTATGAATTAATGCAGCACTTTTATCTTTCCTTAATTCCTAATGAACTCCTACTCCAAAGTTAACAACAAGCTCTGTTAACCCCAATCGTTTCTTAAGTTTATTTAATCGAAACAAACTCTTCAATTAAACCTATCTAGACGAAGGATTCAAAACAAGCTCTTCAAATCTTGTTCGTTAGATGCATTAGGAACCAAAACGATAGAAATAGACAAGATATTGAGTTCGGCTCGAGGATCTTGATTTTGTGTTACCCAACCGAATAAAATCAATTGTTGCTACTTGTGATTTAGAATTATAACGATTACGTATTATAACCCTAAATCTAGCAATAGATATAAAAACCTAAATTAAGTTGATCAGACCAATTAAAATGAATTATATCATAAATAAATCTACTCAATAACACAAAGATAATTCAAAGGAATTAAGTCAAGAATATGCTACGAGATTAAAACATAAATAATATGAATACAGGTTCAAACATCCCTAAGAACTGGAAAAGATAAATTAGTCGAACATAATGGCTAAATAAAGCATAAAATAATTATTAGACATAGAAATTAAAATTAGAACCAGTAATTATTAATTAGCTTCCAAGCAGCTCGGCCGAAAATTCCCAGTCGCTGTGCTCCTTCTCCTCTCAATTCTTACTCCCTCTGCCTTCTAGCCTCGGGAGCCGTGCCTCCTTTTTCTTTTGCGGCTGCTCTTCCCTTTTTTTTCTAACTCCAAACTGTGTCGTGTAATGTAATAGGTAGGGGGTTAATGGTGCTGGTTTTTATTGATAAGATGTATAATATATATATACTAATGCCGTGAGATGTCTTCCTTTTTGAGGTGGTTGTCTTGTAAGGTGTATTCATGCAGTGAGATATATTTCCCAATCAGGACTCTCCTTCTTTCGGCCGCCTCCGCCTCTTCTTTTCATAATAGGAGTAGGACTCTTTTCCTCTTCTTCTGTCTTTTAATTCGGCTGGACTCTTCTTAGACTAGTATTTATTTCTTTGCCCGATAATTATTTCGATTTCTTTTTTATAAATTCCTGAAATAATGAGTAAAATCAATTAGTGAATAAAATTACTTTAATAAATCAAATAGGTAGAAAATCCTCAAGTTGTGCTATAATAAATATAATATAATTATGCATTTAGCATATATAATTATGCAATATTTTCTACCCATCAAACATCAAAATATATGAATATTTAAATTGCTATCAATTAATCACCAAAATTAATTAAAATAGCAAAACCCTAAAAAAACTGGCTCCGATACCAATTGTTGGAAAGTAAAATGCAGCGGAAGCGAAGTTTGAAAAAGATGATAATCGCGTTTTACGCATCTACGAGCATGAGATCTATTTAGGCATGCTAATTAATTAATTACTAAGAATAATAAGCAATTTAAATATTATTTATTATTTATTAATTAAATATGTTAATTATTAAAATATCCTAATCAAGATACAAGATCATAGGATATTACCTTTTGAAGAGTATTGGTTACTTCCGTCTTGATCACCTTGTATTTCTACATTTAGATCTTCTAGAGTATGATCCGCCTTGAACCGGACGTTGTGTGGGCAACGAGCTACCGGATCTTGTTTGGACTTCTATAGATCGGCCGAAATAATATCCCTCACAATTCTCGATTTTCTTTTCTTCAAGTAATTCCGATATGTACCAAGAATTAAAGTGTTCTCTCAATTGTGGAATCAAAGACACAAGTCAAGATCCACAATTAAACACTTAGAAGAAAAAATCGAAATTCCTTGGGTATGAATAATGATAAAATCGGCCAACACCCATAATTCCTATATATAGGCTCTTGAACTACTACTAGGGATCTTAAGGAGGATTATGGAAGGACTCCCAATAAATTCATCTTACCTTATTAGGACTCTTCCTAATATAATGAATCTATTAATATCAACTTAGTCAACTAAAAAGTTGATATTGCACTTCCTACCAAAATCCCAAATTACGAAATTGGGCTCTTCATTAAATATATTATTTCCCGTGTTTAAGATATCGAATGTCCATTAATTAATTATAAGCTACTGACAGCTTTAATTAATTAATATCTTATCCAAGAGTAGTACCACTCGAACCTTATTATTATATCGTAATTAAATCCACCTGCAGGGTTTAATATAATAATCATTATCGAGCTCCTCAAGGGGACATCATCTACCCGCACGAGTCGGGACACGATTTCTTGTAATAATAATAACTGTCGTATAAACAATATTATTGCCCAAGATACGAGGCTTATTGAGTCGATCATTTTGACTCTCACCTATGGTAAATCAAAACAATAATTATTACAAATACACAATTAAATATTATATACTTAGAATTAAGAAATAATAATTATCCGAGATATACATTCTTCTTACAGTCAGTACAGAAGACACTATCTCACCTCGATCCAGTTCAACGTATGCAAATACGCTAATGTATGCTGTTGTGTCGAGAATTATACACCTCAATAGGCGATCGGCACAGAGGCGGCGTGAGGCGAGCCAGAGCGACCAAGGCAGATTAGCGGCCAAGAGGTCCCAGGGCGAGTCCGGTGCGAGCGATCGACATCTAAGGCGATCGTCTCTCGGTACTTGGCGATCGACCCCTGGTGACCGACCAAATGACGACCGCCTCATGCCACGCGAAGCCATCGCCCGTCCAGTCGGCGAAGGCCGAAGCTCGAAGCAATAACCCACGTGCAGATCTGGAAAAGGCACCGCAAGACATGGATCGTTGACCACAGCCTGTCAGCATCTTTTCACCTACCGACAGACCCGCCGAAAGGTGTACAGTGGGACCGCCGTGGCAAGAAACTCGGGGACGCGTGCGGCTCCTCACTGGGCTGCCAACAGCAGCCGCGGACTTCAAGGCAGAAAGCACATGTGCAGAAAGACGATCGCCCCTTATTATATTACAAGAAAGGCGATCGCCCGCCAGAAAATAGCATCTAAGCTCCTATAAATAGAAGGCTTCCCACACTTGGGAAAGGGGCTGCTTATCGCTATTTCATCTCTGGACTCTCTGATTCTCTGGTTATCTCAGCTCATAACTTGGCTTTCTCACTCTTGGCAACAGCTATCTCTCGATTTTTCTCTCTCTCAGCACCTCTCAATCCTGAGACGGTCGGCAGAAACAAGAACAAGAACACGCAAAGCTTCGCTCAAGAGCTAGATAATATGATCTGTTACACTCATTGTAATCGCATTCTTACATTAATATTTGTACTCATACGTATTCTTATTAATAACATCTCGCGAGAGCATTCAAGCCCGAGCCTAACAAACCCGGCAAATCTTGTGTTATTTCCATTCCCTCGGACGTGCTCTCGCAATTTGCTATTGCTCGACCATTCCAGCAATATCTATCTTCGGATAATATTTCGGGCAACAACAATTGGCGCTAGAAGAAGGGGATCTTGACCCTCATTTTTATTCCTACCGTCTCTAAGAACACTCACTGTTCTCCGGGGCATATACCTGAAGAAACACTCACTGTTCTTCAGAGAAAAGCTTTCAGAATTATGACTTCTGCCTCCACGTCGAAGAAAGCCGCTGGCCAATCCGCCGGACGCCTCATTCCATCTCAATCCGAGCCCCGGCCTATGGCGGAGGGTAGCCGCCGCGGTCCGAACCTCTCGATCCCGCTCCCGAGGGACGGCCCAAGCCTCTCGCTCGATCAGTTCCAAACCACGGAACAGATCGAAGGAGCCCTGGCCATCCTACGGGAGCGACGGAGAGCTTTCAACGCTCCGCCCGCTGTAACCACCTCGGCCATCCGTCGCTTGACCAAACGGAAGTTCAAGGGGCTAATGTCCCAGCGATCGCCAGGAGTCCCCGATTTACAAGAAGAGGCACTCGCAAGCCGGGGCACCTCTGTTTTCAGCCGCCTAGGCAGCGACGGGGAAATCTGGCCCCAGCTACAAGACAACGGAGCTCGGGTCCGTCACCAGGAGTTCGGCATATCCAACTCCCAGAAGGCAGGCCAACCATCTGGCCCCTCCTCGCCAGAGAACCGAGGTCGGCGACCGCGGAGTCAGGAGATCGGTATACGATCACCTCGGCTCCCGATCCGGAAGCCGAACCGCAAGCAACCAAGCTACAACAATGGCCGCGATGCAACGCCAGCTCGACGACATGAAGGCGCTCCTAGAAACTGGGGCAGGCGCCAATAGCAAGATCGTCGGGCCAAGCGAGCCGTTCGCGGTCCGCATCGAGCTCGCCCCCGTGCAGCGTAGGATCACTCCTCCGCAAACACCTATGTACGAGGGAAGGTCGGACCCCAATACTCACCTGAGCAAGTTCCGGATCTACATGACCGGGTGTGGGGCATCAGATGCGACCAGGTGCCGAATGTTCCCGCTAACACTGGGCGACCTGGCCCATAGATGGTACATCTCATTGCCACCACGACCCGTCAATTCCTTCGATCAACTGGCGAACGACTTCACAGCATACTTCGCCGCCAAGGTCGCTCGGCCTGAAGGTCCCCATCGCATGATGCAGATCAGGCAAGAGGAAGAAGAGTCCGACGCAGACTACATCGACCGGGTAGACGAGATCATCCTCAACGGTGAGCCCGTAAGCGACCAGATCGCCCTCTACTCGGTCCTAGGGGGATTCCATGGTCTTTCGCCTATGTTCAGGCATCTAACGAAGGACCTCCCCCCGACTTACGCGATCTTCCGCGCCAAAGCCGCAGACTTTCTGGCCAGACGAAGGTTACTTTGGAACCTATAAAGCAATTCGATCGGTAGCCGAACGACGATCACCAGTCTTCCAACCCGGTCGCCGTTATTAAGCAACATCACCAAAACTGGAGGACTCGCTCGCCATCTACAGTTTATCATCTAACATTTTGGACTAAGGCACGAGATCGCCTCCCCCTCACAACGTACACCGTCGAAGATCAGCATTTAACATGACGATTCGAGGTGGAAGAGTGTAGCCATGTGTAACACCCCAAACTAGGCGGATATTACAGTGCCGTGGACCCCCGACTGGGACCCACCAGGCGAATGAAAACGGATGAATTACACAGGGTAAATGTAGTACCGAACCACATTACAACATCAATTACTCCGATTAGGAGTTTCATACAACACACCCAGGATAAAATAGAATACATGTGTATTTTATGTGACGATAAAATACACAACACTGAATGAAATGAGTATTCAAACGGAATGTCTGCAGCGGAATAAATAAAGGAAACATAAATGACTGAATAAATAACTGAACAGACTGGGGACCCTTTCTAGTATCATTGGGACTCCTCGCCGTCAACGTGCTCACCCTGTGCCTTTGCCTTGCCATGACCTGAGAAACAAATATCCCCAAACGGGGTCGATTATCTGAGAACAACAATCCTCCGAGTTGAATAAACACAATCATATAAATATGTAGTATAAACCACAAGTTCGATTAAAATGAAGCGATTAGATTATAACCCAATCTTGTTGAAAACATACGCAATCAAACATCTTTGTATGAATCAACTAACGATGCAGCTCAAAGGGTGGCGCCACACTACGCCGGGATGAAAATGTGTCCGTGCACAAGCCACCAACGAGTATCGATCGAATACCCGCGTGGTCTTGTACCTAATCGATCTCACGAGCAATCGACTCGTGTGCACATCCAATGTGAGGCCAACAACCAACACACGACATAAATGTGCCCGACATGAAAATCCTACACATACCAACCGCACGCCAAGATGACCCGAATGCCACGATATAACAAAAGTGACATCGGAAACGAATAATGACTCACCGAGATAAAATGATAGTGAAATGAATGATAGCACGACAAAATGATTGGAACCGTCGTTCCTTGTGACTGAAGTGATTAATTGACAATGACAAGTTTTAATACGGTTATCACAATGATGAATGAGTTACGATTATGAATGAACAACAACAAAAGGAAATGAATATCCTTATAACTGAGTAAGAATCAACTTACACAATACCGGTGACAATTATCCTTCCACGAACAACGTCCTAATTGAGATATCGGTCGCTCGAACAACCTTGAATTGTACAATATCCAACAACTCGTTCAATATACGAATCAAACATGAATACAACGAACTCAAAACGTCGATACGATTAAATTAAATTCATTGGGGCATTATATCGAATACATTGTGGCCAAACTCCGGTTGTTTACAATCAAATCTCAATAAGCCACTATCAATTTCCCCCAAGAAGTGTTTCAAACCAACAAACAACTTCCGAATGATCAATAATCCAAAATGAATATCCGAAAATGTGATTATAACGACAATTAAACGAAAACCCCCAATTTCAACTCGATAATCAAAGTGTTCTTGAATAATCCTT
This sequence comes from Orobanche coerulescens, assembly GCA_033398695.1. NCBI lineage: Eukaryota > Viridiplantae > Streptophyta > Magnoliopsida > Lamiales > Orobanchaceae > Orobanche > Orobanche coerulescens. The sequence goes on along the minus strand of CM065805.1, from coordinate 141,001,640 downwards.
CAATAATCCAATGAATCCTTATACAAACTCATAATCATATACATATCCCTTCATATAACATGATTATAATGTCCAAAACATCATATCTCAACATAGAATCGAAATCCAATGTGTTGAAGAATTTACCTCTTAAAAATCCAATCACTTCGATCCGAAGAACACGAGTTTAAACGAGTATCCAAGCTTCCCAAATGAATGAAGATGATGAAAATTACACACTCAAGTGATTGATGATTGCAAAATCTCTCTCTCAACTCTCTCTCTCGGATGAAGATGGAAAAATGAAGAAGTGAGAAGAAATGACCCGGCCAAGTCCTTAAATACTGCCGGAAGTTACGGCCGTAACTCGGCCCTCTTACGGCCGTAACTTTCCAAGTCAACGGCCTTACGGCCGTAACCGGCCAACTCGTACGGCCGTAACTCGGCTTCGTTCGAAAGCCTGCCGACAGACTTACGGCCGTAACCGCTCCTGAGTTACGAGCGTAACCCGTCTTCGTCAAAAACACCCGTCGACAGCCTTACGGCCGTACCGCACACCTTACGGCCGTAACTCGGATGATACGTCCGTATCCGGCCAACCTTACGGGCGTAACCTGCCTTCGTCAAAAATGGCTAGACATCCTTCCTGCAGCGTACGGCCGTATCTGGCCAAGCCTTACGGCCGTACCTGCCTCGACTTACGGCCGTATGCCGCAACCCTTACGGCCGTAAGTCACCCTTGGTCGACAACACCCGAAATTTACGAACACCACTTACGGCCGTATCCCATCTTCCTTACGGCCGTAACTCACCTTCGGCCAAAATGTCTGGGTAGCCTGCTGGACCACTTACGGCCAGAATGGCAAGCTGACCTTACGGCCGTACCCGCTGACTTATGGCCGTATCCCAGAACCTTACGGCCGTAACTCGATGCTGGCCAAGGTGAATAAATCCGATAATTCCGATTCCTCGCTACGACTGATGAATGATCCGACATATCATACGAATGTGGAAGTGAACAAGTCTAACACGAGCCAAAGATGATACTCCCAGTACAAGGCTATCAATCACAATGAAAATGATAATACTCCAATCTCGATCTAAAAACGGAGATAAAATGACGATCGGTAACTGATATACGATTACAACATGCCAACATTGAACGCAAATGAGTTATTCATGAATGATGAGTGATTATTAATGAGTGAGAATTACTGAGTGACAATTACAGACTGATAATTACTGAATGAAAATGAATGAATTACAACCGGGTATTACACCATGGTCCTGGTGGTCGATGGAACCGACTGCTTAGGCCATGCAAGGTTCCTTTGGGCTGAGATCGCTCGCCCTTCGTTTAAATACGAGGCGGGCGTAGTCGAAGGACCCTCCAAACAAATCAGTGGACATGATCGCCCACCCTCAAAGGTTTATTGATCGCTAGAAATTCGCGTAGTATTGTTTTCAAATCCGATCAATTTTAAAATTTGTAAAACCTCGAAGTATTTCCAAGGTGTCGAACCCAAGGGAATTGATATGTCGAAAATAAAGGAAATAACTCTACTCAAAATTTGACTGCTATTTAGGAATCCGAAAATTTGGTTTGTTTCTAATTATCTAACTTCAAAAATCGAAAAATAAAAATTAAATAACAATTAATCCAAAAAATAAAAAATCTAGAACAATAAGATAAGAATTCCAAGTATTATGCAAAGAGAGCAAAATAAAGTGAATTATCTAAATCAAGCAAATAAAGCAAATTAGCAAGATAAAATCACAAGTTGAAAGCTAATTGATCCTAGGGTAGTATCATCTAATTGAGTCCACACAATCCATTCACTTGATTCCTTTTCCCCAAATTTTAATTCAATCCTAGAAATAATCACTCAGCCGATCTAGAATTCCGATCAAGGCAACCTAGAAAGATAATTAATTTAAACCCTTTTCCCGCTAAGGCTCAAAGAATTTAAATCACTTAAAAAGCGTCAACTTATTTATCTATGATTTATCTTACTCCACTCAGGTCTTAAGATCAAATCATATTGTGCATCAAGTATTTCCACTAATTAATTAATCCTTCCGGGCAAAATTAATTAGCTGACATGCATCGATTAAGGGCCCTTTAATCTAGCATGAGATTTAACACATCTTGATCACAAGCCTAGGATGAAAGGTAAAAAGGTAATCAAAGGAACATCATGTGAACATCAATTAAAATTACTAACCCTAGAATCAATCAATGGATTTAGCCAGACATAATTGAAATTAAACAAGAAATAGATGGAGAATACATATTATTAATATGAAAAGAGAGATTACAACCCTTCTCGATGAACTCTGAGTCTTCAATCTCCGAAAAACAATAATAATTGCTGCCTTGCAAAAAGTTCTAGTCTCCAAGGAATTAATCTTGCAAAAAGATGTAAAAGTATGCTAAAGATGATAAAAGGTGATAAAAGATGATAAGGGATCATAAACTAGGTCTAGAAGGATGTGTATATAGCCTATGGGAGTTAAACTCCCGATTAGCCCTAATCTAGGAAACAAAATCTATCCAAAAGAGTCACAATCCGTCAAAATTCGAGAACCCGCGGAGCAGCCTATCGGACGCACCTATCGGCCGATAGGCTGGCCCGATAGTTGGTTCGTCGGTCGACTTCACTCGATAGGGCTCGGAACACCTGTCGGATGCACCTATCGGCCGATAGGCTGGCCCGATAGGTGGTCTGACTTTTGCAAAAATCCATTTTTTCCGTCCGTTTGACTCGACTCTCGGTCTTTTTCTCGTTTTGGGTCCTTTTGGCTCTAAAAACCTGCAAACACACTAAAACCAACCCAAACGCGTAATACGGCTCGACTAATCATAAATAAGCCAAATACGAGCACATTAATCACGAAACGAGATAAAAACCTAGTATAAAATCCTAGAAAAATGTGGTAAAATTACCACTTATCAAACCCCCCCAAACTTGAGCATTGTTCGTCCCAAACAACAAAAAGAAAAGAAAAAGAATGTCGTGAATCATCGTGCAACTCATAGTGTTCAACCTAATCAATACTATCCTGTAATTCTCTCTAAATAATCCGAGTGTCGTAAAAGCGAGCTGCACTCAGAATAATGATTCCGCAAAGTAGTCAAGTTCACTCCTAATCATTCGTTCATGAAGAAAATCCAGCTCAAAGATTAACAAAACGTGAGTCAAATCGACCGTCAATATGAAAGGCTAAAATAAACAAGCTAGTTCGTCCCGTTACACAGCCTAGTGGCACAATTTTCACGAGTTTCATAACAAATAAACCTCGGACAGTATTCCCTTATATATATGTTCAAGAATTTGATTCGAGTTGACCACTAGGTTAGGATCTCGGGATGTTTCATCGGGGTAATCCTAGGGTGGAACTTCCATTCTCATGTATTAGGAAACCGTTTGACGTAAAAGACACTCATGGGGCACATGGATGCTTCTAGTTAATAAGTTCCCATCTACAGCGGAGAAACAACTCGAATATATAATTTTCGCATGTCCGAATCAAGGTCGCCGTTTTGCGCGAGAGTAAACAGCGGGTCACGCGAATACCCCCGGTTACTAGGTTCCCTATCATTGGCACATGTGAAATATCTAAATCACTAGTCTAATCAGAGTCGTTGTTTTACGCGAGGGTAAACAACGGGTCACGCGAATGCCCCCGGTTACTAGACTTCCCTTCATAGAACAACATTATCTCGACTTTTGGGAAAAACTGACCGACTCTAAACTCAATCTAAGTGCCAACACGACTAAAGAAACAATACGACTCACAATACGTAAGAAGTAACCAAACGTATTGACGGTGATTTTAAAACAAGTATGTATCGTCTCTTATCTGCCAAGACCTCTACAATCACGAAAAATTTTGGACCTAAATGAATACTATGCAAAACAGAAATAACTGACTACAACTCGACTAAAACTCGACCGTTTCTTCAGAGAGAAAAACAGTGTCGTAACATCGGTATCACACAAATAGAAGCACGAAAAATTCACGAATAAAGAAAAACTAAGACAAGCAAGGCTATCTAAAAAAATAAAATTTTTACGCAAAGTAGACCAAAATCTAAAAAAAAAACTATTTACCCAAGCAAGGCATCAAAGCAAACAACGAAAAGCAAATAAAAGCAAACACGAAAGCAAAAAACTACTACGACCTGAAAAATAGAAACTAGCAAACACACCAAACGAAAATGAACATAAAAATCTAAAAACTAAGCAACAAAAGCCAAATCCACGCAACACCAATATGAGAAGCACCAATAAAAACAACGGGCACCAACACAAGCAAATAGTGATACAAGGCATACAAGGTACTCACACGTGCCGAAATTAACAAAGCCGCACTCCCCCCCCCCAAACTTATTTCGCATCCCAAAGGAGGAATAAGTTTGAAAAGAGAAAGGAGTGGCTTTGTTAACGGAGTACCTGATCACTGTGGTTGCCTTAGACTTACGGCCTTACACGGCTTCGACTTCTTGCTTTGATTTCCAGCCATTTCAAAGTTCCTACAAAACAACTATCCAATCAATATCCAATAAGCAACTCATAATGCAAACATTCCACGAGTGTCGACATAATCCAATAATCCCACAATATCAACTAGGAGCCCTATAATGTCCAATAAACATCAAAATCATAGACCCGACAGCCATATACTACGATCAACAAATCACACAACCTCCCCCAAACTTCGACTCCCCCATTTCATATTCAAAGGATCAAAATCACAACCCACAATAACAAAACCACACACTACGATCATATTAGGATAAATTCTCTCCAATCAAATCTAATTCATCAACAATTCAACTCATATCAATCCCAATTAACAATTCAATTCAACAAATTTACCCAATTTCAACAAATTCGAAATTAGGGTTCTTCCAATTTGGGTTTTTTTTTCAAAATTCGTTCAATTTCATCAATTAATCCCCCAATTCGAAGTACCCATGAAAAATCAAGCATAGATAACATGTTTCCATCAAGATTCTATCAACAATCGGGCATAAAATTCAAAGAACATCAAAGTCTAACAAAAGCCCCCAAAAAGTGGATCCCCAATTCGAATTTCATCAAAACTCCAAAAAGAATCCGTCAAAGTGCTTCAAAACATGTGTAGCATTGAAAAACAAGAGGATTAAGTGTCGAAACTAAGTACCTTGATCGAAGTTTGAAGGAAGGAAAGTAGAGAAAATCGCCCTTGTGTTCTTATCGTCCGATGTGTGTGTGTGTGTGAGAAAAACGGGTGGTTAAGGTGTTTAAAAGGGGTTATTAATCAACCGGGTCGAAGTGGATACTGGACCGGGTATGTCCTATCGGGCTGGCATATCGGCCGATAGGCTGGGACGATAGGACAGACAGAAAGTTACGTACCTGACTATCGGGCGGGACATATCGGTCGATAGGGTCTGCCTATCGACCACTGCTTGTAACATTTAATTTTTTTAATTTTCCTCAGCCTATCGGCCGATAGGCTCGCCCGAAAGGTTCGTCAGTCTCAAAAAAATTTTTCAACTTTTTCTATTTCGCATACTTGGTCCCGTTTTCGCTTGGATATGGCGATTAAAGACCTGCAAGTATCCAAAACTCGGCGTGCATGGATTAGAACTAAACAAAACTAACAAAGCTACTACGAAACTAGAAACTACAAAAATCACGCAAAAGAACAATCGAAAACAAACGAATAAAACGAACTAAGATACATACGTTGGGTTACCTCCCAACAAGTGCTACGTTTAACGTCTTTAGCTAGACGATACCTCATTCATCCCGGGTCTTCAGCGACAACTCCCCCTTGAACGGGTTTGTTGACATCAAGATAGCATACGTCCCTCTCATTAGATCGAAACTCGTTCGCCTCCAACATTCGAACATACTTTGGCAAATCCTCGTAAATTTCTTCAACATCGGAATGTGAGTAAATGGATTGTGAAATACAATGCTCCAACAAGTCGGTCGGGGGCGGCATAATAGACTCAATTTCATAACATTCCTCGGGCGCATCCTCGGGCTTCTTCATCGCGTCATAGATGGAAATTTTCAGATTTTGATCATTAACCCGGAAGGTAAGATCACCCTCTTGGACGTCGATAAGTGCTCTCCCCGTCGCTAGAAACGGTCTCCCAAAGATCAATGGTTGATTCTCGTCCTCGGGCATATCAAGAACAACGAAATCGGCCGGGAAGACTAAGTGTTGGACTCTAACGAACATATCCTCCACAACTCCCCTCGGATAAGAGATCGACCGGTCCGCCATGAGTAGAGAAATGGTAGTCGGTTTCATCTCCCCAATCTTCAACCTCTTAAATATGGATAGAGGCATAATATTGATGCTTGCCCCGAGATCACACAACACATTACGGAACGTTTGGTCGCCAATCATGCATGTCAAAGTAAAACGTCCCGGATCCTCTTGCTTGAGCGGGAGCTTGTTTTGAATGATAGCGCTACACTCCTCTGTCAAATTTATTGTTTCAAACTTCACCAACTTCCTCTTGCTTGCCACAGCGTCTTTCAAGAATTTAACGTACCCCGGCATGTCTCTCAAAGCGTCTAGAAGTGGAATGTTGATATTCACCTTTTGAAACATGTCGATAAACCGTTGAAGCTTTTCATCATATCTCGACTTGGCCAATCGCTGTGGAAATGGAGCTTTTACCTCAAAATCCTTCACATTCGAACCTAAAGGAGCCTTTCGACCGATAGGGGTCGATAGGCTCAATTCTTTGGAATTCCACGGGTATCGGGTGGGCTATCGGCCGATAGTCTTGGCGATAGGCTCTTGCGTTTCATCTTCCTTCTCGTTCTCGGCTCCGTTTCTAGTACATCCTTGTTTCCAGATTCCTCAATTTCAGCCCCATGATTACCGTACCTTGTCCCACTCCGAAGCTCGATTGCGTTGCATTGTTGCGTCTTGGGTTGGTCTCGCTTTGCTCGGAAAATGGCGGCTTATGAATTCCGGCAGGCGTTCGCCATTTGACCCATTTGGGTCTCCACCATCGACATCTGCTTTGTCAAGGCTATCACCGAGTTTCCATAGATGTCACACTATGCTCGAGAGCCCGAACCTCTTATGCGCTTTATAAATAAAATCTTTTTGACTCGCCTCTAACCATTCCAACATCTCTTCCATCGGTGTCTTAGCAATCGGCTCTTGAATAACCCCGTTTTCACGTTAAATCCGGTGGTGGTGAAGAGCATTGTTCGGGTTGGCATAGGAGAAATTAGGGTGGTTTCGATTGTTCGGATAATAGTTCCCCTATTTCCCCCTTGCCGAAGTTTCCTCCTTGCACGTAATTTACATCCTCCTCAATTGCAATAGGCTCGTTTAGCTCTTCAAAACCGCATTGCCTCCCAAAGTCTTCTTTCTTAGCATCTCAAGCTCTTTTTGTTGTCTTTCAAATTTCGCCTTCAAATCACCGTAGGCATCCTCGTCACCGGATGGGACCTTTCTTCTCGTCATCTTCCTATCGGTCACCTCCTCGTAATCATTGTTGACCGCTAGCTCGATGAGATTCTTGGCCTCTTCATAATCGTTAGCAAGAAATCCCCCTTTCGAGGAATAGTCCAACTCTCTTCTAGCCTTCCTCGTCAACCCCGTATAAAACCGAATGTAGATTTCCTCCTTGTCAATTCCATGCTGTGGGCATTTGCGAAGTAGCTTCTTAAATCGGATCCATGCCTCGTATAAGTATTCATCCTCATATTGCTCGAATTGCAAGATATCGTTGATTTGTTTTTTCACCTTCGAGGGAGGATAGAACTGTGCTAAGAACAACCGAGTCATCTCTCTCCAAGTACCAATTTCCTTCCGATCTAGGCTCTTGTACCAATCTAGCGCATCGTCTTCTAAGGAGAACCGGAATAGGCGGAGCTTAATGACATCCGGAGGCACTCCGTTTTGCTTGATGGTGGCACATATGTCCAAAAACGACTCAAGATGAGCGTTTGGATCTTCATTAACTCCTTCTCCGTATGTTTGAGACTTCACCGTAGCGATGAGGGACGGCTTAAGCTCGAAGTTGTTGGCATCAATCTTTCCCCAACCTCCTTCTTGATAATCGTCCAGCTTAGGTCAAAAGCGGGCATTCAAAGGGATCTTCTCGGGACAAGCGAGTTCTCGTGGTGGGTCAACAATGCCGGCCATGGTATCAACGATAGGTATAAAAATAGTCTCGGTTCTCGCTTCTTGCTTCTCCCTCCTCAAAGACTTCTCGATTTCCGGATCCAAAGGAAATAAGTCCTTTCCTTGGGATCTTGTGATCATGCACCGACTACAAGGAAGAGAAAACAAGATGTGAGGAAACGAGATCGAATATTAATAATAATAGTATACAACCTAAAGTAACAATCTCTTCTTTTTCGAATTATCCCTTTAAGTTTTCTATCAATTCCCCGGCAACGGCGCCAAAAATTGATCGCTAGAAATTCGCGTAGTATGTTTTTCAAATCCGATCAATTTTAAAATTTGTAAAACCTCGAAGTATTTCCAAGGTGTCGAACCCAAGGGAATTGATATGTCGAAAATAAAGGAAATAACTCTACTCAAAATTTGACTGCTATTTAGGAATCCGAAAATTTGGTTTGTTTCTAATTATCTAACTTCAAAAATCGAAAAATAAAAATTAAATAACAATTAATCCAAAAAATAAAAAATCTAGAACAATAAGATAAGAATTCCAAGTATTATGCAAAGAGAGCAAAATAAAGTGAATTATCTAAATCAAGCAAATAAAGCAAATTAGCAAGATAAAATCACAAGTTGAAAGCTAATTGATCCTAGGGTAGTATCATCTAATTGAGTTCACACAATCCATTCACTTGATTCCTTTTCCCCAAATTTTAATTCAATCCTAGAAATAATCACTCAGCCGATCTAGAATTCCGATCAAGGCAACCTAGAAAGATAATTAATTTAAACCCTTTTCCCGCTAAGGCTCAAAGAATTTAAATCACTTAAAAAGCGTCAACTTATTTATCTATGATTTATCTTACTCCACTCAGGTCTTAAGATCAAATCATATTGTGCATCAAGTATTTCCACTAATTAATTAATCCTTCCGGGCAAAATTAATTAGCTGACATGCATCAATTAAGGGCCCTTTAATCTAGCATGAGATTTAACACAACTTGATCACAAGCCTAGGATGAAAGGTAAAAAGGTAATCAAAGGAACATCATGTGAACATCAATTAAAATTACTAACCCTAGAATCAATCAATGGATTTAGCCAGACATAATTCAAATTAAACAAGAAATAGATGGAGAATACATATTATTAATATGAAAAGAGAGATTACAACCCTTCTGGATGAACTCTGAGTCTTCAATCTTCGAAAAACAATAATAATTGCTGCTTTGCAAAAAGTTCTAGTCTCCAAGGAATTAATCTTGCAAAAAGATGTAAAAGTGTGCTAACGATGATAAAAGGTGATAAAAGATGATAAGGGATCATAAACTAGGTCTAGCAGGAGGTGTATATAGCCTATGGGATTTAAACTCCCGATTAGCCCTAATCTAGGAAACAAAATCTATCCAAAAGAGTCACAATCCGTCAAAATTCGAGAACCCGCGGAGCAGCCTATCGGACGCACCTATCGGCCGATAGGCTGGCCCGATAGTTGGTTCGTCGGTCGACTTCACTCGATAGGGCTCGGAACACCTGTCGGATGCACCTATCGGCCGATAGGCTGGCCCGATAGGTGGTCTGACTTTTGCAAAAATCCGTTTCTTCCGTCCGTTTGACTCGACTCTCGGTCCTTTGTCTCGTTTTGGGTCCTTTTGGCTCTAAAAACCTGCAAACACACTCAAACCAACCCAAACGCGTAATACGGCTCGACTAATCATAAATAAGCCAAATACGAGCACATTAATCACGAAACGAGATAAAAACCTAGTATAAAATCCTAGAAAAATGTGGTAAAATTACCACTTATCATTCATCATCTAACTTGGTGAACCCGGACAATGCGACATGTCACTACCCCCGTCTCAACGTATACCGTCGAGGATTGCCATCTAACATGATGATCCGAGGTATAAAAGAGCTAACAAGCCACGTACGTGTAGTCGATTAATCCGATGACGCCCCGCGCAAGGACTTCTCCAGACCAAGACCGCACGCCCTTCGTTTAAATACGAGGCGAGGCGCAGCCTAACGGAGGACCCTCACAATAAAATGAGTCACGAGACAGACAATGTCGCTCGCGCACAAGACATGGTCATGGAGTCGGTCCATGGAACTCCGCGACTGTGCATGATTCCTCAACGACGAAGCGATCAGCTCTCTACGAGGGATCGGCAAAATTGTTTATTGCAGGTACAAGACCGAAGATAGCTCGCCAATCGACCTGATCGCCCAAGTCCGAAACCATAGTCCGCTCAACGGGTCGCCCGTCTTCATCCTACACGATCGCCAGCAAGAACCACCTCACCCCGTATCTTCAACATCGAAGCAAGCTGGGGGGCAATTGTTGTGTCGAGAATTATACACCTCAACAGGCGATCGGCACAAAGACCGGGCGACCGAGCCAAAGCCCGACAGCCAAGGCAGATTGGCCGACCGAAGGTCCCAGGACGAGTCCCTGTGCCGAGCGATCGACATCTAAGGCGATCGTCTCTCGGTACTTGGCGATCGACCCCTGGTGACCGACCAAATGACGACCGCCTCATGCCACGCGAAGCCATCGCCCGTCCAGTCGGCGAAGGCCGAAGCTCGAAGCAATAACCCACGTGCAGATCCGGAAAAGGCGCCGCAAGACATGGATCGTTGACCACAGCCTGTCAGCATCTTTTCACCTACCGACAGACCTGCCGAAAGGTGTACAGTGGGACCGCCCGTGACAGCAACTCAGGACGCGTGCCGGATCCTCACTGGACCGCAGAGCTGGCTGCCAGCAGCATCCGCGGACTTCAAGGTAGACAGCCCATGTGCAGAAAGACGATCGCCCCTTATTATATTACAAGAAAGGCGATCGCCCGCCAGAAAAAGAGCATCTCGGCTCCTATAAATAGAAGGCTTCGCACACTTGGGAAAGGGGCTGCTTATCGCTATTTCATCTCTGGACTCTCTGATTCTCTGGTTATCTCAGCTCATAACTTGGCTTTCTCACTCTTGGCAACAGCTATCTCTCGATTTTTCTCTCTCTCAGCACCTCTCAATCCTGAGACGGTCGGCAGAAACGAGAACAAGAACACGCAAAGCTTCGCTCAAGAGCTAGATAATAGGATCTGTTACACTCATTTTAATCGTATTCTTACATTAATATTTGTACTCATACGTATTCTTATTAATAACATCTCGCGAGATCATTCAAGCCCGGGCCTAACAAACCCGACAAATCTTGTGTTATTTCCATTCCCTCGGATGTGCTCTCGCAATTTGCTGTTGCTCGACCATTCCAGCAATATCTATCTTCGGATAATATTTCGGGCAACAACATACGTTAATAGTCAAGACCAACTATTCTCAAGCATACACTACAACCTTTTATATAATTTGTCTAATAATTATATAGGTTGTGAACTATTATATTATTTGTTAAGGCACCGATAATGTGATCTTCCGTGTGACACCAACACACCACATTATCTACAATATAAAATAATTAGACATTTCATTTGCATAACCATAATGTGAATAAATATGCAAAACATGTGATTAAATGTAATTAATATTCTCATAGGTAGTAACAGGGAAATTAGGTAATACTGTAACACCCCCAGATCCTCTTGGGAATATTACACGCCGTAAACCCTTATCACAAGGATTTACCAGGCTAAGCACAATTTTCCACGTCATTTCAAAAATGCCAAAAAGACCGATGACAGTAACATTTTTCAAATACTAAAATAAATCATTTTCCAAATACCGTCATAAAAATACCGTCAAAACGATCAAGGCCAAAATGCCAAAAACTCAGTTTAGGGAATCGGTTTTACGAAATAAACTTCAGTTGGCAAAATACCAAAAGCCATTTCAAAATACTCATGCAGCGGATAAAAGTACAGTCCAATATATGCATTTACATTGAAATAAAACGAACATCAAAATACACGATTCCCAACTTAAGCCATTGCCAGTATCGTCCGAGATCCTGACTCATCACGACCGCTGTCCATCGAAAATCATCTCTGCCTGAAAAAAAGTCTCACAACGGGGTCAGCCATAATGCCCGACAAATAACCGCAAATACATAAACATAAATATTCACATGCTATGCATCATGAGAAAGATAACCACAACTATAACCTTACCACTTCCGGTTAATCCAATGATTCTCGTCAAATTCTCAATATCACAATACCGTATAATACCTCAATACCAAATACTTTTCCGTACACAACCCTCTATGTAGGATTACCATCAAAACATAGCTCTATTTGGATTCCCTTCCGAAACGCATACCATAGACCAAGAATATCTAAATATCCTCAAAACCATCCGAATGCTACAATGTTTACAGAAACTTCATTATTCATTCATCAATATGCAATACAACATAAAATACTTATGAAATGCAATTGAAATTACTTATCGAAGCAGTACAACCAAACAAGTAACAACTTGCCCCAAATAGCTGGGTCGGTAAAGAAAATCAGTCCCGAGGTTCGATTCCCACACCTTGACAAAATATTTATATCCCGATATCAATAAAAGTATACTACGACATTCGATTTTCACGATCAACGTCTATCCCAATTTTATAATTATGTTTTCTGCTTTCTCAAAAGTGACGATCCGAACTTTAACAAGTTCATTACTAAAACTCCAGAATATTATTTTAAATATAAAAATAATATTCAATATTTTTCGGTTGTATTTATGATATAACCATTATTTGATCGAATAAAAACTTCGTACTATTTAAATACGAAAAATATTCCAAAGTCATCAATTTTGAAAACTCATGATTTTCATATGGAAAAATATTAATAATCATAGTTATTAAATTTTCCATCCTTAAACACAAATATAAGGTATTCAACCCGTTCGATACAAACGAAAAATATAGAGCTGACTCGATAATGTATTGATAAATACAGGAGTCTTAACCAGTTCAGAAAAATCAAAATAAAAACTGATTTATGATAACATGTATCCCTGGTACAAATTTCATGAAACTTTATCAAAAATCGACTTGCATGTTCAAAGATATACGTGTTCAAACTAGGAAACTCGATCAACTTCAAAAGAAATGTTACTGAATGTGACTGAAAATAGCAGGGCTGACTCACTATAAAACAGTTCATATTAACAAGGTATTCTTACTCAATACATACGGTCCAAATAAGATTTATACTTATATAAATTTTCTTTATAATATGCTCGTGATGTATTCGTAAAATAACTTACCTATTGAGAGATAATCGAGTTCAAAGAAGGCAACCCAGACTGGAATTTACAGACTCTCTGGGAAATTTCATCAAACATCTACTGGGCGTCTCCTGGACAAGTCTGCTCTGATTTGCTGAGTGTTTGAGCATTTTGGAGGATATAAAAATCTCCAATGTAGGATATAAAGGTATGTCTTTTAATTCGTGTAAATTTTCTACAGGTATGGATAAGTGTTATGGGGCAGTCTTGAAGGTAAGGCCACTCTTTTCGGGTTCAAAGTCTGCTAGCTGGTCAAGACTACATCATGACTAGGCATTATGAGTGACGACCCGTGCCTCGCTCGCGCGGGATTCTCGGTGTAATACCTCGATTTTTCGGATATATTTTTCGTTTATATATTGGATATCGTGAATGGTTAATTATGCTCGAGGATGTTGGGAACGTTTGATAATGTTATTGAATTGAGTATATGTATTGATTATGCCGTATGTTCGTATTTGTTATGTCGAGACGTTGGACAGGAATTGCTGTAAATGGCTAAGTATGGAAGCCATTATGTATGTTATGTGTTCAAGCTTACGTACGTTAAATTGGTAGAGTTACGTACGTTATGGCCTAGACATTACGTACGTAACATGGGAATCAGACGATCGAGTCGTGGTCGGCAGGTGGGACCCTGTGTCGGCAACTTTCGGCGGAGGATGTTGACAGGTGAGTCAACGTACGTGTTACGTACGTTATACAGGACGTGTTACGTACGTAACACGACCATTGTACTGTAGTAAGTCAACTGATATATTACGTACGTTATATGGCATGGGTTACGTACGTAATGGACTTCACAAAATGAGACAGTGAGTTTGTTACGTACGCTATGGATTTCGTATTACGTACGTTAAAGTTGTTACGTACGTTAAGTAAGGACACTTACGTACGTAACGAGATGCGCAGTTTATATAATAAGAGCGTCTTTCATTTGTTCACCAAAGGAAACTCATTTCTCCCATCCCAACTTGTCCCTCTTCACTTCTAATAGTGTTCTAAACACTTCTAACATGATTGTGAGCTTGGAATCATGGAATTAGAGCTTGGTTATGGAACTATTGTTGATTCTTGAAGTGATTTCTTGTGTTATCCATATTCTATGAGGTATGTTGGATATTTCTCCTTTTCATTTCGGATTTTTGATGTTATAGTTGATGAATGATTCGTATGAAGATGATTATGATGTTGTTATTGCGATTCTTGAGGATATATGAGGTTTATGTTGAAGGAAGATGATGATATGCTTTGAATATGTTGATTATGATTATGGAATCATAGAGTTCTTGATGTTCTTGAGGCCATATGATGACTATGATGATTTGATAATTCGTTTAACCGATTTAAGATGGTATTCTAAATCATAGTGATGATAGTGGTTGATTTATATGAGATGAATCTTGATATGAGGTTGAATTCCGGATTGAATATGTTATGATCATTGTTACCAAGTTGGTTCGATTATTGATATGATTATTGTTCTAGGTTGATTAACCAATAAGTATAATCATCTTGCCGCGGTGAAAGGCTGTAAATTCAGTCCAGTCAGGGCTGTAGAGCTCGTAGACGAGGACGATAAGTTCGGTGGTGGTTTTGTCATATTGATATCCAGGCAAGTGTTTACTTGTTCGGTTGTAATGTTTTGATGAGTAATTCCATTTACATTTCATAAGTATTTTATGTTGTATTGCATATTGACGAATGTTCAGTGATGTTCTAAAAGGATTAGAATGCACAGTTGATGATTGTTGAGATACTTGGACAATCTTGGGAAGATTGTAGTATTCGGATATTGTTGATGTCATTTTGGATATTCTTGGTCTATGGTATGCATTTCGGAAGGATGTCCGGATAGAGGTATGTTTTATGGCAATCGTACATAGAGGATTATGTACGAGAAAGTATTCGGTATTGAGGTATTATACGGTATTGTTGTGATACTGGGATTTTTATGGTATTGTTGTGATATTGGGATTTTGACGAGAATCGTTGGATTACCAGAAGTGGTAAGGTTATCGTTGAGGTTATTATTCTCATGATGCATGGCATGTGAATATTTATGTTTATGTACTTGCGGTTATTTGTCGGGCATTATTGCTGACCCCGTTGTGGGACTTGTTTTTCAGGTATTGAGGACTTTGATGGTAGCGGTCGTGAGGCGAGGATTCCGGACGATACTGGCTATGGCATATTGTTGGGGAATCATGTATTTTGTCTGTGTATTAATTATTGATGCATACTTATCTTGTAATGTATTTCTTTCCGCTGCGTGAGTTCTTTCAAATGGTTTTCGGCTTTTTGCCAATTGACTTTCATTTCGAAAACCGATTCCCTTAACCGAGTCTTTGGCCTTGATCGTTTTGACGGTAGTTGGTGTTTTCAAATGATTTTGTGAGTTTTGGAAAATACTACCGTCATTGACCTTTTTGGGCATTTTTTGTAATTGGTTTTTAGCCTGGTGGGTTCCGGCGTGGGGCCCACGGCGTGTAATATTCCCGGTTGGATCTGGGGGTGTTACACTCGGACGCCTGTCGGGCGCTGACGCACGCAGTGACGCACGGTGCCCGACAGCTGACAGTCTTCCACTAATTCGATCATAACTTCTTCGTCCAAACTCCGATTGGCTCGTCGTTTGAACCGTTGGAAAGATAACTCAAATCTACATAATATTTTTAATTTTTAGAATTTTTGAACATCCCAAAAATTCGTGGTGATTTTTCAAAGTTGATACTTGTCCACGACACCTCCGAGAAAATGTCCAATCTTGTCTCTACTAACATTTCCGGTATTCCTTTCTTATTTTAAATGTTCCAAGGCCAGAAATGTATCTCCAATAAATTCAAATAAATTTACAAGTCCCGTATTTAGTCGTTATGTATTCCTAAAATTTAGGATATTACAAATACAAGCATAAAGTATGCTTTGCAGTATACAATCCTAATAATTCCATGGTTGGATCGTATCGATTCGTTGTTTTGGTCGAGTTCTTCATCGACATCTTGAAGGTGTCCGGTAGAATGTCATAGAGGGGTTTTCGGGCATTCTACGATTATCCTTCCTCGTATGATTGTTGATTTATGAATTATATGATGTTAGGGTCGAGTTTCTTGCGAAGAAACCGCGTTGAATCCTTCCATTAGTCGTCGTCTTCCTTTTCATTGGCATCGGGCGTTTTGAAGCTTCCCAGTTTAACCGCGTTCGTTGGAATACTTGCGTGCCGATTCCTTGGCAAGTACCTTGTCCGTACAATTCTTGTTTTGTGGATATGATAATTAGTGATCGTCTCTATGTGTTTGTTTGATCGTTTGAATTGAACTTTCAAAAGATTCGGTTTAGCCTCGTTAAGGGCTCACTTTCCAAACGCGTGTGTTTTGTGAATATTGTGCCCCGTGAATGATTAAGTGAACCCTATGAATTCGCTTGTTGTTGTTGTTGTTATGCTTTGATAATATATATACACATATTATCTCTTTTCGGTGCGTTATGGTTTGACGTGTTGTTTTGCTAAGTGTTTGATGCCTCTGGGTGAATTGTTGGATATCCTTGGTGTGATATGTTATTTGTACATGATTGTTTCGCTAGCCATCTCGGGAGGGTCCGACGGGGCCTCGAGTGGGATTTGTGGCTTTGTCCCGATCCTAGGCGACGTGTGTGCTTAATTGTTTCGCTAGCCAGCTTGGGAGGGTCCGACGGGGCCTCGAGTGGGATTTATGGCTTCGTCCCGGTCCTAGGCGACGTATGTGCTTGATTATTTCGCTAGCCAGCTCGGGAGGGTCCGACGGGGCCTCGAGTGGGATTTGTGGCTTCGTCCCGGTCCTAGGCGATGCTTGTACGTGATTTGTTTCGCTAGCCAGCTCGGGAGGGTCCGACGGGGCCTCGAGTGGGATTTGTGGCTTCGTCCTGGTCCTAGGCGATGCAAGTGCGTGTGTATGTTTTGTGAATGTGTTTGCTGACCTCAGGAGGGTTCGACGGGGCTACGGAGGGAGTCCAATGGTAGAGCCCTGGATTCACGAGTGAAACTTCATGGGTGTGTGTGTATGTTTTATGTCCGTCGAGGACGCGTGACGTGAGTTTAACCTTGTATATTGTTGTTCATTACATTTGTGAAAACAAAACCTTTGGGATGTGACCCCTGTTGATTTTGGAAAGAGAAGGATTCGGTAATCCTAAATTGTTTTCTATTAAAACTCTCGATGGCATTTTAAACTGTTTTATAAATTGTTTCACTGGATTTGTGATCTTTCGGTTTTGGAATGTCTTACCCAAACTCTTGCCCCGGGAAGTACTTTTCATTTCGTTTGGATCTTTAAGGATTCCTGGTTATTGTTATTCATGGAATGTGAATTGTATGACTCATATTTTGCACTTTGTTCTTACAGTAGCAAAACAGTGGAGTTTTGCTAACCCCCGAGTATTCGGGGGGTGGATGTCTATTTTTGCATTCAGGTTTTGGGAGCATAACACAGGGACGACACGAAGGATTATGAAATATGATCGATACTAATCACATGAGGAACAGTACGTTGTTGTATTGGTTCAGTTGTATTTTATTTCCGCTGCAGTATATTTTTCCCCATTGTACGTGAGCATTTTGTATTCGACCCCTGCGTGGGCATGTATTGAGTTGTATGTATTTATTGAAAGACGAAATCGGTCTACTGAGTCATTGTTAGCCTTAATGGCATTGTTGAGTTGTTCGACGTTTTTTACCAGCCTGGTAGATCCTTGAGAAAAGGGTCTACGGCGTGTAATATCCCTGAGTGGATTGGGGGTGTTACAAGTTAATCTGTTAATAAATGATGGGGTGATCACCGTTAGCTTCTTACAATCTAGTAAGAACTTAACAGATCCTTTCACCAAAGGATTGCCAAGAAAACTGATTGAAAGTACTTCACAAGGGATGGGACCTTGTCTTGACACTTGGTTATTCACCAAGTCTATAGAGAAGCAAAAGTACATCATCCTAACGTGACTAGAAGTTCTGCAAATTTCATCATCATCCCAAGGTTAGCAGAACATGAACTGTAGTGTAAGTAAAGGCTGAATTGAAAATTCTTAATGGAACTATAACACATGTTGTGTTGGGATGTTTAAGCTACAGTGACATCCTTGATAATCTCCAACTATGTGAATGTGAAAGTTAGGCCGCCGCCTATTGTAATATCCGTAATTTTCGATTTCTGCACTTTTCGACGTCTGAGTTTTACTAACCCCCGAGTAATCGGGGGGTGGATGTCTGTTCTGCGTCCAGGTACATGCAGGTTTAGGGGAGCAGTCACATGATTGGCACAAGAGGATGACGAGCTGCGATACTAATCAAGAGTCGAGAGTTGGTAGAGCTTGGTTGTATTGTTAGAGTTGATTCAGTCTTCCACTGTATTGTGTTTCGACACCTGTGTGGGTAATGTTGTTTAGTCAGTTCTGTTGATGGAGTTGTGTGACCTCATCAGTCTGTGTGTTTATGTGTAAGTGACCTTAACGGTCTGTATTATTATATTGTTTGACCCTGGCCGGGCAAGCATTTGGTTGTTTATAGATGTTTAGCCTGGTAGATCCTTGTGGAAAGGGTCTACGGTATGTAATATTCCCATACGGTTTTGGGGGTGTTACATTTATGGTATCGGAGCTTAGGTTGCGGAAACCTAGGCTGTCAGGTCGAGTCAAGTCGTGATTTGTCGAGTAATGTGTTGTCTTGTCGTTCGAGTCGTCAGGTGACAAGTTGAGTTGTGCTTAGTCACAACGTGTCGGATATGTTTTCGGATGAGATTAGTATCACGGGCAACCGTCATCTCCGTGCGACCTGTGGACGTAAGACTCCTCTTTTATGCGAGGTACCCGTGTATCATGATTTTATCTCAGTGAGTTAATTGCGGTGCATAATTTTATTTGCACGGTGTTGTGAATATAGTTGTATTTAATCGTGTGACATATAGTATATGTATAAACTGGGCCTATTATTGTTTTACCTTTGAACCACTGTGAGGGGTGGTATGGTGTGAAAATTGAGAACCTTGATGGGTTTCGAATAAGGTATCGACGATTGAGTTCATGAGAAACTCCGAGGAATGGTTTTGTTGTATGTTTAAACTAGATGTTGTGAGATGTATTCAATTGGATTGTGCATGTTGGACTGTATTCCTTTTATCCGCTGCGTGAGTTCTTTTGTAATGGCTTTCGGTATTTTACCGACTGAGTTTTATTGTGCATATATGTATGATGTTTGCTTTATCGTTATGAGGTTAACTTCCGAATATGATCGAATTGGTGGCATGAACGTTGAGGTGTTGCCACATATTTGTAGTACTAGCCCTCTGTGAGAAGTGTGAACTGGTATTTACTATTTGTCGCCTCGTGGTGATTTGTGTGTTGTCGCACGAGTGTGAGCTGTTGAAGCTTTGGGTTTGTACGTTTGGGTACATGTGTGATTGTTTCATGATGTTTGTAATTATGTGCTTGTTATCGTTCGGGCCGTTGAGGTCGCCGAACGATACCGTCGTTGCTGTAGTGTTTGTGCGTGTATTACTTTACGATGGTAATCGTTATATATGATATGTGTTACGATTCTTTGTTGTGCTGAGTTGGCATCTCCGCTATGTTGTTTTGTGACGTTATGCCCCATTGTATCTAGCATTTATATTTTCGGTATGCCGATCCGAGGTGTTTCAACCGTGATGTGCCGGGGCATGCACGTGTAAATTGTCCTTCTCGTCAGTAACGCGTTTCAAGTGAGGACTCGAGGGACACCGAATTCAGTTTTGCAAATTGGCTACTAAGACTTTCGGAGTTCGCGCTTCAGCACAGATATCAGGATCGGCTCTGAGAGGCCCATGGGAGATTTTTCTGTCGGTTGCTTTTTGTGTTGTTACCTTGTTTCCGTTGTTGTGAGTTTCGGGGACGACATTTCTTTTATAAGAGGTCGGATGTAATACCCGTACTATATTTGACTTCTGCAGTTTCTCCTTCTAAATTCTATCGACTTGCACGTGTTCGTCGATACTTTTTGAACTTGTTTGATGTCTCAGTTGTCATCGTTTGAATTGGTTGTGACCTTGTTTCAGATCGGCCTGTTTATCATCGTGACTTTTCCGAGTTCGGTTCGATTCTTGTGAACCTTGTTTGGAAGTAACATCTTTCACTTTCTACCAGTTCTTTTAATGTCTGGAGTTGAAGTGGGGACTTCGGAGTCATTGTTCGACTGTTGTCATTTGATCATTATTGTTCGATCATTGTTATTTGATCGTTGTTGTCCGATCATTATTATTTTATCGTTGTTGTTCGATCATTGTTATTTGATCATTATTGTTCGATCATTGTTATTTGATCATTGTTGTTCGGTCTTTGTTGTTCGATCGGGGTTGTCTGACTGTTGTTACCTGATCTCGTACTGCGAAGAATTGTCGTTCACCATTAGTCAACTATTTCGAGTGTGGCCAAGTTGGTCACCGATCCGTGCATTGCGAGACGGTAGCTGAGAGATTTGGGGATTGAGGTTGCGTCTCCGCTCCGAAAGGACACAGAAATGTCTAGTGTAGTTTTTGAGGATTTCGGCGTAGTCCGAATTATTTGTGGTTGTCCCTGTGGACCGTTTGTGTGTTTATTTCCGTTTTCTTGATTGTGCGTGTTTCCTTGTAATGGGTGCTTTGTGTTTTGTGATTGTTCGGATAATCGAGTTGGTTGTATTATCTGTTTGATGACGCTTGTCACTTGTTGGTTTTATTATGTCTCTATCGGTGGCGTTGTGTTGGTCGTCGTGGAGCGTGTTTTCACGTCGTATGTCTCTTTGCGTTTCTTGCAGCGTTTCGCCGTTGGGCCCGAGTTTTCAGTTTTTGTGTATCTCGTCGAGTTTTCCTGGCGGGTTATTGCTTCTCCCTACTTGGTTTAAGTTTCGGGATGAAACTTCTTTTAAGGAGGGTAATATGTAATATCCACATTTTCGATTTTTGGTAATTTTTCTTTTTCGGCGGCAGTCCGTTTTGACGACTCGCTTGTGACCGTTTCGCCATTCTGAGAATGTTTAATTCCGCACTTTTCGACGTCCGAGTTCGTTTCGGTATTGTTTTGTTGAGTTCCGTGTCTCTTAACGACTTTTTCGCACTCGAGTTCGATTCTTGTGAATCTCATTTGAAATTACTGTTTCGAGTTTCCCGTAAGTCCGTTTAACTTTGTTAGACGTGTTGTGAACTTCGGTTTGGTTATTCGATCACGTATCGTGATTTTCGGACGTTTTGGGCCGTTTTCATAATTTCCCAAAGTTTGGGGTAATTACTTCCGTTGTCGAATTCCGACACTTCGGGTGGTCGGAATCGTGTGTTCTCTTAACTCTTAGATTCGTCTTTGCGAGTACTTCATAACCGTATCTTCGATTTGTATTCAGGTTCGGGTTTTGGGGTCGTTCGGATCGTCGTTGTGGTTCTTCATTTTGCACCTGGAGGTTCTTTGGCCGGACTGTGCTTGGCTGAAAGCAGTCTTTGCCGAGCGCCGTGTATTGCGCCGGGTCGGCCAGGACTAGCAAGTCTGCCGAGACACGGCCGAGAACCCGCGCAAGATTTGCGCCGGGTGATGCGCCGTGTCGGATACGGCCGAGACACACGCGTAGGCGTCTTGCGCCGGGTGTTGCGCCATGTCGGTCAGGTCGCGCACTGACCCGCAATACGGCGGTAAACACGGTGCTGGTATGGGCCGTTTGCTGCGCCGTGTTCGGCAGGGGTATAAATATGGCAGAGCAGACGGGTTTTTACCCATTTTTCTCATCCCTCTCATTTCCTTCAGCGGCTAGGGCTTGGAGCACGTGATTAGATGTTGTTTATCTATCAATCCACGAAGTTCTTGAGTTTCTAACATCAATCAATCATCCTGTAACCTCCTCCGATATACCGAATCAAGGTTAGATTTCTTGATAATCCAGTTTTGGGGAAATTGGGGTTTTTTGTTGGATTTCGTCCGTTTGAGCCGTAATAACTTAGATTATTGATGGATTATTGATTATTTAGATGTATTATATCGAATTCCTTGTTATTCCATGGTTGGATCGTATCGATTCGTTGTTTTGGTCGAGTTCTTAGTCGACGCCTTGAAGGTGTCCGACAAAAGGTCTTAGAGGGGGGATTGGGCGTTGTATGATTATTATCCATCGTACGATTGTTGATTTATCATTGTTATGACTTAGGGACGAAATTCTTGTGAAGAACTCGAGTCGGAACCCTTCCGTTCGTTGTCTTCTTCGGGGTCCGAGCTTCCCGTTCGAACCGTATTCTTCGGAGTATTCGGTAGCGGCTATTAAGGCAAGTATTATACTATACAAATTGTGTCTTGTGAATAGGGACGTCGTATTATGGTTGTGATGCATTGGTTTACTTTCGTGTATATGCTTCGTATGAATTGATTATTACGAACAATTGATGGTAACGATAATACCTTCACTTAGTTAACATCGTGGAATTGTGTTGGATGTGCAAATCATCTAAGTTTGTGCCGGGCGTGGTTGGTCATTGTTGAGTTGTTGTGATGATCATGATATTAGTGTTGTTTTGGTTTACATACTTGATTGTACATTTCGGTGTAATGTGGAATGGCTTGACATTTGATGATTATGAGTTGTGTCGTGTCGATGTGTCTGTGTGCGTTCCAGGTAGGGTCTGACGAGGCCACTGGAGTTCGGTACATGATGTGTACAAACAAGGTGGGTGTTCCAGGTAGGGCTGACGAGGCCTCTGGAGTTCGGTACATGATGTGTACGAACAATGTTTGTGGCCGGGTAGGGTCCATCGAGGGCTCCGGAGTTCGGTACATGATGTGTACGAACAAGGTGGGTGTTCCAGGTAGGGTCTGACGAGGCCTCTGGAGTTCGGTACATGATGTGTACGAACGATGTTTGTGGCCGGGTAGGGTCCGTCGAGGCCTCCGGAGTTTGGTACATGATGTGTACGAACAGTGTGTGTGGTCCGGGTAAGGTCCGTCGATGCCTCCGGAGTTCGATACATGATGTGTAAGAACAATGATCGTGTAGCAGTGATTGTTTGGGTAACATTTTAAATATGGGTCTCGGACTCATAATGATATCTCATCTAGTGTGTTTTGAAATAAGAATCGGGCTAAGGCCCTAATGTTTACGAAAAGGTTTTGTAAATTGGGACTCGAAGTCCAAAAGAATTTCTGGTTTAAAAATCCCCGAGATGATGTGTTTCTTTTCAAATATCTCTTACTTGAGTTCGAAATTCTAAAACTTCTCGGGAACATTTTGATAATTGATTTCCGTATTAAATTCGTAGTTGCTATTTACTTGTTGCATTTCGTATCGTATTATACTTGCACTAGTAAAACAGTGGAGTTTTACTAACCCCCGAGTAATCTGGGGGTGGATGTCTGTTCTGTGTCCAGGTACATGCAGGTTCAGGGGAGCAGTCACAGGATTGGCACAAGAGGATGACGAGCTGCGATACTAATCAAGAGTCGAGAGTTGATAGAGTTTGATTGTATTGTTAGAGTTGATTCAGTCTTCCGCTGTATTGCGTTTCGACCCCTGTGTGGGTAATGTTGTTTAGTCAGTTATGTTGATGGAGTTGTGTGACCTCATCGGTCTGTGTGTTTATGTGTAAGTGACCTTAACGGTCTGTATTATTATATTATTTAACCCTGGCCGGGCAAGCATTTGGTTGTTTATGGATGTTTAGCCTGGTAGATCCTTGTGGAAAGGGTCTACGGCGTGTAATATTCCCATACGGTTTTGGGGGTGTTACAGCTATGAGCTAAAGAGCTTGTCTCTAAAGCATTCTGAGAAACAGAGATATAGACCCACGGCCAATTTCAACGGGTCGGCATAAAGTGGATTGAATGAACGAGAGGAAGGATATGCGTGCAGCGTTTCCGTTTAACATATAAAGGAAGATGGTTCAATGGATTTGATCCAACCATTCTTACCCTATTTAAGCTTGAGCGCTTTCACTACGTAAAGATTCAAGGTGTAATATTCCATCTTTACTTATGCATAACACCCTCGAGGATTTCTAAATCGGGTTAGGTCTTATATGTCTTTTCAAAATATATGTATATTTTAAAAATGGTGGGGGATTGTTGGGTAATTATTTTCAAAAGAAAAATAAGTCATTTGAGTTAAATCTTAGGAAGAAAAAGAAGTTTGTTATGTTTTGATGTTTACCCACGAAATGCCTATTAGCGACAGTTTTTCTGTCACAAAACTGTCACTAATTGACCATAACCAACGTAAATACGCGCCTAATTGCAATGGTGGCGGTTATATCTATTAAAAAGGTGTCACTGAGCGAACCATCTTGACTGTTTGAAGTTGTAACAGTTAGCGATGATTTTTCTGTCACTAAGTCGTCGTTGAATCGTCGCTAATTGCACCTTTTTTGTGAACCATTGTGACTGTTACGAACAAAAGTGTCGCTAAGGCCATTTGAAGGGGTATTGTGACTGTTTTGAAGGGTCACCATGTGCGTTAAACATGGGATATCGATACTTAAGTACCCGATTCATATAAAACACTATAAATTAAGGCAATAAACATGGGATATCGATACTTAAAAGTATACATTGTTTGATGTTATCAGTCCCTAGTAGAGGTTAATGTAGGCATTGCAAAAACCCAACAAGCGACTTCTTATGTGGTCATTAATGACCACTGATGTAATGGAGTTACTGACCATTTATTAGTTTAGTGACTAGCTGGTAACCACAAGAGTCATCACAAATATAATGATCTCTTTAGTGACTAGTTCATAGGTTTAGTGACTGGATAGTAACGAGAATGGGCGTCACAAACATAATGACCTCATTAGTTTGGTTATTATTTTGTGATAGGCTCTTTGTGTTTATTCACTACTCAAATTAGTGACAAAAATTTAGTGTAGGTGACTTCCTAAGTTTTATTAACTTAACTTATTTAGTGACAAACTTTATGTTTTGATATTTTATCATCATAAGGGTATTCATGACATACCTTGCATGGAATGATTTTCAAATATATATATATATATATACTAGTTCAAGACCCGTCGAACTTCGACGGGATATAGATTTCTCGTTTATTACTTGAATGTAAACATAAAAATAAATTTACGTTTGAAAAACTAAAAGTCAAATATATCAAAATTAATTGATTTTTGATGGAATATAGATCTCCTTTTAAGAGTCAAACACCAAAAAAATTACTCAAAAAAAATTCCTCACAGGTTGTCGAACACCTCTTTGTAAACTACATTAGTTGTCGAATTGAAAGTCTGGCCCTCTTCGTCACAAATTAGAACTTTCAGACCTTTCTTGCTAGTTACTCTCGAGACAGCCACATACAACTGACCATGACTGAATACAGGTTTAGGAAGGTAAAGTCCAACGTGCGAAAGAGACTGCCCCTGACTCTTATCTATAGCCATTGCAAAGCACACGGATAGGGGGAACTGCCTACGTTGGACCTTGATAGGGAATTTGGTGAAATCTGAAGGGCTCAATATCATTCGAGGAATCAACACTTTCTTACCGGCATTTTTTCCAGACACCATTGCAGCCTCAATGACATGCTTATAAAGCTTTATCACTATCATCCTCGTACCATTGCACAACTCAGCTGTAACACCCCAAACTAGGCGGATATTACAGTGCCGTGGATCCCCGACTGGGATCCACCCGGCGAATGAAAGTGATGAAATAAATAATATAATTGTAGTACCGAACCACATTATATTACCCAAATACTCCGATGAGGAGTTTAAGTACAACACACCAGGATAATACCGAATACTAGTATATTTTATATGAAGATAAAATACACAACACTGAATGAAACGGAGTATACAAATGAAAGTCTGCAGCGGAAATTAAAGGACAACAACATGAATAACTGAAAGATCGGGGGCCCCTACTAGTATCAATGGGACTCCTCGACGTCAGCATGCTATTCCCGTGTTTTTGCCTTGCCATGACCTGAAAAACAAAATCCCCAGCCGGGGTCAGTTACACAGAACAATAATCCTCAAGAGTTGAATAAACACAATCATGAGTTATCTTTAGTTATGAAATATCCTGTCGAAACATACGCAATCAAACATGCTATATGAATCAACTAACAGTACGGCTCAAAGGAATGGCGCCACATTACGTCCGGGATGGAAATGTGTCTGTGCACAAGCCACCAACGAGTATCGATTGAATACACGTGTGGTCTTGTACCTAATCAGTCTCACGAAGCCATCAACTCGTGTGCACAGTCCAATGTGAGGCCACCAAACAACACACGACTATAATGTGCCCGACATGAAAATCCTACACATACCAACCGGCACCTCAGTATGACCCGGAATGCCACGATATAGCAAAAGTGACATCAAAATCAATAATGACTCACCTAGATGAAATGACAGTGAAATGAATGATAGCTCAATGAAATAATTGGAACCGTCGTTCCTCGTGAATGAAGTAATGAAATTACAGTTACAAGTTTCAATACGGTTAGTACTTTATGAATGAATTATGATTATGAATGAACAACAACGAAAGGAATGAATATCCTTTTAACTGAGTAAGAATTAACTTACTCAATACCGATGACAATTATCCTTCCACGAACAAATGTCCTAAATGCGATGTCGGTCGCTCGAACAATCTTGAATAACACAATTACCAACAATCCGTTCAACATACGTATCAAACACGAATATAACGAACTCAACACGCCGATACGACTAAACCAAGTCCATTGAGGCATTATATCGAACACTATGTGGCCAAACTTCGATTGTTAACAACCCAACCTTGATTATACCCACATCAAAACCCAAAAAGTGTTTCAATCCAACAAAACATCTTCCAAATGATCAATAATCCAAAATGAATATCCAAATTCTTGATTACAACAACAATTAATCGAAAACCCCCAATCTCAACTCAATATTCAAAGTGTTCTTGAATAATCCTTCATTAATCCATTAAATCTTTATACAAACTCATAATCATATACATATCCCTTCATATAACATGATTATAACGTCCAAAACATCATATCTCAACACAAAATCGAAATCCAAGATGTTGAAGAAATTACCTCTTGAAGATCTAACCACTTCGATCCGATGAATACGAGTTAAATCGAGTATCCGAGCTATATGATCGAATGGAAATGAAGAAAATAAAGTACTCAAGTGTTTGATGAAGGAAAATCCCTTCCCCCCAAGCTCTCTCTCGGACAAGATGGAAGAAGAAAGTGAAAATGAAGAAAAAGTCCCGGCCAGCCCTATATAAACTGCCGGAAGTTACGGCCGTACCTCGGCCCTCTTACGGCCGTAACATTCCAGGTCAACGGCCTTACGGCCGTAACCGGCCAACTCGTACGGCCGTAACTCGGCTTCGTCCGAAAGCCTGCCGACAGACTTACGGTCGTAACCGCTCCTGAGTTACGGCCGTAACCCGCCTTTGTCAAAAACATCTACCGACATCCTTACGGCCGTACCCGCACACCTTACGGGCGTAACTCGGACGATACGGCCGTATCCGGCCAATCTTACGGGCGTAAGCCCCCTTCGTCGAAAATGACCAGGTGCCCTGCCTGCAACGTACGACCGTATCCGGCCAAGCCTTACGGCCGTATCTCCCTCACCTTACGGCCGTATGCCGAAACTCTTACGGCCGTAACTCGCCTTCGGCCAAAAACGTCTGGGCACCCTGCTCGACACGTACGACCGTATCCGGCCAAGCCTTATGGCCGTACTGCCCAACTTACGGCCGTATGCCGAAATCCTTACGGTCGTAAGTCCCGCTCGTCCGAAATGGCCTGAAAACAACGAACGTCTATTACGGACGTATCCGACACTCCTTACGGCCGTAACTCGTTGCTGGACAAGATGAAATTCCGACAAGTCCGATTTCTCGCTACGATTGATGAATGATTCGACATATCAAACGTTTGTGAATGCGAACAAGTCCAACACATGCCAAAAATGATATTTCCAGCACAAGACTACCAATCACGATGATAATGATAATACTCCCGCTCTGACACTCAAACGGAGATGAAATGACGATCGGTAACTGATACACGGTTACAACATGCCAAATGAACGCAAATGAATGAATCATGAATGATGAGCGATCATTAATGAGTGAAAATTACTGAGTGATAATTACAGACTGATAATTACTAAATGATAATGAATGAATTACAACCGGGTATTACATACTCCCCCCTTAAAAAGAGTTTCGTCCCCGAAACTAAGGGTCAAACAACTCGGGATAACTCTCCCGCATACTCTCCTCGGTTTTCCAAGTGGCCTCTTCGACTCCGTGTCTAGACCACTGAATCTTGACCAAAGGGATCGTCTTGTTCCTCAACTGTTTGATTCGCCGCTCCAACACTCGTATAGGACGCTCCTCATACGAATGATCATCCGCGATCTCGATTTTGTCGAACTGAAGTATGTGACTCGGGTCGGCAACATACTTCCGTAACTGAGAGACATGAAACACATTATGAATTCGGCTCAACACCGGAGGTAAAGGCAATCGATAAGCTAACTCGCCTACTCGATTCAAAATCTCAAACGGTCCAATGAATCTCGAACTCAACTTCCCCCGTTTTCCGAAACGGAAAATACCTCGACTCGGGGATACCTTGACCAAAACGGGGTCACCCGTCTCGAACTCTAGTGGTCGGCGACGATTATCTGCATATGATTTCTGTCGACTCTGAGCTGTCAACATATGACTCCTGATCAAAGCTACCTTCTCACGGGCGGCTATAAGCATATCGGGCTCGGTGCCGATTGATTCTGATACGTCATCCAAACACAAAGGAGATCGACAACGACGACCGTACAAGGCCTCGTAAGGTGCCATCTGAATCAAAGAGTGCCAACTATTATTGCACGTGAATTCAATCAACGGTAATTGGGCTTCCCAATCGTCTTCTAATCGAGGACGCATGCCATCAACATGTCCTCCAATGTCTGAATAGTCCTCTCTGATTGTCCGTCGGACTGAGGATGAAAAACGGTAATGAGATTAAGCTGAGTTCCCATAGCACGATGAACTGATTTCCAAAAATGAGACACAAATCGTCCGTCACAATCGGAAACGATACTCTTAGGAGTACCGTGCAGTCTCACTATCTCCTTGATGAATAACTGGGCCAGTCTCTCGGGACCCCACGTATCCTTGATCTCAAGGAAATGAGCTGATTTAGTTAAGCGGTCCACGATCACCCAGATCGTATTCATGCCCCAACGACTCGTCGGCACTCTCATGATGAAATCCATAGAAATGTCTTCCCACTTCCATTCTGGAATAGGGAGCGGTTTCAGCATACCCACCAGTCGCTGATGCCAGACCTCGATCTCGGGTCTAAGTAATTCCTGCTGAAGTTCCTTCTGAACTGATAAACGAGCAAGCATCTGCTCCTGAACATACTTATGACTCAAGGCGTCGGCGACAATGTTCGCCTTGCTTGGGTGGTAAAGGATCTCGATATCATAATCTTTGATTAGTTCCAACCACCGCCTCTGTCGCATATTTAACTCCTTCTGAGTAAATATATACTTCAACTCTTGTGATCAGTGAAGATCTGACAGGTGACGCCATAAACGTAACGACCCCAAATTTCCAACGCGAAAACCACGGCTGCTAGCTCCATGTCGTGGGTCGGATAATTAATCAGCTAATCCGAGGAAACCTCGGATTTCCTTAACATCTTTCGGAGGTTGCCAATCTCCGATAGCCTCCATCTTATGAGGGTCGACACAAACTCTGTCTGATGAAATTACATGCCCGAGAAAAGTCACTTCGGACATCCAGAACTCACAATTGGAAAACTTTCCATAAAGTTGCTCGCGTCTCAACACGTCGAGAACCTGATGAAGATATACCTCGTGTTCCTCTCGATCACGAGAATAAATCAAAATATCATCGATGAAGACAACAACAAACTGATAAAAAAAAGTCGATGAAAACCCGATTCATTAACTCCATGAATACCGCAGGTGCATTAGTTAGCCCGAACGGCATAACTAAGAACTCATAATGACCATAGCGTGTACGAAACGCCGTCCTTGCGATACCCGACTCTTGAATTCGCAGCTGATGATATCCAGATCTTCAGTCGACCTAGGAAAATATTAAAGCTCCCTGAAGTTGATCTAAGAGATCATCAATACGGGGTAGAGGATACTAATCTTAATCATCACCCTGTTCAACTCCTGATAATTAATACACACACGAGACGAACCATCCTTCTCCTTGACGGATCACACTGGTGTTCCTCACGGGGACGCACTCGGTCGGAGATAACCTTTCTCGAACTATTCCTCAAGTTGAATCTTCAACTCCTGCATTCTGGTCGGGGCCATCCGATACGGTGCCTTCGATAACGGGGACGTACCGGCTCCAACTCACTCCTGAATTCCACTACTCTATGTGAAGGCAACCAGATAACTCGTCTGGAAATACATCGTCAATCGATGACAATGATACCATGAATGATTGAACATTTCGATTGCCCTAGAATGGTCAATCGATAAAAAGTGATACCAATAATGATTGAACAACTCGATTGCCTTAGAAAGGCCAATCGATGAAAATGATACAATGAATGATTGAATAGCTCGATTGCCTTAGAAAGTCCAATCGATGAAAATGATGCAATGGATGATTGAATAACTCGATTGCCTTAGAAAGGCCAATCGATGAAAATGATGCAATGAATGATTGAATAACTCGATTGCCTTAGAAAGTCCAATCGATGAAAATGATGCAATGGATGATTGAATAACTCATTTGCCTTAGAAAGGCCAATCGATGAAAATGATGCAATGAATGATTGAATAACTCGATTGCCTTAGAAAGGCAAATCGATGAAAGTGATGCAATGAATGATTGAATAACTCGATTGCCTTAGAAAGGCCAATCGATGAAAATGATACAATGAATGATTGAACAATTCGATTGCGGAATTTCTCTGCTTTCGTCATAATAATAATTCTTCTGGAACAACGGGGATTACTTCCCTGAAGCACACATTCGACAACCAACGACGGAAAGATAGCGACCAAACGCTTACAAACACTGAGGATAGTATCAAGATGATCAATCCAACTAATACCCAATATTACATCATCCTAAGATAAATTCACCACGATTAGGTCCACCAACCAATCGCGGTCACTAAGCTTACCTCGGTATGATTTCCGAAAATTCTTCCATCGTCAGGTAGACCGATGGTATGAGGTCCACAAGCAATAGGACTATCCCAAAATAAGTCCATTCAAACATGATTCGAAAATGAATGAATGCGGTGCACCAGTATCAAAAGGTACACACAGGTTGAAATAAAATTACGAGTATACCTGAGATCATTCGGGCCACCGGATCGTCGATCCTCTTCATCACATGAATCCGGGACTTGCCGGCCCCCGAACTGGATGCTCCCGACTGATAAATACGATCTCCAACTTTATTTGCTTCCATTGTCTTAAACGACATTGACAGAGCAGTCTGATTCTGAATCGCTAATTGCTTCGGGGCCTGAGATGCCGTCGGAGCCGACTTGGAGTCCTTTCGGCAAAAACGGGCCTTATGCCCAAAATTCCCACAATTATAGCACGTGATAGACGGTTTGGACACTCGGTCTTGTAATGACCCTGGCCCCACAATTGAAACAGTGATGGCGAATCGGCGCTCGGGACTGAGATCCCGCACGATTATGCGCCGAAGGAGGTCGCTCAGAAACGATAGGACTCACACGAGGCTTCTTGAAGGTTGACTAACCGCCTTCGGATTGATTACACTTCGTTGATTTCTTGCTGACAGATGAAGGTTGTTGTTCAGCACTTTCCTTAGCAACTGGATCATACGGGAGAGTTCTCTCGATTAATCCGGCCAGAGTGGCGCAATGATGATTGAGCAATTGCACATGGGTCATCATGGCCTGCATAAAAGTGAGTGGATCAACCCGAACATCTTCTGATCGAGCCGAGTCCTGGGCACAATTTCCCGACAGCGAGTGATTATTTCCCGGGTTTCGGCCCGCACCGCGGCCTCTCCCCGTGCATCCCCTGACAGCTCTCTCCATACTGAAGTAGGAAGGTCGCATAATGATTATATTTCCAGCATGAATATCACGTTATGATTATGTCATGAGATGATGAAAATGAGCATACATGCTCTAACTTAGTGATTACATGAATGATTTACTGAAGTGACATGATTATCTGATGAAATTCTTGAAATAATTATTTTGGACAATTTAACATGATTAATAATATGATCGTCCAGCTCGACAACTGAACAATGAAATGAATTGAGTAATTAATGAGTTAACATGATCGTCATAATCATAATGAACGATGATGTTTGAGGATTGTTAATTGATGAATGATGGGTGAATGATTATTGCCAGAAATTATACCATGGCGTTAGAAATCTTACAGTTCTTTCGGTCTGATTGGATCGGCATTTGCGCAGGTCACACGTGACGCGAAAGTCCAATGATACTAGTCTGATGACAATGATTTCAAATGAGACATGACTCGGAAGGTAGTATTCAAAACCACGCTCCGATACCAACTCTGTAACACCCCAAACTAGGCGGATATTACAGTGCCGTGGATCCCCGACTGGGACCCACCCGGCGAATGAAAGTGATGAATTAAATAATATAATTGTAGTACCGAACCACATTATATTACCCAAATACTCCGATGAGGAGTTTAAATACAACACACCAGGACAATACCGAATACTAGTATATTTTATATGAAGATAAAATACACAACACTGAATGAAACGGAGTATCCAAATGAAAGTCTGCAGTGGAAATTAAAGGACAACAACATGAATAACTGAAAGATCGGGGCCCCTACTAGTATCACTGGGACTCCTCGACATCAGCATGCTATTCCCGTGTTTTTGCCTTGCCATGACCTGAAAAACAAAATCCCCAGCTGGGGTCAGTTACACAGAACAACAATCCTCAAGAGTTGAATAAACACAATCATGAGTTATCTTTAGTTATGAAATATCCTGTCCAAACATACGCAATCAAACATGCGGCTCAAAGGAATGGCGCCACACTACGTCCGGGATGGAAATGTGTCCGTGCACAAGCCACCAACGAGTATCGATCGAATACACGTGTGGTCTTGTACCTAATCAGTCTCAAGAAGCCATCAACTCGTGTGCACGGTCCAATGTGAGGCCACCAACCAACACACGACTATAATGTGCCCGACATGAAAATCCTACACATACCAACCGGCACGCCAGTATGACCCGGAATGCCACGATATAGCAAAAGTGACATCAAAATCAATAATGACTCACCTAGATGAAATGACAGTGAAATGAATGATAGCTCAATGAAATAATTGGAACAGTCGTTCCTCGTGAATGAAGTAATGAAATGACAGTTACAAGTTTCAATACGGTTAGTACTTTATGAATGAATTATGATTATGAATGAACAACAACGAAAGGAATGAATATCCTTTTAACTGAGTAAGAATTAACTTACTCAATACCGATGACAATTATCCTTCCACGAACAAATGTCCTAAATGCGATGTCGGTCGCTCGAACAACCTTGAATAACACAATTACCAACAATCCGTTCAACATACGTATCAAACACGAATATAACGAACTCAACACGCCGATACGACTAAACCAAGTCCATTGAGGCATTATATCGAACACTATGTGGCCAAACTTCGATTGTTAACAACCCAACCTTGATTATACCCACATCAAAACCCAAAAAGTGTTTCAATCCAACAAAACATCTTCCAAATGATCAATAATCCAAAATGAATATCCAAATTCATGATTACAACAACAATTAATCGAAAACCCCCAATCCCAACTCAATATTCAAAGTGTTCTTGAATAATCCTTCATTAATCCATTAAATCTTTATACAAACTCATAATCATATACATATCCCTTCATATAACATGATTATAACGTCCAAAACATCATATCTCAACACAAAATCGAAATCCAAGATGTTGAAGAAATTACCTCTTGAAGATCTAACCACTTCGATCCGATGAATACGAGTTAAATCGAGTATCCGAGCTATATGATCGAATGGAAATGAAGAAAATCAAGTACTCAAGTGTTTGATGAAGGAAAATCCCTTCCCCCCAAGCTCTCTCTCGGACAAGATGGAAGAAGAAAGTGAAAATGAATAAAAAGTCCCGGCCAGCCCTATATAAACTGCCGGAAGTTACGGCCGTAACTCGGCCCTCTTACGGCCGTAACATTCCAGGTCAACGGCCTTACGGCCGTAACCGGCCAACTCGTTCGGCCGTAACTCGGCTTCGTCCGAAAGCCTGCCGACAGACTTACGGCCGTAACCGCTCCTGAGTTACGGGCGTAATCCGCCTTCGTCAAAAACATCTGCCGACATCCTTACGGCCGTACCCGCACACCTTACGGGCGTAACTCGGACGATACGGCCGTATCCGGCCAATCTTACGGGCGTAAGCCCCCTTCGTCGAAAATGACCAGGTGCCCTGCCTGCAACGTATGGCCGTATCCGGCCACGCCTTACGGCCGTATCTCCCTCGCCTTACGGTCGTATGCCGAAACTCTTACGGTCGTAACTCGCCTTTGGCCAAAAACGTCTGGGCACCCTCCTCGACACGTACGGCCATATCCGGCCAAGCCTTACGGCCATACTGCCCAACTTACGGCCGTATGCCGAAATCCTTACGGCCGTAAGTCCCGCTCGTCCGAAATGGCCTGAAAACAACGAACGTCTATTACGTCCGTATCCGACACTCCTTACGGCCGTAACTCGTTGCTGGACAAGATGAAATTCCGACAAGTCCGATTTCTC
This sequence comes from Orobanche coerulescens, assembly GCA_033398695.1. Taxonomy (NCBI): domain Eukaryota; kingdom Viridiplantae; phylum Streptophyta; class Magnoliopsida; order Lamiales; family Orobanchaceae; genus Orobanche; species Orobanche coerulescens. Next base: position 140,966,413 of record CM065805.1, on the reverse strand, counting down.
GCTACGATTAATGAATGATTCGACATACCAAATGTTTGTGAACGCGAACAAGTCCAACACATGCCAAAAATGATATTTCCAGCACAAGACTACCAATCACGATGATAATGATAATACTCCCGCTCTGACACTCAAACGGAGATGAAATGACGATCGATAACTGATACACGGTTACAACATGCCAAATGAACACAAATGAATGAATCATGAATGATGAGCGATCATTAATGAGTGAAAATTACTGAGTGATAATTAAAGACTGATAATTACTAAATGATAATGAATGAATTACAACCGGGTATTACATCAGCCGACTGGTCTATATTCCTAAGAAGCATCACTGGACATCCCACTTTCAACTTGATCACGTGGTTTGGCAATCCTGAACACCTAACCGTATTAAGAAACTCAACAAAAAATATATCTTCGTGACCATCCATGTCTCCATCCTCTTTGCTGATGCTGTCCAAACCCATACACTCCACCGCATCGCCAGGCAATAAAGACAATACGTAGTCATTGATTTTCTCAACTATCTCATTAGTTGGAGCAATTATAGACCTATCTTGAAAAAATAATGGATCATGCATATTTTGGAATATGAATGGATAAGTGCTCTCAACGATGGTTGCAATAGGATCAATCGTGCCACGTATTAGAATATCACCGGGTAATTCAACATCTGCCTCTCTGTCGTTGTTTACACCAACAGTCCCATCCTCAATATCTAATATCCACTTGGCGAATTCCATTGCCTTGATAGCATCAGAAGTAGATGCGTCGACCTGCATTGACATAAATACTATAATATATCAAAGAATTTGAATCACATTTAAAAACAATCATAATAAAGTGCAGCAATAATAGAAATTTAGGACTACAGCCAATGACCTTCAAGCGCATGTTTTTCATCAACTTAAGGACCTCACATGTATCCCAAAGTTTTGATGAACTGATGGCAGCATGCACAATATCCTATCTGCTTCCTTTGGGGACGACGGGCAATATCTGTCTGAAATCACCACCTAACACAACTACCAACCCTCCGAATGGCTTATCAGAGGGCTCTCCATTCGACTGTCGCATAATGTCCTTTGAGCCTTTATCAAGTGCTTCAAAGCAGAATCTATGAGTCATTGGTGCTTCATCCCAAATTATTAGCTTTGTCCTCTTTAGGAGTTCTGCCAAGTCAGTTCCTGGCTTGACCTTGCTGCAAGTTGTTATCTCATCAACCAGCAATGGAATACCGAATCTCGAGTGTGCATCCGACCTTTAGGTAGGAAAAAATGAAGTAATACCACTGGAAGCTACTCGAAGAACTATATCCCCCTACATCTCAGCGCTGAGCACAGTGTTCTCCAAATAAAAGTTTTTCCTGTGCCCCCTGAGCCGTATAATAAGAACACTCCACCGGTGCCTCTATCAACCGCATCAATAATTTTTTTATAAACACTACACCAGAATCACGATTTTGTGACTATCAATAACTGTCACAAATAGCAAAAACAATCACAAACGACTGTCATAAAATCAATAGTCACAAGTTTTTTTGTGACTGTCAAAAACAGTCACAAAACAGTGACAAAACTTCATTTATATGACTTTACAATACCACTTTCCATGGCAGTCAGAAATATCATTTATGACTGTCATTGGCAATCACGAATTTCATCTTTTGTGACTGTCATTGGCAGTCACGAATTTCATCTTTTGTGACAGTCATGAGCAGTCACGGATTCCAACTTTCGTGACTTCCATGGACAGTCACAAAAATCATTTTTCTTGACTGTCTTGTGACTGTTTTTAGAAGTCACAAATGTTGAAAAAAATATAAAAAAATAAATAGTAAAACCCCATTTTTCTCTGAATGCAATCTAATTATTATTCGAAATGAATTCATAATACAATCCAAACATATTTCTCAAAGTATTCACACAACACTCCAATTAATTTTTACAAGACATATAAAAATCACAATATAATGCTGAAATTAACACATGTAAAAAAAACTCCGAACCAACCCATTGGGAATAGAATAAGTACGGAGTATTAGTTATATATTGAAAAATATCAACAACTAACAAGTTAAACTAATAGAATCAAAAGCTTCATCCATGGAACACACGGGTGGAGCAACACCTGCTAAAATAACGGTTTCAGGAGCACCTTTTGCCTGAACAACAAAATAAAATATATAAATAAGTCATTAACCAAAATAAATAAAGATAAAAATTCCTTGTCAGGCAAGACTACATTAAGATATAATTTGGGAATACAAAGAGCAGCACTAACTATTTAGTTCATTTAAATTTGAGAAAATTGGTGACTAGTTTGAAAAATTTCAACTCAGAGGACGTTGAAACTAAAAATATAAACGAGAAAGTAACATAATATCAACTACCAACAGTAATATTATGTATTTATGTTATAATTATAGAAGCAGAACTCTCTTAGCCTGTGGAAAAGATGCTGTTTATATTTGATAATAAATCTAGATGCCGTGGAAAAGATGTTGTTTATAATTATAGAAGCAGAACTCACTGCACTGCTAATCCAAAAGTTGACAGATTGTTGCATAAAATAATCGATCTATATTAGAAGCATTAGCATATGGAAAAACAGGTAGGAACACACACTAAGAAAAAATATATAAACCGATAATAATTAGTGTTAGGATATGGAGAGACTCGAACTCTCAGCTCCTATAATAAGAGCAACAGTAATCAACACCGTCCGTCAAACCTTCTGACAACACTCCCAAAAGCTGTTAAAGAAAGGATTATTTATCGGGATGCCATGTCGCCAAGAAAGCTGACAGTGGCATTACCCATAATCCTCCCTTTTCCGCTCGGTCATTATCATATCGAACAATATAATCCAAGAAAATACACAGACCTGAAGTCGTAGTCGGGATACATGTGATGGAGATTTAGAAGAAGATAAATCATCGTCTTCCGGCTGCCAAGTTATTATCATTATAATTTACAAAAAAAAAAAGAGCAAGAGATAATACACAGGACAATGAACAGATGAAAGGCTTTTAGATTGATCTACTAAATAGATATTCATTTGGTGAAGAGTCGGTGTCGGATGACTTCCCCAGCTGATCAAGAATCTGGATTTGGAAAAAGAAAAAAGGAATAAGGAAAGGACGGGAAAGAATGAACTTAGCATTATATGCTGCAAGAAAATGAGAGATTGATATGGAAATATAGCATTATGACATCATGGTACAAGCCAAAACTTCATGATACACAAATGGGCTAATAATCAAAATTGCCCCTGAGGTTTGATCCCACGAAAAAGAAAAGAAAAAAAGGATCTTTCAGCTAAGATACAGTAGAGCCTCCAATAATACTCCATGCATGAATAAACTACATAGGAACAAAAATCACATCCCAACTCGAGCGTGTTAAAAATGGAAACAACAACCACTTAGGAATAACCTTTATATAGTAATATTTCTTTCTGGTCTGGAGGATATGACATTAGAGAAGTTGTAGTGTATCACCAGTGACTAATATATGAGAAGAAAACAAATTAAAAGCAATAAGCACCTAAACTGTTGACCAAACAGAGCTTTGATCGATCATAACTGATTACAAAACCACAAATTAAAAAAAAATTACCTCGTTCTCGAGACTGAGAGACAGCTTCTTGTCCATTCCTGCATGTTTACCTAAACTAGTCAATTTTTTTTTTTTTTTGCATTCTATTTCCAATACAATGGGGAAGGGTGTGGGGCACAAGGATAATAGATATGCAGCGGAAGAATTTGGCATATATACCCAAACTATAGAACTGTCCTTGGGATGAGGATGACTAACATAGGCCCCAAAGATCATGGTAGGCTGATCATATTAAACCAAGAATGGCATTCCTCTGCATAGTGCATTTTCTAAAATATTTTTCCCTCCAACCTATTCAAAACAGATCACAAAAAATCATATAAGGTTACCGGTGAAGACTCCATAATATCTAAAAACTTTGAAAAATTAATTTCGTACAGACCTTCAAATTCATATTCAGAGCGATGTTCAACATGTAACGCTTCTCGTCTTGTCATCCCCAAGACGACAAAAACATAATCATATATACTAAATAAATGTTCTATGGTTTTATGTTAGGTTACCAAGTTCAGAAAGTATTAATAACCATAACAAGTATCGACATCAACATCAGGCAGAATAATAATAAACAAATTGAGTCGGCCTCTATGTATAGGAATGTTATATAGAGACTCTCGATCTCATAAACACCAGCCAAGTGTGTAGGGATGATACCACTCTTGGAAAACTGAACCATTTCTGAATTTAGTTTTATGTGGTCAGGATAATCGATAATAGATTAAGTGAAACATGTCGCCGATTAAATAAACACAGTTCCGATGAATTAATAAACCGTATTGCTAATCAATGTATTCCTTTATTCTAAATTTAGACTGAGAAATTAAAATGAAATTCATGCAATAACAGCAACTATTGACAAAATAACGACAATGGTTCCAACCATTTAGACCCCATCCCTTCTAAAAATATGTTTTAGGCACCCAAGATTTAAAGTACTTGAAAAGGAAAAGGGACTATAGCAAAACACAAACATGAAGAATAAAATGAACGTTCAACCTCAGTGTGAACAAAAAAATTCAAGAATCGAGTAAAAAAATTATTGATTCAACAATAACCAATAGGAGAAGCAGAACGTGTATATAGCCATTCCGAAAGGCAAAGAAAGATATACATCAAAGTCATCAGCATGGTATCAAAATATCAATACTACCTTTGTATTGGTAAAATCGGATCGGGCCTCCATTCCGAGTTCACCTCCATGAGCTTCACCTGAAACCCGTTGATAAACGAAACCCAAATCATATGCGACACTGAGCCTCCACCGCAAGTTTTGTGACTAACCTTCGCCATCGATTCCAAAAACTAACAGTAACCGCTGATTCACCACCAAATTTGCCAAAGCCCATACACGACTGGAGCTATAACTATATCGTGTCCATGTTCTCAACATACTGTAACCATCGCCTGTGCTAGTGGTTCCCCTACCCACTAATTGAAGGGGAATTGGTGTGGATTGTGTGAAATAGATTGAGCATGTGATGTGTACGGAGAGAGTAGAAGGAGCAGAGATAGAAAAAAATAAACTGTGAGGCAGTTGAGAAAGGGGATCGGGAAATAGTAAAGAGAAAGAATAAGGAAAAAAAGGAGAAAGAAGAGAGGCGAAGATGCGTGAGGTTGAGATTTGAGAGAAAGAAATGAGAATATGATATTGGGGTTTGTTTCGGCAAGTTCTTCTATTCATTTTTTGCAAGAATTATGACGGTTAATAAGAGTCAAAGTTACTGTCATCTAGCTTGAAAAAATTTATGACTGCGCAAGACTGTCACAACTCTTGTGACAGTTATGAACAGTCACAAGTATTTGGATTTATCACTGTTTGGTCTTTGTGACCGTTATTGGCAGTCACAAAGTTATGACTGTCATTATCAGTCACAAATCTAGTGAGTTTCAATGTCACAAAATCCTGCTTTTGGTGTAGTGAAACTAAATACTGATCCTCATTCAAACATGAATACAATCTTGAGTACTTTGCAAGTAACTCATCCTTGTCGTAAGAAGTTTCGTCCAATATAAGTTTGCTCTGATTGTCCAAGATGATAGAGTCATTCGGTAAAGGCATAGGTGGAAAACAATGGAGACTGCTATGATTAAGAGAGAGTAATTTTTCAATTTCAAAATGCATAGTTATGCACTTGTTCATCAGTGAGCATCAATTCTGTTTGTGATGAAATGAAGGAAACTAAGTGAGATAAATGCAATTGCACATATTGTGAAAAATCATAATATTATGAATGAAGTAAACATAACTGCAATCAAATAATAGTTTAATCATATATTGAAAAAGTAACTGTTATGAAGTTTAGACATAAATCATTATTACCCCAATTATTTAAATTCTGGCGCCAGCGGTAAAGGACATCATCTGACAAAATCCGCCAAGTCTTATCCCACACAACTTCAGGTCTCGAGATACTATTAGATAATAGCAACATTGAAAACAGGTGACGCAGGTAGGGTCCGGATCCCCACGAACTTGCTTCAGTGATACCATCGATATACTCCTTATCATCATCTAACAAACCCAAAGCATAGCAAGATGACTTAAAACTCTCATAAATGACTCCATCCACCGTTCGCAAATCAGCATAGCATGTTGGTCCCTTGACGTGATTCAGCATAATTCGAAGGTAATAGATCTCACCGGCACCAACAGGGAAATGGTAAAGTCGTCTTATAGCGAAGCGCTGTTTTCTCGGATTCCATTTCCATTGTGCATCATTCCACACAAACTTTTGGGGGAACTCCCAATATTTCAACTTTCTAGCTTCATCACTTACCTTGTTCATTTCCATCCATGCTAAAAACTTTGACTCGCTGGACGAAGGCTTATTAAAAACATCCGAAATATTATCGTCATCCCTGAAAAAGCAATTATGTTCACCTTCTAAATGGAATGGTAAACGCTCCACAGCGACACTTCGATAATGAATGTCAAACATAAATATTCGCCAAACCGCTTCACATGCAGAGATATATCGATAGTTAATGTATCGCTTGATCTCATCATCTCTTCCAGCCCCTTCATCATCGACTCCAGTGGTGGAGAACCTAGCAGTAATCCTGTCGTTACCCTTACTGATGTACTTGAAGAGATACTTGATGGCTCTACTATGATTGCAATATTCAACATTGATGTGAGCCTGATACTTCAAAAGCAGATAACGATTATAAGGTACAATGAACCGGTTGTCAAGAGAAACTCCATTCTTTTCTATAGTGGTACTCGTATCCCTTCTCTTATAAACAGGATATCCCTGATTGTCAATGTTGGTTCGTCCATTAAAACTCTTTGGGAAGCGCTTGGAGCACTTTCCATCAACCATACACGGGGAATAAAGATTAGCAGCACCGCAAGGACCATGCACCATATAATCAGAGACGACCTCATATAACTGTGGAGTACTTTCCTTATCAGGTATCTCAGCGCATATGACATTATCCATATACTCGGCCACGTTAACTTTATTATCACGTTCGAGAAAGAGGACGATGTGAGCATGAGGCAAACCTCGCTTTTGAAACTCGATTGTATAGATAACTACATCAATTCATGAAAGTTATCAGTTTAGATGCAAAATGTATAAAAGCTCATCCGAATGTATTTTTTCGAATCCCAAAAAGCTAATTATTATTTTTTCTTTTTTCAATTAACTATTTGTAAATTGAAAGTATAAAGTCATATTATATCTATATTTGTACATAGTAAAAAATAGACATTTACTAAATATCTTATTGTGGTTGAAAACTCGAGTCCGTACTAATTACGGTCGACCTACAGGCGTTGAATTTAAAATACCCAACATTTGAGTTAGAGAGTGACCTGAAGATTTTAATCTACATAATTTATTCTTGAAGCGTAAAAATTATGCATTGACACGTATTATTTTAAAATACTTAACAAATCACATATACAGTGATAAAGTAATAACAAATATGAGATGTAAATTGTATAACTAACCTGCTTTGGGCTTTCCAAAAATATGATTATCCTTCAAATCAATCACCAGTTGATCAAGTTTTATTTTGAAAACCCTGCATTGTAACACCCCGAGATATTCGGAATAATTACAGCGCCGTAAACCTTTTAAGTAAGGATTTACAAGGCTGATTTAAAAGAAATGTAAATATAAGACATCAGTACTGCGGAAATTCAAGTTTACAAAACCATTCAACTGGTTTAACGAGTAATTAATACAACCATATCGAAATAATATTACTACGACACGCGTACTCGAGTACTGAAATCAAAACAATAAAACAAATCACCAACAACGACAAACATCACTGAACCCCTTCGTCGTCACGTCGGTACTGTGGCTGTTTCCCTGCTCCTCGGCTACCTGAACATCAAAACAAATGTCCACCCCCGAAGGGGTTAGCAAAACGATGCTAGTACAAGTATCATATTAAACAATTCGAATATGCATCAACAATACATAATGAGATACATCACACGGACTTCCGCTACCGGAATCCGATAATGCGAATGGACAAGATTCCATTAACACAGCATGGGTATTCCAATGATCCAGCGCCCTCAGCATAGATCCCAAGATGATCCCTTCGGACCAACACGAGGTGGAAATAACCCGTCCAATGATCCAGTGCCCTCAGCCTAGATCCCAAGATGATCCCGTCGGACCAACACGAGGTGGACATCCGATCCAGCGCCCTCAGCATAGATCGTACAACGTACATAAATACAACTCATGTATACACATATGCCAAATCATTATGTTCATCAACATGAACATACAAATACTAGATAACAAATATCATGACAATTCAACAAATTAATTTCCATGTTCAACAACATGAATAAGCCACAAACATGCTCAAAATATCAATTTTAACACATTACGATACTTGCCTCGAAGATGGCAAGAACGAAACACTTCAATGATCTCAACACACTCGAAGGCTGCCTCCTTCGATCAACGTAGCAAGCTCGAACCTTAACAAAAGAAATGATATACAAATCATCTCAAGTCGAACGATCGCCTAACAATTCGGCCTACGGTCAAAAGCTCAAAATAAACAATCTGCCTGAACTACTTAGCGTACGCTACGTACTCTACGTAACGTGCGCTAAGCCTGCCTGTTAGCGTACGCTATCGTCTAAGCCCAGCGTACGCTAGCGATGGACTGACAGTTCTAGCCGACTGACTCAGCTGATATCATAACGTACGTTATGTACCAAACGTAGCGTGCGTTAACTTATCCCCGATAGCGCACGTTAACTTACGTATGTTAGCGTGCGCTAATCGTGCATGGCAGATTACTACTGACAGAAAACTGGGTTGAATGGTGATGAACTCATGAATTCTATGGTGATAAAACAAGTCATCCCCGAGCATATCATGCTAATAAGGTTTGTGAAAGTTTTGTACGTACTAAATGACTATGAGATCCAAAGATACGTATAATCATCACAACACCATAGTTCATCTTAGATCTTCAAGGGATATCCTGAGTTCAATCCATTATAAGTCTCAAAAACGTACGATCCTTCTATATAAACGCATAAGAACTTGAAAATCTCCATATATTAATCACAAATCGGTTTGAAATGCTAGGAGTCCAACTACTAAAAAGGTTCGAAGGATTATACGATGAATAAGTGCCGAAACGTCGAAAATATCCTTCTAACACATGATGATCGATTTTGAACGAAATAACTGACTATCAAAACATGATCAAACGTCCTTTAGAACTCTACTAATATTGGTGAAGAATCACCTACCTCAAAGTAGTGAAGAACAAGGAGGAAATTCGAAGCGACCCAACACCGAAGGCTTGAACACCAATCTCAAATGATATACGATCCTCAATCACGAGCTAGGATGTTGATATGAAGTGTTTAGGATGTAGGGAGTAATACTCTAAGTATAAGGATTCGGATGAGGGAGAAGAAAGGACTGAAAATATGAAAAGGATGTTGTCCTATTTATAGGAAATGATTATTAGCCCGCGCTAGTCCCTGCTCGTAGCGTGCGCTAACATCTTACTGACTTTACTGTACTCAGCACTTAGCGTGCGCTATTCACATGCCTTTAGCGTGCGCTAAGGCATTGACTTGGCTTTTCCCGAAAGCCGTCCAGGTTCATCCCGACACAATCCGACCAAGATTCTCGGCCTGATCTCACCTACCACACGTCTCAATCAAATTGACCACGCATAGCGTGCGCTATGTAATATCCGGTATTTTTCTTTCCCTTGTATTTTCATTTTTGGGTATATTTCTCGGTCATAGTGACCCACATGTATCTTTCAGTATGTCCTTCCTGTCAATTGTTGAATTGTACTCTCGTTATTGTTCGTTGTTTCAACTTTCCTCGCATGAGTTCGACTTTGTTAGATCATCATTAATTTTTGGTGACTCCAAAAATTATAAATCTTTGCAATATTATAGAACATCGAATTAGCTTTCCAATGGTTCAAACGGTGAGTCAATCGGAGTCCGGACGAGAGAGTTATGGTCGTTTCAGTTTTTGGCCGAGCACTTCCAGGAGCCTTTCGGCCGATAGGGGGGGTCGATAGACTCTACTGCCTACATTCTGTATGGGTATCGGTTGGGCCTATCGGCCAGACTTCACCTTCGAACTTCCAGGAGCCTTTCGGCCGATAAGGGGGGTCGATAGACTCTACTGCCTACATTCTGTATGGCTATCGGTTGGGCCTATCGGCCGATAGGCCGGCCGATAGGTTCTGCTGTGTTACGCTATAAATGCGTTGTTTTGAGCGTGAAGCTCATTTCTTTCCCATTTTTCCACTGCGCCGCGAGAGAGGAGATATAGAGGGAGAGAGTTCTTCATCCGGGGGTCGATTTTCATCATTTCTTTTCGGTTGTGAGGCTCGGATAATCAATCTAACGCGTGTTCTACGGATCTTAATACGTGAATCACTCAAGGTAATATCTCTTGAAACCCTACCTTTTTGGATAATTGGGGATTTTGGGGTTTTGTCCGATTCTTTCCGTTTCGTTGATGGATTCATGATGAATATGATTATTCTTGTTGGTATTCTTAGTTTCCCTACGGATTCATGGTATATTTCGTGATTTTTTTGGAATCGAGAGGGTTCGGTTGTGGTCCGCCCTCGTTGTTGTTTGTATACGAATATACATGAATCGTAGGCGGGTTTTGGTGTATTCCATTTCCGTATTCGACTAGAGTTGGTTGTAATTATGTTCTTCGAATCGTTAGGTTTGGTTCCGTTGATTCTAGTGTTCGTCGGTGATTATCCTTTCCGTTCGTTGCGTCATCAAAATATTCAAGGCAAGTATTTTTGGAAACCTTTATGCTTAACGTGAAATGGTAATGTATATTGTGTGTGATTTGCTCACCTCGGGAGGGTCCGACGGGATCACGGAGGGAATCTATGGCTTCGTCACGGATTCATGAGTTTGTTTCGCTAGCCACTCGGGAGGGTCCTTAGAGGCCTCGAGTGGGATTCGTGGCTTCGTCCCGGTCCTAGGTGACGTGTGGTGCTTGATTTATTTTGTGAATGTGGCCAGCTCGGGAGGGTCCTTAGAGGCCTCGAGTGGGATTCGTGGCTTCGTCCGGTCTAGGCAAATTAATTGTATTTGTTTGTTTCCTAAAAGACATGTCTAGTTTTGGTTTTTGAAATGATATTGGTGCATGTACTATGAAATGTGTAAGCGATTGGTTTGCCTTGATTACTTGTACTAGCGTAATTGCTAACCCCTCTGGGGACCCTTTTTGGGGAAATTCTTGTTATGGATTTCGTGTTATGATTATCCGGACGGCGGGCACACAGACGATGCGAGGATGTTGGCCAGGGTCGTTGACATGTGCATTTGGGTCTTTCTATTTCTTTCGTCCATTTCGATTTGGTTGTTTTCTACATTTATAAACTGATAGACTGTACTCGCGAGTACTTAGGCTTTTCGTTTCAAACTCCGTGTTGTACTACTTTTAAATTGTCACGTTGTTGGTTGATGCTTATTTTGCCGGTTGTTCGGGCGTATATTTACATGTCATGTTATTTAATTATGTATCCTCGCTAACCAAGATGGTTAGTCGAGCGGAGTTTTCCTATTGTAGCCTGGTAGGTCCCATGTAGGGGTCTACGGCGCTGTAACATATTTCCGAATATCTCGGGGTGTTACAGAAAATGGTATCAGAGAGCGCACTAGGTTTATGGATACCTAGGCTTGTTGGTTATTTGGGTCTAGTCATGTTTTGTTTGCACATTGTCACCGCCAAAGATCTCGGTACTTCCAAAGTGCTCGTAAGTTTTCTTACTCGATCCTTTGTTTTCCTACATTGTATTTCGCTTTTGAGTTAAAGTTGTTTTTTTCCTCCCTTACTCATCATCAATATACTTCTGCTATCTCTTAACACCAGTATGGGCCGGAGAGGTAACCGTGGTCGTGGTCGTGGTCGTGGTCGTGGGACGCGGCCCGGGACGTGGGGCGGCCGGTGGGCGGCCACGTCACATTCTTCGAGGCCGCAGATCGGTGACCGTCATAGTCATGCTTCTTCTCGGGAGCGCGCCGATCTTGGTATTGCGGGCATTATGCAAATGGTTAACAGATGGCGGCTATAGCTCAGTGGTCAGAACCCCGATCGTGCCCATGCTAATCGGGCGGAGCGGATCGGCTTCGAGGATGTCATCAAGATGCATCCTCCCGGTTCGGGAGCTTCGGACCCGATCGGGTGGGAAGGGTGGGTCAAGGAGATATCAAAGTCTTCTTGCTACCAATCGCCCCGAGGACCGTAAGGTCCCTATTGCTCAATATTTTCTCACGGGAGATGCTACGGATTGGTGGGAGGCCGTTGGTCCCAAAGATCATGTGGCTTCATGGGCCGAATTTCAAGAATTGATGGAGACCGAATATTGTCCGTGGCCGGTCAGACAGCTCGAGTGCATGCATTCTATGATGCTCAACCACGGGATATCCCGTATCTCATGCCATTGCCGACTTTAACAAGGAGTTGGGTTATGTGAAGACCCAAGTTGTCGAAGAGAGCGACAAAATTTTCCATTTTTCCAGGAGGATGAAACTATCCATTCGGGACTATATGTCTGGGCTCGTCTGTACTACCTTGAAGGATTATCAGAGTCGAGCTCTTGCTTATGATATGTCGGTGACGGCTAGCGATTTGGCTCGCGAGATCAAGAAGCAGAAGTCGGTCGGAAATTTTTCTGGTCCCAAGAGTGGAGGCCAGCAGAAATCTCAGGCTGCAAATATTTCTACGGGCGGTTCGGCTCGTTTCTCTGGGAGCTTTCGGAGTGCAGCCGGGACCATCGCCCGGGACCCCGGATGCTTTAAGCGTGGCAAGCCGTGCCACGTGAACCGGGATTGTCTTCGTCCACCTTTGACTTGTCATACTTGTGGTCACGGGCCACAAAGCTTCTTTGCGAGAAGATCGAGCAGGTTTCGCGGTGCCGTTCTTCTCACCCAAGACCTATGGAGCCGAGCGTGAACCGTGGCTCATTTGCTCGCCGCCTCCACCGAGTGCCGGCCGAGGTAGGGGTCGGGTCAGCCCGCTAGGAGGAGCATCCGGTGTCGGCTCTGCCCGGCCCGCGTATCTACGAGATGAGGAGGACCGATGATCCAAAGACTCTTCGTGGCGGCAGTACCGTTCATATCCATTTCCATCCTGTCAGTGTACTTTTTGATTCGGGTGCTACGCATTCATTCATTTCTCTAGAGTGTGCACGCCGTTTGAGTCTCGACTGCTTGTCACCTTGCGAGCCTTTCATCGTTAAACTTCCTAGCGGTGATAGAATTGTCGGTGATCGAGAAGTCCGGGACTGTTCTGTGATTATTTGTGAGAGGGCTTGGCTCTCTAATCTTATTGTCGTGAGTATCGAGGGCGAGGATTTAATTCTCGGGAATGATTGGCTCGAACGGCATGGTGTAATCATGAACTACCGCACGAGGATCATTACCATGTTAGCCGAGGACGGCACCGAACACTCTTTCGCAGGGCGAAAGAGAAACCAGAAGTTTATTATTAACGCCTTGAAAGCGATGAAACTCCTGCGAAAGGGATGTATTGGTTATTGGTGCTATGCCTTGAAGGCGGAGGATGGTGGAGTCGAGCTTTCGTCGATTCCAGTCGTTAATGAGTTTCCTGATGTATTTCCTGACGAACTACCGGGATTGCCACCGGACCGTGAGGTTGAGTTTGCTATAGAGTTAGAGTCGGGCACGGCTCCTATTTCGAAGGCGCCGTATCGCATGGCACCTTCAGAGATGTCCGAGTTGAAGAAGCAGTTGAGTGAGCTTCTTGAGTCGGGGTATGTTCGACCGAGCGCCTCGCCTTGGGGCGCACCGGTCCTGTTTGTGCGGAAGAAGGATGGTTCGCTACGTTTGTGTATCGACTATCGCGAACTAAACAAGGTGACCATCAAGAACAAGTATCCTTTGCCGAGGATTGACGACTTGTTCGACCGATTGCGAGGAGGCTGCGGTATTCTCGAAGATTGATTTGAGATCGGGGTACTATCGGCTCGGGTGAGGGAGTCGACGTGCAGCGACTTTTCGGACGAGATACGGACATTATGAGTTTGTAGTTATGCCTTTCGGGTTAACTAACGCTTGGCGGCGGTGTTCATGCGGTTGATGAACAAAGTCTTTATCGAGTATTTGGATAGGTGTGTCGTCGTCTTCATTGACGATATTCTTATTTATTCGAGGAACGAGGAAGAGCATGCCCATCATTTGCGGGTAGTGTTAGACATTTTGAGGACCGAGCAACTCTATGCGAAGTTCTCGAAATGTGAGTTCTGGCCGAAAGAAGTGATGTTTTGGGCCACGTGATTTCAGTAGGGAGTTCGAGTAGATCCGCAGAAAATTGAGGCGGTGTTGGATTGGGCATCGCCCACAAATGTGAAGGAGGTCCGTAGTTTCTTGGGTTTGGTGGCTACTACCGTAGGTTCGTGAGGTTTCTCAAAACTAGCTCGACCACTTACACTGATTGCTCCGTAATCCGAGAAGTTAAATGCAGACCGATGAGAGGCGATCGAGTTTTGAGGAGTCAAGAAGCGTTTGACTTCAGCCCGGTTTGGCATTGCCATGTGGCAACGAGGGTTTCGCCGTTTTTAGCGATGCTTGGTCGTGGTCTTGGGTGCGTATTGATGCGGCCACGGCAAGACCATTGCCTATGCGTCGAGACGATTGAGGCCGTATGAGCTTAACTACCCTACTCACGATTTGGAGTTAGCGGCGGTTGTCTTTGCACTCAAAATTTGGCGTCACTATCTTTTCGGCTCGCATGTCGATTTTTACCGATCATAAAAGTCAAGTACATATTTACTCGTGAGAGTTGAATATGAGGCGAGGAGGTGGTTAGAGTTGATTAAGGATTATGACCTCGAAATCCTTTATCATCCGGCAAGGCGAACGTTGTGGCCGACGCCTTGAGTCGGAAACCGATTGCGTTGCGAACGCTTGAGATCCTTACATCTCGGTCCCGAGCTTCGGAGGGCTTTGATCGAGTTAGATGTTGAGGTTTCTTTGCTGGATCTGTCGGGCAACTTTGTGCCTTAGAAATTTAAATGCGTCTTTGCTCGATGAAATTAAATCAAGCAATTAGAGGATCCGATGATTACTCAAATCCGAGAGAACGCGTTCTTAAAGGAAAGTCTCTGGATTTGTGATTCACGAGGATGGCGTTTTGAGATTCCAGTCGGCTTTGTGTGCCGAACGACTCGAGTTGAGGCGAGTATTTTACGGGAGGCCCATGCTACACCTTATTCCGCTCATCTGATGCAGTAAGATGTACAAGGACACGAGGAGGAACTTCCGTGGAATGATATGAAGGAGGAAGTCGCACGGTTTGTGGCGAGATGTTTGACTTGCCAAGCAGTCAAAATCGAGCATCGGCGACCATTGGGTTATTGCAGTCACTTCCGTTCCGAATGGAAATGGGAAGATATATCGATGGATTTCGTTACGAGTTTGCCGAGATCGAGGTCGGGCATGAATATGGTATGGGTGATTGTTGATCGCCTGACCAAGTCGGCACATTTTCTGGGCATCAAGGACACTTGGGGCCCGGAGAAGTTAGCTCGTGTGTTTATTGCGCAGATCGTGAGACTTCACGGTACTCCGAAGTCTATTGTTTCGGATCATGACGGCCGTTTTGTATCGCACTTCTGGCAGGCGGTGCATAAGGCGTTAGGTACCCGGTTGCGTTTGAGTACCTCTTTTCATCCCCAGTCAGATGGACAGTCGGAACGCACTATCCAGACATTCGAGGACATGTTGCGTGCTTGTGCCCTCGATTGGAGTAGCGACTGGGAGGAGCATTTGCCATTGATCGAATTCACGTACAACAATAGTTGGCACGCGTCGATTCGGATGGCACCGTATGAGGCACTTTATGGGCGGCGATGTCGGTCACCGATTTGTTGGAATGAGGCGTCCGATTTAGTCGGGACCGAGCCGGATGTCGTTTTAGAGACGAGGCGGAAGATAGAGTTAATTCGAGAACGGATGTTGACTGCCCAGAGTCGACAGAAGTCATATGCCGACGTCCGTCGTCGACCTTTGGAATTCGAGGTGGGAGACCATGTTTTGCTAAAGGTGTCGCCGACGAAGGGAGTTTTTCGTTTCGGGAAGAAAGGGAAGCTGAGCCCGAGATTTATTGGACCCTTCGAGATCCTCGAGCGAGTAGGTGGATTGGCATACCGTTTGGCGTTACCTCCGGCCTTGAGTCATGTTCATAGTGTTTTTCATGTTTCCCAGCTGAGGAAATATGTTCCGGATCCTAGTCACGTCATCGATTATGGCGAGGTTGATATTGCTGAAGATATTACTTTTGAGGAGCGTCCTTTGAAGATTTTGGAGCATCGTGAGAAACGCGAGGCATAAGACCATCCCTTTGGTCAAAGTTCGGTGGTCGAGACACGGTGTCGAGGAGGCAACTTTGGAAACCGAGGATAGCATGCGTGCTAGGTACCGGAATTGTTTGTTTCTTAAGTTTCGGACGAAACTTATTTTTAGAGGGTAGAATGTAATATCCGGTATTTTCTTTCCCTTGTATTTTCATTTTTAGGTATATTTCTCGGTCATAGTGACCCACATGTATCTTTCAAGTATGTCCTTCTGTCAATTGTTGAATTGTACTCGTTATTGTTCGTTGTTTCAACTTTCCTCGCATGAGTTCGACTTTGTTAGATCATCATTAATTTTTGGTGACTCCAAAATTATAAATCTTGCAATATTATAGAACATCGAATTAGCTTTCCAATGGTTCAAAGCGGTGAGTCAATCGAGTCCGGACGAGAGAGTTATGGTCGTTTGATTTTGGCGAGCACTTCCAGAGCCTTTCGGCCGATAGGGGGTCGATAGACTCTCCGCCTACATTCGTATGGGTATCGGTTGGGCCTATCGGCCGGACTTCACCTTCGAACTTCCAGAGCCTTTCGGCCGATAAGGGGGTCGATAGACTCTCCGCCTACATTCCGTATGGCTATCGGTTGGGCTGTCGGTAGATAGGCCAAATAGGTTCTGGCGTGTTACGCTATAAATGCGTTGTTTTGAGCGTGAAGCTCATTTCTTTCCCATTTTTCCCATGCGCCGCGAGAGAGGAGATATAGAGGAGAGAGTTCTTCATCCGGGGTCGATTTTCATCATTTCTTTTGGTTGTGAGGCTCGGATAATCAATCTAACGCGTGTTCTACGGATCTTAATACGTGAATCACTCAAGGTAATATCTCTTGAAACCCTACCTTTTTGGATAATTGGGGATTTTGGGGTTTTGTCCGATTCTTTCCATTTCGTTGATGGATTCATGATGAATATGATTATTCTTGTTGGTATTCTTAGTTTCCCTACGGATTCATGGTATATTTCGTGATTTTTTTTGGAATCGAGAGGGTTCGGTTGTGGTCCGCCCTCGTTGTTGTTTGTATACGAATATACATGAATAGTAGGCGGGTTTTCAGTGTATTCCATTTCCGTATTCGACTAGAGTTGGTTGTAATTATGTTCTTCGAATCGTTAGGTTTGGTTCCGTTGATTCCTAGTGTTCGTCGGTGATTATCCTTTCCGTTCGTTGCGTCATCAAAATATTCAAGGCAAGTATTTTTGGAAACCTTTATGCTTAACGTGAAATGTTAATGTATATTGTGTGTGATTTGCTCACCTCGGGAGGGTCCGACGGGATCACGGAGGGAATCTATGGCTTCGTCCTGGATTCATGAGTTTGTTTCGCTAGCCAGCTCGGGAGGGTCCTTAGAGGCCTCGAGTGGGATTCGTGGCTTCGTCCCGGTCCTAGGTGACGTGTGGTGCTTGATTTATTTTGTGAATGTGGCGGCTCGGGAGGGTCCTTAGAGGCCTCGAGTGGGATTCTTGGCTTCGTCCAGGTCATAGGCAAATTAATTGTGACTGTTTGTTTCCTGAAAAAGACATGTCTAGTTTTGGTTTTTGAAATGATATTGGTGCATGTACTATGAAATGTGTAAGCGATTGGTTTGCCTTGATTACTTGTACTAGCGTAATTGCTAACCCCTCTGGGGACCCTTTTTGGGGAAATTCTTGTTATGGATTTCAGGTTATGATTATCCGGACGAGCGGGCACACAGACGATGCGAGGATGTTGGCCGAGTCGTTGACATGTGCATTTGGGTCATTCTATTTCTTTCGTCCATTTCGATTTGGTTGTTTTCTACATTTATAAACTGATAGACTGTACTCGCGAGTACTTAGGCTTTTCGTTTCAAACTCCGTGTTGTACTACTTTTAAATTGTCACGTTGTTGGTTGATGCTTATTTTGCCGGTTGTTCGGGCGTATATTTACATGTCATGTTATTTAATTATGTATCCTCGCTAACCAAGATGGTTAGTCGAGCGGAGTTTTCCTATTGTAGCCTGGTAGGTCCCATGTAGGGGTCTACGGCGCTGTAACATATTTCCGAATATCTCGGGGTGTTACACGCTAATGTTCCTTTGTAGCGTGCGCTATGGATCCATGTTAGCGTACGCTACACATAGCCGATAGCGTGCGCTACATGCGCAAAATTACAATTTTTCATCACATTCAAGAAATCATACGCTCAACAGCATCGGATTATGAAATACGGAGAATAGTACTCAGACAAAAGTACAATAATTACAATATCACAAGTTCCAAATACATATCAGAAATCTCGGGTATTACATGCATAGTATGTCAGGCCTATCTTCAGGTCTCAAACCTCTCTTATTAAAAAATTTAGTGATTTCCGGCCATTTCGGATTGCATGTAAATGTAATGAAAAATGGAGGATATCCAGCCCATTTGCAAATAGCCATGGCATCTTGAAAATTTTGAATCATGTATCTAGCACCTCCAGTGAATGAGGATGGCAGTACAATTCGTTTACCCGTGGATGATGGTGCAGTATCACCTCTAGCAACTGCATATGATAGGCTTTTGTATTTTTCAACCCTCAATGCTGGTTGATTAAAACGAATATAATCAAGCCTCTGTGTTTCCATCATTGTGTATGAGTCCACTACTGTTGGAATAGCTTTCTTCCAAGTAGAATCTGCGGTCCTTCATTAACACGATCCTGAATCTTATAGGCGGTAAAGTCCCTTATTGTAAGATTGTTCCGCCTATTGTTAGATGATTCAGCATGCGGAACATCGACATAATAACCATCCTCCCCGTATATGAATAAAAGCGGATACTGGAGAGGAAGATAAGAAGGGTGCAACTCGTTGATGCGCTGAAGAGCACCAGATTGAGTTTCAACAACATCTCGGGTATCATAGGATGAATCAACATCACCAACAATAAGGGCAGCAACTTCAGAAGTCGTCGGCAGATTGTATGTCCTCCCATCCCTTGATATCCTCCCTATAATCCAAAGCTTTACGTCATCGCATCTACCTTGATGAAGACGTTCCGTTACCATCCTGAAACTCCGAGCATAAGGGTTATTGTCATCGACCAATTTTTTCATGTTAGCAACGATCGAATCATCAATTTCCTTAGTGGTACCTTTGCTGGAAAAAAACAATAAACAACATAATGAAACTCTTCAATATAATTATCTAAATTTATTTAGCAAATGTACTGAATAAACGCATTGGCTTATTTAAATGTACTAACCCGACGGCCTTCATCCTGTTATTGATTTCATCATCAGTGTCATGTATATAGAGTTGTGAAAATTTTGGAGATGATCCTTATAGGGGAAACAAACTTCCAATACGATGATGATTTTGCCCTCCCAGTCTGAACGTATAAGGACCACGCCCGCTATTCACACTCTTATCAATTGTCCCACCCATAGAAGTAAATGAGAACATCATATTATATTTTTGGATATGCTCGATAAAATTTTTGCTCTTCATATGTCTCTTCTCCAGGAGATCGAGCAACAATTTGGGAGGACATTTCAAAAGAGGAAGTTGGACTTTCCCTTTTGAACAACAAAATGTGAATTTAGGACTCATACTATTACTTATTTTTGGAGATCTTTCCTCGAACCACATTAAGGCGCCACAATACTCGCATTCATAAGTAGGGTCACCAATATCAAAATAATCTGTAAGGGCAAATTACATATGACATTTGTAAAGAGATGATATTAACAAAAAAAGCTGATTCGGCAACAAATATAAGATTAGGAGTAATTCTACTCGTAATTATATAAAAAATTAAATCATAAAATAAAATAATTTGTAAAACCATTCTACTTATTTTTTTTAAAAAAAAAAAGAAAACATCTTAAAGTATGCACTAATGAAAAATAAAATGTACCAGTATTTAATTATATGATGAGCATGTTGATGCCGTACATGTATTGTCGACCTTATTAACACGACCGAATACGTTTGCTTGCTTCCTAGCTATCAGTATATCGCTTCTCCTCTTTCGAGCAATCCTCGCCAAATTTTGCTTTTCTAATCGTGCAACGTTGCATTGTAAGTTTAAGAGACTTGGAAATATTTGTAAGTAGTAAATTAATTTTATTAAACCTGGTGATAAATTGCATCATATAAAAATTATTAAAATAATTATACACGTGTTATATAAATAATTAGCTTATCCTCACTTCAAGTATGATTGACCAGTTGTAACACCCCCAATCCACTCAGGGATATTACACGCCGTAGACCCTCTCCTCGAGGATCTACCAGGCTGATAACTAAAATCAAACATCTAAATATCGCCTTTAAGGCTAAAATGACTCAGTAGACCGATTTGGTCTTTCAATAATAACATACAACTCAATTCCAAACACATACCCACGCAGGGGTCAAAATACAATAAACTCCCGTACAACGGGGAAAATATAGTGCAGCAGAAAAGAAAATACAACTAGACCAATACGACATCAACGGATCCTCGTGTGATTAGTATCGTTCATCTTTCATCATCCTTCGTGCCGACCCTGTGCTATGCTCCAAAACCTGAATGCAAAAATAGACATCCACCCCCCGAATACTCGGGGGTTAGCAAAACTCCACTGTGTTGCTAGTGCAAGTACAAGTGCAAAAATACGAGCCATACAATTTACATTCAACGAATAACAATAACCAGGAATCCTCAAAGTTCCCAACGTAACGAAAAGCACTTCCCGAGGCATGAGTTTGGTAAAACATTCCAAAACCGAAAGATCACAAATCAAGGGAAACAATTTATAAAACCGTTTAAAATGCCATCGAGAGTTTTAAGAGAAAACAATTTAGGATTTCCGAATCCTTCTCTTTCCAAAAATCAACAGGGGTCACAGCCCAAAGGTTTTGTTTTCGCAAATAGAAAACCGACAACAATTCACAGGGCCAGAGCCCAACATCACGTGTCCTCGACGGACATAAAAATCAACAAAACATAATCGCGCACGCGCATCGCCTAGGACCGGGACGAAGCCACAAATCCCACTCGAGGCCTCGAAGGACCCTCCCGAGCTGGCTAGCGAAACAAATCACACACATGCATCGCCTTGGGAACAGGGTAATACCATTGATCCCGCCCGAGGCCTTGAAGGACCCTCCCGAGCTGGCTAGCTAAACAAATCACAACATCTCACGGTTGGATCAATCACTTGTTGCATCCTGGACACATGATCGCATGCCATGTGCCACCGTAGATTAACTTTGGCGCTCACGGTTGGATCAATCACTTGTTGCATCCTGGCCACATGATCACATGCTATGTGCCACCGTAGTTTTTCTTAGGCTCTCACGATTGGATCAATCGCTTGTTGCATCCTGGCCACATGATCACATGCCATGTGCCACCGTAGGCCCCGCCCACATCCACACAATCACATATATAGCACCATACAACAAAGATATCCAAACAATTCACTCAGAAGCATCAAACACTTAGCAAAACACCACATCAAACCACACTGCACCGAAATAAGCCATATACGAACACACGCAATATCAAGTGCAACATCAATACTAAACATATCCATAGAATTCACATAGTCATTCACAAATCACACCATTCACAAAACACCCACGTTTTGAAAACAAGCCTTTAACAAGGCAAAACCGCATCTTTTGAAAGTTCAATTCAAACGGCCAAACAACCACATTTAGACGATCACTAATTATCGTATCCATAAAACAAGAATTGTATGGACAAGGTACTTGCCTTGGATAACCACAATGTGGAGAATCGACCGAAGTAGGTTGACACGAACCGACTACGAACCCGCCGACTCCACTGATCACCAACTCGCGTTTATAAACTACGAAGGACAATAACAACAATGAAATGAATTCCATAACACGACTCAAAGCCGTTGAATTCAAAGAACGAATGACGAAAGTTCAAGTGTTTTCCCCAAAACGGCCAAGAACATGATTCGTCCCGACAAAACACGAAAACGGAATCCCAAGTCGAAATATGGATATACAATCCATAGAATATGTTTAACAACATCATTTAACCACAATCATTCCATCAAAAACGGATGGAAAACGAGATCGAGAACAAATCCCCCAAAAAGTTGATTCGAAGGAAATCAAGAAATATACTTCGATTTGACGAAGAAGAATGGATTAAATGATGTTCAACACAAGAATACTACCAAGATTAATCATACCCATCATGAATTAATCAACAACACGAAACGAATCAGACAAAAATGCAAAAATCCCCAAATTCACGAAATTAGGGTTCTAAGGAAGATTACCTTGATTCGCTGGATCAAAGGATGATAACCGATGATTGATCGATGTTATGAACTCAAGAACTTCGTGGATTTGTTATTAAACAACATGGCTTCGTCACCTCTGAAGCTCCAGCCGCGGATCGAAAAGGAAGGAAATGAAAAACGAGAGGAAATGTGACTGCTCTGTCACATTTATACTGGGCCGGACTAGCGGGCGCTAGGCTGTCGAGCTAGCGCGCGCTATCGGCCCAGGCCGCAATCCAGTGACCTCCTGGGTGATCGCTCGGCCAGTAGCGTCGCGACCTTCCCGTAGCGTGCGCTACCTTCCGGCCATAGCGTACGTAGTGTCCGGCAGTAGCATGCGCTACCTGCCGAGCCTACCCGATTCCAGAACCTTAGGACTCCACTGTCCAGACCCGATAGTGTGCGTTAGGCCAGCCGATAGCGTGCGCTACACCTGCCGGTTAGCACGCGCAGCCTTCCGACCGTAGCGTGCGCTACGCCGGTTCCTGCCGCACCCGTCCGGCCGGTGCCCACAATCGTCCGGCCAGTCCCGCAACCGTCCGGCCAGTGCTCGAACACTAGGGCTCGACGACTCGATTTCCGAAAACGCACGGAACGAACACGACGAAAAGTTCGCGGACGACATCAACGACCCGAAATGAAAACATAATGCAATAATTAATCATACGCGACCAAGAAAAGGGTCGAGACAACAAATACAGATACGGATACCCATAACTTTTAAGAAATTACAAAATGGCCCAAAACGCCCGAAAATCACGATACGTGATCGAATAACCAAATCGAAGTTCACAACACATCTAACAAAGTTAAACGGACTTACAGGAAACTCGAAACAGCAGTTTCGAACGAGATTCGCAAGAATCGAACTCAAGTGCGGAAAAGTCGCCAAAAAGCACGGAACTCAACAAAACGACACCGAAACGAACTCAGATGAAAAAAAGTGCAGAATTAATCATTCCCAGAATGACGAAACGGTCATGAGTGAGTCATCAAAATGGACTACGGCCGAAAAAAAGAAATTTACCGAAAATCAAAAATTGCGGATATTACACCAGTAAGCAATAACAGTCTGAACATGAAGCATTACTTATATTATATTTTTGGCATTGATTACTTCTTTTTTTGTAGTTCTATAGAATAATAAACAATGTAGAATACTACATTTGCACAATTTTTTTTTTTTTTGAAATTGTACCTTCATTGTTAACTGGAGTAATGTCCCCACTTATTGTTGATTTCCTCTAGATCTCAATATCCCCATCCTACTCATTCTAGCCATCCTTGCATCATTTGGAGTTCCTGCTCGAGCAATATCTTATACTATTAAAGTAGTTGTATATATTTTTACTTAGCAACCCAAGTAAACACTTTATAATATATAAAGTGTTTAGATTTATAAGAATCGAATAATGATTTTATTTTAAAGGAAAGTAATTACCAAGAGTAATGAATATGTGAAGTCCATGTGTTAATGAAATAGTATTATACAAAAAATAAAATATTGAAAAAATAGATAAAACAAATATAGAATCATACCATTTTCGTTTATGGGGGCGCTATTAAAATGGTCATCCATAATATTTCTTCTGACTGATTGTAAAGCCACCGCATCCTGAAAAACTTGCTTACCCCTCCTAAACTTGCTTATCAGATTCTCATCTCTTTGCTGAACCGTGCTCACTTGGTATATATAAAATTAATAATTAATATCATATTATTAACTACAGTTTGCGTAGAAAAAAATCATGATTGAAAAAACAAAATATTCTAATTCTTACCATTTGTAAGGCAACTTAGGGGACTCGTAATCGTCATTTGTTGAAATGGCGGAGGCATAGTAGTATTACCTACTAAAATTCTTTCATCATATTATTATAGAAATAGCTATTTGAAAGGTAAAAATAGCTCTAAACAAAATATACAATGACAACATAAAAGCTAACCATTTGTTATGTCACCGAATGGTGTTCTATAACTTGAATTGCTATCTTGACTTCTCCGTCGCTTTGTGTAATATTTTGGATCCATTGAAGGGCTTGAAAAAATAACATTATTGCGAACTTTAACAGCATGTCATAATATGAAATAACTTTTGTACATAATTTAATAGCATAATTTATTTATGTTGACAATTTCTTTTGGCAATTAATTAGTTATGTTGATACAATAATTCTAAAAAAATATCAAATATAAATTAGAAGAAATAATAATTAGCAGTTTTTTATTTGCCTTGACAAATATTAAAATATAATAATAGTAACAAATATAAATTCATCAAAAACAAACCACACAACCCAACTCATTTAATTAATCCGATCAATTCCAAATAACACCGAATTTGCTACCTACTTTTAATATTATACACAGAAATATATACATTTCTTTACTATACATATTACACACACTATTGATGTTTTCGGATATAGATAAAGTCATGTGCAGGACATAAATTTCTCCAGATTTGAGTCGGTCAGTTTTTTTTAGTCGGTTGCAAGAATATTTATTTCTCAATATTCAAGAAATGCCCTATATCTGTACCCGAGAAAAAGGAAGTTACCCAGAAAGAGATAAAGTTATGTGTTAGCTGATAAAGTCATGACTCACCCTTCTCAAATCTCCACTCCACACCTCAAAATATCCGCCCGACTGTAGCTGCTAGCTTTCCCCATCTCATCTCAAGTCTCTGTATGTCCATCTCAACTTTCTACACCTCAAATCTCCATCTCAAATAAAAAAAAATTCATCTCAATCTCTACACCTCTGAAGAGCTTTCATTTTTGAGTCTCACAATCGGACTTTAGGAGTGTTGGCATGGGCTCTTTCCGCTCGATTTTGCCTAGCAGGGCTCTCAAGTATTGGAGTCTCACAATCTGGCACTCATGCCCGGAATTTTTCGTTGTATAATCACAGATCGGAAGGTTCTCACTTCATCCAGATCCAAGTCCGCAAATCGTGGATCCGGCCGAGGACCACTGTAAGTTTCCAGATCCATTAACAATAAGTGTATTTTGACACTGTTTTATATATATAATAAAAGATAAATTTAAAAAATTATATGTATATATATATTATGAAATTTATTAGTAAAAGATAAATTATATATATATAAATTATAAAATTTATTAGTAAATAAATATAATCATAAATTTAAATATGAAGCATTTGATAGTTATTTAGTTGATAATTATTGTTTATATATATTCTGATTATATAACTATATTTTTCAATATTTGTTCAGACTCAATGGATTTTAAAAAATTCTGGAGAAACCGGATTCGATCAGAATGTTTGGAGTGTTGGCATGGGCTCACAATCTGGCACTCATGCCTGGAATTTTTCGTTGTATAATCACAAATCGGAAGGTTCTCACTTCATCCAGATCCAAGTCCGCAAATCGTGGATCCGGCCGAGGACCAATGTAAGTTTCCAGATCCATTAACAATAAGTGTATTTTTGACACTGTTTTATATATATATATATATATAATAAAAGATAAATTTATAAAATTATATGTGTATATATATATATTATGAAATTTATTAGTAAGAGATAAATTATAAAAGATAAATTATATATATATATATATATTATAAAATTTATTAGTAAATAAATATAATCATAAATTTAAATATGAAGCATTTGATAGTTATTTAGTTGATAATTATTGTTTATATATATATTCTGATTATATAAATATATTTTTCAATATTTGTTCAGACTCATTGGATTTTAAAAAATTCTGGAGAAACCGGATTCGATCAAAATGTTTGGAGCCTACTGCCTTATGCCCGAATTACGGTAGTAACACTACTCTTACTTATGAATCTTATATAATCTACATCAATATGATTGCTTGCTAAAAAACTAAATCTATTTTCGCAGAGCAAAAGGAGAATACACACCTATCAAAAATAGGTACCTGTTAGACAACACGGAGGTGATATTCCTCGACAGCGAATCGTTATGCAAGTTTGGCGATGCAATCCAGAGACAAAAACTATGTTATTTGTGCTTCTCAGTTTGTTTCAACTCGAACCTTTCTTGTGGTTTATCTGCAAACTTTGGTGGGAAATATCAGACCTGCTCCATAGTATAGACTTTTTTAAATAATAAGTAATTAGTTGGTAATCTCAAATTTTTGTATCTAAATCTGGAACTGGATATTTTAGGCTAATGAGATTCTTGAAATTTGAGTCCAAAAAAAATAAATCGGAGTTATATGTAGGCATTGATTTTTTTATGATTCGATACTTAAAATAGTTCTCAATTAATAAAGAAGTTATAGGATAATTACAAATTACTAATTTAACTAAAATAAATCATCAACGTAATATTTGGACTGATGTTATTATGATAATATTAATACGATTAATTGTATGGATAAATTGACAGGATTTAATTGGTTTAGTGGCTATTTGCTAATATAGGCTAATTATTAATTTAACAAAATCCAACAGTGTTCCTACTGATATTACTTCAGTTAATAAAAATTTAATTTATTAATTATATTGAAAGTCTCTTAGTTGCTTTTTCAGGGCGTCATTATCTTTTCAATGTCAGTTTTTTTATACTTCAGTCAATTAATTTTTTGATATGGAAATCAAATATATTTTGCTTTTGTTGACGCCTGCTTGCAGCAAGACCAATAAACGAGGGTTCCGAACAACATACTATAAGTTTTTCTTTCAATTCATATCATTTTTTTAATGTCACTTATTTTTTATAAGTCAATTGCGATATATTTTGATCGGCGGGACCACTAAACAGGAGTTCCAACCGTGCTGAATTATATAAAGCTAGATGGAGCTTGATTGACTACATTTTACACTAATGCAGCTCCAGGTGCGTAATCTATATATGATGTCATATACTTATATTAAGCCTCTTTAATTTAATTAAGAAAAAATAATGAGTAATTGTTTTTTTTACTGAATTGAGGAGAACTAAACAAAATCTATATTAGTAATAATAAACATCAAAGTAATTCATGACAAAAACCCAGAAATCCATCAAAATAGTAGTAATAAGAAACATCAAATAGTAGTAATATGAAAATACTAATTTTAAGGCAAAAAAATCAAATCAAGCAATATGTGAATTACAATGTTTAAAATTATAGAAATATTCAAATTAAAAGAAATGAGCATGTTGAAATCAAAGCTACTTTTCCCTTTTTATGATTTTTGAGCAAGACATCTGCATATAACAATAGTCGTCATATAGGGTCGTGCCTGAAGTTGAAGAACGTTTCATTGGCATAATTTTAGAACTGGTGCTATCACATGAATCTTGTTCATCACATGTGACAACCTGAGGAAGTTTGAGAATCACAAAACATCCCAACAGATTAACTAAAACAATTATTCATACATAAATGAAAGTCGTAACAATTATATTATCACGTACAACATACTAACCTTTTCCTCCGCTCGTGTTTCCGAGTAAGTTTCATGTCCTAAAGCAGCCCTAGAGACAACTTCCTATTAATTTCATATTGCATACGTATTAATATTTTACTATTGAAAACAAAAAATTTGAGTCGGTTGAAGTTGGTTTCCTTACGGAATTTGTAATCTGAGCAAAACTTATCAATTACATCTTCATTAGCCGTGATCTTATCAACAGAATACTCATTTTTCATCTGATTTATGTTGAATTCTTGATGCACCTTCACTTTCCACAGATATTCACGTTTGATGATGCCATCAAACTCATCAGGAAAGCATTCCTCATAGCCCTCCTTCGTATATATCAATTAACAATTAAAACTATAATTTCAATGTAACATATATGGGGAATCAAATAAGCACAATTCTTAAAAAAAAAAGTCGTATTACTCTCTTGAGTGAGTCCAACAAATCCTCGGCAGTCTTATTCATCAACTGCATGACTACATCTTGAAAGAGCAAGAATATTGAGGTGGCGGTGACATCTGAGACAACAACTTTCAACAGAAACCTGTACAGTAAAATTGTAACAAATTCAAACAATATTTAATAAAAATATTCTAATATAAAAATCAATAATCTAATATAAAAATCAACTCTTGCTTATACCGTGGTATTATCTTCGTAATAGCCATATTGCACTTAGAGTTTGAACAAATATCACCAAGGTTCGCGTCTAAAGTAACCTTTGTGTTGCAATTGTCGCATGCATTGTAGTACCATGTAGACCTGACATCGATAGTGCTAGCATACACCTTAACGGTGTAAAAACCAGGCTAAAAATATAAAAAAAGTTGGTTGATCAATAGAGTAGGTAGACAGCGAATATTCATTCATGCAAATATATTTAGTGTAATTATTTACGCAGAAATCATAAATACATGATTTTATGCAGATTTTTGTTTTTTGTTTATAATTATATTCCAGAGTTAGTTTTGAACATTAATCTTGTACACAATTAACTGAAAACGGCGAGTTGTACGACAATTTTTTTTTCTCAAGATTGTGAAATACATTTAAAAAGGAAACTATACAAACAGAGTTAGATAATGGAAAATTTACCTCTTCCACGCTGCGTAGTTCAGCAAGGTTTCGATGTCGATCACCATTGCACCAATCCCAATGAGAATTACTCTTGGTATCGTTAGAAAGATGTGTGATGGAACGGCTAAAAGAAACAGTCTCTTTATCACGTTTTCTGCGGAATATTAGACAACATACTTTGTGACTAAACTCATTTTATAAAAAATATATTTCTTTTAAAGGTTGAGAGCTGCACACACTTTTGATAGAAATCTTCGACTTCTGGGAAATCAGCATTCACGAATATTTTAGTTGCATATTTTGCTGTTGATACACGCGACTTAGCTGCAACAGTTTCGGATCATACTTTTAGTATAAAAATAAAAGTATTCATATCACAACACACAATTATACAATATATATTATTTAAAATAATTACCCAAGTATGTAGTCTTTTTGCCAAACTGTATGATAAGGATCACACGATCAGTTGACTCGCCATGATTTTCCATAAATTGAATAATTTCGTCACCATATGCTTCCCGTAAAACGCACTTAATTGGACAGTCGCTATACATAAAATATATAAGTTTCAATTTATATATTTTCTTGTTGAGAGAAATAACATTTACATTAAATTTTACATTAAATTTTAAGTACAGAACAGCAGCTTACTCGATATCATGCAAAATCACATCCATTTTGCGACCTGAAAAGTTGGTCGATATAATCGTCTCCATCTTTCCCCAACTCTTAATTTCGCCAATGACATCTGTTGTAATGGAATTATTTAATGGTCAGGTGCATTCCGTTAATATAAATTTATATGCATGTATAACTTACCAACATAGTACGCATCATCATGGATTGTGTTTGTAATTCATGAGCAGAAACAAAATGGAATCCGTTTTTGGAAATCTCTTTGTCTGTTGAATATGGGTGAACTTGTGTGCAATACTCAAAACGCAGCTTGAACTTATCGTTAACCCTGGCTTGCTGCCACTTGGTTTTCTCATTTGCTTCCACTTGGAAATCTTCAATAATAAAAGTCGAGCCCTCGATCAATAATCTTTTCAATCGCATCACCAAACTTACGTGCACGCTAGCTTGAATTCTAGCTCCCTGAGAAAAAATGAATCCACGATGAGTATGTTATAGAGTTGTGAACTGAAAACAAAATACAACAATTAGAAGTTACCTCGCGATCGAGCAAAATCATTTCGATACATTGTGGCTTGCCTTTTGCATTCATGGGAATCCACATTCTTGACACATGAACCGTAAGAGATCTTTTGATTTTTTTCATCCGTTTTCAGTACTATGTCTCGAATGTTCATAGTCGAAGATATTTTCTGGAGAAGCTAATTTTGTATTTTCAGAACAGTGAATTTGTGTTATGGTGAGTTATGACATCCACTGCTTTTGTTTTATATGTAGACGTAAGTAAAATGTAATAGCCGCAATTTCGATTTCCGATAATTTTTTTTTTCGGCAAAAGTCCATTTTGACGACTTGCTCATGACCGTATCGTCATTCTGAGAATGATTAATTCTACACTTTTTGTCATTCGAGTTCGTTTCGGTGTCGTTTTGT
The DNA here is from genome assembly GCA_033398695.1 of Orobanche coerulescens. Classification (NCBI taxonomy): domain Eukaryota; kingdom Viridiplantae; phylum Streptophyta; class Magnoliopsida; order Lamiales; family Orobanchaceae; genus Orobanche; species Orobanche coerulescens. The sequence goes on along the minus strand of CM065805.1, from coordinate 140,935,589 downwards.
TGAGTTCCGTGTTCATAAGCTGCTTTTCCGCACTTGAGTTCGATTCTTGTGAATCTCGTCCGAAACTATTGTTTAGAGTTTCTCGTAAGTTCATTTAATGTTATTATTCATGTTGCGAGCTTTGTTTTGGTGTTTCGATCGTGTATTGTGTATTTCGAACGTTTTGGGCCGTTTTCGTAATTTCCCAAAGTTTGGGGTAATTACTTTCGTTGTCGAATTCCGACACTTCGGGTGGTCGGAATCATGTGTTCTCTTAGCTATTAGATTCGTCTTTGCGAGTAATTCGTAACCGTATCTTCGATTCGTATTCAGGTTCGGGTTTCGGGGTAGTTCGGATCGTCGTTGTGGTTGTGTCGTAATTTTCGATTTGTGTCGGAATCATTTTGCAACTGGAGGTTCTTTGGCGGTTTTGTGCGGCTTGGCCAGCAGGCTATCGCGAGCCGTGTCTTCTTGGCGTCGGCCAGGACAAGCAAGTCTGCCGAGATACGGCCGAGAACCCATGCAAGATTTGCGCCGGGTGATGCGCCGTGTCGGATACGGCCGAGTCATACGCGCGGGCACCTTATGCCGGGTGTTGCGCCGTGTCGGTCAGGTCGCACACTGACCCACAACCCGGCGGTAGACATGGCGCTGGTGTGGGCCGTTTTCTGCGCCGTGTTCGGCAGGAGTATATATATGGCAGGACAGTCGGGTTTACACCCATTTTCCCCATTTCTTCACTTCCATTCTGCGGCTGGGACTTGGGGGGCAAGAGGAGATGTTGTTCCACTATAAATCCATAAAGTCTTGGAGTTCATATCATCGATTATCCATCCTATAACATCCTTTGATCGAGCGAATCAGGTCAGATTTCCTGAAAAATCCTAGTTTGGGAAAATTGGGGGTTTTGTTGTTTTCATCCGATTTAACCGTAATAACTTAGAATTGTGATGGATTGATGATTATTTAGGTGTATTCTATCATTTCCATTGTTATTCCACGGTTGGATTGTATTGATTCGTCGTTTTGGTTGAGTTCTTAGTCGACGCCTTGAAGGTGTCCGACAAAAGGTCTTAGAGGGGGGATTAGGTGTTGTGTGATTATTATCCATCGTACGATTGATTATTTATCATTGTATGACTTAGGGACGAAATTCTTGTGAAGAACTCGAGTCGGAACCCTTCCGTTCATTGTCTTCTTCGGGGTCCGAGCTTCCTGGTCGAACCGTGTTCTTCGGAGTATTCGGTAGCGGTTATTAAGGCAAGTATTTTACTATACGAATTGTGTCTTGTGAATAGGGACGTTGTGTTATGATTATGATGAATTGATTTATCTTTGCGAATATGCTTCGTATGAATTGATTATTATGAACGATTGATGGTAACGATAATACCTTCACTTAGTTAACATCGTGGAATTGTGTTGGATGTGCAAATCATCTAAGTTTGTGCCGGGCGTGGTTAGTCATTGTTGAGTTGTTGTGATGATTATAATATTTGTGTTTTTTTGGTTTACATACTTGATTATACATTTCGGTGTAATGTGGAATGGCTTGACATTTGATGATTATGAGTTGTGTCGTGTCGTGTGTGTGTTCCAGGTAGGGTCTGTTGAGGCCTCTGGAGTTCGGTACATGATGTGTACGAACAAGGTGTGTGATCCAGGAAGGGTCTGACGAGGCCTCTAGAGTTCGGTACATGATGTGTACGAACGATGTTTGTGGTCCGGGTAAGGTCCGTCGAGGCCTCCGGAGTTCGGTACATGATGTGTACGAACAACGATCGTATAAAAGTGATTGTTTGGGTAGTATTTTAAATATGGGTCTTGGACTCATAATGATATCTTATCTAGTGTGTTTTGAAACGAGAATCGGGCTAAGGCCCTAATGTTTACGAAAAGGTTTTGTAAATTGGGACTCGAGGTCCAAAAGAATTTATGCTTTAAAAATCCCCGAGATGATGTGTTCCTTTTCAAATATCTCTTGCTTGAGTTCAAAATTCTAAAACTTCTCGGGAACATTTTGATAATTGATTTCTGTATTAAATTCGTAGTTGCTATTTACTTGTTGCATTTCGTATCGTATTATACTTGCACTAGTAAAACAGTGGAGTTTTAGTAACCCCCGAGTAATCGGGGGTGATGTCTGTTCTGCGTCCAGGTACATGCAGGTTCAGGGGAGCAGTCACAGGATTGGCACAAGAGGATGACGAGCTGTGATACTAATCAAGAGTCGAGAGTTGGTAGAGTTTGGTTGTATTGTTAGAGTTGATTTCAGTCTTCCGCTGTATTGTGTTTCGACCCCTGTGTGGGTAATGTTGTTTTAGTCAGTTCTGTTGATGGAGTTGTGTGACCTCATCGGTCTGTGTATTCATGTGTAAGTGACCTTAACGGTCTGTATTATTATATTGTTTGACCCTGGCCGGTCACGCATTTGGTTGTTTATGGATGTTTAGCCTGGTAGATCCTTGTGGAAAGGGTCTACGGCGTGTAATATTCCCATACAGTTTTAAGGGTGTTACATTTATGGTATCAGAGCTTAGATTGTGGAAACCTAGGCTGTCGGATGGAGTCGAGTCGTGATTTGTCGAGTAATGTGTTGTCTTGTCGTTCGAGTCGTCAGGTGACCAGTTGAGTAGTACGTAGTCACAACGTGTCGGATATGTTGTCGGATGAGATTAGTATCGTGGGCAACCGTCATCTCCGTGCGACCTGTGGACGTAAGACTCCTCTTTTATGCGAGGTACCCGTGTATCATGATTTTATCTTAGTGAGTTAATTGCGGTGCATAATTTTATTTACACGGTGTTGTGTAATATAGTTGTATATAATACTTGTGACACATAGTATATGTATAAAAACTGGGTGTATTATTGTTTTACCTTTGAACCACCGTATGTGGTGGTATGGTGTGAAAAATTGAGAACCTTGATGGGTTTCGAATAAGGTATCGACGATTGAGTTCGTGAGAAACTCCGAGGAATGGTTTTGTTGTATGTTTAAACCTGATGTTGTCAGGTGTATTCAATTGGATTGGCGATCCTATTTGCCGTTTGGGCATGTGATTTTTAGTTTGATTGTTTTTAGATTGTTATATTTATGCCGTTACGGGTAGGTTTTAGAATGTTCTTCCTGGATGACTTTACGAGTTTGAACATTTTTGTGGGAATCGTTTGCTATTGTTTAAAATATTTTGATGGTGTGGTTAAAACCACGGTTTATATGGATTTTAAAATCGGTTAAATTTTTGAAAAAATTGGTCGTGTATTTTCAAATGACACCATCAGACGGTATCTGGAATATATGTTTTGAAGTACTTCGGACATTGTAAAATAATACCGTCATCGGCCTTTTTGGCGTTTTTGTACATGGTTTTTAGCTTGGTGGGTTCCGGCACGGGACCCACGGCGCTATAATGTTCCGTGTAATTACCTGAAATTTTTGGGCATTCTAGCCCATTGAATTATCTTTGAAAACCTTGAGTATCTTAGAAAATAAATTTCGAGACGTACTTTTAAAATGAATTATTTTCTCATGGTACATCCAAGGTGCCACAATATGTTTCAAAATTCTTCTACCTCGAGGATCAAAATGTTTTGAGATATTTTCAATGTTTTAGAAACACTTTTACTTAGACCCGAGGGTCGAATATTTCTGAAAGTTTTTCACTAAAAGAAAAGTGTCCTCATTTTTGCTCAAACGCAAGGTGGTTTTCAAAGTCTCGACAATAATGTTTGTTCAACTTTTTGTAAAGTGATACTCAAGATCAACTGGTGTTTCCAAACTGTTTTCAAAAGGTGGTTTTCGTTTTTAAAACCCATCAGTTCCTGCTTGTGGTCAGAGAAGGTGTGTATGATGTTGGTATTGTCGTTAGGATGTTAGCCCTCCGAATTGTGATTGAATTGGTGGCGTGAGCTGTAACACCCCCAGATTTAACCGGAAATATTACAGCGTCGTGGGCCCCGAGATGGAACCCACAAGGCTAAAAGAAATTTTCGCAAACATTTACAAATGCCAAGAGGCCAACGACGGTACTATCTTTAAAAATTCACAAAGACTTATAAAATCCATTTATCAAAAATCGTCGTAAAAACTCATTTGAAATCGCAAGGCCAAACAGCCGACACTCAAAAGTTTAGAAAACGATTTTCAAAGTAACCTCAGTTACTAGATACCAAAAGAGCATTTCAAAATACTCACGCAACGGAAAAAAGACCAACCATGAAGATACTCTAGCAGCGGAATACAAGAACCAATCAAGAAACTCAATGCACACAACATGTCCTAGCCAGTATCCTCCGGGAAGCTCATCTCTTCACGACCGCTACAAGCTCGATACTCCAAGAACCAAAAAATAAATCCCTCGATGGGGTCAGCCATAATATCCAACAATGATAACCGTCACATCACATTAATAATTACATACCAATGAGTATACAACATAAGAATACGACCAACGTAATCTTACCGCCATAACTTTACTTACTCAAGAAATTCTCATCAGAATAACCATTATCACATTTCACATCATGTACTCGATTAACCAATAAACTCGAACATAATATCTGTATTGTACCTCAAACAATACTCAATATTCTCAAACTATCATCACCAACTCACGATACGGAAATATACTATTTCTGACCAATACGATCCATCGAATAACATCATCAAATCCCAAAACGATAACCGATTGTCCATCAAAGACAAATACCAAAGGAAATACGGAACATACCTCAAGATATGAAGTGCCACGACAATCATATCAGTCTAATCCGAGATCAGAACAATGCAATACGGACATGGTCCTAACACAAGACCTACAATTGCATACTCATATGACCACGTCAATATGATCACAACAATAACAATCATGTATACTCAATGGAAATCCGACGATCCAGTAGCTTCTCGGCATAGATCCCTTTGTTGATCCTATCGGATCGGCATAAGGTGGATAACCAACCATACACATATGAACAATAGCACATGATAAAATCAATGATGCGAATTCACAAGATTCCATCAACACAATCTTGGTAATCCAACGATCCAGGCGCCTCAAGGCATAGATCCCCATGATGAACCCGTCGAACCAACGCATGGTGGAAAACTCATCCAACGATCCAGACCTCGGCCATAGATCCCCATGATGATCCCGTCGAACCAACGCATGGTGGACATTCGATCCAGCGCCCTCAGCATAGATCCTCATAATCCCATCAGATTATTTACACAACATAAACAACACAATATGCATACACATATGCAAATCAACATGTTCATCAACATGAACAACATAACATGCACGACAACATGACAATTTACTAGGACGACTTCATGTTCAACAACATGAAAGGAAATGTATGAGACCAAAATAAATAACATTAAACCATAATCAATATGGAATACTTGCCCCGAGTCCTTCGGGAGCAACCTCGATGTCCAATCATCACCGACGATTATCCTCAATGCTCGGCGATCCAAACGTACAACGAACTATAGATACTCATATCCTCGTCTTTACCATAATGTAACCTCGATACTCGAACATACCAATAACTGAGATAAAGCATATACATTATGATTTACCTCCCAGAATCGAAAGAACGATATGCGATCCGAATACCCAGAGTTCACAATAATAATCATCGCTATATGCATTATAAACGAAATGAAACTGAAACCATTCATTAAATATTATAACTGAGCAAGTAATAACTTGCCTCGATACCGATACGATGATGATGAAGCCGCTACCAGTCACAATGCCTTCGTCTACGAGCTCCTCGGCCCTGACCATGCAATTCACGAACACGCTCGAACACGACCGCAACATCCGGTTATAATCGTCGATCAATAATCTCAACCTATCGAAGTAATCAAATAACATGCATTCGATAACAATCAACAACCGACAAAACTAACTAATCGAACTCAACGGTTCAACACAACCTCGAATAAACGCAGTCAGAACAAACCAAATCAAACCATCACAAATTCATAATCAAAACACAAAAATACTGCACTGTCTGCCTACTTAGCGTACGTTAAACGCATAACGTAGCGTGCGCTAAGTTGTCCCGTTAGCGTGCGCTAGCCAGTAAGCTTAGCGTGCGCTAATGCTGTACAGTGGCATGCATTCCAAACATCAACTCACATCTTGCGACTACGAAACCGAATGAAGGAAGACATAAATCTCCATATCTCTTGAAGATAAACGACCACATAATTATCACCATGATCATGTCAATGTCCATATATCAATAACAACATCAACAATCAAACCGACTCGATAACAAGGATCGTATCATGCTAAATCTGGAATTCAACCTAGTATCATGATTCATCTCATCTATATCAACCAATATAATTACCAAGATTCAGAAATCCTTCTTAGATCGGGTTAAATGAATCAACATCCTTATGGTATGAAGAATCTTAACTAACGTCCGAAACTCTTATCAAAATTCCATTGAATCTCATATAACATCATCATATGATTATCAACATGCTCCTTACATGAAATCATCCAAGAAAAACGAACCATTAACAAAGGAATACGAAGATTACCTGGTTTAGACGAACCAAAAAGAAGAACACTAGAACTCCATTCCAAGAATCATGAATAACTTGAAGAACAAGGCTTGAATCCATGCTCTCCATCTTAATCTTGTTAAAGATCACCATCTCTCAGTGTTTGAGACCTCAAACCTCTTTCTAAAAACTCTCTCTCTCGGTTGCAAGGAAGGAATGGACGAAATGCTTCATAACACCCTTCTGTCCCTTTTTATAATATTCATTATTAGCGTGCGCTAACATCTCATGTTTAGCGTGCGCTACCGCCTTAGCGTGCGCTAACTGACTTTGTTAGCGTGCTCGATCGAAGCCCAGAGGCTACTGCCTTGCTTCGTAAACTAGCTTACGTACGTAATGCCCATGCATTAACGTACGTAAAACATCCTGCCTAGCGTACGCAAGTCATTTACCTTAGCGTGCGCTAATACCAGTTGACTTGCTACAGTCTACACCTACCACGAAGATGCTCGTGACCCCACCAGCCGAAATCAACCAATAAAGCCAAGATTCCCTGTTGACCGATATATAGTTAGCGTGCGCTAATCAACATGCATTAGCGTGCGCTAACACTACATTACAACATCCGTTGACTTATCAGAACGTGCGCCGAAAGTGGCCTGGTCCACGCGTAGATTCCTTCCGATCGGACTGTATTAGCGTGCGTTATCTTATATCCGTAGCGTGCGCTAATCCTGCACGATAGCGTGCGCTACTCATGATTATTAGCGTGCGCTAATAATGTTACACTTAGCCATTTCCAACTGTTACCGCCTGTCTCGACATACCGAAAACACATATACACTTACTGAATACATATACTGAATCCAATAACATTCTTATACGATATACTCTATATCGAAAGTACGATAACCTGATACACGATATCCTCAAATGTAACTGTCGACCAGATACGACAATTATACCGATACTGACATCTCAGTCCTTTATTTATTTTATTCCTACTGTACAGATTCCACGCTGTACAATATAACTCGAATAAAATAATATCAAACAACAGTAGTAGAAATTCCGGATATTACATTCTACACCACTTAAAATAAGTTTCGTCCTCGAAACTTGCAATCCGTCATAAAACAAACAAACATAACTTCCAACCCAAAATATCCCCAAAACCATCACGACAACGATCAATTATCGTCATCACTGAATAACCAAAAGAGCATACTTACAAATACGCAGGTCTACGATCTCCTGAAATACTAGCAAGCGGTCTCACCACATGCGGTCTCAATACGCTTACGATCACAATTCCCCGAGTCTCAACAAAATATATCATCTTCGGATGAAACAATGCCCGAATCAAATCCGTCACTTTGATTCCATAATCAAGTCCCAATTCCGATAAGACGAATAATATACAATACATCTACGAAACAACTGCCCAAAACAACGACACGAATCCCGAAACATCAACACAAAATCCGAACGCTCAGATGATCACCAACAATGATCAACAATCAACCGAATTTATCATCGACATGATAAATTCCAATATGACCAACACGAGGTCAAAACACAATCGAGAATATCATCAACGTGATAAACTCCAATATTACCAACGAATGATCAACGAAAATCGAGAATACCTTCACTCGGTAAACTCCAACACGATCAATCACAGAACCACAGAAACAGATATACGAAGGAATAACATTCTCAAAACGACAAATCAATCACGTACAGTAGATCTCAATAAACATACCCAACTGGCGAACATTTCCCTCAGCATACGAACAACGAATCGCAAATCGACGAACATACCAACTCATACAAGGAGTGGGAACGACCACTCAATATCCAAGACAACCAGCATGGGGTCACCATCCCCAAATTTACACTTACAAAGAAATCATTCAAAGATCACTATGGTAAGATTGCGCAACTACCGCACCAATGGACTCACATAGCACATATGTCCCGGTTTTACAAAGTCCAAAGTTCCAAAATTACATCCTGCACATGAATCTACAACGCGCAGTATATTTCTCTTATCTGATCAATCAACCGATCATCCTTGCATAACCAATCTACCATACTAAACTTCGAATCTCTTTTCCTTGTACCATCGATATGATATGCCCGATGCACTAAATGCGTATGTACATCAATCACATTTTCAAAACCAGTTTGAAATCATATATTCTTGTCAAAAGACAAATTTTCGAAAATTCTTTCAAGAGTTTGAAAACTCAAAACATAAATTTTCGTAAGACCGCGAAATCAATTTTTTAAAATTAAATCGGATCGCTGGTGCGAAGTTCTCGATAAGAATTCTTTTCAAATAGACACGATTAAATAAAATGAAATTTATGCAAATGCTTGTCCATATCCATACTCCTGTATATCAGTTCAGCTTGTCACCAATATCCACCGATATTCCATCGGGAAAACCACACGATCGAGTTCCAAAACCTTAATATATAGACTCCGATAAAAACTCTTTTTCCACACATGACTCGTATCGTCAACCATTTACCCATCCTGGATCACCTCAAATATGATATGACAAAACGTTGAAACAAATCAAGCAAATCAAACACGGCGAAAGACTTCCCGAGAGGTTCCATTTGAACAAGTAAACCAAAGCCTCGAAAGGCGGAAATAACATAGGTAAACGATTGGTAAAGTATTTTACGAATCTCGGGAGTTTTAGAAAACAGGAAGGTCTTTTGAAACGTTAGGGTCTCAGCCCGTATCTCATTCCACATTACAAGAAGTTTAAAAAGTAGAAAACTCTTTTCGAACCCCAAGTCCTGAGTTATAAAACTATTTCAAAATCGATTTGGGTCTCGGCCCAAAATCATTTTCCGTAAAACGTCCGTAAGACATTCATTTTGAAGAGTATCATTTTCAATTGTTCAAAAGCGGTCCATATATCATAAAATGAATTAACATGACTACATGTTCTCCTGAACAATCCACAATATTTCTCCCAATGCACAATTTCGTTCCAAAATTTAATCGACATACTGATTTCCAAAATCATAGTTTCTCCATTCATCAATCATGTCCCAATTTTTTTACCTTATACTGTAACGCATGATATCTGCTGAATCTCAAAACGTATCAACTTAGAACGGCAATAAATCTCAATGAAATTCAAAAATCCAAATACTTACAGATCGTGAAGCCGACGATTCCCCGTGATACTGGCACATGTCTCGACTCTAGAAAATACTCAACACGGATATTTTCAAAACACACGTTTTGCCGAGTCAGTTCGACTCAAGAACACAATACATCTCATTCCAGAGAATCTCGTTTAACACCGTTTGGAAAAGTTTATAACAACCCCAATACTACACTGGCAAATCGCATAACCCATAAGCCCGAGTGAACAACAAAAACTCACAGCTCCAATATTTGTCAATCGACAACTCGAATGAGGCAATGAAAACACGACCCAACTCGACCCAAATGCCTATGTTTTCTCAACCTAAGCTCCGATACCATATTCTGTAACACCCCCAGATTTAACCGGAAATATTACAGCACCGTGGGCCCCGAGATGGAACCCACAAGGCTAAAAGAAATTTTCGCAAACATTTACAAATGCCCAAGAGGCCAACGGCGGTACTATCTTTAAAAATTCACAAAGACTTATAAAATCCATTTATCAAAAATCGTCGTAAAAACTCATTTGAAATCGCAAGGCCAAACAGCCGACACTCAAAAGTTTAGAAAACGATTTTCAAAGTAACCTCAGTTACTAGATACCAAAAGAGCATTTCAAAATACTCACGCAACGGAAAAAAGACCAACCATGAAGATACTCTAGCAGCGGAATACAAGAACCAATCAAGAAACTCAATGCACACAACATGTCCTAGCCAGTATCCTCCGGGAAGCTCATCTCTTCACGACCGCTACAAGCTCGATACTCCAAGAACCTAAAAATAAATCCCTCGACGGGGTCAGCCATAATATCCAACAATGATAACCGTCACATCACATTAATAATTACATACCAATGAGTATACAACATAAGAATACGACCAACGTAATCTTATCGCCATAACTTTACTTACTCAAGAAATTCTCATCAGAATAACCATTATCACATTTCACATCCTGTACTCGATTAACCAATAAACTCGAACATAATATCTGTATTGTACCTCAAACAATACTCAATATTCTCAAACTATCATCACCAACTCACGATACGGAAATATACTATTTCTGACCAATACGATCCATCGAATAACATCATCAAATCCCAAAACGATAACCGATTGTCCATCAAAGACAAATACCAAAGGAAATACGGAACATACCTCAAGATATGAAGTGCCGCGACAATCATATCAGTCTAATCCGAGATCAGAACAATGCAATACGGACATGGTCCTAACACAAGACCTACAATTGCATACTCATATGACCACGTCAATATGATCACAACAATAACAATCATGTATACTCAATGGAAATCCGACGATCCAGCGCCCTCAGCATAGATCCCTTTGTTGATCCTATCAGATCAGCATAAGGTGGATAACCAACCATACACATATGAACAATAGCACATGATAAAATCAATGATGCGAATTCACAAGATTCCATCAACACAATACTGGTAATCCAACGATCCAGCGCCCTCAGCATAGATCCCCATGATGAACCCGTCGAACCAACGCATGGTGGAAAACCTGTCCAACGATCCAGCGCCCTCAGCATAGATCCCCATGATGATCCCGTCGAACCAACGCATGGTGGACATTCGATCCAGCGCCCTCAGCATAGATCCTCATAATCCCATCAGATTATTTACACAACATAAACAACACAATATGCATACACATATGCAAATCAACATATTCATCAACATGAACAACATAACATGCACGACAACATGACAATTTACTAGGACGACTTCATGTTCAACAACATGAAAGGAAATGTATGAGACCAAAATAAATAACATTAAACCATAATCAATATGGAATACTTGCCCCGAGTCCTTCGGGAGCAACCTCGATGTCCAATCATCACCGACGATTATCCTCAATGCTCGGCGATCCAAACGTACAACGAACTATAGATACTCATATCCTCGTCTTTACCATAATGTAACCTCGATACTCGAACATACCAATAACTGAGATAAAGCATATACATTATGATTTACCTCCCAGAATCGAAAGAACGATATGCGATCCGAATACCCAGAGTTCACAATAATAATCATCGCTATATGCATTATAAACGAAATGAAACTGAAACCATTCATTAAATATTATAACTGAGCAAGTAATAACTTGCCTCGATACCGATACGATGATGATGAAGCCGCTACCAGTCACAATGCCTTCGTCTACGAGCTCCTCGGCCCTGACCATGCAATTCACGAACACGCTCGAACACGACCGCAACATCCGGTTATAATCGTCGATCAATAATCTCAACCTATCGAAGTAATCAAATAACATGCATCCGATAACAATCAACAACCGACAAAACTAACCAATCGAACTCAACGGTTCAACACAACCTCGAATAAACGCAGTCAGAACAAACCAAATCAAACCATCACAAATTCATAATCAAAACACAAAAATACTGCACTGTCTGCCTACTTAGCGTACGTTAAACGCATAACGTAGCGTGCGCTAAGTTGTCCCGTTAGCGTGCGCTAGCCAGTAAGCTTAGCGTGCGCTAATGCTGTACAGTGGCATGCATTCCAAACATCAACTCACATCTTGCGACTACGAAACCGAATGAAGGAAGACATAAATCTCCATATCTCTTGAAGATAAACGACCACATAATTATCACCATGATCATGTCAATGTCCATATATCAATAACAACATCAACAATCAAACCGACTCGATAACAAGGATCGTATCATGCTAAACTGAATTCAACCTAGTATCATGATTCATCTCATCTATATCAACCAATATAATTACCAAGATTCAGAAATCCTTCTTAGATCGGGTTAAATGAATCAACATCCTTATGGTATGAAGAATCTTAACTAACGTCCGAAACTCTTATCAAAATTCCATTGAATCTCATATAACATCATCATATGATTATCCAACATGCTCCTTACATGAAATCATCCAAGAAAAACGAACCATTAACAAAGGAATACGAAGATTACCTGGTTTAGACGAACCAAAAAGAAGAACACTAGAACTCCATTCCAAGAATCATGAATAACTTGAAGAACAAGGCTTGAATCCATGCTCTCCATCTTAATCTTGTTAAAGATCACCATCTCTCAGTGTTTGAGACCTCAAACCTCATTCTAAAAACTCTCTCTCTCAGTTGCGAGGAAGGAATGGACGAAATGCTTCATAACACCCTTCTGTCCCTTTTTATAATATTCATTATTAGCGTGCGCTAACATCTCATGTTTAGCGTGCGCTACCGCCTTAGCGTGCGCTAACTGACTTTGTTAGCGTGCTCGATCGAAGCCCAGAGGCTACTGCCTTGCTTCGTAAACTAGCTTACGTACGTAATGCCCATGCATTAACGTACGTAAAACATTCTGCCTAGCGTACACAAGTCATTTACCTTAGCGTGCCCTAATACCAGTTGACTTGCTACAGTCTACACCTACCACGAAGATGCTCGTGACCCCACCAGCCGAAATCAACCAATAAAGCCAAGATTCCCTGTTGACCGATATATAGTTAGCGTGCGCTAATCAACATGCATTAGCGTGCGCTAACACTATATTACAACATCCGTTGACTTATCAGAACGTGCGCCGAAAGTGGCCTGGTCCATGCGTAGATTCCTTCCGATCGGACTGTATTAGCGTGCATTATCTTATATCCGTAGCGTGCGCTAATCCTGCACGATAGCGTGCGCTACTCATGATTATTAGCGTGCGCTAATAATGTTACACTTAGCCATTTCCAATCATACACTGTCTCGACATACCGAAAACACATATACACTTACTGAATACATATACTGAATCCAATAACATTCTTATACGATATACTCTATATCGAAAGTACGATAACCTGATACACGATATCCTCAAATGTAACTGTTGACCAGATATGACAATTATACCGATACTGACATCTCAGTCCTTTATTTATTTTATTCCTACTGTACAGATTCCACGATGTACAATATAACTCGAATAAAATAATATCAAACAACAGTAGTAGAAATTCCGGATATTACATTGGCGTTGATTCGTTGCCATGCATTTGTTACATTAGCCCTCTGTGAGAGGTGTGATATCGATCTTTAATGTTGTCGTTTCGTGGTGATTTGCGTGCTATCGCACCTGTGCGAGCTATTAGAGCTTGGGTTTATATGATTGTGTACATTTGTGATTTTAGTATGTGTTGATATGTTATGCCAAATTGGCATCTCTGGTTTGTTGCTTTGTGATGTTAGGTCCCATTGTATCTAACATTTGTATATTCGGTATGCAGAGCCGAGGTGTTTCAACCGTAGTGTGCCGGGGGCATGCACGTACCAATTGTCCTTCTCGTCAGTAACGCATTTCAAGTGTGGACCCGAGAGATACAGGATTCAATTTTGCGAGTTGGGTTCTGAGTCTTTCGGGGCACGAACTTCAGTACAGATATCAGGATCGGCTCTAAGAGGCCCATGGGAAATGTTTCCGTCGACTGTTTTTTTCGAAGTGGATCGGATTTTGAACTTCTTTATTTTCGACTCTATCGACTCGTTTATGTTCGTTGACATTTTCTGAGCTTGTCCTGCCCCTTGCTTTTGTTGATCGAACGAGTGTGGTATTGTTTCGGAATAACTCGTTTGTCGTTGTGACTTTTCAATTGCTATTCCCTTTCCTGTGGATCTTATGTGAATGCACATCTTGTTATTTTCACCGGATCATATATTGTCTCGAGTTGAGATGTGAACCTCGGAGTTGTTGTTTGAATTTTATTGTTCTTCATGATTCGAACATGACTGTTCGATTTTTGTTGTCTCGATCGTTGTGGTTCGATCGTTTGATTGTTCGGTTTTTGTTGATCTCGTCTTGTGATTGTTGAACATTCAGACTCCTTCGTAATTCCCTTAAGTTCGGGAAATTAGTCTCGTTTTCAATCTTCCAACCCTTGGGTGGTGGAATTCCGTATTTGTTCATCGATTGGCTTGCGTTTTGATTGATGTACCGTTGGGTTGGTCAATCGTATTGATTTTCGTTTGTGGTGTTTTGTGATTGTTCGGATAATCGACATGATTGTATTATCTGTTTGATGACACTTGTCACTTGTTGGTTTTATTATGTCTCTACCGGTGGCGTTGTGTTGGTCGTCGTGGAGCGTGTTTTCACACCGTATATCCCTTTGCGTTGCTTGTAACGTTTCGCCGTTGGGCGTAAGTTACACGTTTCTTGTGTATCTCGTTGAGTTTTCCTGGTGGGATATTGCATCTCCTTACTTATTTTAAGTTTCGGGACGAAACTTCTTTTAAGGAGGGTAGTATGTAATATCCGCAATTTCGATTTCTGGTAATTTCCTTTTTCGGTGGAATTCCATTTTGAAGACTTGATCATGACCGTATTGTCATTCTGAGAATGATTAATTCTGCACTTTTTGTCATTCGAGTTCGTTTCGGTGTCGTTTTGTTGAGTTCCGCGTTCTTAAGCGGCTTTTCCGCACTTGAGTTCGATTCCTGCGAATCTCGTCCGAAACTGTTGTTTCAAGTTTCTTGTAAGTTCATTTAATGTTATTATTCATGTTGTGTGCTTTGGTCTGGTGTTTGGATCGTGTATCGTGTATTTCGGACGTTTTGGGACGTTTTCGTAATTTATCAAAGTTTGGGGTAATTACTTCCGTTGTCGAATTCCGACACTTCGGGTGGTCGGAATCGTGTGTTTTCTTAGCTCTTAGATTCGTCTTTGCGAGTACTTCGTAACCGTATCTTCGATTCTTATTCAGGTTTGGGTTTTGGGGTCGTTCGGATCGTCGTTGTGGTTCTGTCGTAATTTTCGGTTTGTGTCGGAATCATTTTGCAACTGGAGGTTGCTGGTCGGACCTATGAGAAACGGCGCTGCCGAGCGCCGGGTCTTGCGCCGGGTCTTCCAGGACCAGCAAGTCTACCGAGATACGGCCGAGAACCCGCGCAAGATTTGTGCCGGGTGATGCGCCGTGTCGGATACGACCGAGTCATACGCGCGGGCACCTTGTGCCGGGTGTTGCGCCGTGTCGGTCAGGTCGCGCACTGACCCGCAACCCGGAGGTAGACACGGCGCTGGTGTGGGCCATTTGCTGCGCCGTGTTCGGCAGGAGTATATATATGGCAGGACAGTCGGGTTTACACCCATTTTTCCCATTTCTTCACTTCCTTTCTGCGGCTGGGACTTGGGGGGCACGAGGATGTAATAACCGGATTTATTACTGTGTATTTTACCTATATTCGAATCCTGTATTATTCGGAATTGTAATCTTGATGATTGGAGTATGATATTTCTTACATTGATATCTTTGTACATAAGTATAGCAACATGCAAAATTTCTCATGCAAACTCGTGATAGCGCACGCTAAGAATGTAGCTTAACGCGCGCTATCGAGCTACTACTAGCGCACGCTATGTATGTAGGAGTTGCGTGCGCTAAGCACTCAATTATTGAGCGGGACGGCTAGCACATGCCCCAGCCGGGACATGAGTCCGGATAAGATTCCCGCAGACGAACCTGGACAGTTTTGAAGTCAACTCTTATTAGCGCGCGCTAAGGAATGCTTAGTAGCATGCGCTAATTAGCTAAAGTGCAGAGTGATGTTCCGGCCGGGTTTATTTGTCTGTTGTTTATTGGTTATTTCAATAAGTACTCGAGTACGAAGTCATTTATGATGAATTTGAATTTGGTGATGTATTATTAAGTTCCTGTTGAACAACTGTACTTTCAGTATTTGGTCAGAACTATTGTATCTTAATCCCGATATTTCCATTCGTTAGTATTTCTTAATGTCTGTTCAATTCTTCAGCCTTGTAAATCCTTATGTAAAGGATTTACGTACTGTAATATTCCCGAATATATCGGGGTGTTACGAATATGGTATCGGAGCTAAGATTATGGATATCTTGGCCGTTGGGTTAAAATAGGGTCATTTATGTCTTTTGAGGTAACCGGCCGTGAATGACATCACCGCACCGCCACGTCTTCATGCGAACGGTGGTTGTAAGTTACTAAACTCTATCTCGTTCTTTACATGTTGTGTCTCTTTATACTCGAATATTAGAACGATGTTGTTTCCTGTATATTGAGTATTTATGCTTACAGTATGTTGAGAGGCGGACGTGGACGTGGTCGCGGTCGTGGACGCGACGAAGAATCGCCGAAAGGGAAGCGTCGCCTTCTAATCGTGCGCCATAGCTCGGGCGATCCGCAACAATCTATTAATAACGAACCGAACTCACAGTCAGAGATCCTTCGTCAAGTGGTGAACCAGATGACTGGGCCGCCAAGTCGTGGACCGAATGCAAGTGGCGGTGGGACTACAGCAGGAGAGAGACAGCAAGGGATCCCAGACATGGGAAATCGAGGTGACCGGTGGGTGCAAGAGGTAGCGAAGATGCAACCACCCAAATTCGACTTATTTCCGAGACTCCCACCAGGACCATTGGTTGAAGGAACTGAGAAAATCTTTGCCGAATTAATCGCCAGACGACCGGAGAGCCTCTATCGCGCAATACTTTCTGATAGGGGAAGCGTCCGAATGGTGGGAAGCCATCCGGCCTGTAGACCATGATGCTGATTGGACAGAGTTTAGATTGATGATGGAAGCTCAGTATTGCCCTCGTCCTGTGAGGGAAGCCAAAGTTCAGGAGTTTTTCTCCGCTCAGCCTTCAGATGTGCCAGTATCCCAGGCAATTAAGACGTTTAACCAGCAGCTGGCATTTGTTCGACATCTGGTGAGAACATATGCAGAAATGATGATCCATTTCGATATGAGGATGAAACCAGAAATCCAGAGGTACATGTCTGGATTTGAATGTACCACACTCCGTCAATACCAGGATAAGGCGTTGGCGTATGAGATCAAGGAAGCAGCTATGGAGAAATTTTCGGAATCCAAGAAACAGAAAGTCTCTGGTACTTTTACAGAGCACAAGAAAAGCGGGCCCCGTAAGGCCCAGTCATCCTTTCACTCTTTCCAGAAACCTCCGCACCCAGTTAGGAGCGGAAAGAACTTCGGATCGACATCAACTATTACTGATGTTACCAGGAAATGCTTTAACTGCGCCCAGACGGGGCACTATCGACGGAATTGCCCCCTACCTGCCGTGACTTGTTTTGATTGTGGACGAGAGGGACATCGGGTAGTGTTTTTTGAAGAGGCTGCAAAGTCTTTTAGAGCCCGTACCCACAAATGGTCCGTAAGGAAACCAAGATTCAACAGACGCGGAAAGTGTTCGATGCCTCAAAATTTTGGCCGCGACGAGGTAGAGGACAATGGGACCGAAAGGGGACATCGAGTGCCGGATCTGCTCCCCACGTCTCATGCGAGATGAGGAGGACAGACGATCGTGATGTCTTTGCCGCATCGTGTAATCGGCCCAGATCCTTTCCCAGCCAGTTAGCGTTTTATTCGATACAGGAGCTACGCATTCTTTTATATCTTTATCTTGTGTAAATCGTTTGAATATTTCTGGTTTTCATACTTGTGAACCTTATGTTGTTGGTTTACCGAGTGGAGAGAGGATTGTCGGGAACTTAGAAACTAGAAATTTCCCTGTATCATTTGGAGGCAGAGAATGGCTCTCAAATTTGATTGTAATAGAAATGCAAGGAGACGACCTGATACTCGGAGACGATTGGCTTAATCGATATCGAGCAATTGTAAACTACCGAAGGAGGAATATCTCGCTGATCGCTGATGATGGTTCCGAAATATTGTTCGAGGGGTGGAAACCGGGAAGCTCAGGAAAATTGATCAAGGTGATGAAAGCTGTCAAATTGTTGAAACAGGGCTGTATCGGAAACTGGTGTTATGCAATGAAGAAAGAAGACGAAATTGTGGAACTTTCATCCATTCCTGTTGTGAACGAATTTCCAGATGTATTTCCTGATGAGTTACCTGGACTACCTCCACGAAGGGATGTAGAATTTACCATTGAGCTGGAACCCGGAGCTACACCAATTTCTAAGGCGCCGTATCGTATGGCACCTACTGAGATGTACGAATCGAAAAGCAATGGAGGAGTTACTGGACAAAGGCTATATTCAGCCAAGCATTTCGCCCTGGGGAACGCCAGTTCTTTTTGTCCGAAAGAAGGATGGATCGCTTCGACTGTGTATTGACTATCGAGAGCTGAACAAGATGACGATTAAGAAAAAGTATCCGTTGCCACGAATTGATGATCTGTTTGACCAGTTGCAAGGGGCAACAGTATTTTCTAAAATCGATCTGAGATCAGGGTATCATCAGCTGAGGATTAAGGAATCTGATGTTCCGAAATCAGCGTTCAGAACTCGCTACGGACATTATGAGTTTGTAGTGATGCCGTTTGGTCTCACTAACGCACCTGCTGTATTTATGCAATTGATGAACCGAGTCTTCATCGAATTTTTGGATAAATTTGTGGTCGTGTTCATTGATGACATTCTGGTGTGTTCTAAGAGCCCGGAAGAACATGCGCAGCATTTGCGAATTGTATTGGAACTTTTGAGAAGCGGGCAATTGTACGCCAAACTTTCTAAGTGTGAATTCTGGCTAAAGGAAGTAATGTTCCTCGGCCATGTGGTGTCAGCTAAAGAAGTCTGAGTAGATCCTCAGAAGATCGAAGCAATTATGGATTGGAAGCCTCCAAAGAGCGTGAAAGAAGTCCGAAGCTTCTTAGGACTTGCTGGATATTATCGTCGATTCGTGGAAGGGTTTTCTAAAATCTCCCGCCCACTTACTCGACTCCTGCAGAAAACTCAAAAGTTTGAGTGGAATGAGTTGTGTCAGGTTAGCTTTGATGAATTGAAGAAGAGATTGACGACGGCACCGATTCTATCACTTCCACAGGGAACTGGAGGATTTATAGTTTACAGTGATGCTTCGAACCAAGGGCTCGGATGTAATACCCACGATTTTCGTTCCGGTTATTTTGGATTTTTTTTTCGGATATTTCCCGGTTGTCGAGTTCCGGTATTATTTTCTCGACAACTGATTTTGGCGTCTAAGACCGTAGGTGATGATTTGTTATCCGTTGTTTTCATTTCGGACCGATGATGTTGTCCCTGAGTATTTTGTCGTGTTCGTTCCGTGCGATTTCGGAAAATCGAGTCGTCGAATCATGGTGGTCGGACACTGGCCAGAAGGTTGGGGACGATGGCCGGACGGCTGCAGGCATTGCACTGGCCGGGCGGTTGCGACAGGAACCGGCGTAGCGCACGCTACGGCCGCAAAGTAGCGCACGCTAAGGCCAGGAGGCAGCGCACGCTATGGCCGGTTGGCTGCGCGCGCTGGTCGGCCGAGGCAGTAAGGGCAGAAAGGTTACGATCGGGAGATCGGCAGTAGCGCACGCCATCACGGACATCAAGACGCTTCTGGCCGGCCGGTAGTGCACGCTACGGCCTGAAGGCTGCGCACGCTACCTGGTCGAGCCAGGAAGTCTCTGGAATGTGGCTGGGCCGACAGCGCACGTGTTCAGCGCATGATGGTGGGCCCGGCTGAACAATCTCGACCATGACCGCCCGCTAGCGCACGCTAGCTCGGCAGTCTAGCGCACGCTAGACTGCACCAGTATAAATATTACCGAGCAGTCCTGTTTGCACTCATTTTTCATTTTCTCCCTTTCTCTTCCGCGGCTGGGTACTTGGAGGTGACGAAGGCATGTTATTATACAACTAATACACGAAGTTTTGGAGCTCATATCATCGATTAATCACTCCATAACATCCTTCAATCCAGCGAATCAAGGTTAGTTTTCTTAAAATCCTAGTTTTGGGAAAATTGGGGGTTTTGGTTGTTTTCGCCTGTTTGATCCGTGATAACTTATATTTGTGATGGATTTATGATTATGAAGTCATATTATACCAAGTTCCTTGTTGATCCATGGTTCGATTGTTAAAGATTCTTCGTTTTGTTGAGTTCCTAATCGGTGCCTTGAAGGTGTCCGGTGAAAATCCTTAGAGGGGGGTTTTGGGCGTTCTACGATTATTCTTCCTCGTACGATCGTTGATTATTGATGGTATTATGTTAGGGCCAGGTTCCTTGCGAAGAACTTGAGTCGGAACCCTTCCGTTCGCCGTTTCCCGATCGGTTATGTTACCGTCGTTTCCGCCGGAGGGTTGTGGGCATTCGAGGTTTCCTGGTTGAGCCATGTTCGTCGGAGTGTCCGGCATCGACTATCGAGGCAAGTATCTTGCCCATACATTACGTTTTTTGTGAATATGATGGTTGAAAGTTGACGATACGTGCTAAACGAATTGTTTACATCCATTTTTCTAAAGAATCGGTATATTTACAATTATGGTTTTCTTAAAGGATGAATCTTGTGTTCGAGACTTAATGTGATTATTTGACTATGTGTGTTAGTGTTGAGTATAGGAACTCCCTACCTTCGGATGATGTCATTATGTGTGAATATGTCGTCGGTAATTTGTGGTTAAATCCTTTTGTTATGAATTGTGCGTGGAATCATGTGGTTATCGGTGGATACATGAGTTGTGTGATACGGGTTGTGTCGTTCGGTGTTGTTGAGATAAGTGTGTTTCTTTGTGGATAGTATTAATTCTGGGTCGTGAGTATATGTTAGAATAATATGGCCATTTTAGCAAAATACCTCGACTATATATATTGTGATTGACTTTTGAGGATTGTGGTTTTGGAAACGTGAATTGATGAGAGTTGTAAGGTTTTTCTCAGGTACTCCCACTCGGGGATTGACTCGACGGGGTCACACGGGGACCTAGTGGCTTAGCGGCTGGACCGGGTCGCGAGAGTTACTTCGAGTGGGCGTTCTCACCTGGGGATTGCTCGACGGGGCACACAGGGACTTGGTGGCCTTACGGCGGGACCGGGGGCTGGACCGGGTCGCGAGAATTACCAGAGTGTTTGTACTGTTGATTAGTTGTGATATGTCCGGAGTATCATAATGCTTGTTGCTCGGAGTCGAGAGACATTATATATTGAGTCTTGGTGTTTGGCTAAAATGGCATAAAAATAATGTGTTATGTGTAATGTATTTTTGGGAAGTGAATTGAAGTGAATGAACGGGTCGTAGACCCTGTGTTGGTGATCGAAATGATTGGGTCGTGGACCCTGTGTTTTGTGACTGGAATGAATTGGGTTGTGAACCCCGTGTTTTGTTAATCGGATTTGCATTTTTGGAAAATGAATATTGGGGCGGTGACCCTAAGTGGCTTTTGGAGAATTAAGAACTTTACTATCGCAAATGTTTTCGAAAACTCCTGAGATTTGAAAATGTTTTCAAAGTGCTTTCTTGTTTTGGTTTCTACTTTCAAGACTTGAACTATTTTAATTATCAAATATGTCGGGAAGACTTTTGTTGTATTCTCAGAATGTGTTTTGTATGGCTCGTATTTGCACTTTATACTTGTACTAGCAAAACAGTGGAGTTTTGCTAACCCCCGAGTATTCGGGGGTGGATGTCTGTTTTTGCATCCAGGTACATGCAGGTTTGGGAGCAAAACACAGGATCGGCGCGAAGGATGATGGAAGGCGAATGATACTAATCACACGAAGGACAGTGTTGGATACAGTCAGTCGGAGTTTGTGTATGGTCTTTCTTCTGTCGTACTTTTGGTTTGTGAGTGTATTTTACCCTTGTACGGGTATGAGTCGAGATGGAAATGTGTATTTTTGACTTGTATGTTAGTGACGAAAGACCAAGTTGGTCTACGGATTTGGTATTTTATCATGTCGGTATGTAATTTATTGTGTAGTTTTGATGTCTAGCCTGGTGGATCCTCACGGAGAGGGTCTGCGGCGTGTAATATTTCCGGTTTGATTCTGGGGGTGTTACATTTATGGTATCAGAGCTTAGGTTGCGGAAACCTAGGCTGTCGGGTTCAGTCGAGTATTGTCGTGTCTTGTCCTGTCAGATTGTGTTTGTCTAAGTCGTGTCGCGACGCGTCGCCTGTGATGTCGGCCGTGATTAGTATCGAGGTGCAGCCATCATCTTCGTGCGACCTGTGGATGTAAGTCTCCCTACTATGTTGTGCCTGGTGATATACAAGCTTGTATGATTTTTGTTATGATGTGGAGTTAAAGGTGATTTATGAGTATGTGGCCTATGTTGTTTGATTTTCGTATGATGACCTCAAGGTCAAAATTTTTGGAGAAATCCAACTACCGATATTTTATTTTCATTTGATATTATAAGTTTTCAAAACACGGTTTTTGAACCCAAGTGAAGTTTACAAAATGTAGACAAGACGTGACTCTCGTTTTCAACTTATCGGTTTTATGGCTGTTAGTCAAGAAATACGTGATGATGTTCTTGTTGTTCGGGCAGTGTTGCCAGTTTTAGATTAAAACAGTGATGTGAATGCTAAGTCGTTCGGTATAAGTTAAGACAGCTCTCTTTATTAATAGACGAGATTTCGATTTTGGATGACAGTTGTCCTTTGATGGTTGCTCGCGAAGTGTTGTAAGCATGTGAATCGATGGCATTTAGATTCATATGCTGGCGTTGTTCATTTGTAACTATCGGTTTTAGTAATGTCGTATATATATTCGTAATCACGTGCTGAATTTGAGCTTTTAGCGCACGCTAAGTACAAGGCTAGCGCGCGCTAATGTGGCATGAGTAGCGCACGCTAATGTTGTTGTAACGCGCGCTAATGCAGCATGAATAGTGCACGCTAAATAATTGTTGTAGCGTGCGTTAGTTAGCTGGGACAGAGGATGTGAAACCGTATTTTAGCCGTTAGGTCTAACTTTCTACAGTCAGTCGTCTGTGACTGTATTCTATGTGCGTTGTCTAGTGATGACAACCGTTTGATGTGGACGAGTGTTGTGACCTTTCATTCGCGCTAAGTGATAATTGATTTTGTTCGATGAGTTGATAAATTATGTCTGCTGTGTGTGTGTGTTCGAAATGTTTTCCTAAAACTTTCATAAGTTTGTGCAAGTTGCGGAAATCAATTTTGAAACTAATTTGACGTTGTGATTATGCCGGCGGCTTTGTATGAACTTTGGAAATTATTTGAAATTTGCGAGCCGGCCTAGGATTCTCCAATAAAACCTCGACGGTATTGAAAGAGTTGTTTTAAAATACCTTGAACATTTTGTAAAATGTTACCGTCGTTGATTCTTGTGTAGTGCTGGGAGAATTTTCAGAAATGACTTTAACGTACTATTGTATTTTCGAATAATTCGAGTATATGATTTTCAAAAATCTTTCACATCATAAAATATTTTTTTTCAAAAACCAATATGATTTCTTTTTCAAAAATATATAGTGAAAGATGAAAAATCTCACTCGATGTAAAGTTCAAACTCGGATTTGGAAATGTTAGAGTATGTAGGAATGGTTTGATGATCTTGCATGGTTAACTTGTTGGTTGTTAACGGTGGACGTGATGAGTAAAGGCATGACGATTTTGATAACGCCGGTTACAAGGAATTATTATTTTGGCAAATGATTTCAAATGAGGCGGTTAGAATATGTTGATTACAAGTTTTGATGAAATAACCCGAGGTACCAAAAGTACTTTTAAAGTTTATTTTGAATAACATACAAATCCAATGATTTTCAAAAGATTTTCTTTAAAGGGATACCTCGTGGATTTTCTTTGCGAGTTGTTATTGGTTACCTTATGTGATATGTCATGCTAAGTTGGTACTTTAGCATATTTATTTTTTCGAAGTGGTGCAATCGTATTGATTGAGAATCCGCTTAGTATGCCGAGGGACAGAGGACGCGACCGTGACCACGGTACAGTTGGTTATGAAGATTAGATGCGGGACCAAGAGGATATGGCCGGGAAGGTTGATATTCAAACACTTCATTTTCGTTATTTAGGTTTCGGGGACGAAACCTCTTTTAAAGGTGATATGATGTAATGCCGCATTTTTTCTTCTTCTTCTCGTTTCCGTTTCATTCGACCGTATTGAGGCGATTGTGTTCGTTAATGCTTCTGACCTTGTGTTGTTTCTCTCATTTGTCATTCGAGCGAGTTCTGATATTGTTCGAAATTAATGTGCATATCGTTGTGATCTTTCCAAGATCGGATCGATTTCTTGTGAACCGTGTTTGAAACTAACACCTCGTGCTTCCTACAAGTTATTGGTGTCTTGATTTGAGGTATGTACTTCAAAGGTTATCGTTGTTGTTCGATCATTGCTATTCGTTCGTCGTTGTCCAATCATTATCTTTTGACCTCGAAATCGTGATTATTGTACATCTGGGCCATTTTGCGATTTCCATAAGTGTTGGGAAATTGTCTTCGTATTTGATCTTCCAAATCTGTGAGTTATTGGAATTTCATACCTTTCAGCGTTGGGATCGTGATTTGATTTTTGTATTGCTCGGTTTTATCAACCGCAGCGATTCATACTCGTTGCTTTTCGTAAGCATTCTTGCGTATTGAATCGGATCGTAGTGGCTTTATACTACATGGAGTTCTGGTGTGTTGTCGAGAGTCGCCTTGCTTTTGTTTTAAGTTTCGGGACGAAACTTATTTTTAGGGGGGTAGAATGTAATACCCACGATTTTCGTTCTGGTTATTTTGGATTTTTTTTCCGGATATTTCCCGATTGTCGAGTTCCGGTATTATTTTCTCGACAACTGATTTTGGCGTCTAAGACCGTAGGTGATGATTTGTTATCCGTTGTTTTCATTTCGGACCGATGATGTTGTCCCCGAGTATTTTGTCGTGTTCGTTCCGTGCGATTTCGTAAAATCGAGTCGTCGAATCATGGTGGTCGGACACTGGCCGGACGGTTGGGGACGGTGGCCGGACAGTGCGAGCCTTTGTCGGACGAGTGCGAGCCTTTGGCCGGGCGGTTGCGACAGGAACCGGCGTAGCACACGCTACGGCCGGAAAGTAGCGCACGCTAAGGCCGGGAGGTAGCGCACGCTATGGCCGGTTAGCTGCGCGCGCGAGTCGGCGAGGCGATAAGGGCGAAGGTTACGGGTAGGGAGATTGGCGGGTGGCGCCGCGCTGCTGCCGGACACTGCGCTGCCTTCTGGCCGGCCGGTGGCGCCTTCTGACTTTGTAGGCTCGCACGCTTCTGGCCGAGCGAGAAGTCTCTGGAATGTGGTGGGCCGGCAGCGCACGTGTTCGGCGCATGATGGCGGGCACCGAACATTCTCGACCATGACCGCCGCTAGCGCACGCTAGCTCAGCGATCTAGCGCACGCTAGACTGCACCAGTATAAATATTACCGAGCAGTCCTGTTTGCACTCATTTTTCATTTTCTACCTTTCTCTTCCGCGGCTGGGTTCTTGGAGGTGACGAAGGCATGTTATTAGACAACTAATCCACGAAGTTTTGGAGCTCATATAATCGATTAATCACTCCATAACATCCTTCAATCCAGCGAATCAAGGTTGGTTTTCTTAAAATCCTAGTTTTGGGAAAATTGGGGGTTTTGGTTGTTTTCGCCCGTTTGATCCGTGATAACTTATATTTGTGATGGATTGATGATTATGAAGTCATATTATACCAATTTCCTTGTTGATCCATGGTTTGATTGTTAAAGATTCTTCGTTTTGTTGAGTTCCTAATCGGTGCCTTGAAGGTGTCCGGTGAAAATCCTTAGAGGGGGGTTTTGGGCGTTCTACGATTATTCTTCCTCGTACGATCGTTGATTATTGACGGTATTATGTTAGGGTCAGGTTCCTTGCGAAGAACTTGAGTCGAAACCCTTCCGTTCGCCATTTCCCGATCGGTTATGTTACCCTCGTTTCCGCCGGAGGGTTGTGGGCATTCGAGGTTTCCTGGTTGAGCCATGTTCGTCGGAGTGTCCGGCATCGACTATCGAGGCAAGTATCTTGCCCATACATTACGTGTTTTGTGAATATGATGGTTGAAAGTTGACGATACGTGCTAAACGAATTGTTTACAACCATTTTTCTAAAGAATCGGTATATTTACAATTATGGTTTTCTTAAAGGATGAATCTTGTGTTCGAGAATTAATGTGATTATTTGACTATGTGTGTTAGTGTTGAGTATAGGAACTCCCTACCTTTGGATGATGTCATTATGTGTGAATATGTCGTCGGTAATTTGTGGTTAAATCCTTTTGTTATGAATTGTGCGTGGAATCATGTGGTTATCGGTGGATACATGAGTTGTGTGATACGGGTTATGTCGTTCGGTGTTGTTGAGATAAGTGTGTTTCTTTGTGGATAGTATTAATTCTGGGTCGTGAGTATATGTTAGAATAATATGGCCATTTTAGCAAAATACCTCGACTATATATATTGTGATTGACTCTTGAGGATTGTGGTTTTGGAAACGTGAATTGATGAGAGTTGTAAGGTTTTTCTCGGGTACTCTCACTCGGGGATTGACTCGACGGGGTCACATGGGGACCTGGTGGCTTAGCGGCTGGACCGGGTCGCGAGAGTTACTTCGAGTGGGCGTTCTCACCTGGGGATTGCTCGACGGGACACACAGGGACTTGGTGGCCTTACGGCGGGACCGGGGGCTGGATTGGGTCGCGAGAATTGCCAGAGTGTTTTTACTGTTGATTAATTGTGATATGTCCGGAGTATCACAATGCTCGTTGCTCGGAGTTGAGAGACATTATATATTGAGTCTTGGTGTTTGGCTAAAATGGCATAAAAATAATGTGTTATGTGTAATGTTTTTTTGGGAAGTGAATTGAAGTGAATGAACGGGTCGTGGACCCTGTGTTGGTGATTGAAATGATTGGGTCGTGGACCCTGTGTTTTGTGAATGGAATGAATTGGGTTGTGAACCCCGTGTTTTGTTAATCGGATTTGCATTTTTGGAAAATGAATATTGGGGCGGTGACCCTAAGTGGCTTTTGGAGAATTAAGAACTTTACTATCGCAAATGTTTTCGAAAACTCCCGAGATTTGAAAATGTTTTCAAAGTGCTTTCTTGTTTTGGTTTCTACTTTCAAGACTTGAACTATTTTAATTATCAAATATCTCGAGAAGACTTTTGTTATATTCTCGGAATGTGTTTTGTATGGCTCGTATTTGCACTTTATACTTGTACTAGCAAAACAGTGGAGTTTTGCTAACCCCCGAGTATTCGGGGGTGGATGTCTGTTTTTGCATCCAGGTACATGCAGGTTTGGGAGCAAAACATAGGATCGGCGCGAAGGATGATGGAAGGCGAATGATACTAATCACACGAAGGACAGTGTTGGATACAGTCAGTCGGAGTTTGTGTATGGTCTTTCTTCTGTCGTACTTTTGGTTTGTGAGTGTATTTTACCCTTGTACGGGTATGAGTCGAGATGGAAATGTGTATTTTTGACTTGTATGTTAGTGACGAAAGACCAAGTTGGTCTACGGATTTGGTATTTTATCATGTCGGTATGTAATTTATTGTGTAGTTTTGATGTCTAGCCTGGTGGATCCTCACGGAGAGGGTCTGCGGCGTGTAATATTCCCGGTTTGATTCTGGGGGTGTTACATCGGATGCGTATTGATGCAGAATGATAAGGTGATCGCTTATGCGTCGCGACAGCTGAAACCTTATGAAGTGAATTACCCAACACATGATTTGGAGCTAGCAGCAGTAGTTTTTGCTTTAAAGATCTGGAGGCATTATCTGTACGGGACTCACTGTCAGATCTTTACGGATCACAAGAGTCTCAAATACATCTTCAGTCAGAAATAATTGAACATGCGGCAAAGAAGATGGTTAGAACTGATTAAGGACTATGACTTGGATATTTTGTATCATCCAGGCAAAGCGAATGTAGTGGCCGATGCACTTAGCCGCAAGCCTGTTTCTATTCAGATGCTGGAGACTCTGACCTCCCAACTTAGCCTTCAACGAGAGATGATTCGAGAAGGAATTGAAGTGTGGTTACAAAGAGTCCAAGGACAACTGTGCGTGATGGAAATAACTTCATCATTAACCGAAGAAATCAAATCTAGACAGGCAGATGATCCTCTGATGATTCGGTTACGTGATGAAGTGATCAAGGGAAAGGCCCCCGGATTCATAATTCATGATGATGGAGTTTTGAGATTTCAGAACCGACTCTGTGTTCCCGATGTCGATGTTAAAGCAGACAATTATGAAGGAAGCTCACAGTTCGCCCTATTCTATCCACCCAGGCACCAGTAAGATGTATAAGGACTTGAAGCAGAATTTCTGGTGGGGCAACATGAAGAAAGATGTAACGGACTATGTTTTGAAATGCTTGACTTGTCAGCAGGTTAAGATCGAGCATCAACGGCCTGCCGGAATGTTGAAGCCACTCCCGATTCCTGAATGGAAGTGGGAGGACATATCGATGGACTTTATCACTAGTATGCCTAGAACCAGGACAGGAATGAACATGATTTGGGTGATGGTTGATCGTTTAACCAAATCAGCTCATTTTGTGGGCATTAAGGACACGTGGGGACCAGAGAGGTTGGCATGAGTATTTATTTCGGAGATAGTTCGATTGCATGGTACGCCGAAAACCATTGTTTCTGATCGAGATGGCCGTTTTGTGTCTCATTTTTGGAAAGCAGTTCATAAGGCCTTGGGGACCGAATTGAACTTCAGTACAGCTTATCACCCGCAGACTGACGGACAATCTGAGAGGACCATTCAAACGGTGGAAGATATGCTGAGGTCCTGTGCCTTAGACTCGTCAACTGATTGGGAAGTTCATCTACCGTTGATTGAATTTACCTACAACAATAGTTGGCATGCTTCCATTAAGATGGCACCATTTGAGGCATTATACGGGAGGAGATGTAGATCGCCCCTATGTTGGGACGATTCATCAGACTTAATCAGGACAGAACCAGAGTTGATCGTAAAGACTCGAGAAAAGATAGCCTTGATTCGTGAAAGGCTGTTGACCTCCCAGAGTCGCCAGAAATCTTACGCAGACATACGCCGTCGCCCATTGGAGTTCAGTACTGGAGACCACGTACTTTTGAAGGTTTCTCCTACTCGAGGAATCTTTTGTTTCGGAAGGAAAGGAAAGCTGAGTCCGAGATATATCAGACCATTTGAGATCCTTGAGAGAGTTGGGGAGTTGGCATACAGATTGGCATTGCCGCCGTCATTGTGCCATGTTCATAACGTGTTCCACGTATCCCAGTTACGGAGGTATATACCAGATCCCAGTCATATCATTGATTTCGGCGAGATCGAAGTCGCGCAGGATGGGACGTTTGAAGAAAGACCGGTCAAGATACTCGAGAGCCGAGTTAAGCAGTTGAGGAACAAACCAATCGTTTTGGTCAAAGTTCAATGGTCACGTCACGGAGTGGAAGAAGCCACATGGGAAACGGAAACTGGTATGAAGTCCAGATATCCCGAGTTATTTTCGTCTTGAGTTTCGGGACGAAACTCCTTTTTAGTAGGAGAGTATGTAATAACCGGATTTATTACTGTGTATTTTACCTGTATTCGAATCCTGTATTATTCGGAATTGTAATCTTGATGATTGGAGTATGATATTTCTTACATTAATATCTTTGTACATAAGTATAGCAACATGCAAAATTTCTCATGCAAACTCGTGATAGCGCACGCTAAGAATGTAGCTTAACGCGCGCTATCGAGCTACTACTAGCGCACGCTATGTATGTAGGAGTTGCGTGCGCTAAGCACTCAATTATTGAGCGGGACGGCTAGCACATGCGCCAGCCGGGACATGGGTCCGGATAAGATTCCCGCGGACGAACCTGGACAGTTTTGAAGTCAACTCTTATTAGCGCGCGCTAAGGAATGCTTAGTAGCGTGCGCTAATTAGCTAAAGTGCAGAGTGATGTTCCGACCGGGTTTATTTGTCTGTTGTTTATTGGTTATTTCAATAAGTACTCGAGTACGAAGTCATTTATGATGAATTTGAATTTGGTGATGTATTATTAAGTTCCTGTTGAGCAATTGTACTTTCAGTATTTGGTCAGAACTGTTGTATCTTAATCCCGATATTTCCATTCGTTAGTATTTCTTAATGTCTGTTCAATTCTTCAGCCTTGTAAATCCTTATGTAAAGGATTTACGGCGCTGTAATATTCCTGAATATATCGGGGGTGTTACAGACGAGATGTTGTTCCACTGTAAATCCATGAAGTCTTTGAGTTCATATCATCGATTATCCATCCTATAACATCCTTTGATCGAGGGAATCAGGTCAGATTTCCTGAAAAATTCTACTTTGGGAAAATTGGGGGTTTTGTTGTTTTCGTCTGATTTAACCGTAATAACTTAGAATTGTGATGGATTGATGATTATTTAGGTGTATTATATCATTTCCATTGTTATTCCACGGTTGGATTGTATTGATTCGTCGTTTTGGTTAAGTTCTTAGTCGACGCCTTGAAGGTGTCCGACAAAAGGTCTTAGAGGGGGGATTGGGCGTTGTGTGATTATTATCCATCGTACGATTGTTGATTTATCATTGGTATGACTTAGGGACGAAATTCTTGTGAAGAACTCGAGTCAGAACCCTTTCGTTCGTTGTCTTATTCGGGGTCCGAGCTTCCCGGTCGAACTGTGTTCTTCGGAGTATTCGGTAGCGGTTATTAAGGCAAGTATTTTACTATACGAATTGTGTCTTGTGAATAGGGATGTTGTGTTATGGTTATGATGAATTGATTTATCTTAGCGAATATGCTTCGTATGAATTGATTATTATGAACGATTGATGGTAACGATAATACATTCACTTAGTTAACATCGTGGAATTGTGTTGGATGTGCAAATCATCTAAGTTTGTGCCGGGCGTGGTTGGTCATTGTTGAGTTGTTGTGATGATTATGATATTTGTGTTGTTTTGGTTTACATACTTGATTATACATTTCGGTGTAATGTGGAATGGCTTGATATTTGATGATTATGAGTTGTGTCGTGTCGATGTGTGTGTGTGTGTGTGTTCCAGGTAGGGTCTGACGAGGCCTCTGGAGTTCGGTACATGATGTGTACGAACAAGGTGTATGATCCAGGAAGGGTCTGATGAGGCCTCTGGAGTTCGGTACATGATGTGTACGAACGATGTTTGTGGCCGGGTAGGGTCTGTCGAGGCCTCCGGAGTTCGGTACATGATGTGTACGAACAGTGTGTGTGTTCCGGGTAAGGTCCGTCGAGGCCTCCGGAGTTTGGTACATGATGTGTACGAACAACGAAAGTATAACAGTGATTGTTTGGGTAACATTTTAAATATGGGTCTCGAACTCATAATGATATCTTATCTAGTGTGTTTTGAAACGAGAATCGGGCTAAGGCCCTAATGTTTACGAAAAGGTTTTGTAAATTGGGACTCGAGGTCCAAAAGAATTTCTGCTTTAAAAATCCCCGAGATGATGTGTTCCTTCTCAAATATCTCTTGCTTGAGTTCGAAATTCTAAAACTTCTCGGGAACATTTTGATAATTGATTTTCGTATTAAATTCGTAGTTGCTATTTACTTGTTGCATTTTGTATCGTATTATACTTGCACTAGTAAATCAGTGGAGTTTTACTAACCCCCGAGTAATCGGGGGGTGGATGTCTGTTCTGCGTCCAGGTACATGCAGGTTCAGGGGAGCAGTCACAGGATTGGCACAAGAGGATGACGAGCTGCGATACTAATCAAGAGTCGAGAGTTGGTAGAGTTTGGTTGTATTGTTAGAGTTGATTTCAGTCTTCCGATGTATTGTGTTTCGACCCCTGTGTGGGTAATGTTGTTTTAGTTAGTTATGTTGATGGAGTTGTGTGACCTCATCGGTCTGTGTATTCATGTGTAAGTGACCTTAACGGTCTGTATTATTATATTGTTTGACCCTGACCGGGCAAGCATTTGGTTGTTTATGGATGTTTAGCCTGGTAAATCCTTGTGGAAAGGGTGTACGACGTGTAATATTCCCATACGGTTTTGGGGGTGTTACATAAAATGCACATCTATATGCAGACATGATGTATTATGGTGAGTTATGCCATCCACTACTCTTTTTTGCAGAATATAAGTGGTGATTTATGTTAAGGAGAGTGAATATCCAATTATATTATGCCAGTAAGCGTTTTTCTGTTCTGTGAAACCTAATTAATAGGACAAAATTGCTTGATTTAGATCGAAAAAATTTTATTTGCATATTGAAACTCTACATAGAAAAATTATTTTTTTTTACAATAATTTATAAGAACTACACTACAAAAAGTATAATTTTATTTACATAAAGTAACTTTTATATATATTTTCGTAATAAGACTATTAAATTCAACAACAAATTCATTTTTATTCAAAAAGATGTCAGGCATACCAAAAATTAGTGAAAGATACTAATTTCTTTAATGTTGTTTTATGTTCTTGAAATATATTTTCTGCAATAGGTATTGACATAATCATTTCTGCAGGCTTGAGTAGCAAAATCCTTGAAATAGTAATCAAGATGGTACGCAGGTAGTAGGTTCAGATATGTTGTGATATCACGGGGATAAAATAAGTGAGGTTTAATTTACCTACACTCATATAATGCGAAAAAAATAAATTTTAATATATTAAATGACATTAATAAGTGACAAAAACTATTAAAAAAATAAATACATTATAAGGGCTGCACATTACTGAAATAGTACTCTGTTTAATAGTTTTACGTTTAAAAACAGTTCAATAAATGAACGGTTAAAAAAACTATGCACCTGTAGAGAAATCCTCTATTACACGTCGGTATGAGTTTGGCCGATGGAAAATTGTTTGAGACATCGAAATTAGTATAATTTATACTCGGTATTTATAGCAATTGATATATAGACAGTGAGTAAAATCACATTTAATAAATAACAGTGAATAGGCAGGTAATAGTACAAAATGGGCAGGTGATATTACAAAAAAGTATTATATACGCAGACGTTGTGCATTATAGTGAATTTGTAGGATTCAATACTTTTGATCCGGCACTTTGTCGTATGGCCAGAAAATAGCCGGGAAACAGATATGATGTATTGTGGTGAGTTATCTCATCCTCTACTTTTTTTTTTGCAGAATATAAATGGCGATTTATATCAAGTAGAGTGGATATTCAGTTATATTATGCGAGTAAGTATTTTTTATGTAAAACTTAATTAACTACTATAAATTACTTGGATCAGATCGGAAAAAAATTATTTGCAACTGCACATAGAAAAAGTACTTTTCTACGGACAATTTATAAGAACCACACTACAGAAAGTATAGTTTTATCTATACAAAATAACTTTTGTATAGATTTTCATAATAAGACTATTAAATTCAACAACAAATTTGTTTTTCTTCAAAATAAAAAGATGTCAGTCATAAACTTATTGAATATACTAATTTCTTTAATGTTG
Organism: Orobanche coerulescens; assembly: GCA_033398695.1. Classification (NCBI taxonomy): domain Eukaryota; kingdom Viridiplantae; phylum Streptophyta; class Magnoliopsida; order Lamiales; family Orobanchaceae; genus Orobanche; species Orobanche coerulescens. The sequence goes on along the minus strand of CM065805.1, from coordinate 140,901,656 downwards.
TTTTATGCTTCAAAACAGTTCAATAAATGAACGGTTAAAAAAACTATGCACCTGGAAAGAAATCCTCTATTGCACGTCTGTATGATTTTGGCCCGTGGAGAATTGCTTGATGTCTGCTGCCAATCCGTGATTTTCTTGAAATTTTATTTCTAGATGACCCTTCATCCTTATTTTATGCATGAAAAAGTTTTAATTATGTTAAATTATATTTACAGAAAAGGAAAGAATCGACTATCCCCAGAAAGCACGTAGAATTTAGGAATATTATTTAAGATGTGCTAAAATTACAACTTAAGAAATTATGGAGAATGCCAAATCAGAAATTATGGAGAACGCCAAATCCGAAATTATGGCGTTTCTCTTATATTATTATTAAAAAGGCAAACAAAATCAGAATTGAAACAGAAACCCGACAATTTCTGTAAACGTGGGGATTTTTTTTTTTCAAAACTTGCTAAAATTATGTGTGGGAAAAAAAGGTAAGAAACTAAATTTGGTAATTTCCAAACCCGACAAAAGTAATAAATAAGAAGAATCAGCCATAAATAAAAAAATATCTATCATCAATGATAATTTTCAATTTCTTTAAACGACGTGAAAACTGCCAAGTAATGAAAAGAAAAAGTTGATGCTAATTAAAAAATTCCGAAAAACTAAAAAAAATTCCAAAGATTCAGCCATAAATAAAAAATTTATGTCATTAAGTGAAAACTGCCAAACCTAGAAATGAAAAGAAAAATTATATGTTGAGTAAAAAATTCCAAAAAAACTCAAAAATACCACAAAATGACACGTAGGACAAAGCAATATGGAGCAAGAAAACAACTCAAGTTTTATATATATATACACGTCAGGTTTATATTTAGATTTGTTTTTAAGGAAAAATAATTATGCAATCACATTTTTTAAAGTTTACTCATTAGGTGTAGTAGTGATAGTAATTATACTAACTCTAAACTTGATTTATCCAATTAGAGATTGTGATCAATCACATTTGGGTAATACTATCAAACATTGAATCAGTTAATTGATTGCCACTCGGGTTTATATTCAAATTTGCTTTTATACGGAAAATTAAGTTAATTGATTGCCACTCGGGTTTATATTCAAATTTGCTTTTATACGGAAAAATAATTCTGCACAGTATACAAAATTCATTGATAACACTCTAGCAAGAAACTAGAGATAAAAAAAATCAACAACGTTTTGTACAAGCATGATTAGAAAGTTACTCATTAGCACTACTACAAAATAGGGCATAGAGCCCGGTTAAAAAGACTCGTAGATTCCGTTTTTTCATGAGGGCTCAAAAGGGTGGGGACTTTATGTGAAAGCAAATAAAGCCCGCTTTTGAAAAGGGCTCTATGTGATTTTAGTTTAATTAAAAAAAAATAGAATAGAGCCCTGTTTTATATTAAGAAACATGGCTCTATCCGGTGAAAGAAAAAAATGTTTCTATGCCATATTTCCCGCTATTATGTCGAACTTTGACGAGAAACGAAGCAAAATCAACAACCTCTTCAGCTTTTAATCTCTCAAACCATTCCAAAGTGCATCTGCAACGATGAAAGGCATACCAAAATTAAGATTGATTTTAAGGAAGAGTCACAAGTACTTGAGTATAACTTTGGAGCCAAGGTAGCATTTCAGTCATCTTGTTCTAGAGCTTTCGTTGTTGCCGACCAATCAAAATATAGAGGAAAGGTCTTGCAGCAGTATAACTACCTGCACTTTAGCAATGTCGAAAATGGTTCTATCCGCATCTTCAACTTTCACTTCAGTACTACAAAAAAGCTATTAGAGTCTGCTTCAAAAGGAACATAAAGTCCGGTTTTGCTGCTCTTTTCTACACCCATTCATGTTCCAATATTCTCATCTTCCTTTTCAATTTCAGCAGCTCACTTCTCTACATACAAGTTCCCTCTCGCAATGTTTTATCTTTGTTTCTAATCTCAACAACTCAGCTACTCTGCAAACCAGTTCCTGCTCTTTTGGTGTAGTTTTCATTTTAATCATCCAAATACGCGAACTTGTCAAGTACAACCTCAATCTGAATAAGCCAAGCGGAAACAAGTTGTACATAAACTTTTTTAGCTAAATAGACAGAATCTCATACTCCAAAATAACAAAACAGTAAACACACGTACATGTGAGGATTGTAAGAACTCTGTACATTATTGGCAAGTGTATCCGAAATTTATAAATGAGAAATCAATACGACAACATCTTGGACTATGGATCTGTTTCAATGTCCTTGCACTTTATTTTATCTTGTTGATGCGGGCCCGAGCGTTGCAGAACGGGCCATATTATTTGTCGAGGCCCAAGAACGAGTAAGAAAAAGAGGTTCACTAAAATTAGCACAATATGAGTCCATTTTAGATATAAATGAGTCTATTTTAGACTAAAACAACCCTTAATAGTGGTTAGCAGGAAATGAGTCCATTTTAGATACAAATGAGTCTATATAAGACTAAAACCACCCTTAATAGTGGTCATTTCGGGTTTCTAGTGTTCGGCCAACGGACTTTTCACTTTAGAGAGGATGAACTTACCAGATTCGAAGACAAGATTGAAGCCGATTTGTTCAGGAGTGACCCAGACACCAAATTCTTGCTGACATCGGGGACATGGAGGACATCTTTAAGGGTTAAGGTACTTCTAGAGGTGAACACCAAATCGATTTTACCCTTTCCTTTCACTTGTGCAGTTGAGTGGTTTCCCATGTAGAGCATAGAGTCCAAAGGCTCATATGTTTTGAACATGGTCTGGTCGTTGCACACGTGTCGGGTGGCTCCAGAGTCCACCCACCAAGATTTCTCTTCTTCGAGGGAGAATGCCTCGGATATCATAGCAACAAAGTTGTTATCTTTGTTCTTGTTGTCATTTCCTCCATCTTGTTTTTTCTTTAGGGCGCGGCAATCCCGTTTGATATGTCCCAGCTTTTTGCAGTTGTAGCAAATGACGTCTTTTTTGTTCCTTTTGAACTTCTTTTTATCTTTGTCATCGTGCTTACGTTTCTTTCCACCAGCTTTGGAAGATTCTCCATTTTCCTCCACGACGTGTACCTTGGACGTGTCATCGTTTGCTTTTTTTTTTTTTAAACGATATTGTTCTTCAACAAGAAGATGCTTACCAAGGTCTTTCAAGGATAAATCATCCTTCGATGTTTAAGATTTTTCTTAACATCTTTCCAAGTGGATGGGAGTTTATCAATGATGGATACCACTTGTATGGATTCATCCATGTTCATGTTGTTTTGTGTAAACATACTAAGAATGTGCTCAAGTTCATACATTTGGTCCATTATTGGACATGAATCTAACATTTTGTAAGAATTAAATTTCGAAACAATAAATTTCTTACTTGTTGCGTCCTCTGGGAAGTATCGTTCCTCGAGAGCATTCCAGAGTTCCCTAGCCGTGGGATAGTTCTGATACACGTCGAAGAGTGGATCTGACATAGCATTGAGGATATGACCACGACATATGAAATCATCATTTTCGAACTAGAGACGTTCACGGGATGCAGTCAAAGTTTTGTTTTCAGATTCCTCGGGGTATGGGTTGGTCAGGACATATGCGACTTTCAATGTGGCTAAAAGAAATTGCATTTTCTTTTGCCAAACGCTTAAAACTTCCACCATCGAAACGGTCCAACTTCACGATGTCGGTCGATATCTGCATGAGGTTCTTGGACGCCCTCTTGACACAATTTGCTTTAAGATTGTTAGTTACGTGGTTTAAAAATATGGTTTTATGAAACGAAGTTTACCACTACTACTTGTTACTTCAAGGCGAGTACTCTCTATCCTTAAAGCAATTTCGCCCACACCGTTCTTTTAGAACAATCGTGTTTTGGTTACCGACGAATTGCCTCCCAAGGTACAACGAAGCAACGTATGTAGCAATTATCAACACTACATGAAAATGGTGATAATCCGGATGAACTACTGAGTTATCGAGGGTTTCAAGACACTACAAATTATATTTCTATAGCAATATAAATTGTAGCAATCGGGTGTAAGAAAAAGAGGTTTGTTATGTGAATTTTGATGGTTTTTGATGATTCCAAAATGGCAAATTCGTACCCTTTACATAGGCACATGGTGACCCTTCAAAACAGTCACAATACCCCTTCAAATGGCCTTAGCGACACTTTTGTTCGTAACAGTCACAATGGTTCACAAAAAGGTGCAATTAGCGACGACTCAGCGATGACTTAGCGACAAAAAAATCGCCGCTACCTGTTACAACTTCAAACAGACGCGATGGTTCGCTCAGTGACACCTTTTTAACAAATATAACCGCCACCATTGCGATTAGGCGCGTCTTTACGTTGGTGATGGTCCATTAGTGACGGTTTTGTGACAGAAAAACTGTCGCTAATAGGCATTTCGTGGGTAAACATCAAAACATAACAAACTTCTTTTTCTTCCTAAGATTTAACCCAAATGACTTATGTTTCTTTTGAAAATAATTACCCAACACGAATTTGGTATATATGTCTAGTGAAAATGTGGATGACATCAAAACTTATGTGACAAATTCATAGATCTATAAATATGAAGACACTCATAACTATGGATGCTTAATTTGAACGGGTAAATGGATGAGCTTTTCATGTTATCCATGGGGGTTGTTTAACTCAGATGTACAGTAACCGGGGTATCCCGTGAACGTGTATGGCCCTTTCCCGGGGAGGACGAGTCCTTTTGGCTCACATGTACCCAGCCTAACCAGGGTATCTCCGTGAATGTTGTCGATCTTTTCCTTGACCACCCCATGATGTGTATCTAGCTATTGAACCTGAGAACTCAGAGCCATCTTGGTGGTGCTTGGATGCTTAATTTACTGTAAATAAATGTGTATAAATAGCTTATATCAATCATATACTGGTTCTCTTTAAATGATACTTCGCAATATTTATATCAAAAAAAATTTTTTTTGGGTAAAGGGGTAACGTGCCCCTAGTAAAATATATTACTCCAAAAAAAACGTCTAAGTACATAGGATGAGGGTGAAATCCCTCACCTCAGCCCAATAAAAAGGCAAAACAAACGCACCAATTGTGCTTCAAACCTAAACAATCATAAGAGAGACATACCAATCTTATGAACTAAACACAACAAAGGAAAATTACTTCCTAACACGACCACAAAGATGGATATCAAATTGATCACAAAGAACCTGCATCTGTTCAGGTAAATCATAAACTTGAGCCTCGTATCCGTCATAGCAATCAAGATCATCTTCAAAGAATCCTCCTCCACCAGTCGAAGACATATATCTAGAAGTCTCGTCATCAGGCAACTCAACTTCATCCTCATCAGATTCTACCAATTACCCCCCATAGAAGTACTGGGCTTGCTAGCCGATGCCTCATTCGTTACTTTCGTTTCCAGCGGTTTTCCTTGATCATCCACAAGCACAAGTTTCCCCTCCAATATTTGTCTTTCAAGGTCATTAATCCTAGCTACCACAGGAGTGACATTTGTACTAGGGGTTTGCATACCCCCTTCCTCTTCCTCATCCACCAATGTAATCGTCTCATTAGTACTTTTGGGGTTCGAACCCCCACAGTCACCCTCATCAACCAAAGTATCAAGAACATCAAAAGGGTTCGAAGTAGTAACCTTAGATACCTTTGGTTGCGCTAGATCTCTATCCTTCTTCTTTGTAGATTGGACTGGTCAATAAAAGGAATATGACTTAGGCTTCGAACCAACCGGAATTCCTCTAACAGCCTGTCCACCAGACTGTCTAGGCTTCTTCAAATTGTTCAACACATCTGAGACGATCTTCTTAGGACATTCATCAAGGACATGACCAAAAACCTGACAACTAGAGCACCTGAGAGGTGTCCACTCGTAATCAACACGGATAGTGCTCGTAGTAAACCCTTCACCACTGAATTTAGGAACAGCCACCACTATAGTATCTCTCAGCTCAACATCAGCTCAAAGCTCAACCATGGCTCTTGCATAACTAGCCCTACCCCAAGAATCAGTGCATATAGCAGCCGTGTAAGAATCTAACATCAACGGGTTACCAAATTTGGTTGCAATAGCGCTCAACCCATCTTCTGTAAACGCAGTAATGGGAACATCATGGGACTTCACCCAAACAGGGATATTAGAAACATCATCCTTCATAATATTCGCATCTGGTGTCCATTGGTTAAGATAAATGGCACACTGCGAATGAACCATGGACCACTTTCCAACATAGATTCCATCCCGTCTTTAGAACCAAATTTGAAGAAGAACATATCTTTAATCATCATAGATTTAACAAGGCCAAATTTACTACATGTATTCTTCACATAGTTCTCAACCACAGGATACGCCACACCCTTACCCAAAAAGAACCCGTAAACGGTATTGTTAAACCGATCATTCACAACACTAACCGATTCTTTAGATAAGTATACATCAACACCATTTCCAGCTGGTGTAAACAATGGTCAAAAATTAACAAATTTCCGACTTTGATTACCCTTAACCAATGTAGCAAATGAAACTGAAGTTGGAGGATTACCATTAGGAGCCGAATTCACACCAGTTGGAGTCGAATTTGTACCAGGTAAGACACCCTCTTTAACCAATGGAATCGCCACATTAGGAGTAGCCGAATCAGAACACATCCCGTCATGGACCATACCCGGATCATCATCAGCTGAACCATGTTTCTCCTTCACCCCACTACCACTCCCTCTCCCTTTAGCATTCCAAAACCCTTTTTCCATTTACAAATCATGCAGAACGCAGCCAAACCAAAACCAGTCCATAGCCAGTAGTACACAACGTCAGCTCCAACCAAAAACAGTAGCAAAACAGGTATTAGAATAAACCCTAATCGAACTAAGATCGACAGGTTTCCAATAACAATAAACCAATTCGCAATAAACCCAACAGTCGAGAACAGTAAAAGCGATTCAGGATGAAAACCCTAAAAAGTGCGATTATAAGACCCCTAAAAAAATTCCTAACCGTTTGTAAAAACCGAATCAACCCTCGATACAACTAGGTAAAGATCAAATAAGGTTTGATCTTACATAAGAAGATCGAAGGCAGATCAGTGATTTGAGAAGAGCAGGAAGTCGATTAGGTTTTTTTTTTTTGTGATTCTCCAAAATCTCCAGCCAGGGAGAGGATCACATGGGATTTTGTTTAACCCAATTTCTACTTTTTTTTTATATCAATACATTGATCAAATTATTTTTAGGTCTGTAATGTTTGAGATAAAAACTCATTATAACAACTTGAACAGCGTGTAAAAGAAGTGTTTTGTATATCTATATATCTACCTTATGAAACAAGCAACATGAGAATTATATGAGAAACTGATAACAAGTTTCACGAAATGACTTTGACTTTTAAAAGCATGTGAGTTGAAGTTGAAGATTGCCTTATGGTGAACGTATTTCACCATAAGATTGATGATAATCATATCTTATGGGATAACTTCACCAAAAAAAAAATCATATGTTGACAAAAATTCTTACAACTAACATATTTTTAGGAGTAAGAGGGAGTGGTGGACGTGTGGCTACAACTTTCATCCCTCCCTATTTCTGTTGCTAGTTCAACACTTTTTGAAGTTAACAGATTAAATAGCACTTTAGATTTTTGGTCGTTATTGATTAGAGTGGCAAATGACATGTTGATGTTGAGTAATAGATCTAATACAAATCAATCTGTTTCTTTCTGAAATTCGTCAAAGTTTCCTGCTCCAGCGAAGTCATCTTAAATTAATAGTTGCATTTGGGGGGAGATGAAACGATACATCCTTTAATTTCGTTCAGTGTTTCGACCCAAACGTTCCACATCTAATCTGATTGAGGTGGCCCAGAACATCCAGGTCGAGAAACATATGAATTTCTTTTACTTTTTTTTTTCAACAAATGTATTTATGTACGTTCACAAACTTACTCATAAATTCCAAAAGGGTCACTAGATAACTCATTGTTTAAATCGTCAGACCATAAAAACTGGCTGGACTGAGCATTGCGCGCATACGTTACATTTCCCAAACATTTGCTTCACTGAACGATATACTGTGATGCAATGAGTTTCGGAATTTCCTATATGTTAATTCCAAAACATATGCTTCAGTAAATGAGTTTCGAATTGAAGTTATCGTATTTGCTTGTTATGAGGTCATGTTTGTGTGTCACGTTAATTTGGTGCTTTTTGGTGGAGAACGACAACTCAACTTACGTAATAAAACTAATGTACGAACATCTAACGTCTACTACGGCAGAGTTAACACTCTAAGTTAGCCGGTTCACGGTTCTACTATTCGACGAACGCTCGGTCGAACTAATGACATACTGCATGCGAATCAAATGGCCATAACGAAGATGAAAAGTCAACGTCTATGAATTCAAGGATATCCAAATTATCATAACTCCACACCCCCAATTCTGAATATCAATACAATACTTGGTTAGGTTATTTAACACATTCCAACCGAGTTTCTAGATTAGTTCTTCTCTATAATTTCGTTCTTCCACAAGCGATCCTTCTTGCCAAAGTTTTAAGTTCATAGCAATTGTTACCCATCAACACACTTCGTTACCATCATCAATATGACGACCATCATGTCAAGAAATCCCTACAAGTCATGAATTACATTTGAAGAACACCTCATACTACTCATGAATTAATCTTAGTGAAAACTCTTAGAATTCATCTTCTTGCATATCTCCATTCTAGGTGATGATATTAACAAATCATTGGTATACAAGTGATTAAGAATCATCATCCATAATATACAACAAATCTCAGAAAACTATATCCTAGGTTTCAACCCAACAAGGCTCGGTTATAATCTTCTTACTCAAAGAAGTGCTAGCATGATTGCCTCAGATTTTCTAAGACATGGTGTACAACCTAAAAGGTTATTAACAAACTCGATGGTCTCAGTAGTATGTTCATAGCATTCTTAAGAACAAGAATTGGAGGTTGGAAGAGTATTAACATACCTTAATATGAAGGAAACAACGAAACACTTGGTGAAAACTCAACAGCGGAAGCTTGAGTATCAATCCGAGATGTTTCCCAACTTTTACAATCCTCTTCTGGGCTGATATGGGGGTGGAAATATCGTGGGATGGCTTCTCCAGGTCCAGAGAATCAATTAATGGCCGGAGGTGAAAGTGGGAAATGAAATGGGGTGCTGTCCTATTTATAAAATCCTGAACATTACGTACGTTAATCTCAAAGCTATACGTACGTTATCGTCTTAGCGTATGCTATCTGAAATCCTTAGTGTACGTTAACATCCGACAGTAGCTACTGCTTCATTTTTCTGACCTCCTTAACGTTTGTTAACCATTACCTTTTACGTACATAATAAGCTCTGCATAGCGTACGCTATCTTAATCCTTTAGCGTATGTTATGCCTCGTTGACTTGCTTTATCAAAAAGTTGTCCGGATCACGCAGGAATCTTATCCTATCTGCCCCCATCCCAAGCTGGCCCATACGCCGACCAACCTGGTCTATTTGACTGCCTGTTACGTACGCTATGATTCGTCCATAGCGTACGCTATCTTCATCTCATAACGTACGTTAAGCTTACCTGCTAGCGTACGTTATGACGTAGCTGCATGCATGAATTTGCAAACTCTACCTAATATGATCATGACTGTCGGAATACGAATACAGGAAAGATCACATGATCGAGAGATTGGAGGCTCTTGATTTTAAAATGGATACTTCTCTCCAAACCGACCTTATCCTACAGTCTCTCCCTGATTCCTTCTCACAGTTTGTTATGAACTTCAACTGCAATGAGATTGCATGTAACTTAGCTCGGCTAATAAACAAACTGGTGACCGCTCAGTCTCAGATGAAGACCCCGCGGATGAAGGAGTCTGCACTTGTGATTTCTTCTGGACTTCGGAAGTCTAAGAATAAGAAGAAAAAGACCAAGAAGCGGACTGGACCACAAGCTAAGGACCTTAAGGGAAAGGGCAAGGCCCCGATGGTTCTAAAGAATAAGAAGAAGAAGGATGTTTGTCTCAAGTGCGGTGAGTGGGCCCTTTGGGCTAGACTGTCCGATTCTTCATGGCACTTCAGTCTGAGAACTTTTAGTTTTGGAAACAAATTGTTACGCTCTTTGTATTTTCTAATTCTGGATCTGGATTACGTGATAGTTCTCATATTTGTACCGTGAATCAGGATCTGGAACAAAGTAGGAAGCTTGGAGCTGGAGAAGTTATGGTCACATTCGGAAGCGGGCATAGTGTCGAGGCGACCGACATAGGATCACTTCTTTTGGGTTTAGAATCCGGCTTTGTTTTGACTTTAGAAGATGTACTTGTTTTGCCCAAGGGGCACAAAAACATTGTATCCATTCTGGTCATGGACCGAAAAGGCTTTTCATTTTTCATTGGTGATGGTTCCTGCAAAATTTATTTTAGAAATAAACTAGTGGGTACTACTACATTGTTGAATGGATTGTATCATCTAAATCTCAGCAACAAAGTAGTTGTGAATACTATGACTAGAAAACGTGGTAGGGATGAAACCAATCAAGTTTTGAAATGGCATCTTAGACTTGGTCATGTTGGTCAGACCAAGGTTTACAAGATGGAAAAATATGGACTTATGGGTCCATTGGGATCAGATCCCTTTCCTACTTGTGAATCTTGCCTTAAAGGCAAAATGACTAAGTCCTCCTTCACAGGGACTTTTGAAAGAGCCGATGATAAACTGTGGTTAATCCATACCGATGTATGTGGTGCTTTGGAATCAGCACGTGACGGATATCAATATTTCATTACATTTAGAGATGATCATACTAGGTATGGTTATGTATACTTAATGAAACATAAATCCGAGGCCTTTGAGAAATTCCAGGAATTCAAGGCCCTAGTCGAGAAACAAACTGGTAATCATATCAAAGCACTTCGGTCGGACCGAGGTGGCGAGTATATGAGTACGGAGTTGTGAGTTCCTTAAGGAACATGGAATAGTTTCACAACTAACACCTCCAGGTACTCCTCAGTTAAATGGTGTGTCAGAAAGAAGGAACCGGACCTTGTTAAACATGGTCCATTCCATGCTGGGCTATACTGAATTACCAATTTACCTGTGGGGGTATGCACTCCTGACTGCCGCTTATATCTTAAACAGATGTCCTTCCAAATCCGTTCCTAAAACTCCACATGAGATGTGGGAGGGAAGGAAACCAAGTCTTAATCATATTAGGATTTGGGGATGTTCCGCCTATGTCAAGAAGACTAAGGTGGAAAAGTTGGAAGCTAGGTCTGCGAAGGGACGTTTCATTGGATTCCCGTCTGGGACGATGGAATATCTATTCTACATGCCCGAAGATCAAAAGATCGTTGTTGCTTTACAAGCACACTTCCTGGAAGATGAGTTCATTCACGAAGGCAGAGCAGGTAGAAGTATTTCTTTAGAAGAATACAATGAAACTCCTCGGGAGACACCTGTGCAAGAAACTGGATCCGAACTTTTTGAAACACAAGTACAACCACCTCGTAGGTCTAGTAGGGTGTCTCATTTACCTGAAAGGTATGGGCTTGTGCACTTGGAGGAGCTGGGTCTCCATGAGGTTCCAAGTGATAGCCAAGAGACCGACCCGACGACCTATGACCAAGCGATGGTGGATGTAGACTCCGCGAAATGGCGTGAAGCTATGGAAGCTGAGATAGACTCAATGCATGTCAATCAGGTATGGACTCTAGTAGACCGCCCCAAGGGCATAATGCCTATTGGGAACAAGTGGATCTACAAGAGAAAGACTGATGGTGATGGCAAGGTTGAAGCCTATAAGGCCAGGCTTGTGGCAAAGGGTTATACCCAGAAGGAAGGGATCGATTACCACAATACCTTCTCGCCCGTAGCCATGATCAAGTCTATTCGCATGATGCTTGCTATAGCTGCCTACCACGATTATGAGATATGGCAAATGGACGTAAAGACGGCTTTCCTTAATGGATTCCTTGAGGAGGAAATCTATATGGAGCAGCCTAAAGGCTTTGTGTCCGAAGTCGATATTCAGAAAGTGTGCAAGCTTCAGCATTCCATTTATGGACTGAAGAAAGCATCGCGTAGTTAGAACCTTCGTTTTGACGAGGCAGTCAAAGAGTTTGACTTCGTGCAAAATGAGGAGGAACCTTGTGTATACAAGAGGGTTAGTGGGAGCAAGATCGCATTCTTAGTACTATATGTAGATGACATTCTACTAATAGGAAATGATATGGGAATGCTCAGTTCTGTGAAAGCTTGGCTTTCGAGTAATTTCTCCATGAAAGCTACCTATATTCTTGGTATTCGACTCTACCGGGATAGAGCGAAGAGAACAATAGGTCTTTCCCAAGCCCTCTATATAGATAAGATCTTAAAGCGATTTAAGATGGATGATTCTAAAAGAGGGTTCCTACCGATGCAACATGGAATAAAACTCTCCTTGAAGATGTGTCCTCAAAGTGAGGAACAACGAAAGGAAATGAGTAATATACCATATGCTTCGGCCGTGGGTAGCCTTATGTATGCTATGTTGTGTACAAGACCTGACATCGCGCATGCTGTAAGCGTGGTGAGTAGGTTTCAGGCAAACCTAGGTAGGGAACATTGGACTGCCGTAAAGAACGTTCTCAAGTACTTAAGAAGGACTACAGATATGATTCTGATGTATGGCGGTGGAGAATTGGATGTGGTGGGATTCACTGATTCGGACTTCCAAGGACTGAAGGACGATTCAATGTCTACTTCTGGCTATATATTTACTCTTAATGGAGGAGCAGTATCTTGGCGTAGCGCCAAGCAAAGCGCAACTGCTGATTCCACCTGTCAGGCTGAGTATCAAGCAGCCTTAGAGGCTTCCAAGGAAGGGTTCTGAATTAAGAAGTTTCTGGGAGAACTTCAAGTGATACCATGTCTTGAAATGCTGTTCATTGTCTTTGCGACAACGACGGAGCTGTAGCGCAGGCCAAGGAGCCGAGGTTTCACAACAGCACCAAACATATTGAGAGGAAGTATCATCTCGTAAGAGAATTTGTTCGCAAGGGATACATTGTACTGCACAGAGTAGACTCGGCTGACAATGTCTCCGATCCACTAACCAAGCCACTTTCTCAGACTAGATTGGAGCGTCATCTGGAGAACATGGGTATTAGATACCATAGTGTGTGGCATTGAGTGCAAGTGGGAGATTGTTAGGAGTATGCCCTCGAATGCCACTCAGAGGATGTTGAGTGAGGGCATTGTACTTGTAATTATGTAAATCATTAATATAAGGCAATGGATGTTTCTTTATTTACTGGTAGTTACTGGCATTCCTAACTCGTAAATATACATATAGAAACTAGTCCGTGTATTTGAGAGCAAAACGTTCCACTCCTTATTGGATAAGGGGTTCGGCACTGGAAAGGTTTATAGCTCAAATACTTAATCGTTCGCAAGTCGATGAAACTTGACTGGGCGTTAAGTTTATGTGAAGACTTGTATGACGTGTTCTTTAACAAGGAGAGTGCCTGTCGAACACTAATGGTTAGTGGGAGTACACGTTATAGGTATGCTAATTATATTACTATACTCGAACCGACTCACCCTCGATTCGTCACACGGATTTCACTCCGGGACAGTCAATGATGGAATCGAAAGGTTGTGATAGGTATTCGTGAACCTTCGACTTGAGGATTTAGTAGGGATGTGCTTGTGACGTCAAGATTTTCATTAGAGTAGTTCGACCCTATAAACCAGAAGGCGGGGGTCAACCTCGACGTGCATCTTGATGGGCAAGTAGCAGGTCCTACTGAATACCAAGATAGAATTCTTTCTCCTGTTAGTGAACGGGTTATATGTCCTATGCGGTTATTGGCAGATGAGATCATAAGTCTTTGGCCAAAGCATTGGAGCTAGCTGTATTAGATACACGAGAGCTCGATGATCTCGATTTCCATTAACGCATGCATAGCGTCAAGTACAGATAGGGTTTGACAGACCGTGACCCTATAACTTGATCAGGACATTTGAAAGAAGGGTTTATCATTATCTTGGTATTCACGAGAATGGTTCTTGAATGATCCCAATCATTCGTTCTCGGTTAAGTGCAGTGTAGGCCGCTGGCTAGGTGGTTCTACTACTCTTTGGTTCCTCCCATTGCTGACTGAGACGGACCTACCGAGTCGCGCAATAGGATTGGCGACGGAATGAATAAAGCTAATTCTCTCATTATGAATATTAGATATTGGATATCTAATTTTGGAACATTGGATGTTTAAATCGATTTATTGGATAAATTGATTTACAGCCTAATGAATTAAATAAATTACTGGGTGATTAATTTAATTCATGTATATAATTATTTCTTGGAAAAATTAATTATATTATTTTGTATTTGATATGTTTAATTAATTGGATTAATTAATCGATATAAATACATCGATACAGAATCGGAGTTTATCTGTTTAGACCTCAAAGTCAAAGCGAACCGAACTTGTCCGATTTCTACATAGGCCGCCCCCACATTTCCACCCACTTTCATATGGACCCTTGTTCTATTCTTTAATGGTTGATCATTGAGGTGGTGGGGCTTTGATTCTCATAATAATGAGATGTGCATGTGGAGAGTTGAATAAAGGGAAGAAGACATCTCACTTCTCATAAGGATTCCATTTCCAACGTGAATAAGAGTGTAGAGAGAGAGAGAGAGAGAGAGAAAAGACTTCTCCAACTCTTCTTCATCTTTATTCATCAAGTTCTTGATTTTTCTTGGAAGAAAATTGAGAAATAAAAGAGAGATTGTGAGTTATACACTTAGATTGTTATAATTTCATATTGGAAGCTTCATCACTTAGCTCTATCCGTATCCTCGGAGGATAGCAAGGTGATTGTCGTTCCGGTCGTTTCTCTGACGCGTGGCAAGTAGAGACGCGGTGTTTTCGGCGTTGGATCGTTCAAGGGCTTGGATCGGATTGAATTCGTAGTGATCAAACTAAAGCTTGGGGAATAGCTCAAGAGAAGGTTACCATTTAATCAACGGACTTCGAGGGTTAGTTTCTTACGACTCTTGCTATTCGTTTTATATATTCGTATAAACGTAGCTCGATCGAACTCGTAGGGATTCAGATCGAATTAATTTTCGTTTTACCACTTCCGCTGGGCCTTTATTTTAGGCACCGAATCCCAACATCTACCACGACCGAAACCACGCCCACCGAAGTTTCTTTCTCTTCCATGTTCCTTTCTCTCTCTTCCTTGTTCATTTCTTTGTACATACATGGCTTCTTCTTCCACAGTCACATTTGTTTGCAGCACCTGATCATCAAACGACTCTTGTTTCTTCTTTATCTTTCTTTGTTCATGTGCCTTTAACGAACCGGCTAGATCATCGATTGTCATGTCTTCTAAATTCTTCGGCTCTTCAATCGCACACACCACATTCTCGAACTTCTCGATTAACGACCGCAAAATCTTGTCTACAACTCTTGAATCGGTTAGAGTTTCACCGTTTCGCTTTAGTTGATTCACCACCGTTTGCACACGAGTGATGTAATCGGAAACACCTTCTGTTTCCTTCATCTTCATGGCCTCCAACTCACCACGTAGAGTTTGGAGCCGCACTTGCTTGACTCGGTCAGCCCCTTTATATACCTTCTCCAACGTTTCCCAAGCCTCTTTTGAGGTCGTAGCCTCAGCGATCTTCTCGAACCCCGACTCATCCACCGATTGAAACAAGAGATAAAGAGCGGTCTTATCCTTCATGCGCTTCTCCTTCCATGCCTTTAACTGACTGGCGGACATAGCACCAACTTCACTTGCACTCGGTTCTTCATACCCGGCTGTGACAGATTCCCACACATCTTGCGCACCCATTAGTGATCGCATCTGGATACTCCACTTATCGTAATTCGACTTGTTTAGTTTCGGTAGAGACACATGGCCTAATGAAGTGCTGAGAGGATTCATATTTACCAAGCTCTGATACCAATTTGAACTTGGTACATTACTTATGGTAGGGGCTGTTTGGTTTTGGTTCGTGTGAGAGAGAGTTATATCAGACACATTATATCATACACACACACACACACAACACTTCTATTAATTTTGCTTGACATCCCACGTAGAACTTACATATATATATATATATATATATATATATATTTATTGTGAATTATAGAAAACATGTTCAATTTTATTAAATTAATGCCCGAATAATTTTGTCATTTAATTCATTTTATTTTCATGATCATGCAAATTTATTTACGTCATTATAATTCATGTCAAGTCATGTGATTCGTTTCGTTTCATCTCTCATTTTATTTTATCATGTTTCATCTCGTCATTTCTAAGCCCGAGTCAAATTTTTTAAGCGATATTAATCGTTACCCAAAAGGTTTTACAAGATAAATAATAATATTATTTGTTGTTATTATTATTATTATTATTCCTATTATTTATCAAAATTATTACTATTACTATTATTATTATTATTATTATTATTATTATTATTATTTAGTTTAGCCCAATTATTATTTATTTTAATTGTTGGGCCTATATTAATCTTGTTGGCCCAAATAGCTTGACCCAAATAAGAGAACATCTCAAAATCCATCTATTTTTTCCCAGCTTTTCTACCCTAAATCTAATATCTACAGTATAAATACTGTATTTATACTACAGTACAGAATACACAAATATATTTTTCCTCCTCTCCTGCAAGTCGGCCGATCTTTCCTCCTTTCTCTATTCCTCCAGGTAATCAAAATATGAAAATATTTTTCTCATCTCCCTCTCTGTATCTTCAGTTTGATGTTTACATTTAAGAAAAATCTTCAACCTTTCATGACAAATCTCCCAAAGACTATACTATTGATTCCAAATCACACATAATAGCAGCCCCAGTTTTTGTCATAATCGCCTTCATCATCTTCCATCCCATCATAATCATCGGCTCTGGCCGTTCTCATCATCATCACAGTCGCCGCTCGAAGGGACATTACCCCAGATAGTCCATTCTTGCACATCCAGAACCCCATCCATCAAACAATCCAGAACAGGAAAGAAAAAAAAATGAATATATAGAAACCTGCTACTGAATAGGCCTGAAACCGATGTTATTCAGATGTATCCGACTCAAACACTTCAGTCAGGATTCGACCCCAAAAATTTCATTCACCCCATTTCCACTGAACCCTTACCTGACTCGCCGTCAACTCAGCCGAACAAGAAAGAAAACCCCAAATCCCTATCACCCTTAAATCTCTCCGATCCAATATTAGTGTTGCGGCCAATGAATCCACCGCGTCGCCCGCTGATCTGCTGTGCCCTACGTCGTAGCCATCAGTCGTGGTCACACTGCTCGTCCGGCCATTCCCAATTTCCTCAATTTCCTTCTTCATTCGGCCCGTTTCAGTATATATATATATATATATATATATATATATATATATATATATATATATATATAGTCAGGTTCAAATGAGAATGCTAACTATTTAAGAGAATACGAGAATGATCGCCCATGTATAAAATCATATATGATTTTACACTGACGGAAAAAATCATATATGATTTTATACTGACCAAAAAAATCAAATATATACGTATAAAATTATATATGATTTTATACTGATGTATACACGCACATAATCATATATGATTTTGTACGTGAATCATATATGATTTTGTATATGGGTGACCATTCTCGTATTCTCTTAAATAGTTAGCATTCTCATTTGAACCTCACTATATATATATATATATATATATATATATATATGTGTGTGTGTGTGTGTGTGCGTTTGTGTGTGTGTTCGGTCGTGGAGGTGTGTGTGTGTGTGTGTGTGTGTGTGTGTGTGTGTGTGTGTGTGTGTGTGTGTGAGAGAGAGAGAGAGAGAGAGAACCGAGGAAGAAGAAGTATCGAGAATGAATTCGGCCGACTGGTGTTAGAAGGGTTCTATACCCAAAATCAACTCTTCAGTTTATTCAATTTCAGTCCTCAAATGTTTAATTCTTTCAGTGTTACCCTAATTAGCTTTCAGTAATCAAATCAGTCACTTTCAGCCAAGCTTTTAACATGTTGACCTTTTCAATTGATATTATTATTCACTCATAATTTAATTCTCAGTCATATAATAATAATAATTTTTTATTATTATTAATTGTAGATAATAACAAGAATTTACGGGCCTAGGATTGTCGAGTCAAGCATCTTCATCACATTCAAGTTCAAGAACTGCATTTTATTCAGGTGTGGGGATTTATTACGCTTTTATTTATTTTAATTGCTTTATATATTGTCTCGTATGTGCACGTGAAATCAGTCAAAAGCACTTAAATGTGCAATCAGTCAGAAGCACTTAAATGTGCAAATCAGTCAGAAGCACTTAATTGTGCGTAAAGCCTTCGGGCTTCAAAATTTATCAGTCATGTTGTTTATACTTGCTAATATATTTAGGAATTAACATAGACATATTGCGTACTCTCCACACTGAGCGAGTTAGAAGCTCAACCCACTATTTGACCCCTTTCAGGTTGAGGAACTCGATGTGGCATGTGATTGAGAGTGGGATGATCAAGCCTATGATTACATATTTATTTATTTAATGTTATTTCTCTCAAACTATGTTTTATAAACAAGTGTTTGATTTGTTTTAATTTCACGTTGAAGTATGTTTTTATTTAATGGTGACTTGAGAATATTACTTGCGATTATTAAAATTTGTCTTTTGAAAATGTATTTTCGCTGCAAAATTTTATTTATTCTTCTTAAAATTAGAAGAATTATTTTTTTAAAAGTGGTCGCTACATAAGTGGTATCAGAGCGGGTCTACGGTTCTGTAGACTCGTTAAAATGGTTTCTTTTTATAAACTGAAATTTCATTTCCGCAAGTAGTCAAATATTTTTAGCAATTATGATCATCCACCTCTGCCGCTCCACGTCAACTCCAAGGTACATTAAGTTATTATTATTCATTATGTGATAAATGCAGTCCACCAGATCAACCATGATTCATCTATTACAGATACATCTTCAGTTTATTTTGTACATAAGAATTTTATGATAAAGTATTTGGGCATGAAATTATTTTTCTTATAAATTCATAAGTATATGTGTGACATGCGTAAATCATCATTGCTAGAAATCTCCAATTCTCAACCTATAGATGCAATGTAACTCTCTATTTTATTTCTCCCTCTCGTTGGGTAAGTACTGAAGGATCGTTGCGTGTGGTATGCCGTAGGATAATGGCAACTCGTTGACGTGGACGCCCAACTAACCGAGGTGTAGATAATCTCGGTGGTCAGAATGCCAACCTTGGTGCTGGTGGTGGTGATAATGGAGGTCAGGATAACCATAATAATAACGTGCCAGCTCTTACTTAGGCACAAGTCGTGCAACAGTTCCGGCGTTTCACCCCACCAACATTCAACAGTCGAGAATGACCAGCTTTTATTCACGAATGGTTCATGTCGCTCGAGCGCACCTTTGAGCTCATTGGGTGAACTGATGCACAAAGAATTCTTTGCGGCCAATATCAAATGATGGAGGATGCTGGATGCTGGTAGATACGCTATTGGCGTTTGAGGCCGGCGGCCGAGCGTGCTGCATTAACTTGGGATCGATTCAAGGAAATAGTGATGGAACAGTACTACCCACAACATTACTGAGAGAAGATGGAGAGAGAGTTTTGGACTCTTGAATAAGGAGGGATGACGGTTGAAGAATATGAGAGAAAATTCAACCAAATCAGCTTCTTTGTGGAGCACATGGTGGATACAGATCGAAAGAGGGACCTTAAGTTCCGGAGTGGTTTACGCCCGAGTATTCATCACATCGTGGCTGGTCATGGGTGCTACCGTATACCGAGACAGTGTTTCGAGCTCAAGAGGTTGAGGTTAGCCATAATCTGGATCAACAACAGTCTACTAAGCCTAATACCGGTAAGAGGCATTGGAATGGGAACCAAAATAAGGTTGTGACTTCTAATAAGCAAGCAAAAGTTGATCAAAGGTCGGGACCTAAGCCTCAAACCAGTAAGCGAGTGCTCGGAGTGTGGTAAGAATCATGGAGGGGAGTGCCTATATGGTAAAGGTGTCTGCTATAGATGCAAGGAGCCAGGGCATTCATCTTCGAACTGTCATCTCTAAAGGGCTAAAAGTCAAGGTTCTGTAGGAAAAGCTTGCATTTATTCTTTGACCCAAAAGGACACAGATGAGAATCCCAGCATGGTGTCACGTATGCTTATGATCTCTAATGTGCCTGCTTTCGCTTTATTTGACACTGGTGCCACACATACTTTTTTATCTGCAAAGTTTTATCATGCTATTGATCATGGAAGCATTAGAACTGTTGAGTCTCTCGAGGTTAGCTTACCGTCGGGAAATACGATCCTCACTAATACAATGATTGACGAGAATATTGAGATATGAGGTAGAGCATTTGATGCTATCCTGTATTTGATTAGATCGATGGATTTTGACGTGATCCTTGGTATGGACTGGCTCGATAAACATGACGCCGATATAAGGTGCCGTGAGAATAAGGTGACATTAAGGTGTTCCAAAGGCGAGTCGATCACTTTTTATGGTACTAAGAGTAGGACAGTACCCAGGGTAATCACAGGCATGAAGGCATTGAGAAGTTTAAGAAAGGAGAAATGTCAGGGTTACTTGGTGAGTTTGGTCGACACTCATACTAATGAGGTGTCCCCTACAGACGTACCTATTGTACGGGAGTTATTGGATGTGTTTCTAGAAGATTTTCCGGGAGTCCCACCCTACCGCCAAGTGGAGTTTAGTATTGATTTGGTCCCTAGGGCGGTGTTTAGTATATTTTGAGTAATATTTTATTAGTATTTTATATATATAATTTTGTATTGTGCGATAATTTATTCGTTTGACCATATATTTATATTATTTCATTTTGTTAGAATTTTCTATAATTTTGTGTCATTTTTGGATAATTAATTAGAATTAAATTATATCTGCAGGTTAACCAACCGGTACAAGATAGATCAATTGGTTCAAGGACGATATTTTTCCAAAATTCTAATATAGCCACGACTGGTCTCATTTTATTCGTCTCGTCGAGACGAACATTTTAAAAAAAATTCATCCGAATCCGAGTTCGTATGAAGAAGTTATGACCGTTCGAAGGACAATTAAATAGACGGATCATATTGTGCTACGTGTCAACACCCGATTGGACCGTAAATTGAATTATTTGCTGATGTCATCCATGACATCAGCATCACTTGGCAGCTGTGCATTATTGAGTAGGAGATTTAAAATTTTTAAAAAATTGTTATTTTATTGATTTTGAAGTAGTATAAATAGGGGATGAATGTGTAGTGTTTTGGGGAAAAAAAAAAGAAAATAGAGAGAGTTATTGTAAGAGAGAAAAATAAAAATATTGTGTAATAAAATTATATTTGAGTAATAATTATGAAATATTTATTTATTTGTTTTGTTATTATGAGTGAGTAATTTTCTTTTACTGGGGTTATGATGAAACCATGTCTATATTATTATTAATATTTATATAATAATTCTAAATAAATATTTTTAACGATTATGATTTTCGCTTCAATAGGAGAATATTATTTCATCAGGCGGCCCCAACATCCAAAGCGCCATAGAATGGCTCCGAATGAACTTCAAGAATTGAAAGTCCAAATTCAAGAGCTGCTGGAGCTCGGATTTGTTCGTCCTAGTGTGTCACCATGGGGTACACCAGTGTTGTTTGTTAGAAAGATGGATGGGTCACTTCGGATGTGTATAGATTACAGAGAGTTGAATCGACTCACGGTGAAGAACAAGTACCGAGAATCGAGGATCTATTTGATCAATTGAGGGGAGCCAGAACCTTTTCAAAGATAGATTTGCGTTCGGGGTACCACCAACTGAAGATTAGGGAGTGTGACATTCCCAAGATGGCTTTCAGGACCCGTTATGGGCATTTTGAGTTCGTAGTGATGCCATTTGGTCTGAGTAATGCACCGGCAGTCTTTATGGATTTGATGAACAGAGTGTTCCAACCTTACTTGGATAGGTTCGTGATCGTTTTCATAGATGACATCTTGGTGTATTCTAAGGACAAGGAACAACACCAAGAGCATTTGAGGATACATTGGAGATGCTTCGCAAGGAGAAGTTGTATGCCAAGTTCAAGAAATGTGAGTTTTGGTTAAACAGAGTTGGATTCCTTGGACATGTGGTGACTTCAAAAGGAATTGAGGTAGATCCCGCTAAGGTTGTAGCAGTCAGTAGTTGGGGAGTACCCAAGAATGTGAGCGAAGTTCGCAGCTTTCTGGGCCTAGTTGGCTATTATAGAAGATTTATCGAAGGATTTTCGAAAATCGCCACTCCTATGACCTAGTTAACAAGGAAACGCGTGAGGTTTGAATGGAGTGACAGGTTCGAGGAAAGTTTTCAAGAGTTGAAAAGGAGACTAAACTCGGCACCAGTATTAACGATTGCTGATCCGATGGAAGACTTTGTTATTTATAGTGATGCCTCAAAGCAGGGGTTGGGTTGTGTTCTGATGTAACATGGTAGAGTAGTAGCCTATGCATCGAGACATCTTAAACCACATGAGTTGAACTATCCAACACATGATCTGGAGTTGGCTGCTGTAGTACATGCGCTGAAGATTTGGCGTCACTATCTCTACGAAGGGAAGTGTGAGATATACACGGACCATAAAAGTTTAAAATATCTTTTCAGACAGAAGGATCTTAACACGAGACAAAGGCGATGGTTAGAATTGATGAAGGACTATGATTGTACCATCCATTACCATCCGGGTAAGGTTCATGTTGTAGCCGATGCCTTGAGTCGGAAGACTAGAGGCGAGTTAGCTTGCTTGACCGATCAAGAGAGTTTGATAAAGGAGTTCTACGAGTTGAGGATTGAGGTAGTTGAGTCTTAAAAGAGTTCGAAAGCAATCCTATCATCTTTGATCTTGCAACCAAACTTGAGGGATAAGATTAAGGAGGCTCAACCACGTGATAAGTTCTTGTGCAAGATGAAAGATCGGGCACAAGTTGGGAGTATTGAGAAATTTATCGTTGTCGCAGACGATTTTTTGACTTATGATGGGAGGTTATGTGTTCCTAAGGATCCATCCATTAGGAAGCAGATTCTTGAAGAAGCTCACAATGCACCATACTCTGCTCACCCGGGAGGTACAAAGATGTACCACGACCTGAAGAAATTCTTTTGGTGGAGAGGAATGAAATGGGACATTGCTGTATTTGTGGAGAGGTGTATGATATGTCAGCAGATGAAGGCAGAACACCAACAGCTAGGAGGTTTACTTCAACCACTGGAAATCCCAGAATGGAAATGCGAGCATATCACAATGGATTTCGTGGTTGATATGCCGCGAACCGTGAGGAAGAACGATGTTATCTGGGTGATAGTAGATCGTTTGACGTAGTCATCTCATTTTCTACCTGTGAGGATGACTTATAGTATAGAACAGTATGCGAAGATTTATATTTGGGAGATTGTGAGGTTACATGGTGTTCCAGTATCGATCGTATCGGATAGAGATCCGTGATTTACGTCAAAATCTTAGAAGAGTATGCAAAGTTCATTGGACACTAAATTGAATTTCAGTACTGCATATCATCCGCAAACTGGTGGTCAATCTGAACGGACTATCAAGACACTTGAAGATTTGTTGAGGGCGTGTGTTCTTGATACTTGTGAGAATTGGGAGAATATTTTGCCTTTAGTAGAGTTTGCTTATAACAATAGTTACCAAGCGACTATACAAATGGCCCCGTATGAGGCTCTGTACGGAAGGAAATATCGATCGCCCCTTTATTGGAGTGAGGTTGGAGAAGGAAAGATTTTGGGTCCAGAATTAATCGAGCAGACTATAGAGAAGATAGCCGAGATCAGAAGTAGAATTAAGAATGCCCAGGATCGGCAGAAGTCTTATGCTGATAAACGGAGGAAAGATATCCAATTTGAGATTGGAGAAAAGGTGTTCTTGAAGGTAGAGCCAATGAAAGGAGTGATAAGATTCGGTAAAAGGGGAAAGCTACAGCCTCGTTATATCGGACCTTTTGAGATTTTGGGTCATGTTGGTGATCTTGCATATAGTTTGGCATTGTCATTGGAGTTATCGGGAGTGCACAATGTCTTTCACGTCTCCATGCTGAGAAAGTACATACATGATCCTGGTCACGTATGCAATTTCAAAGAGTTGCAAGTGTAACACTCCCAGAGCCACCCAGGAATATTACAGCGCCGTAGGCCCCGAGATGGAACCCACAAGGCTAAAGGAAATTTTCGCAAACATTTACAAATGCCCTAGAGGCGAACGACGATACTATCTTTAAAAACATTCGAAGACTTAATAAAATCCGTTTCTCAAAACCGTCGTAAAAATCTCACTTGGAACCACAAGGCCTGAAATGCCAAAACTCAGCAGTTTAAAAACATACGTTAAGCTATCGCTTACACGTACCAACAAAATAGTTTAGAGAATGATTGCCAAAGCAACCTAAGTTACCAGATACCAAAAGGCCATTTTCAAATATACTCACGCAGCGGAAAAAGATAAACAATTAAAATACTCTAGCACCGAAAATCAAGAACTGATTAGGAAACTCAATACACAAATACATGCCCTAGCCAGTATCCTCCGGGAAGCTCATCTCTCCACGACCGCTACAATCTTGATATTCCAAGAACCTAAAAAGAAAGCCCACGACGGGGTCAGCCATAATATCCAACAATGATCCATCACATCACGTCAATAATTACATACCAATGAGATACTAAGTAAGAACACTATCGATGAAATCTTACCACCATAACTTTACCAAACTCGAATAATCCTCATCAAAATAACCATTATCATATTGTACATCTCTTAATCTCGATTAACCGATAAACTCAAACATAACATCTATATTGTTCCTTAACCAATACTCAAGATTATCAGAATATCATCACTAACTCATGATACGGAAAAATACCAGCTCTGACCAATTCGATCCATCGGATAACATCATCAAATCCCAACACGATAATCGATTATCCATAAAAAGACAAATACCAAAGGAAATACGGAACATACGTCAAGATATGAAATGCCACGACGAAAATCACGACAGTCTAATCCAAGACCAGATCAACACAACATACGGATACGATCCTAACACAAGACCTACAAATGCATACTCATATGACAACGTCAATATGCTCACAGCAATAATGACAATGTATATTATGGCAAACCCATAATATACATATGCACAACAACAATGTAATACCCCCAAATCCCATTGGGTTATTACAGTGCCGATCCACCAGGCGAACATGACTAAAACACATTAAATTAACCAACAAGAGAGATCACATACTATGATATCCGACATAATATTCCGATAAGGAATTTCAACAACAACGATGGGCCTACATGGCCAAAAATAAAAATACAACAACATCCACGAGCATCTGCTCGGGTAATACATAATGACAATGACTAACAAACTGGAGAACACTCCAACTGACTGACAAACATGAACAACTCGGACTAGTATCGCTCGAATGCCTCGTCGCCATCATCATGCCCCTGTGTCTCAACTCTCTCCTCGCAAGCACCTAAAACATAAAAACATGTTCCGCCCCCATGGGGTCAGTCATCCAGATAATGAACATCAAATACATGTATAACATGATATGCATGCAAAGGCAGAATGAAACAGTAAAATGATAATAATAATAATAATACAAGATGCTCACAAACCAAGGTAAGAACCGAGCATTCGTGAAATACTATGCCCACGGCATACTATTAATACCTGTTCAACAGGTTTGAACATAAATGCCCAACTGCGAATCATAATTATAGAACACCAAAATGAATTACACGAATATGAACCAAACCAGAACTGAATTAATTATGAATTACAATGCCAGAAAGCTCCAATGAAATTACCAAGACATCACAAAGGCCTGAAAGCCATTCAGACGAAGCTGTCAAATATCACAATCACCTGAAACCAAAACAGCCCGAAGTTGTATCAATGAGGGCCGAATCCACGGCACGAAGCCGTATCACAATGAGACCATCCAATGGTCGTGACCTACTGATTTGTAGGTGTTGGGAAACCAATCGCGAAGGTTCAAGCCCCAAACTTACCCATAATGAGATCATAAGCATAACCGTGACCTACTGAGTTGTAGGTGTTGGGAAACCAACCGCGAAGGTTCAAGCCCCAAGCTTACCCATAATGAGATCACCCACTGACCGTGACCTGCTGAATTGCAGGTGCTGGGAAACCAACCGCGAAGGTTCAAGCCCCAGACTTACCCATAATGAGATCATAAACATGACCGTGACCTACTGAGCTATAGGTGTTGGGAAACCAACCGCGAAGGTTCAAGTCCCAAGCTTACCCAACGAGCACTAACCATGACTAGCCTCCAAAACACAATTAACCACAAACGACAATGATTCAAAGATTACCGAATTCACAGAAATGATAGTGTGCTGCCTTGAGTCGTCTAACACGACGACAGTAACTCACGGATGGGGACTATCCTCGACAGTCCCAATTCAATACCCCGATTGCCTTAGAATGGCCAACCGATAACAATGATACAATGAATGATTGAGCACCTCGATTGCCTTAGAATGGCCAATCGATAACAATGATACAATGAATGATTGAACTCCTCGATTGCTTAGAACGGCCAATCGATAACCATGATACAATGAATGATTGAACTCCTCGATTGCCTTAGAATGGCCAATCGATAACAATGACACAATGAATGATTAAGCACCTCGATTGCCTTAGAACGGCCAATCGATAACAATGATACAATGAATGATTGAACTCCTCGATTGCCTTAGAACGGCCAATCGATAACAATGATACAATGAATGATTAAACTCCTCGATTGCCTTAGAACGGCCAATCGATAACAATGATACAATGAATGCCTCGGCACCTTTAATCGGCTACCGACGACGAAGATGAGAACGAATACGACAATGCCTTCAATCGGCCAATACAACATGAATGACAGGACGCCAACATTAATAACAATGATTACAATAATGTCTTAGATCAACATCAATATTAACAACAACAATCGATACATCGATACCGCGAACCGGCTATCAACAATAACATTAACAACGAGTACCCCAATGCCTTGAACCGACAATTAATGAACAACAATAAACATTTGGCATAATTGCCGAAGAGTATCATATCCAACGATCCCTTAATATCAATGAACACATGAAAAGACTAAGTCTCCGAATGATACAACACATTCATACACATATATGATAACATTAATCTTATTAACTAGTACAAGTATAAAACTTGCCTCAACCGAAGGCGATGAATCCTTCCACGAGCAATGAACGGCGTCCTCCGATAAACACAAGTAATCGAACAACCTTGAATGAAATACAATTCATTCAATAACACAATATCAATCGAAATCAACACAACGACTGAAAGAAACTCTTTGAGACATTTAATCGAACACTAAATGTTCAAAGTTCCTCAAGAACCTAAGAATCATCAATCGAGTTGAACGAATCGAATATATGGATATACATTCTATAAAACACGATTAATAATGTTCACTAGCACCAACCGATTCATCAAATTTAGACAAACAACGAAAATCAAGAAGAAATCCCGAAAATCAAATTCTAGGAGATTTCAAGAATTTACCTCGATCTGATGAAGAACAAGGATTTGATGTTGATATAATCGACAAGAATCCTCAAAAATGCTTAGAAATCGAGTGGAATCGACCAAAAACTCCACTCCTGTTCGCTATATTTTTAACCAATCCGCAAGTGTACGGAAAATATGTAGAAAGCGGCGAGCAAGGTCGTATTCCACAGAGACTAAATATTTTTGTTGTGTTGAGTATTAGATTATAGTGTTCTCGGCTTTATCTAGACGATCTAAATGTAAAATGGATGATTAATGAAATAAAATACAATAATCACAATAAATTAAAACGATTAAAAATATCCGAATGGAAGCAAATTTCAAGAGTTTAGAAAGGTAGATTCCAAGGCTAGGTTTCCGTTGATTACTAAATTTAATCGGGATTGGTTTCAAAAGGTTCTAAGTGCGATTCTAAAACGATGATCACAACAATATTCTAAAGTCTCTCTCGAGATGCAATAAAACGTAGATTAAACAACCTATAACAACGTCTCCGTCTATTATAAATTCTCTAACTCCAAAGTGTTCATAAGATTAGATATCATCATAGTTCATCACCGATTTCTCAATCTCGTAATTTACTACGTCAAATACTCGAAACCTATTAATGCCCTCTTCTCTCGAATTATGAGCAATTAAGTTTAACATGTAAAAACATTGATTAAGTGTCTAAACATGAATCAAAACCAAGTATTTGATAAAGAAATCACACTAGATAAATATAATTATCAATCCCTCAAAATCATAGTAAATCAACGTACTCCCATGCCCGGAATCTAAAGAGTTTAGCCGGACATGGAATTGAAAGGAAGATAGATAATAATTATGTTCATGCTAATAAAAACAACAAAATGAAGAAAAGATAGGAAGAAGATAAAACTCGTGGTGTGTCTTGATCGATCCCGGTTGAAACCTTCAAATGTTCTTGAAGTGTTCTTCAAGAATTTCTTCAAAACCTCCTCTTTTTGGAATGAAAGTCACTTGATCTTTTGTTATTTTCTCTCTCTAATCTCCCAATCTTCAGCATATCTCTTATCATGCCCCATATATCCCTTTTATAAAGATAAAACAATCACTTTTTCCACACAAATCTTTCAAAAATGTCAAAAGATGATATTTCCACCGAAAAGTGACACGGCCCGTGTCAAATGACACGGCCCGTGTCATAGTATGCTCAAAAAGCCCAAAACCTGCTGGACAGGGAACTCGACCGTGTCAAATGACACGGCCGAGCAAATGACACGACCGTGTCAAATGACACAGCCCGTGTCATACTCGTCAAAATAAGCAGGAAAGGCCTGGAAGATAGACCCGACCGTGTCGATATGGCACGACCGGGATAATGACACGGCCCGTGTCGATTGACATGGCCGGGCTCGTGTTGACTCGTTTTGACACCGTTTTGACTCCTTTTTAAGCCCGATCTCTCGTTTCCGCATTGCTTGATATGTATTGGGGTTGGAGACTTCGTTCTTGCTTGATTTATGTCCATAAAGTACCTATAAAATCAATAAAACGTACCCAAGCGTGATCGAGTCCAATAAACATAATACGAGTATAAACGACACAGTTCTACACATTTTAGGATCTTAAAACCCGGAAAATCGATGTAAATATATGTGTAAAAATGAGTGTTATCAAAATCCCCCAAACTTGAACGTTGATCGTCCCGAGCAATGCACTTTAAAATAACCACTCTTAAGGGAACTCGTCCCTCAACATACCTCAAAGGATCATTTTGAAAATTTATCAATACGCCTCAAGAAATAAATAAGTCGAGTTCTATAAAGTATTCAAATCTCGGGGGTGCTTCCTTAACATCATAGCTAATACTTGAATAATATGAACCTCGCCGGTCAAGTGTATTCCCTCACTCTCAAAGTGTATAAACGGATAAGTAACGCTCAAAACTCATTCAATGAAATAAGAATCCCCATAGGCTTGCCAATCGTCTACATCTCTACCACTAGTTGTGCATGCAAATTTGGTGAATCAAAAAGGACTTTAATGGTTGTAATGTAGGCTTTTTGGTCGGGGTAGGATACATATGGCTTAAAGTGACTTGACTTGAGCAAATTAGAACATTATCTCCTCAATCACTTCGCTCAATTAGAAGCTCAATAATCCCTTAGGATTTTGTTTCTTTCAACCCCTTGATTTGAATATCATGGCACTAAGCACTTTTGAAAGTGAAAATCACAACCTTATTCCTCCTTATTGCTCCATACATCTCGTTTCTTTTGTGTGAACCATTTTTTTTTTTGTGGTGGACAACATCATCATTAAATCACACCAATCCTCCTTCAACTTTTATTTTGATAATTTATTGCATTTTGAACCAACAATCTTCCCGATTGCTACCACATCTTTTCATTCTTTTGCCAATTTGTTCTAAATAGCTCAAGTATAGGGACAAAAGTTTATAATGGAACGGAAAGCTCATAATGTGGTTAACAAGAAATAGGCTTTAAGCTCAATCGGGCTAACTAGGGAAACAAATTTTTTCGGGTTGGCCAAAAGGTTTGAAAGGTTGTCAAATAAAAATTGCCTTAAATCATTTTCACTAATTTGCAAGCACACTTGTAGTTTCGAATAAGATACCAGGGCAAGTTCTAGAGTCTTAAAACATGAATGGAACACTCGACAATGAAACTTGCATATTTAATGATGCACGAAGGCTCAAAAGCTCACACGTTAGATTTGTTCATATTTCCAAGAGATTAGGCTATTTATTCAATTTCACACCCTTTTGATTATTCTACAATTTTTCCTCTTCAAATTATCCTCGATTTGTATATCAAAATAACAAAATAAATCCCGAGGCATCCAAGACAAGAGTTCATTCTTTCGAGTTTCATCAAAGTTCATCATCATCAAAACACACCAAGTTCGAAATAAAACACACCAAAAAAAATCAAACCAAAACATAAAATAAAATCCAAACACACCAAAGTAAACAATTCAAACCAAAACATAAAACAAAATCCAAACACACCAAAAAAAAAAAATCAAACAAACAATGTAGGTATTTCTTGACCCAATATCTCCCCCCAAACTTGAATTAAAGATTATGCACACAAAGGGGGCATAGTATTTAAACAACGAAAAACTTCGGGTCAAGAAATACTTACAACCGGTCCTATTGATTTGGCGGAGGATAATGCCCTTGTTGGACATGCCAATCTTCCATTCGTTGTAAAATTGCTTGCATCCCGGCTAGACTTTCACGGGTCTCCTCTCGGAAAGCCTCGAACTCTTCTCGAGATACGGAACTTCTTGATTCGGCTTGTCTCGACGACTCGGGCCGATCTCTCCTTCTTTCTTCGTCCTCCCCCGATTCTCTTTCTTCTTCCGGGCCTCTCTCATACTCGAATTCCTCCTCTATTCTCTCCTCTCTCTCTTCTTCTCTCATCCTCTCGTTTTCATCCTCAAATTCCGTACGCCTAGGACGGACATTACGGGCAACATATCTTTCACTCGGGGAAATTAATCCAGCTGCCTCCCGGGCCAATTTGTGCGCTTCCGTGGACATTTGTAGATTTCCTATGTCCCGAATACTAGAAATAGTTGTCAAAGTTGTATTCGGGAGTAGGAAGTGATCACCGTCATTCTGGAGAAAAATAACTCGGGAGTCGTAGTCCAGGATATTCATCAACTTCATGACTTGGATTGATAGAAGCATATTTCCCGGGAGGGGAGTTCGGTTTTGTAGAGGTACGTCAAGATGAAGTGCGATAGGGGTAATTAAACCCCCTATCCAAATTTCCCCTCTCGGTTTAGTGGCAACGTCTTCGAAGTGGTCCATAATAATAGCTCCGGTTGCGGGATTTGTTCCGTCGAGTATATGAGCTAGGACATAAAGCTCTCGCTGAGTTATCGGCCCCGTTTCTTTCCGCCCAAAGATAGTGCTTGTGATGACTTTGTGTAAATAGCGGAGAATAGGATTACGAAGAGATGATCCTTTCGCCGATTTTGGAATGTAGGGACGTGCACCGCTCCCTGGGTACTCAATCATTGTCCTCCAGTAAGTCTCACACTCAAACCGATTGATTCGGTATTCTCCGTGTCTTCGAGCGTCATATATAGTATCCAATTCGCCCGGACCCAATTTTTCGTTTTTGTTGTTGAGCCGAAATTCCAAGGCGGTCGGCTCATGCGTAATCGGGTCTCTTTTAACAGAGAGTGTGCTAAGAAATTCCAGCGTGAGACATCGGTAAGTGGGCCAATGTTGAGTCATTAGCGTTGTCCAACTTATTCGTCTGAGTAGCCGCATAACATCTTCTTTTATCCCCATCGCAGTCATGCATTCATCGTCCGGCCATCGCGTGGGGAGTATTTTTTTTCTGTCCCAATGTCTCCCATCGTGCTAGGCGACTCGGCGGAAGCTCAATTCCATACGTCTCGGGCGTCTCGACAGCCCCTTGAGTAGGTATTCTCTCTGGTTGTTCAATTTCTGTTGCGGGCCTTCCTCTTCCTTGTTGAGTTGCGCCTCGTCCTTGGGCATTTCCTCGTCTTCGTTGAGCATTTCCTCGTCCTCTGGCCATTTTCCTACAAGAGAATTATCAATTATCACTTATTCACACAAGCTCCGAATCACTATTTTACGATAATACACGTACCCCCACAATATATGTTTTCTTCAAAATATCCCAACCATAAATTTCAACCCCAAGTGTAAGTAAAATCCCAAACATGTAATGACATCAATCATATATAACCATCATGTATGATAATCACCAACAAAATTTCAACTCCTTTAATTCATGATAAATTTCCCAAAATCTCAAAAAAAAAAAAAGATATAATCCATTCAAGAACCCTAAGTTGCTCAATAAATCATGTTCCACATAATCTGAATGCAATGAATAATTAAACCTTCCAAAATCGTGAATCATACCTTGAATTTGGAGTGAAAATTGAAGAAAAACTCAGAAAAAAATCGCGACCCAACCTGGATGTATTCGTCCGATTCTCACCCTTGAAGCTTTAGGATTGTGGGATAATGATGAGCACTTTGTTTTTATGTGAGATTTGACACAATTTTTGCCTGATTTTGCCGGATTTGATGAGATTCGGGACTAGGGTTTATGATTTGGGGAGGAGGAAAGTTTTGGGGAAGAAGATGAAGTGATTCGGCCGTACAACACCTTTTTATACACCCCGATCGACACGGCCCGTGTCAAATGACACGGCCCGTGTCATACCTGCTTCGTTTGTAAACTTTTTCCGCTGCCCAACTGACCCGGCCGTGTCAAATGACACGGCCCGTGCCGTGCTATGCCAGAAAGTGAAATTTGACCTGGGTGCCTGACTCGACCGTGTCATATGACACTGTTAGGAGTATGCCCTCGAATGCCACTCAGAGGTTGTTGAGTGAGGGCATTGTACTTGTAATTATGTAAACCATTTATATAAGGCAAAGGAATGTTTCTTTATTTACTGGTAGTTACTGGCATTCCTAACTCGTAAATATACATAAAGAAACTAGTCCGTGTATTTGAGAACAAAACGCGTTCCACTCCTTATTGGATAAGGGGGTCGGCCTTTGGAAAGGTTTATAGCTCAAATACTTAATCGTTCGCAAGTCGATGAAACTTGACTGGGCGTTAAGTTTATGTGAAGACTTGTATGACGTGTTCTTTGACATGGAGAGTGCCTGTCGAACACTAATAGTTAGTGGGAGCACACGTTATAGGTATGCTAATTAGATTAGTATACTCGAACCGACTCACCCTCGATTCGTCACATGGATTTCACTCCGGGACACCAATGACGGAATCGAAAGGTTGTGATAGGTATTCGTGAACCTTCGACTTGAGGATTTAGTAGGGATGTGCTTGTGACGTCAAGATTTTCATTAGAGTAGTTCGACCTCGTAAACCTAAGGCGGGGTCAACCTCGACGTGCATCTTGACGGCAAGTAGCAGTGTCCTCAATACCAAGATAGAATTCTTTCTCCCGTTAGTGAGCGGGTTATATGTCCTATGCGGTTATTGCGAGATGAGATCATAAGTCTTTGGCCAAAGCATTGGAGCCATTGTATTAAATACACGGCTCGATGATCTCGATTTGCATTAACGCATGCATAGCGTCAAGTACGAGATAGGGTTTGGTGACCATGACCCTAAAACTTGATCGGGACATTTGAAAGAAGGGTTTATACGCCATTGGTATTCACGAGAATGGTTCTTGAATGATCCCAATCATTCGTTCTCGGTTAAGTGCAGTGTAGGCCGCCAGTGGCTAGGTGGTGCTACTACTCTTTGGTTCCTCCCATTGCCGATCGAGACGGACCTACCGAGTCGCGCATTAGGATTGGCACGGAATGAATCGAGCTTAATCTCTCATTATAAATATTAGATATTGGATATCTAATTTGGGACATTGGATGTCTAAATCGATTTATTGGATAAATTGATTTACGGCCTAATGAATTAAATAAATTCTTGGGTGATTAATTTAATTCATAAATATAATTATTTCTTGGAGAAATTAATTATGTTATTATGTATTTGATATGATTAATTAATTGGATTAATTAATCGATATAAATACATTGGAACGGAATTGGAGTTTATCTGTTTAGACTCACAGAGTTCGAAACGGATCGAACTCGTCCGATACCTTCTAGATGGTGCCCTCCTTCCATTTACTTTCCACCAAGTCTTCAATTCCATTTTATTAATAGATGATTATGACTTGGTGGGGAATCTCATGTGATATGATTTGATTTATGTGGGTTGAATAAGAATGGCAAGAGGACAATGATCTCACTTCACTCAACCTTTAGAAAAGGCTTCCAACCGTGAGTAGTGAGAGAGAGAGAGAAAAATCATTTTCTCAAGTCTTCATCTTGATCTTCTTCTTCACTTTGATTCTTGAGTTTTCTTGGAGAAAATTCAAGATACATTAAGAGATATATATTATACACTTAGAGTGTAATAACAAAAGCTTCACCACTTGATTCTAGCCGTAACCTTAGAGGTTAATCAAGTGTTGTTGTTCCTGGCTGCTTTTCCGGCGCGTGGCAAGTAGAGACGCGGTGTTTTCGGCGTTGTATCGTTCAAGTGCTTGTAGAGGATTGAACTCGTAGAGATCAAACTAAATCTTTTTGAATATCTCAAGAGAATGTTTCAATTTAATCAACGGACTTGAGGGTTAGTTTCTTACGACTCTTGCTTTTCGTTTTGATATTCGTAAATACGTAGATCGAACGATTCTCGTAGTGATTCTGATCTAATTAATTTTCGTTTTACCGCTTCATCTGGGAATTCGTTTTATTCACCGAATCCCAATATTGGAATCGGAGCGTAGGTCATTTGATCTTATATACGATATTGGCATTTGGAATGCTCGATTAAATGGTGAATGATTTGGAATCATTTTAGTCATAATCGTGGTATATGTTTTTCGTTCGTAATAATTGTATTTTTCGTAAGTTTATGTCTAAATATAAATCTTAAATTTCTGGGAAATATGATTTATATTGAAGATATGAAAGTCGGAAAATATTGATATTGGATATCCTATTGAAAATCTAGCCCCGAATCGTCGTCGGACGACTTTTTGGACAAAAAGGGTATTTTGGCCGAGGATGACTCGACCGTGTCTGGTGACACGGCCGTGTGGCAGTGAAAGCATCGCACGAGACCCGACCGTGTCGAGACACGGGCGTGTCTGGCCGAAGTGACTCGGCCGTGTCTGGATGACACGGCCGTGTCCGGCAGCTCTGCCAAGTCATCGCTGAGCGACCCGACCGTGTCTGGGTGACTCGGTCGTGTCCTGGCCGGCATCTTCCGAGGGTGACTCGCCAAGCCGGAGTGATCGCCGGTAGGCCGCCGAGGGTGACTCGGCCATGGCCCGTTTTCACCCCGCTCGATTTTTCCGTGTATTCTTAAAAATTAATCTCCCGCATGTTAAATTGGATTTAATATGATTAAAATGATTTATGGTATTTCATTTTATAAGGGAAATTTGATTAATTGGAATATTTATGGTCGATCAATTATTTTGAACGTTATTACATTACCGATTGTGTGAATCGATTGGATCGGTTCGTATTGTTGATTGGATCAATGTATCTCTACGCTTTCCATTTATTTAGTATTTATTGGATGAATGTTTTTGAATGGGGATGTGGTTCGTGGACTTAGTTTTGAATCGTTCGTTTTATTCGATTGGGTTGTAAAGGCCGTTTTGAGCCTATTTATTTTACTAGAAAAATTTGTATCTAGGATGCAATTTTCAATGTAAAATTTATATGTAATGACGAAGACCGGAGGAAGATCCATTTCGAGAAGACGAAGATTCAAGACGAAGACTTGTAATGAGATTACGGAGTTTTTGTTTTCTAGGAACGGTCCATGAACCACATGTTGGTAGCAACTAGGTTGTGATTGGTTGTTTCATATTGTATGAATGCCACAAACGCGCTTAAACGATTAATGTGCAAAGTGTAACGTTAATCGCGATAATTCTCCCACAACAAATAATTAAGTTTATAAGGTTTCAAGGTTTTCCTTCCTCCATCGAAGTTTTGAAATTGAAATCCAAACCGGATGTGCTATGCTTCCGAGTTATCGGGTAGTCGTTCGGGAGGACGGATAAATTACAGGAGCGCATTGGATGCCTTCGGTTGGAGCAAATTTTATCCCTAGAAACCCGATAGGTTGCCGGATAAGATTCAATTGTGAAACCGATTTGCGTCGATGGTATAAACTTAACTTGTTCACGAACCATAGAAACCGTATAGGTTGAGGGAGTGAACAAGGGGAAAAAGAAGATCGAATCATCCATTAGATGGGTTGGTGTTGGACACCACTTTATGAAAATTAATAGACTAGAAAACTGTTCGGTTGCCCTCTATTAAGATTTATAAAGAACTCGATCACCACTATGAAGTAGAGCGACGATACTTAGGATTTCACATGGGAGTGTGTTATTCAGATAAATATAGTGTGAGCTTGGTAACAAGAATAGAAATGACCTTAATTATATACTCAGATCATAATATAACAAGTCACTAATTAATATGTTATACTTAATGCAGACATAACTCAATATGACAATGAATCCACTCTCAATTATACTCGAAAAGAACTCCTTAATGGGACCTAACTTTGTGGATTGGCTCCGCAATCGATGATTGTCCTCAATATAGAGGCACCGGGATACGTCTTGGAGACGGACATTCCGGCGCCTCCTATGCGGACTCGAGCCAATCAGAAGAGATTGAAAACCACGAAAAGTGGGTTAAGGATGACGTGAAAGTCCGTGCTTATATGATGGCTTCCATGTCTAATGAGCTTCAGAGAGCTCATGAGAAATGACTTCTGCTAGTGCATTCTATCTCACTTAACCGAGCTTTATGGTGAGCACAAAGGAATCGCTAGATATGAGATATCCAAGCAACCTTCGGTGCAAGGATGAAGGAAGGTGAGAAGGTTGGGGAACATGTCCTCAAAATGATATCCATGATCGAGAGATTGGAGGCTCTTGATTTTAAAATGGATACTTCTCTCCAAACCGACCTTATCCTACGCCTCTCCCCGATTCCTTCTCACGGTTTGTTATGAACGTCAACGGCAATGAGATTGTATGTAATTTAGCTGGGCTAATGAACAAACTTGTGACCGCTCAGTCTCAAATGAAGACTCCGCGGATGAAGGAGTCTGCTCTTGTGATTTCTTCTGGACCTCGGAGGTCTAAGAATAAGAAGAAAAGACCAAGAAGCGGTGGACCACAAGCTAAGGACCTTAAGGGTAAGGGCAAGGCCCCAATGGTTCAAGAACAAGAAGAAAAAGGATACTTGTCTCAAGTGCGGTGAGTCAGGCCACCGGGCTAGAGACTGTCCCGATTCTTCATGGCACTTCGTGCATGTAACTTTTAGTTTTGGAAACAAATTGTTCGCTCTTGTATTTTCTACTTCTGAATCTTGGATTCTGGTGCTAGTTCTCATATTTGTACCGTGAATCGGGATCTGAACAAAGTAGGAAGCTTGGAGCCGGAGAAGTTATGATCACGGTCGGAAGCGGGCATAGTGTCGAGGCGACCGACATAGGATCACTTCTTTTGGGTTTAGAATCCGGCTTTGTTTTGACTTTAGAAGATGTACTTGTTTTGCCCAAGGGGCACAAAAACATTGTATCCATTCGGTCATGGACCGAAAAGGCTTTTCATTTTTCATTGGTGATGGTTCCTAAAATTTATTTTAGAAATAAACTAGTGGTACCGCTACATTGTTGAATGGATTGTATCATCTAAATCTCAAAGAACAAAGTAGTTGTGAATACTATGACTAGAAAACGTGGTAGGGATGAAACCAATCAAGTTTTGAAATGGCATCTTAGACTTGGTCATGTTGGTCGACCAAGGTTTACAAGATGGAAAAAGATGGACTTATGGGTCCATTGGGATCGGATCCCTTTCCTACTTGTGAATCTTGCCTTAAAGGCAAAATGACTAAGTCCCCTTCACAGGGACTTTTGAAAGAGCCGATAAATCGGGATTAATCCATACCGACGTATGTGGTGCTTTAGAAGACGTGACGGATATCAATATTTCATTACGTTTACGATGATCATACTAGGTATGGTTATGTATACTTAATGAAACATAAATCCGAGGCCTTTGAGAAATTCCAGAATTCAAGGCCCTAGTCGAAACAAACCGGTAATCATATCAAAGCACTTGGTCGGACCGAGGTGGCGAGTATATGAGTACGGAGTTTGACGAGTTCCTTAAGGAACATGGAATAGTTTCACAACTAACACCTCCAGTACTCCTCGGTTAAATGGTGTGTCGAAAGAAGGAACCGGACCTGTTGAACATGGTCCGTTCCATGTTGGGCTATCTTGACTTGCCGATTTACGTGGGGGTATGCACTCGATCACCGCGTATATCTTGAACAGATGTCCTTCCAAATCCGTTCCTAAAACTCCACATGAGATGTGGGAAGGAAGGAAACCAAGTCTTAATCACATTAGGATTTGGGGATGTCCCGCCTATGTCAAGAAGACTAAGGTGGAAAAGTTGGAAGCTAGGTCTGCGAAGGGACGTTTCATAGGATTCCTGTCTGGGACGATGGGATATATATTCTACATGCCCGAAGATCGAAGGATCGTTGTTGCTTTACAAGCACACTTCCTGGAAGATGAGTTCATTCAGGAAGGCGGAGCAGGTAGAAGTATTTCTTTAGAAGAATACAATGAAACTTCTCGAGAGACACCTGTGCAAGAAACTGAACCGAACTTTCAAACACAAGTACAACCACCTCGTAGGTCTAGTAGGGTGTCTCATTTACTCGAGAGGTATGGGCTTGTGCACTTGGAGGAGCCGGGTCTCCATGAGGTTCCAAGTGATAGCCAAGAGACCGACCCGACGACCTATGACCAAGCGATGGTGGATGTAGACTCGCGAAATGGCGTGAAGCTATGGAAGCCGAGATAGACTCGATGCATGTCAATCAGTCCTGACTCTAGTAGACCGCCCCAAGGGCATAGTGCCTATTGGGAACAAGTGGATCTACAAGAGAAAGACCGATGGTGATGGCAAGGTTGACGCCTATAAGGCCAGGCTAGTGGCAAAGGGTTATACCCAGAAGGAAGGAATCGATTACCACGATACCTTCTCGCCCGTAGCCATGATCAAGTCTATTCGCATGATGCTTGCTATAGCTACCTACCACGATTATGAGATATGGCAAATGGACGTAAAGACGGCTTTCCTTAATGGATTCCTCGAGGAGGAAATCTATATGGAGCAGCCTAAAGGCTTTGTGTGCAAGTCGATATTCGAAGTGTGCAAGCTTCAGCGTTCCATTTATGGATCAAGCAAGCGTCGCGTAGTTGGAATCTTCGTTTTGACGAGGCAGTCAAAGAGTTTGACTTCGTGCAAAATGAAGAGGAACCTTGTGTATACAAGAGGGTTAGTGGGAGCAAGATCGCATTCTTAGTACTATATGTAGATGACATTCTACTAATAGGAAATGATGTGGGAATGCTCGATTACGTGAAAGCTTGGCTTTGAGTAATTTCTCCATGAAAGACTTGGGAGAAGCTACCTATATTCTTGGTATTCGACTCTACCGGATAGAGCGAAGAGAACAATAGGTCTTTCCCAAGCCCTCTATATAGATAAAATCTTAAAGCGATTTAAGATGGATGATTCTAAAAGAGGGTTCCTACCGATGCGACATGGAATAAAACTCACCTTGAAGATGTGTCCTCAAAATGAGGAACAACGAAAGGAAATGAGTAATATACCATATGCTTCGGCCGTGGGTAACCTTATGTATGCTATGTTGTGTACAAGACCGACATTGCGCATCATGCCGTAAGCGTGGTGAGTAGGTTTCGTGCAAACCTGTAGGGAACATTGATCGCCAGAAAGAACGTTCTCAAGTACTTGAGAAGGACTAGAGATATGGTTCGATGTATGGTGGTGGAGAATGGATGTGGTGGGATTCACCGATTCGGACTTCCAAGGACCGAAGGACGACTCGATGTCCACTTCGGCTACATATTTACTCTTAATGGAGGAGCAGATCTTGGCGTAGTGCCAAGCAAAGCGCGGCCGCGATTCCACTGTCAGCCGAGTATCAAGCGGCCTCGGAGGCTTCCAAGGAAGGGTTACGGATTAAGAAGTTTCGGGAGAACTTCAAGTGATACCATGTGCCGAGTCACTGTCTACTGCATGCGACAACGACGGAGTGTAGCGCAGCCAAGGAGCCGAGGTTTCACAACAAAGACCAAACATATTGAGAGGAAGTATCATCTCGTAAGAGAATTTGTTCGCAAGGGATACATTGTCCGCATAGAGTAGACTCGGCCGACAACGTCGCCGATCCACCGACAAGCCACTATCTCGGACTAGCTTGGAGCGTCATCCGGAGAACATGGGTATTAGATACCATAGTGTGTGGCATTGAGTGCAAGTGGGAGATTGTTAGGAGTATGCCCTCGAATGCCACTCGAGAGGTTGTTGAGTGAGGGCATTGTACTTGTAATTATGTAAACCATTTATATAAGGCAAAGGAATGTTTCTTTATTTACCGGTAGTTCTTGGCATTCCTAACTCGTAAATATACATAAAGAAACTAGTCCGTGTATTTGAGAACAAAGCGTTCCACTCCTTATTGGATAAGGGGGTCGCACCGGAAAGGTTTATAGCTCAAATACTTAATCGTCGCAAGTCGATGAAACTTGACCGGGTGTTAAGTTTATGTGAAGACTTGTATGACGTGTTCTTTGACATGGAGAGTGCCTCGAACACTAATAGTTAGTGGGAGCACACGTTATAGGTATGCTAATTAGATTAGTATACTCGAACCGACTCACCCTCGATTCGTCACATGGATTTCACTCCGGACGCCAATGACGGAATCGAAAGGTTGTGATAGGTATTCGTGAACCTTCGACTTGAGGATTTAGTAGGGATGTGCTTGTGACGTCAAGATTTTCATTAGAGTAGTTCGACCACGTAAACCGGAAGGCGGGGTCAACCTCGATGTGCATCTTGACGGGCAAGTAGCAGTGTCCCATCAATACCAAGATAGAATTCTTTCTCCCGTTAGTGAGCGGGTTATATGTCCTATGCGGTTATTGCGATGAGATCATAAGTCTTTGGCCAAAGCATTGGAGCCAGTTGTATTAGATACACGGCTCGATGATCTCGATTTGCATTAACGCATGCATAGCGTCAAGCAGATAGGGTTTGACCGACCGTGACCCTAAAACTTGATCGGGACATTTGAAAGAAGGGTTTATACGTTCATCGGTATTCACGACGTAATGGTTCTTGAATGATCCCAATCATTCGTTCTCGGTTAAGGTAGTGTAGCCGCCAGTGGCTAGGTGGTGCTACTACTCTTTGGTTCCTCCCATTGCCGATCGAGACGGACCTACCGAGTCGCGCATTAGGATTGACGATTAATGAATCGAGCTTAATCTCTCATTATAAATATTAGATCTGGATATCTAATTTGGGACATTGGATGTCTAAATCGATTTATTGGATAAATTGATTTACGGCCTAATGAATTAAATAAATTACTGGGTGATTAATTTAATTCATAAATATAATTATTTCTTGGAGAAATTAATTATGTTATTATGTATTTGATATGATTAATTAATTGGATTAATTAATCGATATAAATACATTGGAACGGAATTGGAGTTTATCTGTTTAGACTCACAGAGTTCAAACGGATCGAACTCGTCCGATACCTTCTAGATGGTCGCCCTCCTTCCACCTACTTTCCACCAAGTCTTCAATTCCATTTTATTAATAGATGATTATGACTTGGTGGGGGAATCTCATGTGATATGATTTGATTTATGTGGGTTGAATAAGAATGGCAAGAGGACAATGATCTCACTTCACTCAACCTTTAGAAAAGGCTTCCAACCGTGAGTAGTGAGAGAGAGAGAAAAATCATTTTCTCAAGTCTTCATCTTGATCTTCTTCTTCACTTTGATTCTTGAGTTTTCTTGGAGAAAATTCAAGATACATTAAGAGAGATATATTATACACTTAGAGTGTAATAACAAAAGCTTCACCACTTGATTCTAGCCGTAACCTTAGAGGTTAATCAAGTGTTGTTGTTCGATCGTTTTCCTAGCGTGGCAAGTAGAGACGCGGTGTTTTCGGCGTTGGATCGTTCAAGGGCTTGGAGCGGATTGAACTCGTAGAGATCAAACTAAAGCTTGGGGAATAGCTCAAGAGAAGGTTTCCATTTAATCAACGGACTTCGAGGGTTAGTTTCTTACGACTCTTGCTTTTCGTTTTTGATATTCGTATATACGTAGCTCGATCGATCCTCGTAGGGATTCGGATCGAATTAATTTTCGTTTTACCGCTTCCGCTGGGCCTTCGTTTTAGGCACCGAATCCCAACAGACACGGCCCGTGTCATACCTTCTTGGATTCTTCAATTCGACTGGCCCACGGACCCGACCGTGTCATTCGACACGCCCGCGCCGCATGCGCCGTAAAGTGAATTTCGATCGTCACGACCCGACCGTGTCATTTGACACGGCACTGCGCTTTGTCTGGAAAATGCGCTTTGTCCTCGGTGTGTTTTTCCTTATTTTTGAACACCAAAATTTGAACCGGTTAGTTATACAACAAGAAAAAAATACAACAAAATGCGAAAAAAATTCAAAACATGCAAATAAAATTTATTGGGTTGCCTCCCAACTAGCGCTAAGTTTAACGTCTTCAGCCGTACGTTTTTATCTGAAAATCTTTTACGGCTCGATTAAAGTTATCGCGGATACGACTTCCTTTTGATAGGGATGATAGTAATGTTTGACTCGTTGACCGTTAACTTTAAATAGCTCTCCGTCTCTGCTCATGAGCTCGACTATTCCAGGTGGAAGTACTTTCTTAATCACGAATGGACCCGACCATCTTGATTTCAATTTTCCGGGGAACAATTTCAGTCTTGAATTATAGAGAAGTACTTGTTGTCCCGGCATAAATTCACGTTTAATGATCATCTTATCATGCCATCTTTTAGACCTTTCTTTGTAAATTCGAGAATTTTCGTAGCATTCATCCCGGAATTCTTCCAATTCATTTAACTCTAGCAATCTTTTCTTTCCGGCGGCCTCAAAATCTAAGTTTATTCTTTTCACCGCCCACATCGCTCTATGCTCCAATTCCAAAGGTAGGTGACATGATTTCCCAAAAATGAGTTGATAGGGCGATGTTCCCAAAGGAGTTTTATAGGCCGTACGATAAGCCCAAAGTGCATCATCGAGCTTGGATGACCAATCTTTCCGAGATGTATTCACCGTCTTTTCCAAG
Source organism: Orobanche coerulescens (assembly GCA_033398695.1). Classification (NCBI taxonomy): domain Eukaryota; kingdom Viridiplantae; phylum Streptophyta; class Magnoliopsida; order Lamiales; family Orobanchaceae; genus Orobanche; species Orobanche coerulescens. The sequence goes on along the minus strand of CM065805.1, from coordinate 140,858,131 downwards.
ATTAGCTTGATCTCTTTGTTGGCCGCTTAGGCTTGTCCATTTGCTTGTGGATGATAGGCCAATGATTTCTTTGATCGGACCCCATATTTCTGAAGAAGTTTATCCATGATTTTGTTGACAAAATGCGATCCCCGGTCACTGATTAATGCTCTTGGAGTTCCGAATCGGCAAAAGATGTTCTTCTTTAAAAATTTCATTACTACTTGAGCATCATTTGTTGGAGAACAAATTGCCTCGACCCATCGAGATACGTACTCGACCGCTAGGAGAATGTACTTATTTCCGAATGATGATGAGAATGGACCCATGAAGTCGAGACCCCAAACGTCAAATAGTTCAACCTCAATTACGTTGGTTAGGGGCATCTCATGACGTCTTGAAATATTTCCTACTCGTTGGCATCTATCGCATTGTTGAATAAAGAGATAGCAATCTTTGTATAGCGTAGGCCAATAAAATCCGCTTTGCAACACTTTGCAGTGTCCGTGTTGCTCGAAATGTCCTCCGGTTGGTGATGAATGACATTGTTGAAGAATTTCATCCCATTCCTCTTGTGGTACACATCTCCTCACGATCATGTCGGCACATCTCTTAAAAAGTAATGGATCATCCCACATATAGAACTTAATATCATGTAGGAATTTCTTCTTTTGGTAATGAGATAAATCCGGTAGCACACCTGCGACCAAAAATTAACAATGTCAAGAAACCACGGAAATTTAGCTTCTACCATAAAGAGCCGCTCGTCCGGAAATTCTTCTTTAATCCCTTCGATCTCCGGTTCCTCCTCCTTTTTGTACTCGAGGCGAGATAGGTGGTCGGCTACCACGTTTTCACATCCTTTTCTGTCTCGAACTTCCACGTCAAACTCTTGTAAAAGAAGAATCCATCGAATTAGGCGAGGTTTAGAGTCTTTCTTCTCAAACAAGTATTTAATAGCTGCGTGATCCGTGTGTACTATCGTCTTTGTCCCAATTAAGTATGATCGGAACTTATCAAAAGCAAATACTACGACAAGCATTTCCTTCTCCGTTGTTGTGTAATTTTGTTGGGCTCCGTCCAATGTTTTGCTTGCATAATAAATAGCCCGAAAGAGTTTTTCACGACGTTGTCCCAACACAGCACCGACCGCATAATCACTTGCATCACACATGATTTCAAAAGGTTGAGACCAATCCGGTACCACGAGGATAGGAGCACTCACTAATGCCTTCTTTAGAGTCTCAAATGCCTGCAAACATTCGTTAGACAGAATGAAAGAGGTGTCTTTTTCTAGCAATTTACTCAAAGGTTTAGTGGTTTTTGAAAAGTCTTTTATGAATCTCCTATAAAAACCCGCGTGTCCAAGGAAGCTCCTAATTGCTTTTTCATTCTTTGGTGGGGGAAGTTTCTCAATGGCGACAATTTTCGCCCTATCAACCTCCAAACCGGCGGCGGACACTCGATGGCCTAGGACAATTCCTTCTTGCACCATAAAGTGGCATTTCTCCCAATTCAACACGAGATTAGTGTCTTCACATCGCTGCAAAACTAAAGTAAGATTATGCAAGCAATGATCAAATGAATTTCCAAACACCGAAAAATCATCCATGAAAACTTCCATTATATCTTCGATCAAACCGTGAAATATAGCCATCATACAACGTTGAAATGTGGCTGGAGCAATACATAAACCAAGCGGCATTCTACGATAAGCATAAATTCTATAAGGACATGTAAAGGCCGTTTTTTATTGATCTTCCGGTGTTATATAGATTTGATTATACCCTGAATATCCATCAAGAAAACAGAAAAATTCATGCCCCGCCAATCTATCAAGCATTTGATCAATGAAGGGAAGAGAAAAATGGTCTTTGCGAGTAGCCGCATTTAAAGCCCTATAGTCTATACATACTCGCCATCCTGTAACTACTCTCATAGCAATTAATTCATCTTTTTCGTCTTTGGTTACGGTCATCCCTCCCTTTTTTGACACCACTTGAGTAGGACTTACCCACTCACTATCGGAAATTGGATATATCATCCTGGCATCTAAAAGTTTTAATACTTCCTTTTTCACCACTTCTTTCATTATGGGATTAAGTCTCCGTTGATTTTGCACTTTAGGTTTAAAATTTTCTTCAAGCAAAATCCTATGCATGCATATGGAGGGACTAATCCCCTTAAAATCTGAGATAGACCACCCTATAGCCGACTTATGTGCTCTCAATACACGAAGCAATTTATCTAGTTGAGTGGATGAAAGTGAAGAGGATACAATTACCGGATTGGATTTGTTATCATCCAGAAATGCATACTTGAGGTGTTCCGGGAGGGTTTTAAGGTTCAAGCTTGGTTGAGATGAATCCGATTGAGATGAAACGGACCCCAAATTTTTGTCCATGTCGTTGGACACGTTTGATTCGTCCGTCAGCTTGATTTCTGCAACTACTTCATGCTCCCTTTTGTTTAAATCATCGAACGTATTGCTTTGCGTTTTTCCTGTAGAGAATTCAATTCAGAAACATAATCAAACAAGTTAGAATCGTCAAACTCCAAAGTTGAATCACTAGAAAAACATGAATTCGTAAGAGCAAACTCTAACGGATCCGACGATAATGAGTGTGAGATTTTTTTCTTTCCATACGAGCTTATATGGTCAATAACATTGCAATATTCCGTATTATCATGAAATTTCATAGCTTTGAAAATAGAAAATAGAACATGCTCGTCGTTAACACGTAGTGTTAATTCTCCTCTTTCAACATCAATAAGAGCCTTTCCCGTTGCTAGAAATGGACGTCCAAGGATAAGTGGTAAATCTCCGTCTTCTTCCATATCAAGGACAACAAAATCCGCTGGAAAAATAAACTTGTCGACTTTTACAAGCACATCTTCAACAATCCCCTTGGGATGTGTTATGGATCGATCCGCCAATTGTAGCATAACCGTTGTGGTTTTCATTTCTCCGCCACCTAATTTCCTGAAAATAGATAACGGCATGAGGTTAATCGAAGCACCTAAATCACACAAAGCTTTATCGAATGAGACGTTTCCAATAGTGCATGGAACGGTAAAGCTTCCGGGATCCTTAAGCTTTTGAGGCAATTTGCGTTGGATAATAGCGCTACATTCTTCGGTTAATTTAACCGTCTCATGATCTTCCATCTTTCTTTTTCTTGACATCACATCCTTCAAGAACTTTGCGTAGTTAGGCATTTGTTCCAAAGCTTCTGCAAAAGGAATATTGATATTAATTTTCTTGAAGATGTCTAAAAATTTTGCGAATTGTGCATCTAACTTTTTCTTTTTGAAACGTTGAGGGAAAGGTAGAGGAACGTTAGGAGTAGAGTTAGGAGATATTTTAAGCTTCTCAGCCCCCTTAGTTGTATCATGCTTCCCTTCTTCCTTTTCAATTTCGAATTGATCCTCCTTGACTTCCTCACTTGGCATCTTTGGCCCTTCATAATTCGTTCCACTTCTTAAGGTGATCGCAGCACGACTCTTTGGGATTCACTTCGGTATTGCTTGGAAATTGTCCCGTTGATGTTGACTCCGACCACTTTAGCTAATTGTCGATTTGAGTTTCGAGATTTTTCATTTGAGCTCCCATGGTGGTAGCTAGTTGAGTGACATGGCCTTCGATTTTGTCTAATTTCTCCTCGTCTCGACTAAATCGGCTTTTCGTCTCCATCATGAAGGTAGCTAGAATATTCTCGAGATTCGACGTCGGTTTTGATTCTTCAATTATCTCCCCATTCGATACCTTGAATCCGGCTGGTGGTTGCAAAGCATTCTTTGGATTGGCATAGCTAAAATTTTCATGATTTCGATTTGAGGGATGGTAGAAGCCCGGTGGTGGATTATTTCGGTAATTGTTGTAACTCCGGTTATTAATGTAGTGTGCCTCTTCCAATGGATCGGATGGTAGTGAACTTGAACTTCCTTGAGAAACTCCCTTCGAATCACCTCCTTTTGTTAGAGCCCCCAATTGAGTAGTTAGCATCGTCATTTATGCGGTTAATGCCTTTATAGGATCCGAATCGGATATCTCAGCCACCCTTCTAATATTTGATCTTTCCATTAGCCATTGATAGCTATTCATAGCCATTTCTTCGATCAATCCATACGCTTCTTCAGCACTTCTTGCTAGCAATGCCCCTCCCGCGGAAGCATCAATAAAATTCCTTGTTTCCCCCATAAGACCATTGTAGAAGAAACACATTTGTTGGTCTTCGGGGAAACCATGTCGAGGGCATCGCCTTAGTAGATCTTTGAAACGTTCCCAAGCTTCATATAATGGTTCGGAATCCAATTGATGAAATTGAGTAATCTCACCCTTTAGCTTCATCGTCTTGTTTGGTCGGAAAAATTTGAACAAAAATTTTTCGCTCAATTCTTCCCATGTCTTTATACTTCCGGGAGCTAAAGTTCCAAGCCAATTTCTTGCTTTCTCCCTCAAAGAGAATGGAAACAATCGTAAGCGTATAGCATCATCCGAGACTCCGTTCATTTTGATAGTATCACATATTTGCATGAAATGAGTGAGATGGGCATGTGGATCTTCGACAGCAAATCCTCCAAATTGATTTTGTTGAACCATTGAAATTAAGGCCGGCTTCAACTCAAAATTATTAGCGTTGATGGGGACATGAGTGATTCCTCCAAAGTTTCGGTCGAGTTTCAGTCGGAATCCATCCCGAATTGATTGCACCCTAGTTGGTGGATTTTCAATCCTTCTGCCCTCGTTGTCTTGGATTACTGCATTCTCGTTTGCGTTGCCCCTTTCTACGTTGTCTCCCGCTCTCTCCATATCTTCAAAAAGATCCCTTCTTCGTTTCCTTGAGGTAGCACTTGTTCTTCGGGCAAATGCTTCTACTTCCGGGATGAAAGTTTCTAACGGCACTCGAGATGAACGAGTGTTCATGCACTCCCTGAGTAGAAATTGTATGAGTTAAGTAACAAATAAGAAAATGTCTAAAGTAAGACTAAAAACACTTATCGTAATATCAACACAAAAATTAATTTAGTCCCCGGCAACGGCGCCAAAAACTTGTTCGCTATCTTTTTAACCAATCCGCAAGTGTACGGAAAATATGTAGAAAGCGGCGAGCAAGGTCGTATTCCACAGAGACTAAATATTTTTGTTGTGTTGAGTATTAGATTATAGTGTTCTCGGCTTTATCTAGACGATCTAAATGTAAAATGGATGATTAATGAAATAAAATACAATAATCACAATAAATTAAAACGATTAAAAATATCCGAATGGAAGCAAATTTCAAGAGTTTAGAAAGGTAGATTCCAAGGCTAGGTTTCCGTTGATTACTAAATTTAATCGGGATTGGTTTCAAAAGGTTCTAAGTGCGATTCTAAAACGATGATCACAACAATATTCTAAAGTCTCTCTCGAGATGCAATAAAACGTAGATTAAACAATCTATAACAACGTCTCCGTCTATTATAAATTCTCTAACTCCAAAGTGTTCATAAGATTAGATATCATCATAGTTCATCACCGATTTCTCAATCTCGTAATTTACTACGTCAAATACTCGAAACCTATTAATGCCCTCTTCTCTCGAATTATGAGCAATTAAGTTTAACATGTAAAAACATTGATCAAGTGTCTAAACATGAATCAAAACCAAGTATTTGATAAAGAAATCACACTAGATAAATATAATTATCAATCCCTCAAAATCATAGTAAATCAACGTACTCCCATGCCCGGAATCTAAAGAGTTTAGCCGGACATGGAATTGAAAGGAAGATAGATAATAATCATGTTCATGCTAATAAAAACAACAAAATGAAGAAAAGATAGGAAGAAGATAAAACTCGTGGTGTGTCTTGATCGATCCCGGTTGAAACCTTCAAATGTTCTTGAAGTGTTCTTCAAGAATTTCTTCAAAACCTCCTCTTTTTGGAATGAAAGTCACTTGATCTTTTGTTATTTTCTCTCTCTAATCTCCCAATCTTCAGCATATCTCTTATCATGCCCCATATATCCTTTTTATAAAGATAAAACAATCACTTTTTCCACACAAATCTTTCAAAAATGTCAAAAGATGATATTTCCACCGAAAAGTGACACGACCAGTGCCAAATGACACGGCCCGTGTCATAGTATGCTCAAAAAGCCCAAAACCTGCTGGACAGGGAACTCGACCGTGTCAAATGACACGGCCGAGCAAATGACACGACCGTGTCAAATGACACGGCCCGTGTCATACTCGTCAAAATAAGCAGGAAAGGCCTGGAAGATAGACCCGACCGTGTCGATATGGCGCAGCGGAATAATGACACGGCCCGTGTCGATTGACACGGCCGGGCTCGTGTTGACTCGTTTTGACACCGTTTTGACTCCTTTTTAAGCCCGATCTCTCGTTTCCGCATTGCTTGATATGTATTGGGGTTGGAGACTTCGTTCTTGCTTGATTTATGTCCATAAAGTACCTATAAAATCAATAAAACGTACCCAAGCATGATCGAGTCCAATAAACATAATACGAGTATAAACGACACAGTTCTACACATTTTAGGATCTTAAAACCCGGAAAATCGATGTAAATATATGTGTAAAAATGAGTGTTATCAACTCCCAGATTATCCCGTCGCCAGCCGCCACCCGAATGAATAAATGATGAAAAAATGAGGTCTGGCCGGTCACAGCCTATATATGGCCGACATGGTTACGGCCGTAACCAGCAGGGCCTTACGGCCGTAACTCTGCCCTTACGGCCGTACCCGGCAGGTCCTTACGGCCGTAATCGGCATTCGTCCGGAAGTTGCCTGGCACCCGTACGGCCGTAACTCTCGTCCGTAACCAGCATTCGTCAGGCCATGCCTGCCAATCACTTACGTCCGTAACTGGCACCTTACGGCCGTAACTCGGCTAGGCCAGGCCAGTTCCAAACTATGCGGTCGTGGCTCGGTCGTGGCCACTCCGACGGACCGAACGACGCCGAGACCCGAACCTGAATATGAATCGAAGATACGGTTACGAAGTACTTGCAAAGAGGAATCCAAGCGCTAAGAGAACACACGATTCCGACCACCCAAAGGCTTGAAATTCGACAACGAAAAGTAATTACCCCAAACTTTGAGAAATTACGAAAATGGCCCAAAACGTCCCAAATACACGATAAAAGATCGAAACACCAAGCCAAAGCTCGCACCATGAATAATAACATTAAATGAACTTATGAGAAACTCTAAACAACAGTTTCGGACGAGATTCGCAAGAATCGAACTCAAGTGCGGAAAAGCCGCTTAAGAACACGGAACTCAACAAAAAAATACCGAAACAAACTCGGATGACAAAAAGTGCAGAATTAATCATTCTCATAATGACGATACGGTCATGAGCGAGTCATCAAAATGGACTTCTGCCGAAAAAAATAAAATTACTGGAAAATCGAAATTGCGGATATTACAAACAACACATGGTAATCCGATGATCCAACGTTCACTGCCTAGATCCCCCGATGATCCCGTCGGACCAACACGAGGTTTACATACGACAACGATGCACAAATGCATATTAACAACAATACACAAATGCATATAACAATGATACACAATGTATGACAGCAACGATACACGAAGGTATCACAACATGATCGACACAAATGATAAAAATGATTAGAGTACTTGCCCCGAGTCCTTCGAGAGCGATCTCTATGTCTACACCATCACCAACCATTATCCTCAATACTCGAAAGTCTAAAATATCACGGACGGTAGATAATTCATGTCTTCGTCTATACCACAATGTATCCTCGATACCAAGTATACCAACAACAAATATAAATCATATACATTACGATTTAATTCCCAAAATTCGAATACAACTTATAATCCCAAATCTCCTATGATTATAATTATAAATATTGCTATACGAATTATAAACGAATAAAATGGAAACCATTCATTAAATATTGAATTGTGCAAGTAATAACTTGCCTCGATACCGATGAAGCCGTTATCAATTCCTTGTCGTCGTCAAGTCCCTCGGCTCTGATCAATGCAATTCACGAACATTCTCGTATACGACCGCAACACATAGTTCTAATCACTGATCAATAATCTCAACCTATTGAGTAATCAAATAGCAACGATCCGATAACAATCAATAACCGACATAGCCAACCAATCAAACTCAACGGGTCAACGATACCTCGATCATATATAAAACCAAATAAATATAACTCCAACCTTTTACGAATTCATATCCATCATATCAACCGAAATCTGATAATTACTAATCAATATAACCGATCGACAAACTCAATGATTTCACAATATCTCGATTAGACACAAGTCCGAACAATCCAACTCAAACAATTACGAATTCATAACCAAAATACGATTACAGATACGAATGTAAAGGAAATCATATTCGGTGATCAATCGAAATCTTTCCGGATTCCAAATTGATATCATGATTCGTATTTAATCAAGAACATATGAATTCTACCACTACAATCAACGAACATTCGATCTTCATATCTAAAGATACCGATAATTCAACATACGATCGTCTTGATATGTTAAATTCATCAAGAAGTTCCTCAAGAACACTAAGTGATTCGAAATCATGTTCATAGCCACCAAAACAACCTAATTCGATATCCTTTAACATGTAGATAATCATCCAATTCATAATCCAAGTCATGTATTATCGTATTCTCAAATATACACTTCACATAACCTCAAGAATCGTAACAACAACACCCTAATCATCATCACACGAATCAAATATGGATAACAATACTAAAAATCCGAAATCAAGGTGTAGAGTTCAACAACATACCTCAAGAACATGAATAACACAATCAAACTCTTCAAGGATCAACCATATATCCATATTCAAGCCTCCAATCCATGTTTCCAAGCTTATAATCAAGATAGAAGAGGTTACATCTCACTAACATGCTCAGAGGGACGAATGTTGGAGGAGGGAAGGTTTTTCTCTCGTGAAAAAATGAGAAGAACGAACCTTATTTTATAACCTGCACATCCATTACGTACGTTATTTATCAGCATTAACGTACGTAATGCTACCTAGCGTACGTTAAGTGTCCCACATAGCGTACGTAATATCAGTCCAGAGTTCACTGACTTGTTTCGTTCACTTGCTTACGTACGTAATATTTCCTTCATAGCGTACGTAATACGTATATTGACTTGCTACAGAAAATCATCATTTAACGTACGTAATGCACTACTCATAGCGTACGTTAACCATGAGTTGACTCGACCAAGCACGTTCTTCGCCAAAAGTTGCCGACCACGGGTCCCACCTGTCGGCCATAGCCTGAGCTGTCCGATTCCTTTCGTTGCGTACGTAATGCCTTATACATACCGTACGTAACACTTAGCATCTTAACGTACGTTAATTGTACTCATTAACGTACATAATCCTTGTGCCTTAGCGTACGCTAAGTATACATCGTAGCGTGCGCTAATGTGTCTGCACTTAGCCATTTTCAGCTTATTCTTGTCCAACGTCTCGACATACTAGATACGTATACACGACGCACTATATCCTCAAGTGCATTGTCGACTAAGTACGACAATTATACCAATACAGATCTTTCAGTCCTTCATTTATTTTATCTATACTGTACAGACTCCACACGATTCAATATAACTCATATAAAATAATATTAAACAACAGTAGTAGAAATTTCGGATATTACAACATGTAGCCAAGAACCGGACTTATGAGGAGGTACCTACAGCTGTTTTGGAGTGTAAGGTACATCAGTTATGAAACAAAGAGGTTAAATTGGTGAAAATTTAATGGAGTCGTCATGGACCAAATGAGGCAACTTGGGAACGTGAAGAGGAGATCCGTTTTAAGTATCCAACATTCATTTTCCAAGGTACGTAACTTAATTTTTGAGGACGAAAATTTGTTAAAGGGGGGTAGGTTGTAACGCCCCGATTTCGCATATACATTTATTGTGAATTATACAAAAAATGTTCAATTTTATTAAATTAATGCCCGGATAATTTTGTCATTTAATTCATTTTATTTTCATGATCATGCAAATTCATTTACGTAATTATAATTCATGTCAAGTCATGTGATTTGTTTCGTTTCATCTCTCATTTTATTTTATCATGTTTCATCTCGTCATTTCTAGGCCGAGTCAAATTTTTTAAGCGATGTTAATCGTTACCCAAAAGATTTTACAAGATAAATAATAATATTATTTGTTGTTATTATTATTATCATTATTATTATTATTCCTATTATTTATCAATATTATTACTATTACTATTCTTAATATTATTATTATTTAGTTTAACCCAATTATTATTTATTTTTATTGTTGGGCCTATCTCAAAACCCATCTATTTTTTCCCAGCTTTTCTACCCTAAACCTAATATCTACAATATAAATACTATATTTATACTGCAGCCAATACAGAATACACAAATATATTTAAACTTAATTGTGCGTAAAGCCTTTGGGCTAGCCGATGAGCTTCAGAATTTATCAGTCATGTTGTTTATACTTACTAATATATTTAGTAATTAATGTAGACATATTGCGTACTCTCCACACTGAGCGAGTTGGAAGCTCACCCCACTATTTGACCCCTTTCAGGTTAAGGAACTCGATGTGGCATGCGATTGAGAGTGGGATGATCAAGCCTATGATTAGATATTTATTTATTTAATATTATTTCTCTCAAACTATGTTTTATGAACAAGTGTTCGATTTATTTTAATTTCACGTGGAAGTATGTTTTTATTTAATGGTGACTTAAGAATATTACTTGCGATTATTAAAATTTGTCTTTTCAAAATGTATTTTCGCCACAAAATTTTATTTATTCTTCTTAAAATTAGAAGAATTATATTTTTAAAAGTGGTCGCTACACCTGCACTTATTTATACTACATACATAACTTCTCTTGAAGAATCTAAAACACAACCGACATAAACTACCACACATAACTGATATAAACTAGTACTAAAACATAACTGAACCAAACTGCATGGTAAACTGCTATTTCAAATTTAAACAGCCTTCATTTGTCAGCTCCCATCTTCACTTATGACTTGAGTTTAATATCAACATTTCTATCATATGAATATATCATCACATGCAATCAAAATCAAAGACATCATTGCTTCTTTTTTTATGGAGTTTATTTTTCAAATATGAATAAAATACTATGTGATCATGATCACATTAATTCATTGTTAACGTACTGTTAATTAGTATATTTTATTAAAGAAATATGACAATAAAAAATGACAGCAAAATTAAATTAGCTAAAAGCATACTACATCACAACGTTAAAGTAAAACAAAAGCAGTTAAACAAAATTGTGATTACAACCTAATTATAAACATTAGAATTGAACTAAGTAACTAAAAAAAAAAAGAAACTTAAATATACTAATTCAATTGATACAGATAGTTTGGAAGGCAATACCTAGTTATAATTTTTTTTGAGCATGTGTTTTGAGTACATGGTTGAAAATACATTATAGGTAATCCTAGTTTTAAAAGATATAAGGGTAAATTGCATAGAAAATCCTTACCTTTACCCCGATTCCGGTTTTAAACCAATCATTTTTTTTTGTAAATAAAACTACGACCTCTCAATTGAACTTAATTGGCACCTTCGATGAGACCCGGCGGCCGATGTGGCTAGATTTGTGCCTACGTGTTTAAATATTTGCCCAAATGTCCATTAATTTCCTACGTGGCAAGAAGATGTGGCACAAATCCGTTCTCCCTCTTTCTTCTTCTCCCAAATCCGTTCAGTTCCCCCATCCGTTCAGCTCCCAGTTTCGTTTAGTTTCTTGCGATTATTTTGTTAAACAATTGAAGAAATAGTGGGGTCTTCATCTTCATCCCCCCAATCCCGTTCAATAATTTTATCCTGTTTCAATCCCTGAAACAGGACGAAAGCAACATAAATGGAGGGCAGGTAGGTCCCGATTACTTTACAAAGTTTTGGTGAATGCAATTTCTTGAATTTGTAACTGCGCAATTAGGTTTTATAGATTCCTGATATATCATGTGTTTTATTGCTATTTTCAGCTTCCTATTTGCTGCATATGTTCATCATGGTGGCAATTTTACTGAGTTAGAGGGAACAAATGTCTACATTGGAGAGGAAAGTGAGAGAATATTTCACTTAGATGCAGATAGGTTTGGCTATTTTGATGCTGAAGAATTAGTTAAGAAATTAGGGTATGTTAGTTGGGAGAAAATCTGGTTTAAAATTCCTAGGTCTGAGTCTTCCTTTAGGGTGCTGAGAAATGATAGGAATGTTATGCAAATGTTGTCATTTCTTACATCAAGTTGTAGAGTGATTAATTTGTATATAGATGGTTGTAAGAGAGATGAGAATGGGAGAAAGTCTGAGGCTAATGTTGAGGTTGGCAGTGGGGTTAAGGGTGTTATTGATACTGAGATTGAAAATGATGCTAATAATGAGCATGAAGATGAGGTTGATAATGAGTTTGAAGATGAGCAGAGTGAGGATTCAGATTTTGAGCCTATTAGGGCTGAAGAATCTGATGATGAGTTAGATGATCATGAGCTTGCTTCTGATGATGAAGAATATGTGCAAGCAAGACAGAAAGTGAAGACAAAACATGATATATTTTCTGTACTTAAGGAGAAGCAGCAGACTGGGATAGGGTTTAATCATGTAGTAGAGCATGCTGAGTCAGAGTATGCAAGTTCTGAAGGTGAGGTGTGCTCAGATTCCACAGATGATGAGATAGAGGGTGTGGTGAGGAACAAGAAGTTTAGGTCAACCTATGATCCAAGGACAAAGCCTAAGAAACTTGAGATTAAACTAGGCATGAGATTTGATGATGGGTTTCAGTGCCAGAAGGCTGTGAGGGATAATGCCATAGCCCATGGCATTCACCTGAAATTTGAGAAAGTCTCCCAAATTGTTTGCCAAGTGAAGTGCAGAGGGACTTGTAAATGGAAACTCTATGCAAGTCTTGTTCAATCTGAGGACTATTTCTGTGTGAAGACTTACTATCCAAAACACACATGTAAAAGGAAGACAAACAACATGCTTATGAGTTCAAGGTGGATAACACATAACTACATGAATCTTTTCGGGGTAACGGTAAGGGTTTTCTATGCAATTTACCCAAGATATAATATGGAATATATAGTAGTTATTAATCTACATATACTTGAAGCTGAAAAAATGAAGAGACTCTATTTTTCGTATGTTCTCCAGGCTTATAATTTCAGTATGCCAACAAATAAGTCTCCATAACTTATGATTTATTTTGTTCACGTAAAATCAATCGCGTATTCTTAGATTCTATTGAACTATAGATCAAGAAGCTAGTCATTCGAGAGTTGACTCTGTTGTATTCTGATTTTGCATTGTATCTTTAAAACATTAATTGTGTACTTGTAATATGTCACAAAATGATCATTAGCAGAGGTCTTATAGTTTATCATGACACTGGATGCAGAATATGAAAATTAACAAAATGACTTTTAGACATGAAAAAAAATCACAAATGTGAATGTATGTAAATCACCTATTCGTCAAGATTTTAGCTAGACGTTTCCTTATTCTTACTACTCACACAGATAACCACATTAAAATTCTAGATATACGAGTAGCAAGACGATGAACAATCTATCTCTTTCATACAACACCTCGTCCATCCAAACCACTCTGGCACTTCAAGCTTGGCAATTCCAAATTCAAAGAGGAATCGTCCTCATGGTTGCCCGTGAACTTAGCCACAGAGCAATCAGTAGCAAATAGATCTCCACTCTTGAACTTCTTTTCTCCTCCAATCATAGGCATTAGGACTCCCATTTTCACATTACTCACGTAGTCGCTCTTGTAAGTCTGTCCTAAAACTCCGTCCACTTCATTACTCAAGGAGTAGAACTTGAACTTGAGATCAAGGTGAGCAAGGCAATCATCATCAGTTACACCATAGTTATGGATTCTCGAGTCTACTTTTGTTATCAAAACCACTTTGGCTGTGATCTTGAAGAGGTTATCAACTTCGACAACAACATCATTTGTGTCTTGAATCCTAGTGATCGAGGTTGTGGAAGATTGCCATTTGGCACCTTTGGTTTTTGGGAGAAGGATGGTTTCACCGTGAAATGTAATAGAGATACGGTCAATGGCATCATCCCAAGAGGCAGTCTTTTGAGCACTGATTTGTAGTTTGTGATTGGCAAACAATACTCCAATGGATTGAACCCATGTAAAGTCTCTGCCCATGTTTTTGTTCCTCTTGCCAATGAAATGACCATTGATGTGGAGGTTGTTATCCGCAACAAGGCAAAAATCGTTATCTTTCTTTCAATGGAAATAGAAAGTGATGCCATCGGCACCAATAAAACGAGGATCTTGGCACACTACTCCTGGCATGTCGCAAGCTGCAATTTACCACCAAGTTAGTTATAGGAGTTTAGCGACTGAAAAAAAAATTATTCACACACTTGACTATACATTAGAGCATATGGGTGGTTGGACAATTAGTGAGATTTGATATCACTAGTGTAGGATATATTTCCGAAACATAGGGTAAACTGTACTCCGGGCCGCGGCACATCCCTGCCGAGCCGCGGACCCCGTTGAAATGGTTGGAATGCCTGCACCCACTGTACTCTGGGCTGCGGCCCCTGCCTACTGGGCCGCGGCCCCATGCCGATCACCCCCTGCCGATCACCCTCTGCTGATCGCCCCTGTCGATCACCCCCTGCCGAAACACCTGGGGCCGTGGCACATCTCTGCCGAGCCGCGACCCCCGTCATTTTACTTTACAAAGGCCGACCCGTCTGTCGGGGCCACGGCACCCTCCTGCCGGGCCACGGCCCCTGCCCGATACCTGGGCAGCCTTTTATGCTATGTGCCGCAGCACACTTTGGCCGGGCCGCGGCACACGGGGTCAACCCCCCTTTGGGTTCTTTTTTATCTGCACTTTCCTGTGGGAGATTAACTCACTTTTTCATTACACACCTTTGAAGAACAAGAGAGAGAGAGATAGAGAGAGAAACAAGAGAGAGAAATACATTTTTTCATTTTCCCGGAGATTTATCGGTCGGATCGTCGTGATCTTTTGACAAGAGCTTGGTAGCTATTGGGAAAATCTTTTCACCAGTGTAGATCGAGATTTTGAGTCCGGAAGTTCGGGTATTTCGTTAGCTCTTTGTGTAAGCTATTTACGGTTGTTTCTTTTCTCGATCTTGCTGTTGTTGATTCCAAATACTTGAAGAACTTTTATTACCAAGTATTTGACGATTGGTGTATATCCGTAGTTTGTATTAGGGACGATTGTGTATTGTGTGTATTGGTGATAGTGGATTTAAGCGGCTCGGTCCCGTGGTTTTTACTCTCATCTTGAGGGGTTTTCCACGCTAAAATATTGTGTCTCGTGTTTATTGTTTTTCGGACATCATTTGTATTTTTTTTCGAATTGTAATTGGTTTGCTCTACTCGTCGTTAACCATAAAGTTGCAATTGAAGATTGGGAACTTGTCAAATGAGGTTCCGCATTTTTCGTTGTGACGTTAGTCGTTGTTTTTCCCAACAAAGTGGTATCAGAGCCACGTGATTTGTTGTTTTGTGGTTGTTTAAGTATATCAATTGTAAGATGGAAGCCACACGAGCAGAATAGTTAACTTGAATGGTTCAAACTACCACGTATGGAAGGGGAAGATGGAAGATCTTCTATATGTGAAGGATTATTATTTGCCGGTTTTTAGCAAAGATAAACCGGAAGAGAAGTCCGACGCAGAGTGGACGATCTTGCATCGCCAAGTTTACGGATATATTCGACAATGGGTGGATGACAACGTTTTGAACCATATTAGTGGAGAGAAGGATGCTCGAGATTTATGACACAAGCTCGAGCAATTGTATGCTCGGAAGACGGGGAATAATAAGTTATTCCTCATTAAACAAATGATGACTTTGAAGTTTCGAGACGGGACTCCTCTATCAGATCATTTAAATGCATTCCAAGGTATAATTAATCAACTTGCCGGAACGTAAAACATGTTACGGACATGAGGCTTAATGTTATGTCTGTCGGTTTACTCGATGATGACGGTTACCATAGCGGTTTTGGCAAGGGGTTGTGGAAACTCACTAGAGGTTCCTTGATTGTCGGGAGAGGACAAAAGGAAGGAAAATTGTACGTGACACTTCCGAAGGTCACGACTAATTTTGTGAACACAATCGACAATAATGACATGGCCGAGCTATGGCATAAGAGGCTCGGTCACATGAGTGAAAAATGAATGGCGCTATTGTCGAAGAAAGCGGCGTTGTCCGTGGTTCACAAGGTACACCTTAAAAGATGCTCTCATTGTCTAGCCAGGAAGCAAAGGAGAGTTACTTTTAAGAGTCATACTCCTTCACGGAAGGAAAATGTGCTTGATCTTGTTTATTCCGATGTTTGTGGTCCTATGAAGACTAGGACGCTCTTTGGTTGCCGATATTTTGTCACATTCATCGACGATCACTCTAGGAAGGTGTGGGCATACACCTTGAAGATCAAAGATCAAGTGTTAGACACTTTCAACCAATTTCATGCCTCGGTGGAAAGAGAAATTGGGAAGTAGCTAAAGTGTATCCGGACGGACAATGGTGGAGAGTACACCGGACCGTTTGATGAATATTGTCGAGAACAAGGAATCCGACATCAAAAGACGCCCTCGAAGACTCCGCAACTCAATGGCTTGGCGGAGAGAATGAACCGGACTTTGGTCAAGAGAGCTCGATGTTTGCTCTCACATGCTGGATTGCCAAAGTTGTTTTGGGGAGAAGCTTTGAACACGGCGGTTCACGTAATTAATTTGACGCCATGTGTTCCCTTGAAATTTGATGTGACGGATAAGGTGTGGAGTGGTAAATAAATCTCATACCGCCACTTAAGGGTTTTCGGATGTAAGTCTTTTGTTCACATTCCGAATGATGAGAGGTACAAACTTGACTCCAAGACGAAGCCATGTATTTTTATTGGTTACGGGCTTGATGAATTCGGGTATAGATTGTATGACCCAGTACGAGTTGGTAAAGTTGGTAATAACACGAGAATAACACGTACGAGTTGGTAAAGTTGCCGAAAGGCAAGAGATCTTTGAGGAATAAGTGGGTGTATAGAGTGAAGTCGGAGGAGCACACTTCGTTGCCCCAATACAAAGCTGGACTCGTGGTGAAGGGATTTAGTCAAAAGAAGGGAATTGACTTTGACGAGATTTTTTCTCCGATTGTGAAGATTGGATCGATCCGATTGGTCCTTGGTATTTCCGCTAGTCTTGATCTTGAGGTTGAGAAAATGGATGTCAAGACGGCGTTTCTTCATGGGGATCTCGATAAGGAGATTTATATGAGACAACCGGAAGGATTTGAGGTAAAAGGCAAAAAGGACTATGTTTGTAAACTCTGAAAGAGTTTATATGGGTTGAATCAAGCACCGAGACAATGGTACAAAATGTTTGAGTCAGTTATGGGGGAGCAAGGCTACCGGAAGACGACTTTCGACCATTGCGTATTTTTCAAGAAATTCGGAGATGATGATTTTATCATCTTATTGCTCTATGTGGACGACATGTTGATCGTTGGCAAGAATGCCGAGAGGATTGCCAACTTGAAGGAAGAATTGAGTAAGTCTTTTGCCATGAAAGACTTGGGGGCGGCTAAACAAATTCTTGGAATAAGAATCACTCGGGATAGAGCAGCCCGGAAATTTCACATGTCGCAAGAGCAATATATCGAGAAGGTGCTTAAACACTTCAACATGGACAAAGGTAAAGTTGTTAGTTCGCCTCTTACTAACAATTTTAAATTGACGAGCAAAGATTGCCCTAAGACGAAGGAGGAGATTGAGGATATGGATAAAATTCCTTATGCCTCGGCAGTCGGAAGTTTGATGTATGCCATGGTATGTACTAGGCCCGACATTGCTCATGTCGTGGGAGTGGTGAGCCGGTTTCTATCGAATCTGGGAAAGAAGCATTGGGAAGCCGTGAAATGAATATTTCAATATTTACGGGGTACTTCCAAACTGGGGATTACGTTTGGAAATGGGAAAGCAATGCTTGTTGGATATTCCGATTCGGATAAAACCGGTAATGAAGATAACCGAAAATCTACTTCCGGTTATTTGATGACGTTTGTAGGGGGAGCCGTGTCATGGCAATCTAGATTGGAAAAGTGTGTTGCCTTATCTACAATGGAGACCAAGTATATTGCGGCGGTGGAAGCGTGTAAAGAGCTCTTATGGTTGAAAATGTTTTTACGAGAGCTAGGCTTCCGACAACGACGTTATGTGGTTCTCTGTGATGGTCAAAGTGCAATTCATTTGGCTAAGAATGCGACTTTTCACAAGAGAACGAAACATATCGATGTGAGGTACCATTTGATCCGAGATGCTTTGTAGGTTGGTTTGTTTGAACTTGATAAAGTTCATACCAACGATAATGGTTCCGATATGTTAACCAAGGCGTTGAGTAGAGAGAAGGTGAAAGTGTGTTGTTCGATCGCCGGGATGGCAAACTCTTCCTATATTCTGGAAAGGGGGAGATTTGTAGGATATATTTTCGAAACATAGGGTAAACTGTACTCCGGGCCGCGGCACATCCCTGCCGAGCCGTGGCCCCCGTCGAAATGGCTGGAATGCCTGCACCCACTGTACTCTGGGCCGTGGACCCCTGCCAATCACCCCCTGCCGAGTGCCGTGCCGATCGCCCCTGTCGATCACCCCCTGCCGAAGCACCTGGGGCCGCGGCACATCTCTGCCGAGCCGCGGCCCCCGTCATTTTGCTTTACAAAGTCCGACCCGTCTGTACTCGGGACCGCGGCACCCTCCTGCCGGGCCGCGGCCCCTGCCCGATACCTGGGCAGCCTTTTATACTGTGTGCCACAGCACACTTTGGCCGGGCCGCGGCACACGGGGTCAACCCCCTTTGGGTTCCTTTTTATCTGCACTTTCCTGCGGGAGATTAACTCACTTTTTCATTACACACCTTTGAAGAACAAGAGAGAGAGTTAGAGAGAGAAACAAGAGAGAGAAATACATTTCTTCATTTTCCTGGAGATTTATCGGTCGTCGTCGTGATCTTTTGACAAGAGCTTGGTAGCTATTGGGCAAATCTTTTCACTGGTGTAGATCGAGATTTTGAGTTTGGAAGTTCGGGTATTTCGTTAGCTCTTTTTGTAAGCTATTTACAGTTGTTTCTTTTCTCGATCTTGTTGTTGTTGATTCCAAATACTTGAAGAACTTTTATTACCAAGTATTTGACGATTGGTGTATATCCCTAGTTTCTATTAGGAAGGATTGTGTATTGTGTATATTGGTGATAGTGGATTTAAGCGGCTTCAGTCCCGTAGTTTTTACTCTCGTCTTGAGGGGTTTTCCATGCTAAAATATTATGTCTCGTGTTTATTGTTTTTCGGACATCATTTGTATTTTTTTGTCGAGTTGTAATTGGTTTGCTCTACTCGTCGGTAACCACAAAGTTGAAATTGAAGATTGGGAACTTGTCAAATGAGGTTCCGCATTTTTCGTTGTGACGTTAGTCGTTGTTTTTTCCAACAAAGTGGTATGAGAGCCACGTGATTTGTTGTTTCGTGGTTGTTTAAGTATCTCAATTGTAAGATGGAAGCCAACATGAGTAGAATGGTTAACTTGAACGGTTCAAACTACCACGTATGGAAGGGGAAGATGGAAGACCTTCTATATGTGAAGGATTATTATTTGCCGGTTTTTAGCAAAGATAAACCAGAAGGGAAGTCCGACGCAGAGTGGACTATCTTGCATCGCCAAGTTTGCGGATATATTCGACAATGGCTGGATGACAACATTTTGAACCATATTAGTGGAGGGAAGGATGCTCGAGAGTTATGGCACAAGCTCGAGAAATTATATGCTCGGAAGACGGGGTATAATAAGTTATTCCTCATTAAAGAAATGATGGATTTGAAGTTTCGAGACGGGACTCCTCTATCGGATCATTTAAATGCATTCCAAGGCATAATTAATCAACTTGCCGGAATGGGAATAAATTCGAAGAGGAGGTGCAAGCTTTGTGGTTGTTAGGCACATTGCCAGACTCTTGGGAGATGTTCCGAACGTTGTTGTCTAACTCCGCCCCCGATGGAGTCATTTCGATGGAATTAGCTAAAGGGAACATGTTGAATGAGGAAGTCCGAAGAAAAGCACAAGGATCTTCGTCACAGTCGGATGTTCTAGTTACCGAAAGACGGGGAAGAGGTAAAAGTAGAGGTCCGAGTAATAGAGGGCCACAAAGGAGTAGTTCCCAGGAGAAGTATGCCAATATCAAATGTTACCATTGTGGTAAGAAAGGGCATACTAAGAAATTTTGCCGACAATTGAAGAAGGAGAATCGCCAAGGCCGAGAAAATTCACAAAAGAAGGAAAGCGGTAGTAATGATAAAGCCGAAGTTAATACTACTATCGAAGAATTCTTTGTATGTTGCGACTATGATATGGTGAATCTTGCTATAGATGATCCGAGTTGGGTGGTCGATAGTGGAGCTACGTGTCATGTTACATCACGTAGAGATTTTTATTCCTCTTACACTCCGAATGACTTTGGTATAGTCAAGATGGGTAACGAAGGGTTATCCAAGATTGTTGGAGTGGGAGATGTGCATTTGAAATTCGACACCGGAATGGAACTTGTTTTACGGAATGTAAAACATGTTACGGATATGAGACTTAATGTTATATCCATTGGTTTACTCGATGATAATGGTTATCATAGCGGTTTTGGCAAGGGGTTATGGAAACTCACTAGAGGTTCCTTGATTGTCGGGAGAGGACAAAAGGAAGGAAAATTGTACGTGACACTTCCGAAGGTCACGACTAATTTCGTGAATACAATCAACAACAATGACATGGCCGAGCTATGGCATAAGAGGCTCAATCACATGAGTGAAAAAGGAATGGTGCTATTGTCGAAGAAAGAGGTGTTGTCCGGGGTTCACAAGGTACACCTTAAAAGATGCTCTCATTGTCTAGCCGGGAAGCCAAGGAGAGTTACTTTTAAGAGTCATACTCCTTCACGGAAGGAAAATGTGCTTGATCTTGTTCATTCCGATGTTTGTGGTCCTATGAAGACTAGGACGCTCTTTGGTTGCCGATATTTTGTCACATTCATCGACGATCACTCTAAGGTGTGGGCATACACCTTGAAGACCAAATATCAAGTGTTAAGACACTTTCAAGCAATTTCCTGCCTCGGTAGAAAGAGAAACTGGGAAGAAGCTAAAGTGTATCCGAACGGACAATGGTGGAGAGTACACCGGACCCTTTGATGAATATTGCCGAGAACAAGGAATCCGACATCAAAAGACGCCCCTGAAGACTCCGCAACTCAATGGCTTGGCGGAGAGAATGAACTGGACTTTCGTCGAGAGAGCTCGATGTTTGCTCTCACATGCTGGATTGCCAAAGTCGTTTTGGGGAGAAGCTTTGAACATGGCGGTTCACGTAATTAATTTGACGCCATGTGTTCCCTTGAAATTTGATGTGCCGGATAAGGTGTGGAGCGGTAAAGAAATCTCATACCGCCACTTAAGGGTTTTCAGATGTAAGGCTTTTGTTCACATTCCGAATGATGAGAGGTTCAAACTTGACTCCAAGACGAACCCATGTATTTTTATTGGTTACGGGCTTGATGAATTCGGGTATAGATTGTATGACCCAGTTACAAAGAGGCTTGTTCGGTCAAGAGATGTTGTTTTCATTGAAGATCAAACAATGAAGGATGTTGAGAATGGAGAGTCGGCTACGCAACACGACTATGATCTTATTGATTTGGACCCCGTTCCTCCACAAAATGTTGAGACACCCGTTGGAGATGATGTCCAAAATAATGAACAACATGATGATGGTGAGAACGATGAATTGAGGCAAGATGACACCGACGGAGCTCATCCCAAGCTACCCGTGACGAACATGCCATCTTTTGTTCCACATAGGCAGTCGACGAGGGACCATCATCCCTCTTGTTATTCCGCCGATGAGTATGTCTTACTCACCGACGACGGAGAGCCCGAATATTTTGCGGAGGCTATAGAGGATGAAAAGAAGAAAAAGTGGATGTATGCCATGCAAGACGAGATGAGTTCCTTGCATGAGAATAACACGTACGAGTTGGTAAAGTTTCCGAAAGGCAAGAGAGCTTTGAGGAACAAGTGGGTGTATAGAGTGAAGTCGGAGGAGCACACTTCGTTGCCCCGATACAAGGCTAGACTCGTGGTGAAGGGATTTAGTCAAAATAAGGGAATTGACTTTGACGAGATTTTTTCTCCGGTTGTGAAGATAGGATCAATCCGATTGGTCCTTGGTATTGTAACACCCCCAATCCGCTCAGGGATATTACACGCCGTAGAACCTTTCCTCAAGGATCTACCAGGCTGGTAACGACATATAACAATTCAACCATGCCTTTAAGGCTAAAATGACTCAGTAGACCGATTTGGTCTTTCAACAAATACATACAACTCAAATACAACTCATGCCCACGCAGGGGTCAAAATACAACCACACCCGTACAACGGGAAAATATACTGCAGCGGAAAAGAAAATACAACTAGACCAATACGACAGCAACGGATCCTCGTGTGATTAGTATCGTTCATCTTTCATCATCCTTCGTGCCGACCCTGTGCTATGCTCCCAAAACCTGAATGCAAAAATAGACATCCACCCCCCGAATACTCGGGGGTTAGCAAAACTCCACTGTTTCGCTAGTGCAAGTACAAGTGCAAAAATACGAGCCATACAATTCACATTCCACGAATAACAATAACCAGGAATCATCAAAGATACAAATGTAATGAAAAGTACTTCCCGAGGCAAGAGTTTGGGTAAAACATTCCGAAACCGAAAGACCACAATTAAGGGGAACAATTTGTAAAACAGTTTAAAATGCCATCGAGAGTTTTAATAGAAAACAATTTAGGATTATCAAATCCTAATCTTTCCTAAATCAACAGGTCACAAACCAAAGGTTTTGTTTTCGCAATTAGAAAACCAACGAATACACAAGGTTAAAACCCATGTCACGTGTCTTCGGCGGACATAACATCAATACAATATAATCGCCCAAGATACGTAAACCTTGGTCACCAAAAATACAACATCAACTCGTGAATCCAGGGCTATACCATTGGATTCCCTTCGTGGCCCCGTCGGACCCTCCCAAGGTGAGTAGAATGCGTTTTCGAAATCATATACACCAATTCGTGAAGTTTTACTCGTGAATCCAGGGCTATACCATTGGAATTCCCTCCGTGGCCCCGTCGAACCCTCCCAAGGTGAGCAAATACATTCACAAAACAAACAACCGCACTCGTGAATCCAGGGCTATACCATTGGAATTCCCTCCGTGATCCCGTCGGACCCTCCCGAGGTGAGCGAAATACATTCACACAATTAACATGTCACAACAAGGATATTCATACAGTCCACCAAAGGCAACAAACACAAAGCACGACATAATCGTCAAATCACAATGCACCAAAAATGAGATAATATATGCACACACGCGTTATCAAGCGCAACATCAACACCAAACATATCCATAGGATTCACATAGTCACTTACAACCCACACAATTTACAAAACACACGCGTTTTGAAAGTGAGCCTTTAACGAGGCTAGTCGAATCTTTTGAAAAACCCGTTTCAAACAAACACACACACCTACCAAGACGATCACCAATCATCATATCCACAAAACAAGAAATGTATGGACAAGGTACTTGCCTCGAATAAGAACAACGCGAAGAACCGACCGAAGTAGGTTGACACGAACCGACTATGAGCCCGCCGACTCCACCGATCGCCAACTCGCGTTCATAAACTACGAAGGACAATAAAAACAATGAAATGAATTCCCTAACACGACTTAAAGCCGTTGAATTCAAAGAACAAATGACGAAGGTTCAAGGATTTCCCCCGAAACGGCCAAGAACACGATTCGTCCCGTCAAAACCCGAAAACGGAATTCCAAGTTGAAATATGGATATACAATCCATAGAATATTTTAACAACATCATTTAACCATAATCGATCCATCGAAAACGGATGAAAAACGAGATCGGGGACAAATCCCCCGAAAAGTCAATTCGAAGGAAATCAAGAAATATACTTCGATTCGACGAAGAACAATGGATTAAATGATGTTAAACACGAGAATACTACCAAGATTAATCATACCCATCATGAATTAATCAACAACACGGAACGAATCGGACAAAAATGCACCCTATCGAGTGCCCCGGCGAGCGCACCTGCCGAGCCCCTGCCGAGAGACCCTGCCGAAGCACCCGGGGCCGCGGCACATCCCTGCCGAGCCACGACCCAGGCATTTTGGTTCTCAAGGCCAAAGTGGCCTGTACTCTGGGCCGCAGCCCCTTATGGCCGGGCCGCGGCCCCTGCTCGAGCACCTGGGCAGTTTTTGTGCTATGTGCCGCGGCACACTTGGGCCGGGCCGTGGCACACGGGTCAACCCTGCAAAAGTGTATCTTTTTATGCAGTTTTTCAGACGGGATTTTCACTACTTCATCCTCCACACTTTGAAGAACAAGAGAGAGAAATATAGAGAGAGAAACAAGAGAGAGAAATACATTTCTTCATTTTCCCGGAGATTTATCGGTCGGATCGTCGTGATCTTTTGACAAGAGATTGGTAGCTATTGGGCAAATCTTTTCACCGGTGTAGATAGAGTTTTTGAGTCCGGAAGTACGGGTATTTCGTTAGCTCTTTGTGTAAGCTATTTACGGTTGTTTCCTTTCTCGATCTTCTTGTTGTTGTTGATTCCAAATATTTGAAGAACATTTATTACCATGTATTTGATGATTAGTGTATACCCCTAGTTTGTATTAGGGACGATTGTGTATTTGTGTGTGTTGGTGATAGTGGATTTAAGCGGCTTCGGTCCCGTGGTTTTTAGTCTCGTCTTGAGGGGTTTTGCACGCTAAAATTTGTGTCTCGTTATATATTGCCTTCGAATATCATTTGTATTATTTTTATCGAGTTGTAATTGTTGCTCTACTCGTCGGTAAACACAAAGTTACGATTGAAGAGTGGGAATTTGTCAAACGAGGTTCCGCTTTATTCGTTGTGACGTGACGTTAGTCGGTATTTTTCCCAACAAAGTGGTATTGGAGCCACAGGATTTGTTGTTTCGTGGTGTTTAGTATCTCAATCGTAAGATGGAAGCCAACACGAGTAGAATGGTTAACTTGAACGGTTCAAACTACCACGTATGGAACGGGAAGATGCAAGACCTTCTATACGTGAAGGATTATTATATGCCAGTTTTTAGCAAAGATAAACCGGAAGGGAAGTCCGACGCGGAGTGGACTATTTTGCATCGCCAAGTTTGCGGATATATTCGACAATGGGTGGATGACAACGTTTTGAACCATATTAGTGGAGAGAAGGATGCTCGAGAGTTATGACACAAGCTCGAGCAATTGTATGCTCGGAAGACGGGGAATAATAAGTTATTCCTCATTAAACAAATGATGAATTTGAAGTTTCGAGACGGGACTCCTCTATCGGACCATTTAAATACATTCCAAGGCATAATTAATCAACTTGCTGGAATGGAAATTAAATTCGAAGAGGAGGTGCAAGATTTGTGGTTGTTGGGCACATTGCTGGATTCTTGGGAGACGTTTCGAACGTCGTTGTCTAACTCCGCCCCCGATGGAGTCATTTCGATGGAATTAGCAAAAGGGAACATGTTGAATGAGGAGGTCCGAAGAAAAGCACAAGGATCTTCGTCACAGTCGGATGTTCTAGTTACCGAAAGACGGGGGAGAAGTCAAAGTAGAGGCCTGAGTAATAGAGGGCCACAAAGGAGTAGTTCTCGGGGGAAGTATGCCAACATCGAATGTTACCATTGTGGTAAGAAAGGGCATACTAAGAAATTTTGCCGAAAATTGAAGAAGGAGAATCGCCAAGGCCGTGAAAATTCACAAAAGAAGGAAAGAGGTAGTAATGATAAAGTCGAAGTTAATACTACTACCGAAGAATTCTTTGTTTGTTGTGATTATGATATGGTCAATCTTGCTAGAGATGATTCGAGTTGGGTGGTCGATAGTGGAGCTACGTGTCATGTTACATCACGTAGAGATTTTTATTCCTCTTATACTCCGGGCGACTTTGGTATAGTCAAGATGGGTAACAATGGGTTATCCAAGATTGTTGGAGTGGGAGATGTGCATTTGAGATTCGACACCGGAATGGAACTTGTTTTACGGAACGTAAAACATGTTACGGACATGAAGCTTAATGTTATGTCCATCGGTTTACTCGATGATGACGGTTACCATAGCGGTTTTGGCAAGGGGTTGTGGAAACTCACTAGAGGTTCCTTGATTGTCGGGAGAGGACAAAAGGAAGGAAAATTGTACGTGACACTTCCGAAGGTCACGACTAATTTTGTGAACACAATCGACAATAATGACATGGCCGAGCTATGGCATAAGAGGCTCGGTCACATGAGTGAAAAAGAAATGGCGCTATTGTCGAAGAAAGAGGCGTTGTTCGGGGTTCACAAGGTACACCTTAAAAGATGCTCTCATTGTCTAGCCGGGAAGCAAAGGAGAGTTACTTTTAAGAGTCATACTCCTTCACGGAAGGAAAATATGCTTGATCTTGTTCATCCCGATGTTTGTGGTCCTATGAAGATTAGGATGCTCGGTGGTTGCCGATATTTTGTCACATTCATCGATGATCACTCTAGGAAGGTGTGGGCTTACACCTTGAAGACCAAAGATCAAGTGTTAGACACTTTCAAACAATTTCATGCCTCGGTGGAAAGAGAGACCGGTAAGAAACTAAAGTGTATCTGGACGGACAATAGTGGAGAGTACACCGTACCCTTTGATGAATATTGCCGAGAGCAAGGGATCCGACATCAAAAGACGCCCCCGAAGACTCCGCAACTCAATGGCTTGGCGGAGAGAATGAACCGGACTTTGGTCGAGAGAGCTCGTTGTTTGCTCTCACATGCCGGATTGCCAAAGTCGTTTTGGGGAGAAGCTTTGAACATGGCGGTTCATGTTATTAATTTGACGGCGTGTGTCCCTTTGGAGTTTGATGTCCCGGATAAGGTGTGGAGCAGTAAAGAGATCTCGTACCGCCACTTGAGTGTCTTCGGATGTAAAGCTTTTGTTCACATTCCGAATGATGAGAGATCAAAGCTTGATTCCAAGACGAAGCCGTGTATTTTTATTGGCTACGGGCTTGATGAGTTCGGGTATAGATTGTATGACCCGGTTAAAAAGAGGCTTGTTCGGTCGAGAGACATTGTTTTTGTAGAAGATCAAACGATGAAAGATGTTGAGAATGGAGAGTCGTCTCCGCAACACGACTATGATCTTAATGATTTGGACCCCGTTCCTCCACAAAATGTTGAGACACCCGTTGGAGATGATGTCCAAAATGATGAACAACAAGATGCCGGTGACAACGATGAGTTGAGACAAGATGACACCGACGGAGCTCATCCCGAGCTACCCGTGACGAACATGCCATCTTTTGTTCCACATAGGCGGTCGACAAGGGACCGTCATCCCTCCACCCATTATTCGGCCGATGAGTACGTTTTACTCACCGACGAGGGAGAGCCCGAATATTTTGCGGAGGCCACGGAGGATGAAAAGAAGAAGGAATGGATGGATTCCATGCAAGACGAGATGAGTTCCTTGCATGAGAATAACACTTACGAGTTGGTGAAGTTGCCGAAAGGTAAGAGGGCTTTAAGAAATAAATGGGTGTATCGGGTGAAGTCGGGGGAGTATACCTCGTTGCCCCGATACAAAGCTAGACTCATAGTGAAAGGATTTAGTCAAAAGAAGGGCATTGATTTTGACGAGATTTTTTCTCCAGTTGTGAAGATAGGATCGATTCGATTGGTCCTTGGTATTGCGGCTAGCCTTGATCTTGAGGTTGAGCAAATGAATGTCAAGACGGCTTTTCTTCACGGAGACCTTGACAAAGAAATTTATATGAAGCAACCGGAAGGATTTTAGGTCGAAGGAAAAGAGGATTATGTGTGTAAACTTCGGAAGAGTTTATACGGGTTGAAACAAGCACCAAGGCAATGGTACAAGAAGTTTGAGTCGGTTATGGGGGAGCAAGGCTACCGGAAGACGACTCTCGACCATTGTGTATTTTTTAAGAAATTCGGAGATGATGACTTTATCATCTTATTGATCTATGTGGACGACATGTTGATCATTGGAAAAAATGTCGAGAGGATTGCCGACTTGAAGAAAGAATTGAG
Source organism: Orobanche coerulescens (assembly GCA_033398695.1). Lineage (NCBI taxonomy): Eukaryota > Viridiplantae > Streptophyta > Magnoliopsida > Lamiales > Orobanchaceae > Orobanche > Orobanche coerulescens. Next base: position 140,829,826 of record CM065805.1, on the reverse strand, counting down.
TAAGTCATTTGCCATGAAGGACGTGGGGGCGGCTAAACAAATTCTTGGGATAAGAATTACTCGGGATAGAGCAGCCTGGAAATTGCACATGTCGCAAGAGCAATATATCGAGAAGGTGCTTTAAAGTTTCAACATGGACAAAGCTAAAGTTGTTAGTTCGCCTCTTACTAACAATTTTAAATTGACGAGCCAAGATTGCCCTAAGACGAAGGAGGAGATTGAGGATATGGATAAAATTCCATATGCCTCGGCGTTCGGGAGTTTAATGTATGCTATGGTTTGTACTAAGCCCGACATTGCTCATGCCGTGGGAGTGGTGAGCCGGTTTCTATCAAATCCGGGTAAGAAGCATTGAGAAGCCGTAAAATGGATATTTAGATATTTGCGGGGCACTTCCAAATTGGGGATTACTTTTGGAAATGGGAAAGCAATGCTTGTTGGTTATTCCGATTCGGATATGGCCGGTAATGAAGATAACCGAAAATCCACTTCCGGTTATTTGATGATGTTTGCAGGGGGAGCCGTGTCATGGCAATCAAGATTGCAAAAGTGCGCTGCCTTGCCTACCACGGAGGCCGAGTATATTGCGGTGGTGGAAGCGAGCAAAGAGCTCTTATGGTTAAAAATGTTTTTACGAGAGCTAGGCTTCCGACAACGACGTTACGTAGTTCTTTGTGATAGTCAAAGTGTGATTCATTTAGCTAAGAATTCGACTTTTCACAAGAGAACAAAACATATCGATGTGAGGTATCATTGGATCCGAGATGCTTTGGAGGATGGTTTGTTTGAACTTGATAAAGTTCATACTGATGATAATGGTTCCGATATGTTAACCAAGGCGTTGAGTAGAGAGAAGGTGAAAGTGTGTTGTTCGATCGTCGGGATGGCGAACTCTTCCTATATTCCGGAAAGGGGGAGATTTGTAGGAGTAATTTCCAAAATATAGTCATTTTCTCACCTTGCACAGCCCTACCGAGCAGCTGCCGATCGCCCTGCCGAGCAGCCTGTCGATCGCCTGCCGAGCAGCTTGCCGATCGCCTGCCGAGTCTCCTGCCGAGCAGCCTGCCGATCACCCTTCAATATAGCCGAGCGGCTCCTGCCGAGCCCTGTCGAGCACCCTTCGATATGGCCGAGCGGCTCCTGTCGATCGCCTTGCCGATCACCCAGCCGAGCGCCCCGCCGAGCGCACCTGTCGAGCCCCTGCCGAGAGACCCTGCCGAGCACCCCTGCCGAAGCACTTGGGGCCGCGGCACATCCCTGCCGAGCCGCGGCCCAGGCATTTTGCTTCACAAGGCCAAAGTGGCCTGTACTCTGGGCCGCGGCCCCTTCTGGCCGGGCCGCGGCCCCTGCTCGAGCACCTGGGCAGTTTTTGTGCTGTGTGCCGCGGCACACTTGGGCCGGGCCACGGCACACGCGTAAACCCTGCAAAAGTGTATCTTTTTATGCAGTTTTTCAGACGGGATTTTCACTACTTCATCCTCCACACTTTGAAGAACAAGAGAGAGATATAGAGAGAAACAAGAGAGAGAAATACATTTCTTCATTTTCCCGGAGATTTATCGGTCGGATCGTCGTGATATTTTGACAAGAGCTTGGTAGCTATTGGGCAAATCTTTTCCCCGGTGTAGATCGAGTTTTTGAGTCTGGAAGTATGGGTATTTCGTTAGCTCTTTGTGTAAGCTATTTACGGTTGTTTCCTTTCTCGATCTTCTTGTTGTTGTTGATTCCAAATACTTGAAGAACATTTATTACCAAGTATTTGACGATTGGTGTATACCCCTAGTTTGTATTAGGGACGATTGTGTATTTGTGTGTATTGGTGATAGTGGATTTAAGCAGCTTCGGTCCCGTGGTTTTTACTCTCGTCTTGAGGGGTTTTCCACGCTAAAATTTGTGTCTCGTTATTTATTGCCTTTGAATATCATTTGTATTATTTTTATCAAGTTGTAATTGTTGCTCTACTCGCCGGTAACCACAAAGTTACGATTGAAGAGTGGGAATTTGTCAAACGAGGTTCCGCTTTATTCGTTGTGACGTGATGTTAGTCGGTATTTTTTCCAACAATAATGTGATGATGGCGTATGAAGATGAGGTTGTTATGGACACCGTATGGTATCTCGATACGGCTGCTAGCAATCATATGTGTGGTAACAAACGCCTATTTGTGGAGATGAAAGATGTTGTAGATGGGTGTGTCTCGTTCAGTGACGAGTTAAAGGTACAAGTGAAAGGACGGGGTACTATATGTTTGTCTAATGAAGACAGAAATTCGAGTTGAAGATGTGTTTTATATGCCGGATTTGAAGAGCAACATTATAAGTTTGGGAAAACTTACGGAAAAGGGATACTCGATATACATGAAGGGTCGGATGATGCATGTGAAGGATACATAAGACCAATTAATTGTTCCTGTACAGATGGCCAAGAAACTTAACCTTAACAACAAGCTGGGAAGATGTTTGCAGAGTGGCTGTAATGTGACGATGAACCGTGATGTGAAAGCGAATGAGGAAAGTGCATGGGCCTGCAACAACTTGAATGTTATGTGTGAGAAACAGAAACAAGAATCTGATTTTGGGCTTCGAACTATGTTTCTCGGGCCGCAAACAACCTACAAAAGAAGCGAATGTTCAAACACTACTCCAGCAATCAGAATTCCAAATGAAGGGTGGACGCGACTTGAGTTTAAGGATGGAATTTTTTTATATTAAACTCAAGTCATAAGTGAAGATGGGAGCTGAAAAATGAAGGCTGCTTAAATTTGAAATAGCAGTTTACCATGCAGTTTGGTTCAGTTATGTTTTAGTAGTTTATATCAGTTATATGTGGTAGTTTATGTCGGTTGTGTTTTAGATTCTTCCAGAGAAGTTATGTATGTAGTATAAATAAGTGTAGGCATGTAAGTTCTATGTGGGATGTCAAGTAAAATTAATAAAAGTGTTGTGTGTGTGTATGATATAATGTGTCTGATATAACTCTCTCCCACACGAACCAAAACCAAACAGCCCCTACCATAAGTAATACCAAGTTCAAGCAAAGATGGATTATGGTGATCAACGTACTTAATGCTGAAATAAAATATGAGTTGACATGTTTTTGGATGTTGCTGCATGTTTGCATTTGTATAGCTCGTCAAATCCTGTGAAAATGAGCATAGTGCAGCCTCAATGTATAGATAAAACTATTTCTTGGTAACTCTTACAACTTGGTTTTCAAGGGTGCGATCGATCATGGCTCTCTTTAGATGATGTAAACAGCCAAATATACACAAATTGATCAAAAACATAGAGAACAAAAAAAAGTTTACTTGCATTACAGATCAGATTTTCTTAAAGTTTCTACAAGTTCGGGCAACAATGGCTCGATTGATGATTGGTTGTGTTACATTGCTTGTGGTGTTAATGATGGTGACGTTTGGTGAAGCGGCTACTCCACCAGGAATTGCTGAAAACCCCAGCCAAGCAAGCTGTAAGGACAAAACCTACAAACAATGTTACAACTTGGTACATGTTTGTCCTAAATTTTGTGACAATGGTTGCACCGTTCATTGTGCATCTTGCAAACCTATTTATATCAACTCCACAACACCATCGCCACCGGAGTTATCACCTCCACCCCAATACTCACCACCTCCTACAGGGTACCCTACTCCACCAACCCAATCGCCACCACCACCCCTCCAACTTCTGGATCACCACCTCCTACTCCTTCTCCACCAACGAAACCCAAGTGCAAGATCTGAAGCTACCCACAATGTTATGCCACCGAGCATGTTTGTCCAGCTTCTTGTCCCAACCAGTGTGGTGAGGTTGATTGTGTCTCATGCAAGCCGGTTTGTAGTATATTAATAAAAGTTTTGATGTAAATCGTAACCCAGACCTATACAATTTCAATTACACCATTTACAAATAAATGTTATGGGGACTTAACTAAACACATAGTATTAATAGGCCTTTAACCAAGCGATAACAAATGCTACCATTTCATTGATTATTATAGCCATTGATTTTTATCACCTGGAGGGCAACACTAACTCTTGAACATATGTATGGTAAATTGCAGCTTGTGATATGCCAGGAGCAGTGTGTCTCGTTTTATTGGTGCTGACGGAATCACTTTCTACTTGCATGGAAAGAAGGATAAAGATTTCTGCCTTGTTGCCGACAACAACCTCCACATAAATGGTCACTTCATTGGCAAAAGAAACAAAAACATAACCAGAGACTTTACATGGGTCCAATCTATCGGGGTTCTCCTTGCGAATCACAAACTACAAATCAGTGCTCAAAAGGCTGCCACTTGGGATGATGCCATTGACCGTATCTCCCAGAAACCGAAGGTGCCAAATGGCAATCTTCCACAACCTCAATTACTAGGACTCAGGATACAAATGATCTCGTTGTTGAAGTTGATAACCTCTTCAAGATCACGGCCAAAGTGGTCCCAATAACAAAAGAAGAGTCAAGAATTCATAACTATGGTATTACCGATGATGATTACTTTGCTCATCTTGATCTCAAGTTCAAGTTCTACTCCTTGAGTAACTAAGTGGACGGAGTTTTGGGACAGACTTACAAGAGCGACTACGTGAGCAATGTGAAAATGGGAGTCCTAATGCATGTGATGGGAGGAGAAAAGAAGTGCAAGAGTGGAGATCTATTTGCTACTGATTGCTCTGTGACTAAGTTCACGGGAAACCATGAGGACGATTCCTCTTTGAATTTGGAATTGCCAAGCTTGAAGTGCCAAAGTGGTTTGGATCGACGAGGTGTTGTATGCAAGAGATAGATTGTACATCGTCCTGCTACTCTTATATTTATAACTTTAATGTGGTTATCTGTGTGAACAGAAAGAATAAGGAAACGTCTAGCTAAAATCTTGACGAATAGGTGATTTACATACATTCACATTTGTGATTTTTTCATGTCAATTATTAAAAGTTATTTGGTTAATTTTCGTATTATGCATCCAGTGTCATGATGAACTATAAGGCCTCTGCTAATGATCATTTTGTCACATATTTAACATCAGAAGTACACAATTAATGTTTAAAGATACAAACCAAAATCAGACTACAACAGGGTCAAGTCTCGAATGACTAGGTTCTTGATCTATATAGTTCAATAGAATCTAAGAACACGCGATTGATTTTATGTGAACAAAATAAATCATAAGTTATGGAGACTTATTTGCTGGCATACTGAAATTATAAGCCTGGAGAACATACTAAAAATAGAGTCTCTTCATTTTTTTCAGCTTCAAGTATATTCCACATCATATCTTTTATAACTATGATTACCTATAATTTATTTATTCAAAAGACATGCTCCAAAAATTTATAACTAGGGATTACCTTCCAAACTATCAGTTACAGTATCAGTGTAATTAGTATATTTAAGTTTCTTTTTTTTAGTTACGTAGTTCAATTCTAATGTTAATAATTAGGTTGTAATCACAATTTTGTTTAACTGCTTTTGTTTTACTTTAATGTTGTGATGTATTATGCTTTTAGCTAATTTAATTTTATTGTCATATTTCTTTCTGAAAATATACTAACTAACAGTACGTTAACAATGAATTCAAATGATCATGATCACATAGTATTTTATTCATATTTGAAAAATAAACTCCATAAAAAGAAAGCAGCAATGATGACTTTGATTTTGATCGCTTGTGAAAGCAAAGATGGATTATGGTGATCAACGTACTTATGCTGAAATAAAATATGAGTTGACATGTTTTTGGATGTTGCTGCATGTTTGCATTTCTTAAATATTTTTGGAAACGAATACTTGAATAAACGAACACACTGTATATATATATATATATATATATATATATATATATATATATATATATCGAATATATAATTTATTTATGCCCTGCAAAAAAGTTGTTAGACGAGCAGAATTTGCTAATCACGAAAACGAACGGAAGTCGATGTTGAGTCCAGAAAATCTGTCTCCTTAAAGCAAATTCGCCCTCACCATGGTGTGTGACGTCTGCCTCCCAGGATAAAACAACAGTCCGATGCACTGAATCGATGATCCCTTGCAGCCTCAGCGAACTAGAATAGATCTGTACTATCACCGACTAAAGAAGAAAAAACGAAGAAGGAAAAAACTGACTGAAAAAAACGAACCCTCAAGCCGGGTATTTATAGGTGAAGGCTGGAGGAGGTTGTGTGCTGGAGGAACTCTAAACTGATTAGGATTGGTATCTTGATACTTATCCTAATCTGTTTAATTCAATAATTTTATCCGGATTGGTCTCCTTAATTGATATTTATCCGGATCCGAAAAATTCGAAATTTATAATTGAGGTATTTCAGCAAAATGAAATTTTTCCGAATAAAATTGCAGCAAAAAAATAACTTCGAGACACCGAGACATTTCGCCCAAATCGCCCTTCGACCGAACCGAACCGAGCCAAGCCGAGCCGGACGGACGGACGGCGGCGGCGCGCGTGTGTGTGTGTCTGTGCGCGAGGGGCGCCTAGTCACACATCCACTCATGTCTCACTTTTGAACAAGAGTTTGTTCACATTTCTTTATATACTCACAATTTTTCTCTTCTTTTTCCAACCCCCAAACCCATTTCTAAAGGACTCACTTTGGAACATTATATCCCATTCATACCTCAATCATTTTGACTGTTCTTATATGTTTTGGAAACCTCGTACGGAGTACTACGGATTCCAACTAAGTCCCGACTTTAACTCATAGTCGAGCCCAGTCAAAATTGCCTCTCAAGTGAGCTGCTCAAAAGAGCCCATTTCCTCTATTTTTTTTCCCAATATTTCCAACAATCCCCCACATGAATGAGACAGATGGTCCAGCAGCACACGTCAGACACGGAGTTGAATTGGTGATAGTTACTACGGTTAGGCATTGCATATGATAGGTAGAGTATGCTACTTGAACCTTCCCTCAAAAAGATATATTCTCCTTAATGGCTAGACAGTATGATTAAATGCCTTTGAATTGTCCGACCGCTTGTGTAAGTGATCGTATATCCTTCACAAGTGCCCTTCCTGGTTTATTTTGTTCTCATTATTATGCCCGTTTTGGCCGTGGACACTGTCCTGGTTCTGCGAGAGTTTCTAAAGAATTGTGCCTTTGCAATTCTCCTTTGAAGCGGCCCCTCTTCTCTCCAACAAGGTGATTCTCTTTAAGTATTTAGAGAAAACCTGTATTTTACTCCACCCGAATATACATTGTCGACTTAAGAATCATTAAAAGCATAAGCTTAACCTCTCCCTATGGGTATCACTTTTTCATCCTAGGAATGGTCGGTTCGGGGTAACCCCACAGTGATCGTGCCCAGTTTTATGAATTAGTTGTCCCATTAAACCTAGATCTTGGGATCTCCAGACAGCTTAGTTTGGGTATCCTCCATAAAACCATTAGCTCAAGGAAATAGACCCATTCCTCTTGATGATTTATCAGCAAGGTCTCTTGATAACCCTTTGGTTAGCGGATCCGCAATGTTATCCTTTCATGACACATAGTCAATAGAGATAACTCCTGTTGATATCAATTGCCTAATGGTATTATGTCTCCTCCTTATATGACGAGACTTACCATTGTACATTGCGCTCTGTGCCTGCCAATCGCAGATTGACTATCGCATCGAATGCATATTGCGGTCACAGGCTTTGCCCATCTTGGAATATCTTCTAGAAAATGGTGTAGCCATTCTCCTTCTTCTACACATTTATCTAAGGCTATAAACTCGGACTCCATTGTTGACCGAGATATAAGTGTCTGTTTCGAAGATTTCCATGCCACTGATGCACCTAGGGCCGTAAACGAGCCGAATTATACCGAACCTTTACTGGATTCGGTCCGGCTCGAAATTATTCGAACCTTAGGTTCGATTCGGCTCGAAAATTTCGAACCTCAAAATTTGAGGTTCGATTCAGCTCGAAGGTTAAATTTTTTTTTATAGTTCGATTCGATTCGGCTCGAATTTTTGAACCGTTCAAATATAGTTCGATTCGGCTCGAGTTAAAGTCCAGTATAACTCCATAAGTCTAGTATAGTTCGAATATAGTTCGGTCCGATTCGCCGAAGCCGATGGTTCGGCCTGGGATGAGAGGGGTTTATGTCTTGGGCCAAAGCCCCTCGAATCGAGCCGAACTGTTCGGTCCGATCCCCGAATCCTATTTTATAGGGTTCGGCTCTACGTTTGGTGTCTCGAATCGAGCTTTTTTGAGCCGAATCTTTCGAACGGAATCGAACCTTTAGGTTTGTTCACAGACCTAGATGCACAAGCTAGTGTGAATACATATCCACTTATTGACTTGGAGTCTTTTATATCATATATCCAATTTGCATCACTATATCCTTCAAGTACTGCTGGATATTTGGTATAGTGCATCCCATAATCACGAGTAACCTATAAATATCTTAGTACTCTTATGATCGCCTTCCAGTGATCCGTTTCGGGGTTGTTCGTGTATCTACTTAGTCTACTAACTGAGTAGGTTATATATGGTCTTGTACAGCTCATCAAGTACATCAGACTTCCTATTATGCGAGAGTATTCAAGTTGAGATACCCCATCACCCTTATTCTTGGATAGTCATAACGTCATATCCACCGGGGTTTTGGCTGTGCCAGAGTCATCCTTATTAAATCTTTCAAGGATTTTATCCACATAGTGGGCTTGACTCATCATGAGACCTTTCGATGTTCGTGTAATATTAATCCCTAAGATTACATCTGCGAGTCCCATATCTTTCATGTCGAATCTTGACCTTAGCATATCCTTCGTAAATTTGATTATTCTTTCATTACTTCCAGTAATGAGCAAGTCATCTACATATAGACACAAGATGATATATCCTTCTTCTGTGTCTTTCGCATATACACACTTATCAGATTCATTAATTTTGAAGCCACCGCTTAACATAACATGATCAAAGTTTTCATGCCACTGTTTTGGTGCCTGCTTCAATCCGTACAATAATTTTACCAGCTTGCAGACTTTCCTTTCCTGTACAGGATCAGAGAACCTCTCGGGTTGTTCCATATAGATCTCCTCTTCTAAGTCCCCCATTAAGAAAGGCAGTCCTAGCATCCATTTGATGAACTTCTAAACCTCGTAGTATGGCGATAGCAAGTATCATCCTGATGGAAGTTATTCTCGTTAGAGGAGAGTAAGTATCAAAATAGTCTAGGCCTTCACGTTGGTTATATCCCTTCACTACGAGCCTAGCCTTATATTTATCAACTGCACCATATTTAAATTTCTTCTTGAAAATCCACTTATTTCCTAATGGTTTACACTTAGGAGGTAATTCCACTAGTTCCCAAGTATGATTCTGTAATATAGAATCAATCTCTTCTTTGATCGCCTCCTTCCATAGAGGTCCATCCGTCGAGCTTACAGCTTTTTGTAAGTCTGAGGTGCCTTTTCGAGCAAGTAGGTGATGAAATCTGGTCCATAATATTTCTCCATCCTTTGTCGCTTGCTCATTATAGGTTCGTCCTCATTATCCATTATTTGGTCTTCATTATCTTCATCCATTAGTTCAGAAATCTGTTTGGATGAGATAAGGGGTTCACTTGCAGTCTTACAAGGAAAGATATTCTCAAACAATGACGCATTCCATGATTCCATAATTATATTCTTGTGAATCTCAGGCACTTTAGATTCATGCACAAGAAATTGGTAAGCATTGCTGTTGTGTGCATATCCAATGAAAATGCAGTCAACCATTTTTGGGCCTATTTTAACTTTCTTAGGAGTAGGTATCAGCATCTTTGCTAGACACCCCCACACTTGTTGGGATTCGGTGCCTAAAATGAAGGCCCAGCGGAAGCAGTAAAACGAAAATTAATTCGATCCGAATCCCTACGAGGATCGATCGAGCAACGTATATACGAATAGCAAAATGAATTCACAAGAGATATAGAAACTCACCCTTATAGTCCGTTGATTAGATGGATTCCTTCTCTTGAGCTATTCTCCAAGCTTTAGGCGATCTCCCTGCAATTCAATCCGCTCCAAGCTCTTGAATGATCCAACGCCGAAAGCACCGCGTCTCTACTTGCCACGCGCCGGAGAAACGACCGGAATCACTAAACCTCGTTATCCTCCAAGGATACGACTAGAACAAGGTTATAGAAGCTATGCAACTCAAGATTACAACACTCTAAGTGTTTAATCTAGTATCTCTCTATCTCACAAATATTTTTCCCCAAGAAAAACTTATGAATGTTGTGAAGATGATGATGAATAGTATGAAGCCTTGGAAAAAACTTTTCCTCTCTCCTTCTCCTTATAAAAATGTGAGTTCTTGTCTATCTCAAGGATATGTGGTCTTCTCAATATATTCTCCATCAAATCCCCTCAAATCATTCACCTTTTGACAAAATCACCTAAGGTGATATTTTGTCCCCTTGACAAAACATAACTCTTCCACCAACATGTGGAGACTATGACCAAGAAAAAGGAAAAGAAAAAGGGGCGGTCATCTAGAAGGAGTCGGGCGAGTTCGGTCCGTTTCGGACTCCCGTGAGTCCAAACAGATAAACTCCGATTCCGTTTCGATGTATTTATATCGATTAATTAATCCAATTAATTAATCATATCAAATACATAATAACATAATTAATTTCTCCAATAAATAATTATATTCATGAATTAAATTAATCACCCAGTAATTTATTTAATTCATTAGGCCGTAGCAACGCGAGACTCTCGATCCCACGCCCGAGAGATGGCCCCGACCTCTCACTCGATCAGTTCCAAACCAAGGAACAGATCGAGGAGGCTATGGCCATCCTAGAGGAGCGACGGAGAGCATGCGCGTCGCCCGCGATAACTCCCTCGATCATCCGCCGCATGGGAAAACGGAAATTCAACGGGCTACTGAACGAGCGATCGTCAGAAAGCCCCAATTCGCGAGGAAAGGCTCTCGCACGACCGGACGGATCCATATTCAATCGCTTGGGGCGCGACCCATCCTGGCGACCGGGGCATTCTGTTTCCAACCACGAAAAGACGGAATCCGAATCCGTCACCAGAAGTTCGGCCTACCCACCTCACAGCCGAACGCAGGTCAGCCATCTGACTCCCGCCCTGATCGCCAGGGGATCAGTACTCAATCGCCTCGGCTCCCGCTCCGAGCGTCGAGCCGCTAGCAGTCAGGCCACGGCGATGGCCGCCATACAACGCTAGCTCGAAGAGATGAAAGCACTCTTGGACACTGGGGCAAGCGCCAGCAAAAAGATCACCGGGCCGACCAAGCCACTCGCGGTCCACATCGAGCTTGCCCCCATACAACCAACGATCGCTCCTCCCAAAACACCTCTGTATGAGGGGAGATCGGACCCCAAAACCCACCTGAGTAAATTCCGAATCTACATGACTGGGTGTGGGACATTTGATGCAACCAAGTGCCGGATCTTCCCGTTAACATTGGGCGAGCTGGACCATAGGTGGTACGTCTCACTACCACCACGATCAATCACCTCCTTTAAGAAACTGGCGAATGACTTCACGTCATACTTCGCCAGCAAGGTCGCCAGACCAGAAGGCCCCCACCGCGTGATGAAAATCAAGCAGGGGAAGGACGAGTCAGACGCAGATTACATTGACCGAGTAGACGAAATCATCCTCACCGGAGAACCCGTCAGTGATGAGCTCGCTCTCTATTCGGTCATGGGGGGATTCTACGGTCATTCTCCCATGTTTAGACATCTCTCCAAAGATATTCCCCCAACTTACGCGATCTTCCGCGCTAAAGCTGCCAACTTTCTGGCCAGGCAAAGGCTACTCACCCTCCACCTAAGCGAGGAAACGCCACCTCCGGTCCAGAAGATAGCGATCGCCAAAGCAAAGAAGGCGATCGCCAAGCCACCCAGAGATCTCAAGGCTTTCGAGGACATGGAAGCCCATCTCCTCCATACGTTCGACCGAACTCCGGCACATATTTTCTATGCCATCAAGGGGCACGAAGAGCTCAAAAAGCCAAAGGCGATAAGGGACCACGGTCACCTGGACAACAATCAATATTGTGCCTACCATAAGAGTCCCAGCCACAGCACCAACCAATGCCGCGACCTCCTCAAACAGCTCTGGAGATTGTTCGAGGAAGGCAAGTTGGACAGCTTATTGGTTTAGCCAAAGCCCCTACCAATCTCTATACACGATCGTCCGAGTCGAACACAAAGCAGGCTGGAAAGCTCATACAAGCTGACCCCTGGATCAACCTCGGCGACCATCTCTACATGCTTCAATCAAGAGAAGGAGACCTCGGAAGTCTCCTCGATCTCCCTCCTCATTTAAGAAACTGGAGGACTCGATCGCCATCTACAGTTCACCATCTAATATGATGGACTAAGGCACGAGATCGCCTCCCCCGCACAACGTACACCGTCGAAGGTCGGCATCTACATGACGATCCAAGGTGGAAGAATGCAGCCATGGTCCTGGTGGTCGATGGAACCGGCTGCTTAGGCCATGCAAGGTCCCTTCGGGCCAAGATCGCCCGCCCTTCGTTTAAATACGAGGCCGGCGTAGTCTGAGGGCCCTCCAAAATTGATCAGTGGACACGATCGCCCGCCCTCAAAGGTTCATCATTCAACGTGGTGAACCCGGACAATGCGACGTGCCACAACCCCCGTCTCAACGTACACCATCGAGGTTCGCCATCTTCATGGTGGGCCGAGGTGGAAGCATAGCTAAACGAGCCGCGGGCGTGGTGTCGAATCATCCGACGCTGCCCCGCGCAAGGACTCCTCTAGACCGAGACCGCACGCTCTTCGTTTAAATACGAGGCGAGGCGCAGCCTAACAGAGGACCCTCATAATAAAGTGAGTCACGAGACACTTAATGTCTTCGCGCATCAAGACATGATCAAGGAGTCGGTCCATCGAACTCCGCGATCGTGCACGGTTCCTCAAGACGGACGACCGTCCCAGAGGATTCGACAAAGTTGAAGACCGCTCACTCAACGAATTATATTCATCCCCTTACTTCCGCTAAGTGAATAAAAACAAGGGGCAATAAGAGTGCGGACTACCTCTACGACGATCGTCGCTATTCAACAACATACGGAGGTCGTCATTTTCAGCAAGTTGTGCAGCGATCGAATTTGTTGTAAAAGTTATCTTTATGAGTTTATCAATTCATTTGGAACTATCCTCGCAACGATCTCTCCTCACACATTTGTACAAAGTCAAACAAAGACTCAAAAATAACCATTCATTCAAGTGATAAGTCAGAAATTCAAACGTTCATTTCATTACTTGAAAAAATCGGAGTACATGGTCGCCCGAAGGCCCAAATGCTACAAAAGAAAGCTACAAACTACAAGGAAATAAGCTAAAACATCAAAAATGAAGTTCCTCAGGCCCCTGCCTGGCCTTCGCCATCAGCATCCGGTGCGGTCCCCTCATCTTCCGGAGCGTCGGGATGAGCAAGATTGGCCGGAGACGGATACCAGCTCAAATCCACGCCGATGTCCGCAAGATCCAAGATCGGCAAGGAGAAAGCTGAATGGAGAGGATGCTCCAACGCATACGCCTTGAAGTTCTCGGCAAGAGGCCCGACCTCCAAACCTCCCTTCTTAGCCGCTCGGATCGAGTCGGCGAATGCCAAATAATAGGCGAACTCGCTGACAAACTCCAAGTTTTGAAAAGGATCGGCCTTGGTCGCCTCTACCTCTCCTTTCAGCTCCGCCATCGCCTGTTGCGACCCCTGGAGCTCGGCCTCCCTCGCAGCAACCTTCTCCTTCGCCTCTGCCAGCTCGCTGGTCAACCGAGCGATCGTCACCTTCTGGCGATCGGCCTCCTCTTCAGCGACCTTCTGCGCCCGGACGGCATTCAGCATCTGGTCCCGAAATCGGTCAACCGCCAAACGAGCCAGCTCGGTTTCCTTCTTCTCCAGCTCAAGCTCATGGCTCGCCCGCTTGGCCGCCTCAGAGAGTCCTTCTCCATCGCCGCGATCTTATCAGCAAACTCGGCGTTCTCTTTCCGAGCCGCCTCGAGATCCGCCTGCAAGCGAATAGTGGAGGGCCGCCCCTCAAACTCCTGAGCAGCCTGGACAGCCATGGTCGCCGTCTGGAGAGAAAGGGCGAGAACAGCCTGCATCGAACTCCCCGATCGCTGACTAGCGATCGCATCCAGATCGGTCGTCCATGCCTTCGGCAGAGCAGAAGCAGCCTTGCTGACGTATGGAGGAATGTCGCAGGAATGGCGAGGAGATTGGCTCGCTAGAAAATCCACGACCATTGGCGGGCAAGACGGATCTGCGCGACGGATCCTGCATCAAAACAACTAAGTTAATACAACTCCTACGCAGATGCAATTTTCAACACCAAAATGCAATCTACCTCTCAGCCTTCTCGGGGTCCCGACCGAAATACGGTTTCCCTCGAGGGGTCTCAGCATCCGCGATCGCCATCTCCCGCATAAAAGCCGCAGAGGGCGGCTCATTCTCCGGAGCAACGATGGTGATCGGAGGCGCGGCGATCGGCACTTCATCGCCGGGCGAGGCAGAAGTTTCTTCCGGCCTCGGCCTCTTGCGATTCGCTCAAAGCCCCTCCTCGGAACTCCTCCTCAGCCACGACTGGCTCCACGCGAGGCTCTGCCTCCGGAACTATTGGCAACGCAACAGGTGGGGCCCGAGACGACCTCTTTTGGCGGAGTCGGCCTAGAACTCCAGGATTCGACATAGCGATCTCCGTCGGGGGCTCCAAAAACCGAGGAAAGCGAACCTCTACAGTTAAGACAATCGACCAACAGTCAGACACTTTCCTCAAGTAAGGCGATCGCCTAGAAATTGAAGGTCGCAGAAACTCATACCTGGCACCGAGAGATGTCTCGGGAAGCGGAATAGCCGATCCGACAACCAGCGACTCTCCTTATTGATCCGGTTGGCGTCAAGGTCGTCGTCCGACAAGCTCCTTATCCGCTCCCAGACAACCAGGAAGTCAAAAGGCAGCTCCTCGATCGCCGGAATGTGAAAACCTGCAAAACCGAAATCAAATTAGATCAGTCCAAAACGCATCTGAACGAAGGGAGAGTCTAAACACTTACCGGGATTCCTCTCCCGAAACTCAGTGGGGATCTCCAGCTCGCCCGAAGGATTGTCGCTCGCGGAAGCCTTCCACTTGCCGGCGACCCAGAACCACTTCGTCGGATCGCCCCGCGCCTTATTGGGGACTCCATGAATTACCCAACCAGATCGGCCCTGAATATGGTAACCGCCGACCGACCCTTTCTGAGCCGTCAGCTTGAACAAATGGTTCATCTCCAACGGCGATGGGAGGCGGTACAGGCGGTGACTGCCGAAAAGGGTGAGAGTGCAGATAATTTGGAGCCAGGCGTTCGGCGTCAGCTGAAGTGGCGCCACATTCCAAGCGGCCAGCAGTGAGAAAGACAAAGGATAGAGGGAAGCGCAGCCCGGCCTCCATAATCGCCTCATTCACGGCGACCATACCCATCGGAGGCTGGTCGGCTCGTTCATTCTCCGCCGGCGCGAACATGTCCACATCTGAAGGAACATGGAATCTTGTCCTCGAGACGGCCAGATCTTTCCTAGTCGTCGAACTCCGTATTTGGCCAAACGACCACAACGATCGCTGCGCAGCCCGGTACTGCGACCGTTTGGGAAGCACGTAGGGGTAGGCGACCGAGTATCCCCGGAAATCGAATCTCGGAGTAGGACCGGCCAACTTCTCCATTATCTCAGCAAAAGCCTTATAGGCCCGGCCGAAAGCACTATGCTGCTCCCAGTAGGCCCTAATCGCCAGATCTCTCTCAATCTGCGATCGTCTTTCTTCAGCAGCCGCCTCCTTAGCAACATCGGCTTCGTTAAATAAAGCCTCGACTTCAGCAGGGTCGATTCCGGCCCGAATAGCTTCAGCGGCCGTCTCCAGGTGGAAGTCGGAAGAAGGTTCTCCCCGGACAGTCGATGTCCCGGCGGCAGAACTGGTACCCACTCCACGTGATGATGAGGTTCCGGCCATTCTCAAAGAAAGATAAGGAGAAAAGGATTTTTCTTACCCGAAGGTGAAATCGAACGACGATCGGCACTAAGATCTTCAGAAAAATCGACAGCTAGTCATTCTTTCTCCAATAAGTACGCGTGAGTATGAAACTGCAGCACTGCGCCCTTTTATAGGAGAAGGCAGGGACTCGTTTGCAATAAGAGAAAACCTCAGGGGTCGGATCTCAAACGACGCATTAAATGACTCCCTCGAGACCCGCGTACGCGTCTTTTCAATGACGCGTCAGCCGAGGAGTCATTAATGACCGTTGGTATCCTCCAATAGAAGTCTGACACGTGCGCGGAGACTTTTCCACGCCCATTGCTTTTTCCCGCGCAGTTTAGCGGCCAACCAGGTCGTCCGAACCCAGAGTATATCAGCTCAAAGACGATCGCCAGTTCAGTGAAACGCAAAGTCGCTCGTCAAAGTTCAGCGATCGCCAAGAGAGCCACCTCACCCCATGTTTCCAACGTATGAGCGAGCTGGGGGGCAATTGTTGTGTCAAGATTTATTCATCCCGACAGGCGATCGACTATAAGGCCGAGCGACCAAGTCAACTCCAGTCAAACTTTGGCTAGCTCGCCTAATCGAAGATATCAGACCACCATCAGGTACCCAACGATCGACTCTCAAGGCGATCGCCATTTGGAAACTGGCGACCGACTCTAGTATGCGGCTAAGGACGGTCGACCTACGTCCCGAGCAGGGATGATCGTCCGTCAAAGTCATCGAGGACTGGATCTCAGAACAGCACCCACGTGCAGATCCACAAAAGGCGCTGACAGAAGATCTTCGCTGACACACAATACCTTTTGCTGACAGACAAGACCTTTGCCCACAGCCTGTCACCTACCTCACCTACCGGCAGGCGCGCCGAAAGTTGTCAGTGGGACCGCCCGTGACAGCAACTCAGGACGCATGTAAGCTCCACATTGGACCGTACAGTTGACTGTCAGCAACTCCTGCAGACTTTAAGGGAACAAGTCCATGTGCTAAAGGACGATCGCCCGATTATTATAATGCAGAAAAGGTGATCGCCCGGCATACCCAAGTCCTATAAATAGAGAACCTCCTCCTACTGGAAAAAGGTTCCCAATTCATTTGACCTACGGTTCGGAATTCATGTCACCAACAACCGAAATACAGTAGAACATACAAGCTCCCTGCTTTCTCGCCGGAATCCATCTCAGGACTTCTCTCTCCGAATCTCTCATCCAGAAGACGATTGGCAGAGGCAGCAAGTCTCCACTAGACAGATTCCAAGAGATTCATAAGCCCAGGAGCCCAAGCATCCAGCTAAATACTCGCCGTGAGAGACCGTCGATCTCTCACCGCCGCGACTGTTCATCTCCCTTGTTACAAGAACTCACAGAGCATCAAATCTGGTTCTTCCGGCAATCTACACGCTCACTAGCTAAGATAACAAGAATATTTACACTCATTGTAATTGTATTCTTACATTAGTACTTGTATCCCCGAATATTAGTATTAATAATATCTCGCGAGAGCATTCAAGCCCGGGACTAACAACCCCGGCAAATCTTGTGTTACTTATCTTTCTCACGGAAGTGTTCTCGCATTTGTTTGCTATCCCATCCATTCCAGCAATATCTATCTCCGGATAATATTTTGGGTAGCAACACGACCGACATCTCATTTCGGACGTTTGTTCGTGGAACTACATTGTTCAGCGGTGTTGAGTAAGTTAATTTTTACTCGGTTAAAAGGATATTCATTTCTTTTGTTGTTATTCATTCATAATCATAACCCATTCATCATTGTATTAATCGTATTGAGACTTGTAATTGTCGAATAATCACTTCATTCACGAGGAACGGCGGTTCCAATCATTTCATTGAACTATTATTCACTTCACTATTATTTTCATCTCGGTGAGTCATTCTTGACCTTGTCGGATTATTATTCATTGATATTCATTTTGGTCATTCTCGTTCATATGACCTTCTGGGTTCATATTGCGTGGACGGGTGCGGATGTGTGGAATTTTTAGTCGAGCACGCGATGGTCATGTATTGGGATCGATACATTGGACTGTGCACACGGTAACGATTACCTCCGTGAGACTAATTAGGTACAAGGACGGGTTTGTCCGGTCATCCATCTTATACACTTGCACAGAACATTATGGGTGTACTATGATACTCCTCTTCAGCTTAATTCATAAATAAGGATATTTCATAACTAAAGATATATCATGATTATGTATTTTCAACCCTTGAGGATTGTTGTTCTGTGTAACTGACCCCGTTAGGGGATATTGTTTTCAGGTCACGGCAAGGCAAAGGCACGGGAAGAGCATGTTGACGGCGAGGAGTCCCAGTGATACTAGTAGGGGGCCCCGAATCCTTTCAGTCATTCATGTTGTTGTCATTTATTTTCCGCTGCAGATTTTCATTTGGATATTCCGTTTCATTTAGTGTTGTGTATTTTATCTTCATATAAAATATACTAGCATTCGTTATTGTCCTGGTGTTTTGCAATTAAACTCCTCATCGGAGTATTTGGTAATATAATATGGTTCGGTACTACAATTATATTATCTAATTCATCAGTTTTCATTCGCCAGGTGGGTCCCAGTCGGGGATCCACGTCACTGTAATATCCGCCTAATTTGGGGTGTTACAGGTAGGAAGTGCAATATTAACTTATTAGTGGACTAAGTTGATATTAATAGAGTCTTCATATTAGGAAGAGTCCGAATAATGGAAGGAAGATATCTATTGGGAGTCCTTACCATATCCTCCTTAAGGTCCCTAGAGTAGCCCAAAACACCTATAAATAGAGACACAAGGGTGGCCGATTTTATGCTTCAATTTTGCTCAAGAATTTCGATTTTTCCTTGTGTGTTTAATTGTGGATCTTGACTTGTGTCTTGGATTCCACAATTTAGCTAAACACAATATTTTTCTAAAATACATAAATATTCAGAAAAATAGAGAGGAAAAATACGTAAGTAATTTCTTGGAAATATAGTGGTTCGGCTGATCCCTTGTTGTTGAAGTTTAGTCCGGTAGATTGTTGCCCACACGACATCCGGATGTAGGCGTGATATACTCTAGAAGATCTTGAGGTAGAAATACAAGAAGATCGGAGAGGAACACGAAGAGGACATAAATCGACCAAAAGGGATTTTTCTACTGTAACACCCCCAATCCACTCAGGGATATTACACGCCGTAGACCCTCTCCTCGAGGATCTACCAGGCTGGTAACAACATTTAACATCTCGACAATGCCTTCAAGGCTACAATGACTCAGTAGACCGATTTGGTCTTTCCACAAATACATACAACTCAAATACAACTCATGCCCACGCAGGGGACAAAATACAACTACACCCGTGCATAACGGAACAATACAAAGAATGAAAATAAAGTACAATCGAACCAACACACGATGTATGGTTCCTCATGTGATTAGTATCGATCATCTTTCATCATCCTTCGTGCCGACCATGTGTTATGCTCCAAAACACGAATGCAAAAACAGACATCCACCCCCCGAATACTCGGGGGTTAGCAAAACTCCACTGTTTTGCTAGTGCAAGAACAAAGTGCAAATACGAGCCATACAATTCACATTCCACGAATAACAACAACCAGGAATCCTCAAAGGTCCAAACAAAATGAAGAGTACTTCCCGAGGCAAGAGTTTGAGAAAACCTTTCAAAATCGAAATATCATAAATCAATGGAAATAATTTATAAAACGGTTTAGAATGCCATCGAGAGTTTTAATAGAAAACAATTTAGGATTATCAAATCCTACTTTTCAAAATCCACAAGACAAAAGGGGTCACCGCCCCAAAGGTTTACTTTCTGAAAAATGACATTAACCAACCGTTGGGATTTTAGCCCCAAATCTGTAAAATAAGTTTTACAAAACCATTGGGATTTTAGCCCCAAATCTCATCAATTCACAGTACACAAGAACGACCACGAGGTTCGTATCCCAACAACAAAATCCACAATAAAGGATTTAAAACAAACAACAAAATACTCCAGTGCCATCCTAGCCAAGTAAGCCAAACGAACACTTACCTCTTACACACTTAGTCAATGCATGCTATCATGAAAAACCGTTCGAAAGCACTCATTTCCGGAAATGAACAGTTCACAATTAGCCTCGAGAACAGGGCGGCAGCATACATTCTCGCTCGAGGCCTCATAGGGACCCTACCGAGTTGGCTACAATTACAGAAAAACAAACCACGCACACGCTAAGCCGTGAGAACAGGCGGCGGATACATTCTCACTCGAGGCCTTGCAAGGACCCTAACGAGTTGGCTAGCGGTACGAAACTCGTGAAATCCAGGGCGGCAGCATAGATTTCCCTCCTTGACCCCGTCGGGCCAACACGAGGTGAGTTACACACAAAACACGTTACTCATGCAATACTAACATGCTAAGAATGTAAGTTCATTAAGAATACCCACTAGAGATGGCCATTAACTCGACACCATTACCAAACTCTTCAAAAATACGATAACAAGATTAAATAAGGAAATACACGATTCCATAACTTAAACAATAGGAGTATCATCATAAAATCCTTCAACGTTCAAAATAACCGAATCATAATCAATTCTCAAAACACCGTTCACAAAACTCACGCGTTTTGAAAGAAAGCCTTTAACGAGGCCAAACCGAAATCCTTTTGAAACTTCATTTCAAATAACCAAACAAACACATTAAGACGACCACCGATCATCATATACATAAAACGAGAAAAGTATGGGCAAGGTACTTGCCTCGATACCACGAGCACGGAACCACGAACGGATATGGCTCAACCGGGAAGCTTCGGAACGCCCGATGCTAACGAAAAGGAATACGACAACGAACGGAACGGAAGAATCAAGCACGACCGCGAGGAATCGACGAAAATGAACCTAACGATTCGAATAGCACAATCACAACCACTTCTAAACGATTATGGAAATGAAATACACCCGGAACCCCGCCTACGATTCATGTATATTCATACCGAAAACAACAACGAGGGCGGACCGCAACCAAACCCTCTCGATTCCGTAAAAATCCACAAAATATCCATGAATCCGTAGGGAAACTAAAGATGCTAACAAGATTAATCATATTCATCATGAATCCATCAACGAAACGGAAAGAATCGGACAAAACCCCAAAATCCCCAATTATCCAAAAAGGTAGGGTTTCAAGAGATATTACCTTGAGTGATTCAAGTGTTAAGATCCGTAGAACACGCGTTAGATTGATTATCCGAGCCTCACAACCGAAAAGAAATGATGAAAATCGACCCCGGATGAAGAACTCTCCCCTCTATACTTTCTCTCTCGCGGCGCGATGGAAAATGGGGAAGGAAATGAGCTTCACGCTCAAAACAGCACATTTATAGGGTAACGCAGCAGAACCTATCGGCGGCCTATCGGCCGATAGGCCCAACCGATACCCTATACAAAATGCCGGCAGAGAGTCTATCGGCCCCCTATCGGCCGAAAGGCTCTGGACGGTGCCCGACAGCTGACAGTCTTCCACTAAAACGACCATAACTCTCTCGTCCGGACTCCGATTGACTCACCGTTTGAACCATTGGAAAGCTAACTCGATGTTCTATAATATTGCAAAGATTTATAATTTTTGGAGTTACCAAAAATTAATGGTGATCTAACAAAGACGAACTCATACTTAGAAAAGTCGTTTAGAAATCCTGAATTCAACAAAACGACACCGAAACCCGAACCTGAATACGAACCGAAGATACGGTTACGAAGTACTCACAAAGACGAATCTAAGAGCTAGTAGGACACACGATTCCGACCACCCGAAGGCTCGAAATTCGACAACGGAAGGTAATTACCCCAAACTTTGGGAAATTACGAAAATGGCCCAAAGGCCCGAAAATCACGATACGTGATCGAATAACCAAACCGAAGTTCACAACACGTCCAACAAAGATAAACGGACTTGCGGAACTCGAAACAACGATTCGGATGAGATTCGCAATAATCGAACTCAAGTGCGGAAAAGTCGCTAAAAAGCACGAACTCAACGAAACGACACCGAAACGAACTCGGATGTCAAAAGTGTAGAATTAATCATTCTCGGAATGACGAAGCGGTCATGAGCGAGTCGTCAAAACGGACTCGACCGAAAAAAGAAATTAGGAAATCGAAATTGCGGATATTACATTCTACCCTCCTTAAAAGAAGTTTCGTCCCGAAACTTAAAACAAGTAGGAGAAGAAATATTCCGCCAGAAAACTCAACGAGACACACAAGAATGCGTAACTAACGCCCAACGGCGAAATGTTACAAACAACGCAAAGGAACATACGGCGTGAAAACACGCTCCACGGCGACTAACACAACGTCAGTTAGGGATATAATAAAACCGACAAGTGACAAGCGTCATCAAACGGATACTATAGTCAAGTCAATTATCCGATAATCACAAAACACAACGAAAATCAACATGATTGACCAACCCAACGGTACCTCAATCAAAACGCGAGTCAACCGAACAAACACGGAATCCCATCGCCTAAGGGATGGAAGATTGGAAAACGAAACTAATTTCCCGAACTAAAGGGAATTACGAAGGAGCACGCGTTCAACAATCACGAAAGCGAGAACAAAAACCGAACAAACAAACGATCGAGACAACAAAAATCGAAGAATCATGTTCGAATCACGAAGAACAATAAAGTTCAACAATAACTCCCGTGATGATCGGTGAGAACTACAAGACATGCATTCCCATAAGATCCACAGAAAGGGAATAGCGATTGAAAAGTCACAACGACAAATAAGTTATTCCGAAATGATATCACACTCGTTCGATAAACAAAAACAAGGGCGGGACAAGCTCGAAATGTCAACGAACATAAATGAGTCGACAAAGTAGAAAATACGAAGTTCGAATCCGATCCCTTCGAATAAAAGGACTAGTAGAACCAAAGGATGTTACTCCCGAACAAAGTTCACAAGAATCGAACCGAACTCGAAAAAAATCACACCGATAACCAGATCGGCCTACAACAAGATCACGGCTCGTTCGGACGATGAAATCAAATACCGAACAAGTTCATAAAGTACCAACGAACATGAGCGAATCGATAGACTGGGGAAGAGAAAACACAGAAGTCAAAATAGTACGGGCATTACCTCCGACCTCGTCCACGAGATTCACAAAAACGGGAGCAAGGTAACAAGACATTAAACAATCGACGCATGACGGAACCATCACCGATGCACACGGTCATACCAAATCAAGCTCTAACAGCTCGCACATGCGCGACAACGCAGAAATTGCCATGAGGCGACAACATTCAATACCAACACTCCGCCTCTCACAGGGGCTAGCACAACCAATGTGTGGAAAGCGTCTCAACGCTCACACCGCCAATTCGGTCATACTCGGGAGAAAGTATCAAAAGGACAACGCGAACATCACACATACATACCCAGCCCTCAAACGAGAATGGATAGGTTTTAAAAACGAAAACTTCATTTTGAAAATAATTTAGAAGAATACCGATTGATCTTGAGTATCATCTTTCAAAAAAAAGTACAAACGTGAAACATCGTTATCGAGACATTGGAGAACCATTTCGCATTTGATAAAAATGAAGACACTTTCTCTTAGTGAAAACTTTCAAAATATTCGACCCTCGGGTCTAAATAAAAGTGTTGAAAATATCTCAAAACATTTTGGTCCTCGAGGTAGAAAATTTTTGAAATACATTGTGGCATCTAGGATGTACCACAAGAAAATAACTCATTTGAAAAGTATGTCTCGAAATTTATTTTTCTAAGATACTCAAGGTTTTCAAAAATCCAATAGGCCAGAATGCCCAAAACTCACACATACCGACGTTCAATAAAACAACTCCTAGCACACGCATCAAAACGTTTAAAATCAAGACAATACATGTCTTGAAACGAAAATAACGATAAAATACCATATTCAGAACAAAACCACTGATAAAATACCCTCCCGCACTGACTAGTGAACAAGTCGAACGCGTATAAGCACAAAGCTTCCACAAGAGGTTTGTAAAACGTACAAATCAATTCGGAAATCATCAACAACGGACAAAAACAACAATAAAAAGACATCACAAACGACGACATTCCTCGTATAAATCAAATACGAGAGTCGACTAAATATATATCGTGAAATCAGAATTCACATAAGGATTCCACCACTTAACAAATAATCATAAAAATAGCTCGTGTCACACGAGGCACAACACAAAGAAGGGAGACTTACTTCCACAGGTCGCACGAAGATGATGATCGCCCCACGATACTAATCACGACCAACAAACTCAAACGACGCGTCGCGACACGACTCGATCGGATAAAATCCGACGAAACAAGACTCAAACAACACGACTTGACCCGGCGGCTAGGTTTCCTCAACCTAAGCTCGATACCATTTATGTAACACCCCAATCCACTCGGGGATATTACACGCCGTAGACCCTCTCCTCGAGGATCTACCAGTGGTAACAACATTTAACATCTCGACAATGCCTTCAAGGCTACAATGACTCGAGACCGATTTGGTCTTTCCACAAATACATACAACTCAAATACAACTCATGCCCACGCAGGGACAAAATACAACTACACCGTGCATAACGGGAACAATACAAAGAAATGAAAATAAAGTACAATCGAACCAACACACGATGTATGGTTCCTCATGTGATTAGTATCGATCATCTTTCATCATCCTTCGTGCCGACCGTGTTATGCTCCAAAACCCGAATGCAAAAACAGACATCCACCCCGAATACTCTGGGGTTAGCAAACTCCACCTGTTTTGCTAGTGCAAGAACAAAGTGCAAATACGAGCCATACAATTCACATTCCACGAATAACAACAACCAGGAATCCTCAAAGGTCCAAACAAAACGAAGAGTACTTCCCGAGGCAAGAGTTTGAGAAAACCTTTCAAAATCGAAATATCATAAATCAATGGAAATAATTTATAAAACGGTTTAGAATGCCATCGAGAGTTTTAATAGAAAACAATTTAGGATTATCAAATCCTACTTTTCAAAATCCACAAGACAAAAGGGGTCACCGCCCCAAAGGTTTACTTTCTGAAAAATGACATTAACCAACCGTTGGGATTTTAGCCCCAAATCCGTAAAATAAGTTTTACAAAACCATTGGGATTTTAGCCCCAAATCTCATCAATTCACAGTACACAAGAACGACCACGAGGTTCGTATCCCAACAACAAAATCCACAATAAAGGATTTAAAACAAACAACAAAATACTCCAGTGCCATCCTAGCCAAGTAAGCCAAACGAACACTTACCTCTTACACACTTAGTCAATGCATGCTATCATGAAAAACCGTTCGAAAGCACTCATTTCCGGAAATGAACAGTTCACAATTAGCCTCGAGAACAGGGCGGCAGCATACATTCTCGCTCGAGGCCTCATAGGGACCCTACCGAGTTGGCTACAATTACAGAAAAACAAACCACGCACACGCTAAGCCGTGAGAACAGGGCGGCAGCATACATTCTCACTCGAGGCCTTGCAAGGACCCTAACGAGTTGGCTAGCGGTACGAAACTCGTGAAATCCGGGCGCGGCATAGATTTCCCTCCTTGACCCGTCGGCCAACACGAGGTGAGTTACACACAAAACACGTTACTCATGCAATACTAACATGCTAAGAATGTAAGTTCATTAAGAATACCCACTAGAGATGGCCATTAACTCGACACCATTACCAAACTCTTCAAAAATACGATAACAAGATTAAATAAGGAAATACACGATTCCATAACTTAAACAATAGGAGTATCATCATAAAATCCTTCAACGTTCAAAATAACCGAATCATAATCAATTCTCAAAACACCGTTCACAAAACTCACGCGTTTTGAAAGAAAGCCTTTAACGAGGCCAAATCAAATCCTTTTGAAACTTCATTTCAAATAACCAAACAAACACATTAAGACGACCACCGATCATCATATACATAAAACGAGAAAAGTATGGGCAAGGTACTTGCCTCGATACCACGAGCACGGAACCACGAACGGATATGGCTCAACCGAAGCTTGGGCCCGATGCTAACGAAAAGGAATACGACAACGAACGGAACGGAAGAATCAAGCACGACCGCGAGGAATCGACGAAAATGAACCTAACGATTCGAATAGCACAATCACAACCACTTCTAAACGATTATGGAAATGAAATACACCCGGAACCCCGCCTACGATTCATGTATATTCATACCGAAAACAACAACGAGGGCGGACCGCAACCAAACCCTCTCGATTCCGTAAAAATCCACAAAATATCCATGAATCCGTAGGGAAACTAAAGATGCTAACAAGATTAATCATATTCATCATGAATCCATCAACGAAACGGAAAGAATAGGACAAAACCCCAAAATCCCCAATTATCCAAAAA
Organism: Orobanche coerulescens; assembly: GCA_033398695.1. Classification (NCBI taxonomy): domain Eukaryota; kingdom Viridiplantae; phylum Streptophyta; class Magnoliopsida; order Lamiales; family Orobanchaceae; genus Orobanche; species Orobanche coerulescens. Next base: position 140,803,370 of record CM065805.1, on the reverse strand, counting down.
GGTAGGGTTTCAAGAGATATTACCTTGAGTGATTCAAGTGTTAAGATCCGTAGAACACGCGTTAGATTGATTATCCGAGCCTCACAACCGAAAAGAAATGATGAAAATCGACCCCCGGATGAAGAACTCTCCCCCTCTATACTTTCTCTCTCGCGGCGCAGTGGAAAATGGGGAAGGAAATGAGCTTCACGCTCAAAACAGCACATTTATAGGGTAACGCAGCAGAACCTATCGGCCGGCCTATCGGCCGATAGGCCCAACCGATACCCTATACAAAATGCCGGCAGTAGAGTCTATCGGCCCCCCCTATCGGCCGAAAGGCTCCTGGACGGTGCCCGACAGCTGACAGTCTTCCACTAAAACGACCATAACTCTCTCGTCCGGACTCCGATTGACTCACCGTTTGAACCATTGGAAAGCTAACTCGATGTTCTATAATATTGCAAAGATTTATAATTTTTGGAGTTACCAAAAATTAATGGTGATCTAACAAAGACGAACTCATACTTAGAAAAGTCGTTTAGAAATCCTGAATTCAACAAAACGACACCGAAACCCGAACACGAATACGAACCGAAGATACGGTTACGAAGTACTCACAAAGACGAATCTAAGAGCTAGTAGGACACACGATTCCGACCACCCGAAGGCTCGAAATTCGACAACGGAAGGTAATTACCCCAAACTTTGGGAAATTACGAAAATGGCCCAAAGGCCCGAAAATCACGATACGTGATCGAATAACCAAACCGAAGTTCACAACACGTCCAACAAAGATAAACGGACTTGCGGGAAACTCGAAACAACAGTTTCGGATGAGATTCGCAATAATCGAACTCAAGTGCGGAAAAGTCGCTAAAAAGCACAGAACTCAACGAAACGACACCGAAACGAACTCGGATGTCAAAAAGTGTAGAATTAATCATTCTCAGAATGACGAAACGGTCATGAGCGAGTCGTCAAAACGGACTCCGACCGAAAAAAAAGAAATTACCGGAAATCGAAAATTGCGGATATTACATCTACCACTTCGCGTCAAAGGTAAAAATTACCGACTCCCATGCGTAAATATGTTTATTTAATTGTTTATTAATCTGTTTAGTTAATTAGTTGACAAGCCTAAATAGATCCGGTTTTTGCGTTGGTTAGTTTATAAAACCGTTTATTAAATTATCACCACCAACTCGCTTCCGCTGCGTTTTATATTCCAACAGTTAGGTCCCATTAAGGTGTTCTTTTCGAGTAGAATTGCGAGTGGGGCGTGTGACATTCCCGGTCGTATTCTGGGGGGGTGTTACATTAGTCCATCATGTTAGATGGTGAGCTGTAGATGGCGATCGAGTCCTCCAGTTTCTTAAATGAGGAGGGAGATCGAGGAGACTTCCAAGGTCTCCTTTTCTTGATTGAAGCATGTAAAGACGGTCGCCGAGGTTGATCCAGGGGTCGGCTCGTATGAGCTTTCCAGCCTGTCTTGTGTTCGACTCGGACGATCGTGTATAGAGATTGGTAGGGGCTTTGGCTAGGCCAATAAGCTGTCCAACTTGCCTTCCTCGAACAATCTCCAGAGCTGTTTGAGGAGGTCGCGGCATTGGTTGGTGCTGTGGCCGGGACTCTTATGGTAGGCACAATATTGATTGTTGTCCAGGTGACCATGGTCCCTTATCGCCTTTGGATTTTTGAGCTCTTCGTGCCCCTTGATGGCATAGAAAATATGTGCCGGAGTTCGGTTGAACGTATGGAGGAGATGGGCTTCCATGTCCTCGAAAGCCTTGAGATCTCCGGGTTGCTTAGCGATCGCCTTCTTTGCTTTGGCGATCGCTATCTTCTGGACAGGAGGTGGCGTTTCCTCGCCTAGGTGGAGGGTGAGTAGCCTTTGCCTGGCCAGAAAGTTGGCAGCTTTAGCGCGGAAGATCGCGTAAGTTGGGGGAATATCCTTGGAGAGATGTCTAAACATGGGAGAATGACCGTAGAATCCCCCCATGACCGAATAGAGAGCGAGCTCGTCACTGACGGGTTCGCCGGTGAGGATGATTTCGTCTACTCGGTCGATATATTCTGCGTCTGACTCGTCCTTCCCCTGCTTCGAGAAGACAAAGATTCAAGACGAAGACTTGTAATTAGATTACGGAGTTTTTGTTTTCTAGGAACGGTCCCTGAACCACATGTTGGTAGCAACTAGGTTGTGAATGGTTGTTTCATATTGTATGAATGCCACAAACGCGCTTAACTGATTAATGTGCAAAGTGTAACGTTAATCGCGAAAATTCTCCCACGACAAATTATTAAGTTTATATGGTTTCAAGGTTTTCCTTCCCTCCATCGAGTTTTCGGGAAATTGAAATCCAAACCGGATGTGCGATGCTTCCGAGTTATCGGGGTAGTCGTTCGGGGAGGACGGATAAATTACCGGGAGCGCATTGGATGCCTTCGGTTGGAGCAAATTTTATCCCTAGAAACCTGATAGGTTGCCGGATAAGATTTAATTGTGAAACTGATTTGCGTCGATGGTATAAACTTAACTTGTTTACGAACCATAGAAATCGTATATGTTGAGGGGAGTGAACAAGGGGAAAAAGAAGATCGAATCATTCATTAGATGGGTTGGTGTTGGACACCACTTTATGAAAATTAATAGACTAGAAACCTGTTCGGTTGCCCTCTATTAAGATTTATAAAGAACTCGATCACCACTATGAAGTAGAGCGAAGATACTTCCGGATTTCCCATGGGAGTGTGTTATTCGGATAAAAATAGTGGGAGCTAGGTAACAAGAATAGAAAAGACCTTAATTCTATACTCAGAACATAATATAACAAGTCACTAATTAATCTATTATACTTAATGCAGACATAACTCTCAATATGACAATGAACTTATCACAAGGATCTGCCAGGCTAAGCTCCAAAAGACTACTCAATGATTGACCGACCGGGGTCAAAATTAAATGCAAAGCAGATCGACAAGGTCATTAACCAATTCAGAAAATAACGACATTCACATTACAATGACAATAATAAACTTGAACACCGAAAAGAATGACAACTCAATTTAATAAATGAAAACTACACCCATGCAAGGGTGAATACTCGAACGACAGAGAAATACCGACCAACTGAAACAAAGGAAAAGACTCGACTCGCGTGATTAGTATCATTGTCCTCCATCTCCTTCCAAGCCAATCCTGTGATCGCTCCGAGCCGCCAAAACTCGAGCGCATAACAGCACCCACCCCCGAAAACTCGGGGGTTAGCAAACTGGAATTTTGCTAGTGCAAGTACATAATATACAAGATATACGAATAATAACAACACAAATCTCAACAGTCGTGAAGCCTTAACATAAACCACACATTCCCATAGTCCACACAGAATAGTATCACATACACAAAGTGAAAGATAATCACATAGTCATATTCTATGTACGGAACATAACACCAATGAAACTTTAAACGAGCCCAAGGAGTCAGAAAATCCCTTTTTATACAAGGAAAAGTATTTTGATAAGAAAGTTTGAAAACATCATTATTAACTGAGGCCATCATGGGGTTTTGAAAATCAAACGGGAATACTTTTAGAAAATACTTCAAAAACTCTCGAATCCTCGACCCAACATGTGGAAAACAATTTACAAGAAAACCATTACAACGTTATTCGAGGTCCTCGACCCAATGCATAGAATAATCATCACAGTACAATCAAAGGCACAGCCTCTCATTCGACAATTCGTGCTCAATACCCTTGATTAATTAACCCTCGGAGATTTCGTCAAACATCCTTGGTTAATTAACCCTGATACCAACATTTTGAAAACAACTTGAAACAAGCTTTGAAAAACACGAATCACAGTCTATATCGAGACCAGTATTTGAAAAGAGTTGAAAGAACTTTGAAATACGAGGATTGTTCGGTAACGGGGTCTTAGGTATCACTCGAATATCCGTTACCAATAAGCCAGCGCCTCCCTTACACACACACGGCGTTCACTCCACTATGTTGGCTGCCCCCTGAACATGTCACCGCGCCGGCGATCACTCCTGACAGAGCCGCCCCTTGCACGCGCATTAGGTAACACCGGTGTTCACCAAACATATGGAGCCGCACATTGCAGCGTACACCAGGCCGGAGTACACACCCCGCCCTCAGAGGTTCCCGGATACGACATCTCTCACAACAAGTATTCACATTATTACAAACATCAAGTACACAATCAATCATTTCAACAATTATCAAATCAATACACCAATTCACACAATTTATCCGCCAGTCCATAACCACACAATAAGCAATAACACGCACGTTATCAATCAAGACCCAACACAATAAGCCTTCGGCACAACCAACCAACGCTACACATATATCCTTATATTGCGACTCATCCGAATATATATAGGTAGATATATAGATATATATATATATACATATAACCTTACTATATTATGTGAATAACTATAGTTCATCCATCAATCCAGGTTGAGTACGCCAACTAGTGTTAGCATTCACCACTCGTCGTTCATCGACATAGGCATATATATCAATATACGTATATACATACATATATTTAACATATAAATATATATAAATTTATATATATATATATATGTATATACACACATATATATATACACACACATATGTATATATATATACATATATCCGTATAAATTCATACACTTCGACAACGATGATTTCACGCAGTTACAATTCGTATATCAAGGTACTTGCCTTGGTAATCTCTCGCAGATACTCCGAAGGTACGGTCGGTTGGCAAAATCCGGAACTCCAACGAAAACAACGATCGGAAGGGCTCAACACCAGATTTTTGTAGGGAAATCGTCCCTAATATCCTATCATCGAATAAACAATCAATCATACGAGGAAAAACATCACAAAACGACCAAATTCCTCTCTGCGGCATTTCCCCGGACACCTTGAAGGCGTCAAACGGAAGTTCATATAATCGACGAATTGGAAATGGTAAAACCGTGGAAAGATGGTGAAAATGATAGAATACAACTTAATCTACAATTATCCATCAGTAATTTAAGTTCATAAGGCTCAAACGGACGAAATCTACCAAGATCCCCAAATTTCCCAAAGTTTGGATTTTAGGAAAAACTAACCTTGATTCGGTCGATTGAAGGATGTTATGGATTGATCGATCAATGATATGGACTCAGGATCTTCGTGGTTTTGTTGTTCAACAACATGCCTTATCGCTCTCAAAACCTCTGGCCGCGGAAGGAAAAGAATGCAATGAAAAAATGTGTTGAAACACGGCTGCTCGGTCAAATATATAGGCAGACCGCCCTAGCGTGCGCTAGCGTGCCGGCAGCGTGCGCTAGCGGGCCGACCATCGTCCAGTCCAGAGGCTCCTGGACTGATCCCTCGCCCAGGTAGCGCGCGATAGATGCCGAGCAGCGTGCGCTATGTCTGCCGATTAGCGCGCGGCCCGGCCAGTAGCGTGCGCTCTGGCCATTCTCTGAGTCTGAACCCACAGGGCCTCACGCCCGGCCCAGTAGCGTCTGGCTGGTGCCGCATAGCGTGCGCTTACGATGCCGGTTAGCGCGCAGCCTCCCGGCGATAGCGTACGCTATGCCGGTCCCTGCGCGCCGTCGGCGAGCCAGCCTACCGTGCGGTTCCTCCCATAACCGTCCGGCGGCCCGCCTGTGCAGTTCCTCCCATAACCGTCCGGCCGGCGCCCGCCGTGGCTTCGACGACTCGATTCTTAAAAACGCACGGAACGAACACGACGAAACGCTCGCGGACAACAACATCGATTCGAAATGAAAATAATATACAACAAATCACCACATATGGCCATAAACACAAAGTCGATTGTCGAGAAAAAAATAATACCAACGCTCGGAAACCGAGAAATTTCCGGTCTAAGAAAAAGAAAATTTCGAATAAATCAGAATAAAAATCTCGGATATTACATTCTACCCCCTTAAAATAAGTTTCGTCCGAAACTTAAAATAGAGAGCGGCGGAACAATCTTGGAAATAAATACGTGCTCAGCACCATATCATGACGAGCAAAGCGCGTGTGCAATGTTCCAGAACTACGATGAACTGTCCTAGCAAGTACAAGGCGCTTAAAATGGTCGAAAGGTGCGCAGATGAATTACCAACAACGAAAGTCGTCCCATACCGAAAATACTAAGAAGAGTACGGGTAATACATTCCCCCATACTAAGAGGACATTATGATCCCGAAACTTAGAACAACAAGAGTTGGAAACGTAAAGCAATGAAACGAAATACGATCGAAGTCACGATTGTTTGAAACAGCAACGATTAAGACATAGTACAAAATCTTCATTCTCCCATGCTAGGATCTTCACAAGGAAACATAGGATTTCGGGACACTTCCCGGTCCCTAGTTCTGCTCTCTCTTAGGGCGGCATTCTTTGCCAATTCGGAAACTGTCTCACAATGTTTCTCCCGATGACCTTCGCACCCACACCGGTAACAAGTCAAGAGTGGAAAGGGACAATTTGCACGATCATGTCCCTGACGATTGCAGTTGAAGCACCTTTTCTTCTTACCTATAATCACCGATGTTGGCTTGGGATCCCCAGCGCTCACTCCCGACTGCAAAGACGACGCGTCCGAACGACGCGGGGGTTTGGGAGCCTTAGACTCTTCATCGCCCAAAAATTTCCCAGATGTCCTCGGTCTCTTCGTTTCGCTCGTGGGCTCGACCATTGAGGAGATTTCATAGGATATCATTTGATCTTGATACTCCTTCACCGTAGCATGAATCGTTGTCGTACGAACCACCTTGTCGCTTCCACTTCCGTCATCACACTTACGTCCGCCAAAGCTCGCCATACTAATACAGATAGTACCGTTCAGCGTTATCAAATAATCAGTTGCGCAATATACCACAATTATCAACACAAGGTTTAGTTAACATCTATAGAATAACGTAAAGCGTAAAGTTTTATGAAGTCAATTTCGAGTCCTTCGACGAGGACGATCATTATATGTATGCACTTAATGAGAACAAATTTTTGGGAAAGAGGGCTAGTCACGTTGCGCCCAAGACTCATAAATACTGTCTTTTATTTCGGAAGAGGAAGTTTATATAACGACTCTAAAAATTATTTTCGAGTGATGTATAAAAGAAAAATCGAAAATTGAATTGTAACTAATTTGAAATATTTCAAAAGTATTGAGTCCTAAATACCACAATTTTGAAAATCTTTCCTCTTCTTCCAAAATGTTTATTCGAAAGAATTTTTTTTTTCACCGAGATACGTGACCATTTAACATGACGATATTAAATCATGACTTTTCACAATGTTAGAAAATTTCAAAGCATCACTTTAAAATATTCGTGATACTAAAGCGTCGTGGGCCCCGTGCCGGAACCCACCAGACTAAATATCATCTAAAAAATGTTCAAATGCCAAAAAGGACGATGACGGTAATATTCTCAAATACTCACTAAAGTCATTGATAAAATATCAAATACCGTCATAAGAATACTATCAAAACGTGAAAGACCAAAATATCAAAAATCGGTTTGCAAGATACCAAAAGCCATCTTAAAATACTGATACGGCGGATAAAATTAACATTCATAAGTTTATTCTAATAAAGTGCAGAAACAGATAAATATGCTCGACTTCCGAAGCATATTACATAACCATTTTTGCTCGGACCGCATACGCATGTTATATCCTAAAACTATAATATCACCAACAAGTTCCAATCCTTAGTTCACATTAAACACGTTAGCACAATATAATCAAATAAGTATATAAGGGGACTTACGATCGGGAGGCTTACCATCACAGATTGCCGGAAGATGATGTCGGAACCACGATACTAATCACAACTCTGATGCGCGCGACTTAAACAAGACATGGACTTGACCCAACGGCCTAGGTTTTTCGCAAACCTAAGCTCCGATACCATAAATGTAACACCCCCAGAATACGACCGGGAATGTCACACGCCGTAGACCCTTATCACAAGGATCTGCCAGGCTAAGCTCCAAAAGACTACTCAATGATTGACCGACCGGGGTCAAAATTAAATGCAAAGGCATCGACAAGGTCATTAACCAATTCAGAAAATAACGACATTCACATTACAATGACAATAATAAACTTGAACACCGAAAAGAATGACAACTCAATTTAATAAATGAAAACTACACCCATGCAAGGGTGAATACTCGAACGACAGAGAAATACCGACCAATGAAACAAAGGAAAAGACTCGACTCGGCGTGATTAGTATCATTGTCCTCCATATCCTTCCAAGCCAATCCTGTGATCGCTCCCGAGCCGCCAAAACCTGAGCGCATAACAGGCACCCACCCCGAAAACTCGGGGTTAGCAAACTGGAATTTTGCTAGTGCAAGTACATAATATACAAGATATACGAATAATAACAACACAAATCTCAACAGTCGTGAAGCCTTAACATAAACCACACATTCCCATAGTCCACACAGAATAGTATCACATACACAAAGTGAAAGATAATCACATAGTCATATTCTATGTACGGAACATAACACCAATGAAACTTTAAACGAGCCCAAGGAGTCAGAAAATCCCTTTTTATACAAGGAAAAGTATTTTGATAAGAAAGTTTGAAAACATCATTATTAACTGAGGCCATCATGGGGTTTTGAAAATCAAACGGGAATACTTTTAGAAAATACTTCAAAAACTCTCGAATCCTCGACCCAACATGTGGAAAACAATTTACAAGAAAACCATTACAACGTTATTCGAGGTCCTCGACCCAATGCACAGAATAATCATCACAGTACAATCAAAGGCACAACCTCTCATTCGACAATTCGTGCTCAAGACCCTTGATTAATTAACCCTCGGAGATTTCGTCAAACATCCTTGGTTAATTAACCCTGATACCAACGTTTTGAAAACAACTTGAAACAAGCTTTGAAAAACACGAATCACAGCCTATATCGAGACCAGTATTTGAAAAGAGTTGAAAGAACTTTGAAATACGATGATTGTTCGGTAATGGGGTCTTATCTATCACTCGAATATCCGTTACCAATAAGCCTGACAGGCGCCTCCCTTGCACACCTGTGCACCGGCGTTCACTCCACTATGTTGGCCGCCCCCTGAACATGTCACCGCGCCGGCGATCACTCCTGACAGAGCCGCCCCTTGCACGCGCATTAGGTAACACCGGTGTTCACCAAACATATGGAGCCGCACATTGCAGCGTACACCAGGCCGGAGTACACACCCCGCCCTCAGAGATTCCCGGATACGACATCTCTCACAACAAGTATTCACATTATTACAAACATCAAGTACACAATCAATCATTTCAACAATTATCAAATCAATACACCAATTCACACAATTTATCCGCCAGTCCATAACCACACAATAAGCAATAACACGCACGTTATCAATCAAGACCCAACACAATAAGCCTTCGGCACAACCAACCAACGCTACACATATATCCTTATATTGCGACTCATCCGAATATATATATAGGTAGATATATAGATATATATATATATATATACATATAACCTTACTATATTATGTGAATAACTATTGTTCATCCATCAATCCAAGTTGAGTACGCCAACTAGTGTTAGCATTCACCACTCGTCGTTCATCGACATAGGCATATATATCAATATACGTATATACATACATATATTTAACATATAAATATATATAAATCTATATATATATATGTATATACACACATATATATATATACACACATATGTATATATATATATACATATATCCGTATAAATTCATACACTTCGACAACGATTATTTCACGCAGTTACAATTCGTATATCAAGGTACTTGCCTTGGTAATCTCTCGCGGATACTCCGAAGGTACGGTGGGTTGGCAAAATCCGGAACTCCAACGAAAACAACGATCGGAAGGGCTCAACACCAGATTTTTGTAGGGAAATCGTCCCTAATATCCTATCATCGAATAATCAATCAATCATACAAGGAAAAACATCACAAAACGACCAAATTCCTCTCTGCGGCATTTCCCCGGACATCTTGAAGGCGTCAAACGGAAGTTCATATAATCGACGAATTGGAAATGGTAAAACCGTGGAAAGATGGTGAAAATGATAGAATACAACTTAATCTACAATTATCCATCAGTAATTTAAGTTCATAAGGCTCAAACGGACGAAATCTACCAAGATCCCCAAATTTCCCAAAGTTTGGATTTTAGGAAAAACTAACCTTGATTCGGTCGATTGAAGGATGTTATGGATTGATCGATCAATGATATGGACTCAGGATCTTCGTAGTTTTGTTGTTCAACAACATGCCTTATCGCTCTCAAAACCTCTGGCCGCGGAAGGAAAAGAATGAAATGAAAAAATGTGTTGAAACAGGTCGCTCGGCCAAATATATGGCAGACCGCCCTAGCGTGCGCTAAGCGTGCCGGCAGCGTGCGCTAGCGGGCCGACCATCGTCGATCGAGGCTCTGGACTGATCCTCGCCTGTAGCGCGCGCTAGATGCGGCGGCGTGCGCTACGTCTGCCGGTTAGCGCGCGCGGCCGCCGGCCGTGCGTCGCTACGGCCACTTCTCTGAGTCAGAACCCACGGGCCTCACCGCCGGCCCTGTAGCGTCGCTGGTGCCGCATAGCGTGCGCTCGACTTCCGGTTAGCGCGCGCAGCCTCCCGGCAGAAGCGTACGCTATGACGGTCCCTGCCGCGCCCGTCCGGCGAGCCCGGCCTACCGTGCGGTTCCTCCCAACCGTCGGCGGCGCCCATTTGCCGTGCGGTTCCTCCCAACCCGTCCGGCGGCGCCACTGCCGTGGCTCGACGACTCGATTCTTAAAAACGCACGGAACGAACACGACGAAACGCTCGCGGACAACAACATCGATCCGAAATGAAAATAATATACAACAAATCACCACATATGGCCATAAACACAAAGTCGATTGTCGAGAAAAAAATAATACCAACGCTCGGAAACCGAGAAATTTCCGGTCTAAGAAAAAGAAAATTTCGAATAAATCAGAATAAAAATCTCGGATATTACAACTAAGGCACAAGATCGCCTCCCCCGCACAACGTACACCGTCGAAGGTCGGCATCTACATGACGATCCAAGGTGGAAGAGTGCAGCCATGGTCCTGGTGATCGATGGAACCGACTGCTTAGGCCATGCAAGGTCCCTTTGGGCCAAGATCGCTCGCCCTTCGTTTAAATACGAGGCCGGCGTAGTCTGAGGGCCCTCCAAAATTAATTAGTGGACACGATCGCTCGCCCTCAAAGGTTCATCATCTAACATGGTGAACCCGGACAATGCGACATGCCACAACCCCCGTCTCAACGTACACCGTCGAGGTTCGCCATCTTCATGGTGGGCCGAGGTGGAAGCAGAGCTAAACAAGCCGCGGGCGTGGAGTTGAATCATCCGACGCTGCCCCGCGCAAGGACTCCTCTAGACCGAGACCGCACGCCCTTCGTTTAAATACGAGGCGGCGCGGCTATGAGAGGACCCTCATAATAAAGTGAGTCACGAGACACTCAATGTATTCGCGCATCAAGACATGATCAAGGAGTCGGTCCATCGAACTCCGCGATCGTGCATGGTTCCTCAAGACGGACGACCGTCCTCGAGGATTCGGCAAAGTTGAAGACCGCTCACTTAACGAATTATTTTCATCCCCTTACTTCCACTAAGTGAATAAAAACAAGGGGGAAGAGTGCGGACTACCTATACGGAGGTCGTCATTTTCAGGGACATACGGAGGTCGTCATTTTCAGCAAGTTGTGCAGCGATCGAATTTGTTGTAAAAGTTATCTTTATGAGTTTATCAATTCATTTGGAACTACCCTCGCAACGATCTCTCCTCACACATTTGTACAAAGTCAAACAAAGACTCAAAAATAACCATCATTCAAGTGATAAGTCAGAAATTCAAACGTTCATTTCATTACTTGAAAAGATCAGAGTACATGGTCGCCCGAAGGCCTAAATGCTACAAAAGAAAGCTACAAATTACAAGGAAATAAGATAAAACATCAAAAATGAAGTGCCTAAGGCCACTGCCTGGCCTTCGCCATCAGCATCCGGTGCGGTCCACTCATCTTTCGGAGCGTCGGGATGAGCAAGATTGGCCGGAGACGGATACCAGCTCAAATCCACACCGATGTCCGCAAGATCCAAGATCGGCAAGGAGAAAGCTGGATGGAGAGAATGCTCCAATGCATACGCCTTGAAGTTCTCGGCAAGAGGCCCGACCTCCAAACCTCCCTTCTTAGCTGCTCGGATCGAGTCGGCGAACGCCAGATAATAGGCGAACTCGCTGACAAACTCCAAGTTTTGAAAGGGATCGGCCTTGGTCGCCTCTACCTCTCCTTTCAGCTCCGCCATTGCCTGTTGCGACCCATGGAGCTCGGTCTCCCTCGCAGCAACCTTCCCCGTCGCCTCCGCTAGCTCGCTGGTCAACCGAGCGATCGTCACCTTCTGGCGATCGGCCTCCTCTTCAGCAACCTTCTACGCCCGGACGACATTCAGCATTTGGTCCCGAAATCGGTCGACCGCCAAACGAGACAACTCAGTTTCCTTCTTCGCCAGCTCAAGCTCGTGGCTCGCCCGCTTGGCCGCCTCCAGAGAGTCCTTCTCCATCGCCACGATCTTATCGGCAAACTCGGCATTCTCTTTCCGAGGCGCCTCGAGATCCGCCTGCAGGCGAATAGTGGAGGGCCGTCCCTCAAACTCCTGAGCAGCCTGGACAGCCATGGTCGCCGTCTGGAGAGAAAGGGCGAGAACAGCCTGCATCAAACTCCCCGATCGCTGACGAGCGATCGCATCCAGATCGGTCGTCCAGGCCTTCGGCAGAGCAGAAACCGCCTTGTTGACGTATGGAGGAATGTCGCAGGACTGGCGAGGAGATCGGCTCGCTAGGAAATCCACGACCATCGGCGGGCAAGACGGATCTGTGCGACGGATCCTACATCAATACAACAAAGTTAGCACAACTCCTACGCAGTTGCAATTTTCAACACAAAAACGCAATCTACCTCTCAGCCTTCTCGGGGTCCCGACCGAAATACGGTTTCCCTCGAGGGGTCTCAGCATCCGCGATCGCCATCTCCCGCATACAAGCCGCAGAGGGCGGCTCATTCTCCGGAGCAACGATGGTGATCGGAGGCGCGGCGATCGGCACTTCATCACCCGGGGCAGGAACCGAAGTTTCTTTCGGCCTCGGCCTCTTGCGATTCGCTCGAAGCCCCTCCTCCGGAACTCCCTCCTCAGCCACGACCGGCTCCACGCGAGGCTCCGCCTCCAGAACTATTGGCAACGCAACAGGTGGGGCCCGAGACGACCTCTTATGGCGGAGACGGCCTAGAACCCCAGGATTCGACATGGCGATATCCATCGGAGGCTCCAAAAAGCGAGGAAAGCGAACCTCTGCAGTTAAGACGATCGATCAACAGTCAGGTACTGTTCTCAAGTAAGGCGATCGCCTAGAAAGTGAAGGTCGCAGAAACTCATACCTGGCACCGAGAGATGTCTCGGGAAACGGAATAGTCGAGCCGACAACCAACAACTCTCCTTATTGATCCGGTTGGCGTCAAGGTCGTCGTCCGACAAGCTCCTTATCGGCTCCCAGACAACGAGAAAGTCAAAAGGCAGCTCCTCGACCGCCGGAATGTGAAAACCTGTAAAACCGAAATCAAATTAGATCAGTCCAAAATGCATTCGAACGAAGGGAGAGTCTAAGCCCTTACCGGGATTCCTCTCCCGAAACTCAGTGGGGAACTCCAGCTCGCCCGAAAGATTGTCGCTCGCGGAAGCCCTCCACTTGCCGGCGACCCAGAACCACTTCGTCTGATCGCCCCGCATCTTATTCGGGACTCCGTGAATCACCCGACCAGATCGGCCCTGAATATGGTAACCGCCGTCCGACCCTTTTTGAGCCGTCATCTTGAACAAATGATTCATCTCCAACAGCGATGGGAGGCGGTACAGGCGGTGACCGCCGAAAAGGGTGAGAGTGCAGTTAATTTGGAGCCAGGCGTTCGGCGTCAGCTGAAGTGGCGCCACATTCCAAGCGGCCAGCAGATGGGAGACAGCAAAGGATAGAGGGAAGCGCAGCCCGGCCTCCATAATCGCCTCATTCACGGCGACCATACCCATCGGAGGCTGATCGGCTCGCTCATTCTCCACCGGCGCGAACATGTCCACATCTGAAAGAACATGGAACCTTGTCCTCCAGACGGCCAGATCTTTCCTGGTCGTCGAACTCCGTATTTGGCCGAGTGACCACAAGGATCGCTGTGCAACCCGGTACTGCGACTGTTTGGGAAGCTGATAAGGGTAGGCGACCGAGTATCCCCGGAAATCGAATCTCGGAGTCGGACCGGCCAACTTATCCATTATCTCAGCAAAGGCCTTATAGGCCCGGCCAAAAGCGCTATGTTGCTCCCAGTAAGACCTAATCGCCAGATCTCTCTCAATCTGCGATCGTCTTTCTTCAGCAGCCGCCTCCTTAGCAACATCGGCCTCATTGAATAAAGCCTCGACTTCAGCAGGGTCGATTCCGGCCCGAATAGCTTCAGCGGCCGTCTCCAAATGGAAGTCGGAAGAAGATTCTCCCCGGACAGTCGATGTCCCGGCGGCAGAACTGGTACCCACTCCACGTGATGATGAGGTTCCGGCCATTCTCAAAGACAGAAAAGGAGAAAAGGATGTTTTCTTACCCGAAGGAGAAATCGAACGACGATCGGCGCTAAGATCTTCAGAAAAATCGACAGCTAGTCCTTCTTTCTCCAATAAGTACGCGTGAGTATGAAACTGCAGCACTGCGCCCTTTTATAGGAGAAGGCAGGGACTCGTTTGCAATAAGGGAAAATCTCAGGGGTCGGATCTCAAACGACGCATTAATTGACTCCCTCGAGACCCGCGTACGCGTCTTTTCAAGGACGCGTCAGCCGAGGAGTCATTAATGACCGTTGATATCCTCCAATAGAAGCCCGACACATGCGCGGAGACTTTTCCACGCCCATTGCTTTTTCCCTCAGATTTAGCGGCCAACCAGTCGTCGAACTCAGAAATATCACCAAAGAAGATCGCGATTCGATTAACACGTAGTCGCTCGTCAAAAGTTCAGCGATCGCCAAGAGAACCACCTCACCCCACGTTTACAACGTATGAGCGAGCTGGGGGGCAATTGTTGTGTCAAGATTTATCCATCCCGACAGGCGATCGACTATAAGGCCGAGCGACCAAGTCAACTGCAGTCATACTATGGCTAGCTCGCCTAATCGAAGATATCAGACCACCGTAAGGTACCTAGCGATCGACTCCCAAGGCGATCGCCCTTTGGAAGCTGGCGATCTACTCTAGTGTCCGGCTAAGGACGGTCGACCTACGCCCCGAGCAGAGATGATCGCCCGTCAAAGTCATCAAGGACTGGGTCTCAGAACAGCACCCACGTGCAGATCCACAAAAGGCGCTGACAGAGAAGATCTTCGCTGACGGACAAGATCTTTTGCTGACAGACAAGACCTTTGACCACAGCCTGTCACCTACCTCACCTACCGGCAGGCGCGCCGAAAGTTGTTAGTGGGACCACCCGTGACAGCAACTCAGGACGCGTGTAGGCTTCTCATTGGACCGCGCGGTTGACTGCCAGCAACTCCTGCAGACTTTAAGGAGACAAGCCCATGTGCTAAAAGACGATCGCCCGATTATTATAATACGGAAAAGGCGATCGCCCGGCGTATCCAAGTCCTATAAATAGAGAACCTCCTCCAACTGGAAAAAGGTTAGGAATTCATTTCACCAACAACAGAAATACAGTAGAACATACATACCATCAAGCTCCCTGCTTTCTCGCCGGAATCCATCTCAGGACTTCTCTCTCCGAATCTCTCGTCCAGAAGACGATCGGCAGAGGCAGTAAGTCTCCACTAGACAGATTTCAAGAGATTCATAAGCCCAGGAGCCCAAGCATCCAGTTAAATACTCGCCGTGAGAGACCGTCGATCTCTCACCGCCGCGACTGTTCATCTCCTTTGTTACAAGAACTCACAGAGCATCAAATCTGGTTCTTCCGGCAATCTACACGCTCACTAGCTAAGATAACAAGAATCTTTACACTCATTGTAATTGTATTCTTACATTAGTACTTGTATCCCCGAATATTAGTATTAATAATATCTCGCGAGAGCATTCAAGCCCAGGACTAACAACCCCGGCAAATCTTGTGTTATTTATCTTTCTCACGGAAGTGCTCTTGCATTTGTTTGCTATCCATCCATTCCAGCAATATCTATCTCCGGATAATATTTTGGATAGCAACAATTTGGAATCATAATCGTATTAATTATTGATTTTCTATTGTTCATCTAAAAATTAATTTTTCATGATTTTATGTTACAATATAAATCTATTTTTCTTTTGATAAACTGATTTAAATGAGTAATATAAAGATTAGAAAAATATTATTTTTGGAATCGGGGCGGAAAAGCAGTAGCGTAACGAACGGACCGGCGGCTTGAGTCAGTCCGGGCCGCCTCATGATCGCATCTCTGGACCGCGGTCTGCCAGCCCCTGCCGGACATGATCGGCATTCTCTCGGCCGCTGCCTGGCAATGGTCTCGGTCCCTCTCGGCCGTGCTCGGCGACTGTGCAGCCTGCCGCTGCTTCTTGGCGATGTCCCGGGCTTGGCCCGCGTGTTTTCCGACTCCGTTTTTTATATTTCATGCGATAATTAATTTCCCACAAATTAAATTAAATTTAATTTGACTAAGATTTAATTATGGTAATTATATTCTTAGGGGAATTAATTTAATGAAATATTTTCTCGTCCGGAACAAGTTAAAATTGACGGTTATTTGAATTAATTGGATTAATTCATTTTGAATCGATTGGATCAGTTCGTATTGTTGATTGGATTAATGTATCTCTACGCTTTCCATTTATTTAGTATTTATTGGATGAATGATTTTGAATGGGGATATGGTTCGTGGACTTAGTTTTGAATCGTTCGCTTTATTCGATTGGGTTGTAAAGGCCGTTTTGAGCCTATTTATTTTACTAGAAATATTTGTATCTAGGATGTAATTTTCAATGTAAAATTTATATGTAATGACGAAGACCGGAGGAAGGTTGCAAAGAGTAGACTTGGAAGAAAATATCTCTGATGACCAAGACGTTATCTCAGGATGTCTTGGAAAGACATCTAAAGAACATAGGTATTGGATACCATGATCTGTGACATTGAGTGCAAGTGGGAGATTGTTAGGAATATGCCCTCGAATGCCACTCAGGGGATGAGAGAGAAGGGGCATTGTACTTGTAATTATGGAATTATCATTAAAAGACAATATGATTCATTCACTGTTTATTGTATTTCAAATGCATTCTTGATTTGGTAAACATTGAAGTAAAGTCCATGCACATAAGAGCGAACATTCCACTCTCATTATCGGATAAGAGAGAAGCGCACTGGAAGTGTTTAGGGATTATTTACGTAAATCGTTCGTAAGTCGATAAACTTAATTGGGCATTCAGTTTTGAGTAAGACTTATATAACTGATGCTAGGACATGTTCATGGATTGATAGCATAGTTATAGGTATATTGGTGGGACCAGTATGCTCGAACACGGCTCATACTTGATTCAGTCACACGGTATTCACTCTTGGAGAGTCGATGACGAATCGAAAGGTCATGATAGTATATGTGGACCTTTAACCTGAGGGTTCGGTAAGAGTTGTGCCTGGGACGTTTAGTTTGTCATTAGAGTAGTTAGACTCATTTACTTAATCGCTGAGTCAACCTCGAAGTACGGACTATAAGGGCAGGTAGCAGTATTTACTGTACGCAAAGAAAGGATTCTATCTCCTGTTAGTGAGCAGGCGAATGTCCAATACGGTTAATGGCAAATAAGATCATAAGTCTTTGGACAAAGCATTCTGATCTAGTCGTATTGGATACACTAGTAATCAGTCGGTATTGATTTACATTAACACATGTATAGTGTCTAGTCAACAGTAGGGTTTGACTTTACCGTGACCTGAAGACTTGACCGGGACATCTGATGAAGGGTCTATACGTATATAGTATTCAAGATATAATAGTTCTGGAATGATCCCTTCATTCGTTCCCAGTCGGGTTTTACAGTGCGGCCCGCTAAGCTGGCTAAGTGCTGCCCGCACTCATTGGTTCCTCCCAATGCCAGCTGAGATGGACCTATAGAGGCGCGCATCAGGATCGTTGACAAGTCAATATGAATTTATCATCTCTCTATAAATATTAGAAATTGGATATATGATTTATTGGATAAATTAAATAGCGGTCTTATGAATTGAAATTAAGTTACTGTGTAATTAATTTAATTCATAAACATTATTTCTTAGAGAAATATATTTGCATTTGATCTAATTAATTAGTTAGATTAATTAATTAGTATAAATACATTGGAAATAAAATGGAGTGTATTTAACGAATTCGTTTGACGAACGTCCGATACACGAGCCGAGTGACTCGGCCCGTTTATTGGAGATTTCCTCATGGCCGCCCCCTTTTCCCCCTCACATCGTGTTGTCTTTTATTTATATTGGTAGTGGAGACTTTCAAAATGATTCCATTTTATGGTGACATGTGATGATAATTTTTTATTGATCATATCTCATCACTTTGTCATGTAATGAGTATATTATTCATTTTTCCTCACCACTCCAACACACAACTTACGCCATATGGCCGAGAGGTTTTTGAGAGGGAGATAAATATTTTTCTTTCATTTTGTTCATCATCTTTGAGGTGAAATACAAATAAGAAAAATAGAGAGAGAAAATCCTAAAGTAATTCCTAGCCGTGTTCCTTCAAGAACGGATTGTTGTATATTTCACGGTCAAGTTCCGACGCGTGTGAAGTAGAGATATCGTATTTTCGGTGCTTGGGACGAAGGAATTTTATGCTCTTTCTCGGGTTCGTGATCATCATCTAATTACGAAGATATTATCAAAGGCTTTAAAGGTATGGGACTTTGATCCTTTGTCTTTGTTCGTTTTATTTTTCGTATATACGTTATTTGATAGATCTTGTTTGGGATTCTTTATATTGAGTTTTATTATTCCGCTGCGTACTCGTTTTTCACTACGCCATAAGTGCTCATAGGCAATGCGTTTAGCTAGTGTTGCCACCAAAGCGTTTCAATAGATTGCTGATTTTCGATCTTTTGAAACACTACTGAAATAGTATTGCACTAGATATATATTTGGTGTTTCAAGATAAAATGGTGTTGCGCGACGTGCAACACCTGTGATGGTGTTGCATTATATCTAATTTGTCAATAATTTTTTCAAGTTATTGTCAAAAACAAGCACAATGAAATGAAATTTAAATTTTGATAATTTTTTACTCTTAAGGTTTGATATATAACATATGATAAATTTGATTTAAATTATTTATATTTAATATAAATACTTATTATATTTTTAATATTGTAATTAAAAATTATAAATATTTTTTATAATTTTAAAGTTTAATATATTATCAATATATACAATGAAATTTAAATTACGATATATGTTTTATTTTCAAAGTTTGATATATAATATAATATAAATTATAACTTATATATATTTAAATTATTTAATTTAAATACACATTATAAATTTTAATAATAATACAAACTAATACAATCCTTTTTTAAAATACATATATAGCGTTTCATTAGGAAGCGTTATGTAACAGTACACTTACATAGTATTTTTAGAAAACGTTGTGGTAGGCTCCGTATTTTAAGTAATATATCTTTAATTCTCGATCCGTCAATTGATAAAGTATTTTGAACTTTTTATTTTGGATTTGTTGAAGGAGTAATTCTTTTTTTGTTTAGATCTGAACGATTGCTCAAGGATTTTCTAGTTTTTTCCCTATTTGATTGATTGCTATGTGTATTTTGCCGGTGTGGTTATATTATGTTATCTGTTTTGTTATAATATTTTCGTCCAACCCGATCTGTTATAACATTTTTATTATCGCAGCCCGAACTCGGCTCAAAGCTCATGGCAACTCTTTTTAGTGGGAACCGTTTGATTGAGATTATTAATCCTTTATCAGGATCGTCTGATCCCCCTTATTACCCCCTAACCCTACTCCCCCTTCTCACCGCCTCCCTCATTCTCTCCTCTTCTCTCTTCTGGGTTCTTCTTCTCCTCTCTCCCCCCACTATTCTGTCACTCACTCAGCCGCCGCGAGTCCTCCCCTCCCCTCGGTTCAGCCGCCGCGACGCCCTCCCCTTCCCTCTGCGAATCGACGCCCTCCCCTCCCCTCATTTCAGCCGCCGCGACGCGACGCCCTCCCCTTCCCTCCGCTCCGGCGATGCCCTTCCCTCCGCGACGCCCTACCGCAATAACCAACAGGTATGTATTATGTATATTTAATTAATTATATGTTTGTATATGTCTGATTCGCAGGTGACGGATACCCACGAATGGTGGATTCGCGAGTATCGGGCGGGTAGCGGGTGATGGGTATTAGTTGCATGCTATTCGCAGAACTCTAGAAGCTCTGTATGTTTGTGGTCTCTTAAGTTGGGAACAGGAAGCATTTTGACAAATCTTCATATAATGCTTCACATTTCAAACGACGAGCATTTGATGGAGCTAAAGAACCTCATTTCTGTTAAAACTGCTATAAATTTCAGATAACGATAGAATAAAGGTCTTGTCGCAAATTTATGTACTTGTCGCCTTTAGACCATTTCTATTTCTTAATGTAAGAAGACAAAATTATTGCTATATTGTAACTTCAAGTTTTGGTATTGTATATGTTTATGCCTCGTCAGTTGGTATTTTTTTATCTAAGAGATGTTTATCAAATTATTTTGTCCCTTTCTATTTTCGGATTTGTTACTTGTTTTTTTGGTTCCTGTTCTTCTAGAATATCAATTTTCTATAATCATTTTTTGAAGGCAAAAGTGTGGTACCATCCATGTACACTCCCACGTAGTGCATCTCCCGCCGGATGCACTACACGTGGCGTGCATGGAGGGTGCAGATCGATGCACCATCTAGTGCATCAATCTGCACCGTCCATGCACGCCACGTGTAGTGCATCCGGCAGAGGATGCACTACATGGGATCTCTCCATAGACGGAACCCAAAAGTGTTGTGTATTATGTATACAGGTGATAATGACTTGTCTGTGAAAGGTATTAGTTGTTTTACTATAGAATGACAGTTGTCATTAAAACTCGATTCCCAGTATATGTGTTGTTGTAATTTCGGGCTAAGGTGGTGTCTGGCCCGTCTGGAGCTTTAGCAGATTAGAATCCAAATCATTGTAATCCAAGGTGTTCATTATTTGGATGGAAAAGTGTATATGTTGTAAGTCCCCAGTTCTGTTTGCTGATTCTTATCGAATTTTTTAATATTCATTGAATTCTATATTTCTTAAATCTTTATGTTGTGTATAGAGATCTCAATGGACAAGACTTGGAGGGAGTATTGGTGCCAGAGCTTGGAAATCTCACTCATTTAAGATTTCTATGAGTATTCTGTAGATCCCTTAATTCTATCTTTCCAAACAGTGTAAGGTTTGCTGTGCAACCAAGTGTTACTAGATATATTTATATTCATATAGTTTCATGAATAAATGCATATGATTCCCATGAATAAGTGCACATTTATATACATTTATACATTTATATTCATATAATTCATATGTTACTAGATACATTTATAGTTTGTTGACAGATTTATAGTGTGATGACATCCTTACGACTGCATCTGCTGGATTTGGCGGCATGAATGGAAAATTTGATCACTGGTGAGATAATTTGGCGTTCTTTATTTAATGGACTTTTTTGGCTTTACGGGCCGAAAGATACAATAACTATGAATTCAGGGCCTTAAAGATAATAGATAAAGATCACAAGGCATTAAAGATAAAATATTCCGGTAAAAAACCCACAAATTTAAAGTATCTTAATTTGTTCTCTTTCTTTTCGTTTTTACTCATATACGTGAAATTCATCTATCATACTACCTCCGTTCCTTATTATCTGTTCGATTTTATCAAAAATTGTGTTCCTAATTATTTGTAAATTTATTGATACGGTAATACCAACAAAAATCATCTTTTTTTCCACCAATACCTTATAAATACTAAACACCTTCTTGCAAGTATAAGCTTATTAATTCATCCCTTAGTAACATATAAGGGTATAATAGTTTTTTGATAGTCTAACTTGTGGGAAATTTTGGTTTGCTTGAATGGATAGAATTGGCTCATAATATGGAATAAAGGTTGTAGTTATTTAATTTCAGGCCCGAATTGTTAGTTTATTCTATCTTTTACGAGCTTCTTGATAAAAGTCCTACTAATTTCTTTCTGGACTTTCCACTACAACTAGATGCATATAACAAGAAATCTTCCAAATATGCACATTTCTTTCAATCAATCATCTTAATGCATTTTTTCAACAACATTTGGCAGTGGGAGAAGCTAATCACATCCTCAACTTGGATATTGGAAAATTTTGTGTAACGATATCAAGTGATCAAGATGATAATGGTACTCCTATGACTCAAGGGGGCACCACTTATCAGTTATTTCAATATGAAACTTTCTATCACTTGTATTTAGACTTCGTAATTTTGTACTTTTAAGTTAGATTGGTGGTGTTACTTGGTTTTGGTACTTTTGAAGTTAAATTGGTGGTTTGTGGCTTTGTATGAATTTAGGATTTTGTATTTTGTATTTTGTATTGGCATCCTTATTGGTTTTTGGCTGCCAGTTGTTTATTTTGGATGGGCTGATGTAAGAATAAAATGGTTATTTCAAAATATTTGTATGAAGTGTTGCCTTTTACTTTAGCTGTTGTTGTATTTTATAAAAGTAGTATTACAAAAAATGATGACGTGGCATAGATGTTGGGCCATTGCATAGATGTTGGGCCATAAAATACTTACATCTATACTTACACATTTATATACTTATGCATTTCATTCTTTTAATCTAACAATTTACATTCACATTTAATTTCCTAATCTACTAATACTTATACTATATATTTTACACACAACTAACAATTAAACATTTTACATCTTCTTTATTTAACTTACATCTTTTATACACAACATATACAAACTTTTAAACAAAAATAAATACATAAAAAAACTACATAAGCCCTCCCCTAGGCCGGCCTCTCCCCACCTCCCCATACACCACACAAATTTCATGCAATATGTCATAACTTTTCCTTCACAGTCAACCTTTAAGATAACACACCATCCTCCATTTTCTACACACACAAAAAAATCTGCATATTTCCTCTTCCTCCCTTGGTTTGAACGACACAAGCACACACACAAACACAAATCCATTTCAAAATTCTTGCAAAGAAAATCAAGAAACATCAACACTAGTCATCCTCTGTTCATCTCCACCACAAACAACCAACAAAGATCCATCAAGAAGCACCATAAGAAAACTCATTCACCACAGCCCCTAAGTCTACATATCATTTTTTTTAGTTTCTTGAAGGTATATAACAAGGTGCAAGAAGATTTGTGCCTTTCTTGCACCAAAATCTCTTAAAAATGGTTCTAATGAGCCTTTTCTTATGTTTTTATTCATTGATCTTTGAAACACTTTTAGATATGTGATTTTTATGTTAGAACACTCTTATTAGAGTCATAAAAATGTTGGTTTACTTTTGTTAGTTGATTTGTAGCTTTGGTTTAAAGATTGGTACAAAAAGCTAGCACAAAATCTTGTTATCTTGATTTGTAACACACTTTTAAGTTCATACATGAAAGAGGCTTTTTTATTTGAGTTACCACCGAGATTATTGAATAAAAATGATGCTAAGACATATATAAAATGAGTTTAGGAGTTGGGTCGTTATTGGGTGTTTGGATAATGTTTGAACATGATAGAGTTAAGTTTTGTAACCAACAGCTCACTTTTTATTTTGTCGTGTCAACTTCAATGGGTTGTATCTTGATGAAAAATGGGTCTTTTTAAACTATTATTGAGCCTAACATCAAGTACTCTGAGTCCTATTTCCAGGAATATAAATTTTGTAAGAATTTATGGTCGTTTGGTAAGTGAAATAAATAAAATGGTATCAAGTGTCAAAACTGCCAGATTTCCTGTTTTGAACACTTGTACTAAATGGGCTATAAATCATAAGTCATTGCAAATCATTACATGAAACTGAAGTAGGAGATGCTTCTAAGTGTTATTAAGAGTCTCCTATTGGCCCAAAACACAAAACCTCCATTTAGACCCTCTGCTAGTTAAATTACTTTGGTATGTCCAGATTTGAACACTTTTGGAGTCGGGTCTAAACGGTTGAGTTAAAGTCCTTAATAAAATCCACGAAAAATTCTAGAACACATATAAGACCTGGTGTGTTGACATATTAGTAGGGATTGGTCAGTAGCCAAGTTTAACTTGGTGAATCGGTCACCCGAAATGACATTAAAAATGCGACAGATTTGGATTTTTAAGTATATAAGTATAAAGTGTTAATTAACGACGAAACTAGTATTTTTGACTTATTAATATTCGTCGTCGAGTCCGAACATATCGTATAGAGTCTAATACATGTTATTTTCTTACTTTAGGTCGTCTCAAGTTGTTGAGACGTTCTCGTATTCATTATCCTTGCCTTTTAAGGTGAGTTTCGCAACCCCATTTTTACTCGTATTTTCCTTGGGGGGAAATGATACTCAAATGATATTTTGAATGCTTTTATGTTGTGAACATTGTTTTCATGACGTGGACAAGATGTGTGTTTGATTGATATATGTGCCTTATATTATGGATATAACTTGTGATATTAAACATGCACAACTGTTTAACTCCGGATTGGAACCAAATGATGAATTGATCGTACTATTTGGATTGACCACCCCACCCTCACATTTTGTGAGTTTAACGGATGGTGGATTTCATCTGGATCATTTATATATGATATGTTGTCATGAGGTTCAGTTGTTGCTAGCATGTGATTTCGTTAAGTGTTGTATATGTATATCTTACTCACTATTGTCCTACACATTTTATACGCACAGCAAACGGGTTTACACTCTAAACCTGCGAGCTCACCAACTTTATGTTGACGTTTTTCGAGTATTCATTTTCAGGTGATAACAATAATGTTGCTTGAGGAAGATAGAGCTTCCTATGTTGCCATAGCAAGACCTAAGATTTACCCTCACGGGTCATTTTTGTTGGCAGATTTGCATTAGAACACTTATTTGGAACTATGTTATTATTTGGTGTATTTGGGATGATGATGACTTGTATTTGTCCCGAGTTGTGGGATCACTTATGTTAACTTTATAACTATATTGTCGTGGAATTGATTAGTCACGACACAAGTTTTCTCTATGTGTCGGACGACGTCATGACACATTATTTGTATTCATTTAGTATTTCTCTATTGTACCAATGTGTTATGACGTTACCTTCCGTCACGCCTCGCGTTTCCGCCTGAGGCGGGGTGTGACATGATGACCTTGGATTATTATAAAAGCTTCTTCTTGGTTTAGATTGGTTTCGATTAAAGGAAGATATCGTAGATAGAATAGGTCTCGGGTTAACTCGAGTTGGTGTGTTACTGATGTGTTATTTATTGTCTATAATATTTTACCAAGTTTTAAATTTATATTTTTCCGAACTAACCTATAGACTAACACTAACACTAGTGGGGTAAGTACGAGTCGTTCGTCAGGAGTGAATTACTAAAATACTAATCCTAAAGTTATTCTAACTACTAAATAACCTAAACTAATGCAAAAAGGAGTTCAGCCTGAGAGACTGGCACGAGTTTGGTTTATTAATTAAACTATGAAAGTGAGTAAATTATTAAACTAATTCTAGCCAACTTCATCCGATCAAGTATTAGTGATATGTCTTACTAGTGCAATGATTACTAATTCATTCCCGTTGGTGATTCATGAATAAACTAGGTGGTTCTTCTCCTTAAATCCTAGGCTCTGACAAGGGTTAATGCTGTTACCATTAACGAAGCCCGCTTAATGTCCTTCAACTATTATTTATAATTTATCTTGGTGACACAAGTGCAACCTAAACTTCTACGAGTTTTACTAACTTGCCTTAATCTTGTAATTATCTAACCTATAGGCATTACGCACACTAGTCATAATAAGTGAATTTTCTAAGGGACTTTTCCAGATGGGTGCTCCTAAGCTAGGGCCAATTCAGTTGGTTTTTTTACATTCAATTATTATGATACGGATCTAAAGTTTATAATTATAATAACCACAATGACCAATAGTTAAGTTGCATAAGTTAAACATATACCAAAGATCTAGAAAATAGATAAGCTCAATCAAGTAAGTAAACGAGCATATGCGATAAACATAAATAATATCCAACGAGATAAACTAGTAATCGATGTAAAACATATCAAAAAAACATGATTTTCATAAACTTGGCTAACACCTAAGGGCGTTAGCCCATAATCTCAGTAACAAAGTGCTTAAACATGATCACAACGTATAAAGTATGAAACATAGTAAATACGATACGCAAACCGAATGATTAAGTGAAGAAACTAGGTTACAAAGAGTTCCCCTAATCAATGACAGAGTTTGCATGACCTTCTTGCCTTCTTAAATCGCATGGTAATCGAGCTTTGTGGTAAAAAGTTGTATTGAATTCGTAAACAGGGTTTGGTATTTATAGCCTCTGGAATTAGGTCGATACGGTGTATTGGACTCCTCCAATACGGTGTATTGGTCTTGAAAAGCGTGGGCTCCATGATTAACATATTCTAGAAGTTGTACGAACTGCCACTGGATACGGCGTATTGACCCAGTTGGATACGCCGTATTGATGTCCTTACCGACTTCGATAATCTGATGAAGTCTTGAATGGATACATCGTATTGATAGTGATGAATACGGCGTATTGAGTGTCTGAATAGTGGAATTTGCTTGATTTCTTCATTTTAGCTCCAAATCACATCCAATTCCTTAACTTCCATCAATTGCATCGATATTTACTGAGATTAACAAAAGTAAACAATTAAGTATCAATTCTCACATAAATATCATAAAAGAGACAATATAAATGGGATAATGATGCGTATATTTAATACTTATTTGATGTCATCAGTAACCAAGTCCATTATGTGTAACTAGTTTATAAACTTGTTTTATGGTTTCATTAGTTGTAATGGATGTTTGTTTACCTCGAGTATTTTCAAAGCATGAGGAACTACTGGTTTAGAATTAACATTAGAAGATTCAACGGACCCGAAGTTGTTCCTGGCGCGCTAGATGTCGCGTGGGCACGTGGCCAGCGTGTCAGGCTCGTTAAATTTCGGGTCCGAATTTTCACTTCATTTAACAAGCACTATTGGTTTACTTAGACACTCGGAAGTTGTTTTCTTATCAAGTTTTGAAAAACCAAGACCTTCCTTATCTTGGGACAATTTTTGGTGACTCAACATGTCATCCAAAACACCACTACTCTTTTTGAACTTAGCAAAGCTTAACGACTCTTGTTGAAGTTTGGATACATCGTTGTTCAAAGAGTCAACCTCGAGTGTGAGAACCTCACATCTTTTACATGGTTCAATCACTTCTTTGAACATACTAAGTTTCTTTACTTCACGTTCGAGCTCATAAATCTTTTCATTAAGTTTGGTTTGATCTTGTTCAAGAGAGCGTTTTTCTTTGAGTATTGTTTCAAATGTTTTAGTAAAATATTTATTAGATTTCAAGAGTTCCTCATTCTCCTTTTGCAAATCATGAATATTTAAATTATTATTTGAAATAGAAGAGTTAGGGCATACCTCTTGAGTATCAAACGCCATGAGACACGTAGAATCATTTCCCGGTTGATCACCATCTTCACTATCACTCCATGCTCCGCCAACAAACGCCCTGTTATCTTTTGGCTTTAGATAATCACTTATGAAGTGATTCTTGTCACCACAATTATAACAACCCCGTTCACGCCTTGAGCTTTCAACACCCTGGTTTTCATAACCACGACCCCTTCCAACCTTATTTCTACCACACGAGCACTTGCTCGTGCGTGTGCAGTCAGGGCTGCACAAGCACCGGGTCGTGCACCACGCTCGTGCGCGCCTGGCAGGTCCCTGCTGCACGTGGCCGGCCAGTGCCTAGCCGCCAAGACTCGACGACTCGAATTCCCGAAAACGCACGAAACGAACACGACAAAATGCTCTCGGAGAACAACATCGATCCGAAAAGAAATACCATGCAGCAATTAATCGCACGCGACTATGAAAGGGGTTGAAACAATAAATACGAATGAGGATACCCACAACTTTGGGTAAATTACAAAATGGCCCAAAATGCCCGAAAATCACGATACGTGATCGAATAACCAAACCGAAGTTCAAAACACATCTAACAAAGTTAAACGGACTTACGGGAAACTCGAAACAGCAGTTTCGAACGAGATTCGCAAGAATCGAACTCAAGTGCGGAAAAGTCGCCAAAAAGTACGGAACTCAACAAAACGACACCGAAACGAACTCGAATGACAAAAAGTGTAGAATTAATCATTCTCGGAATGACGAAATGGTCTTGAGCGAGTCGTCAAAAAGGACTTTCGCCGAAAAAAGAAATTACCAGAAATCGAAATTACGGGTATTACATCCACAACCTAAGCTCTGATACCATTTATGTAACACCCCCAATCCGCTCAGGGATATTACACGCCATAGAACCTTTTCTCAAGGATCTACCAGGCTGGTAACAACAAACGAACAACTCGACGATGCCTTTAAGGCTACAATAACACAGTAGACCGACTTGGTCTTTCAATAAAAACATACAACTCAATTACAATACATGCCCACGCAGGGGTCGAGTACAACACACTCCCGTACAACGGGAAAAGAATACTGCAACGGAAAATAAAATACAACTAAACTAATACGACATCAACGGGTCCTTGTGTGATTAGTATCGTTCATCTTTCATCATCCTTCATGCTGACCATGTGTTATGCTCCAAAACCTGAATGCAATACAGACATCCACCCCCCGATTACTCGGGGGTTAGCAAAATTCCACTGTTTTGCTAGTGCAAGTACAAAGTGCAAATACGAGCCATATAATTCACATTCCATGAATAACAATAACCAGGAATCCTCAAAGATCCAAACATAACGAAAAGTACTTCCCGAGGCAAGAGTTTGGGTAAAACATTCCAAAACCGAAAGATCGCAAATCGAGAAGATATTTGACAAAACCTTTTAAAAATGCCCTCGGGAGTTTTCAACGTAAACCATTTAGGATTATCGAAGGGGTCACCGCCCAATAATTTTGTTTTCGCAAATAGAAAACCACTAACAATCCACAGGGTCAGAACCCACATCACGTGTCCTCGACGGACATAAAATCAACACAACATAATCACGCACAAGCATCGCCTAGGACCGGGACGAAGCCACAAATCCCACCCAAGGCCTCTAAGGACCCTCCCGAGCTGGCTAGCGAAACACATTAACAAATCATAAACACACCAGCGTGAACACTTGTCACGGCATCTCACGGTTGGATCAATCACTTGTTGTCTCCTGACCATATGATCACATGCCATATGTCACCGTAGGTATTCTTTGGCACTCACGGTTGGATCAAGCACTTGTTGCATCCTGACCACATAATCGCATGCCATGTGTCACCGTAGTTTTTATTAGGCTCTCACGGTTGGATCAATCACTTGTTGCATCCTGGCCACATGATCTCATGCCATATGCCACCGTAAGCCCCGCCCACATCCATACATTCACACACAGCACAATATAACACAAATATTCAAACAATTCGCCCAGAGGCATCAAACACTTAGCAAAACACCACGTCAAACCACGATGCACCGAAATGAAACAATATACGTACACACGCAATATCAAGTGCAACATCAACACCAAACATATCCATATGATTCACATAGTCATTCACAAACCACACCATTCACAAACCACACGCGTTTTGAAAGCAAGCCTTTAACAAGGCTAAACCGAATCCTTTGAAAATTCAATTCTAATGACCAAACAAACACATTTAGACGATCACTAATTATCATATCCACAAAACAAGAATTATATGGACAAGATACTTGCCTCGAAATTGGCACGCAAGTATTCCGACGAACACGGCTCAACCGGGAAGCTTCGAAACGCCCGATGCTATCGAAACGGAAGACGACAACGAACGGAAGGGTTTGACGTGGTTTCATCGCAAGAAACTCGACCCTAACATCATATAATCAATAAATCAACGATCATATGAGGAAGAATAATCGTAGAACGTCCGAAAACCCCTCTAAGACATTCTACCGGACACCTTCAAGGCGTCGATCAAGAACTCGACCAAAACAACGAATCGATACGATCCAACCATGGAATAACAAGGGAAATGATATAATACATCTAAATAATCATAAATCCATCACAATCCTAAGTTAAATCGGATTAAACGGGTGAAAACAACCAAAACACCCAAATTCCCCAAAACTAGATTTCTAGAAAATCTTACCTGATTCGCTCGATCAAGGGATGTTATAGGATGGATGATTGATGATATGAACTTCAAGACATCATGGATTTGTTGTATGACAACATGTCTCCACGCCCAAGAAGTCTCCAGCCGCGGAAGAGGAAGAACGAAGTGAGAAAAATGGTGAAAAAAACGTTTGTTGGCCTTAAATAGGCTGACTGCCGGCCACATAACGTACGTAATCGGCCATGGCTTACGGCTGTAAGCGGCCATGGCCGAACCAATTGCCCCAAGTCTTACGGCCCGTTACGTACGTTACCGGCGAGAGCCTTACGTATGTAACTGGCCATTGCGGCCGTAACTGCCGGGCCATAGCGACCGTTACTCAGCCAGGTCCTGCCAGCCGGGACTCGGTCGATCCGACGGTCCGAAAAATCCCAAAACTCAGACCTGAATGTAAACCTAAAACACGGTTACGAAGTACTCGCAAAGACGAATTCGAGCACTAAAAGAACACACGATTCCGACCACCCGAAGGCTCGAAATTCGACAACGGAAAGTAATTACCCCAAACTTTGGTAAATTACGAAAATGGCTCAAAACGTCCGAAATACACGATACACGATCGAAACATCAAACCAAGGCTCGCAACATGAATAATAATATTAAATGAACTTACGAGAAACTCAAAACAACAGTTTCAGACTAGATTCGCAAGAATCGAACTCAAGTGCGGAAAAACCGCTTAAGAACACGGAACTCAACAAAACGATACCGAAACGAACTCGGATGACAAAAAGTGCAGAATTAATCATTCTCGAAATGACGAAACGGTCATGAGCGAGTCGTCACAATGGACTCCCGCCGAAAAAAAAAGATATTACCGGAAATCGAAATTGCGGATATTACACTTTACATGCACATCCCGTACTGGCTCCTCAGTCCGTCCTATACCTGAAATGCATGAAATGTATTTCCCCCATTTAAGGGGTTAGCATTCGAATACATAATATTACATATGAGTACAATCCAACATGAAAAGCACATTTGAAAATATTAGAAAGACAATATTCTGGAATATCACATTTTCTCAAAAGATGACCATCGAAGAAATCATAACATCACATTACTCCAACACGATTCCATACTTGATAACCCGTGGCCGTACTCCTTAGTATCGACCCCAGAGGCCCCGTCGGACCGTCCCCAGGTGGGAAACCACTTCTACGGTCGTACCCCATAGGTCTCGTCGAACCGTCCCCAAGTGGAATAACAACATCAACATACACACACACACACACATATTTATCACAACTTTTCATCAATGTCGAATTTACATTCTATATAATACGACGCAAAATAAGTACTTGCCTTGAACCACACGACGTGAAGAAAATGGTGAAAATGAAGGGTTTTGGTTCAACTCCCTTCGAAGGTCCGTTCGTATTCACAATGGCACAAGTCGAACTCAATACTATGAAGAACGAAAGGAATAATCCTAAATCCTACACTTTGGGACAATTTGTCGAACACTACGAGTGCATAATGGATCGAAATTGAATAACGGTGGAATAATGGAATTTCAGTCCACAAAGCAACAAGAAAACCAAGGATTACGAGTACTCTATCGAAATCTAACAACAATATAGGTTAAATCGGATTAAAAAGACAAAATTACCACCAAACCCCCAAAATCGCAAAACTAGGGTTCTAGGAGAACAACGGATGATTTGGTGCTAGGGTGATGTTATAATGCTTGAATATACCTCCCCAACGGAGTTTGGGTGAAAATTGGATGAACCCTCGACTTGTGAATCACTCCCGTCACGAAGAGAAGAGAAGAGACGTGAGGAAATATCTAAAAATCGACCGCTGTCAGTTTATATACTGACCAATGTTACGGTCGTAACATCACATACATACGGCCGTAACTTGTGTATAATACAGCCGTAAGTAGATATCTTTACAGCCGTAACTGGATCTATGGAAGAATATGGACAACATTTATGAAGCCCACTTACGGCCGTATAACTATAAGGTTACGGTCATAACATTTCCTACGACCGTAACTTGTACATCATACGCCCGTAAGTTGCTTACTGGATCCAATGAAAAAAAATGAAGCTGGGTTACAACCGTACAATAAAGAATATACGGCCGTAACTCTCGAACATTACGGCCGTAACGGTCCTGACTTACGGCCGTAACCTGCTTCTGGCAGCAGATATGAGTTAAACGACGACTCGTCGACAATCGAACAGAGAGTACAAAGTTATACCAATGGATACACAAAGATTTTCTTATGATGAGACAATTGAAACATCCATCACATGACCCAGCCGTCCGGAGGTCGGAATAAACGAATATCAACATTAGTGCCTAATAAAATAGGAATTTACAAAATGACCCCAACCTTCGAAAATCTAGATTCGAGGTTAAAACATGAATCTCAGAAAGTGGTAACATATCCAGAAATATTAAAGGAACTCGTAGGAATAACGAAACGTCATATTAGAATGAGATTCACGAGAATCGAGCCTCAACACGGAAAAGTTACACAATAAGTAAAATCTCATAAAAACAACTCTGAAACTCGCCCGGATGGTCATGGAGGCAGAACAAAATAGTTTCAGAATCCCAAAAAGATTACAAGCGAGTCGTCCGAAATGAAAATATACTAAAAATAGAAATTACTAAAAATAAAAAGTACGGATATTACATTCTCTCCCCCTAAAAACAAGTTTCGTCCCGAAACTTACAAGGTAAATAACTCAGGGTATCTCGCCTTCATACTATCCTCCGTTTTCCATGTCGCTTCATCTGATCCGTGTCTCGACCATTGCATTTTAACTAAAGGAATGGTTTTATGCCTAAGTTGCTTAACCCGACGCTCCAAAATCTGAATCGGTCTCCCCTCAAATGTGATGTCCGGACCTAGTTCAATCTCTCCAAAATCGATAACATAGCTAGGATCCGGTACATACTTCCTAGCTGAGAAACATGGAATACGTTATGCACATGACTCAAGGACGGTGGCAAGCCCAACTGATATACAAGATCTCCAACTCTCTTTAAAACCTCAAACGGTCCAATATATCTCGGGCTAAGTTTACCCCTCCGGCCAAATCGGTAAACTCCCCGAGTCGGTGACACTTCAGTAAAACATGGTCTCCAATCTCAAACTCTAACGGATGGCGACGCGTGTCGGCATAGGACTTTTGTCGACTCTGGGCCGTTAACAATCTATCATGAATCAAGGCAATCTTCTCTCATTTTGACTACCATATCTGGTTCCGTGCCAATCAATTCGGATGCATCATCCTAACACAATGGCGATCTACACCTCCTTCCATATAATGCCTCAAATGGTTCCATTTTGATCAAAGTGTGCCAACTATTGTTGTATGTGAACTCGATCAACGGCAAGTGTGACTCCCAATCATATTTCCAGTCTAAGGCACATGCTCTCAACATGTCCTCAAGTTTACAGATAAATGCCTCTGGTATCCGTCGATGCAGGGATGGTAGGATGTACTGAGTCTCGGTTCAGTCCCCAAAGCCCGATGCACAGCCTGCTAAAAATGTGATATGAATCAGCCATCTCGATCAGAAATAATACTCTTAGGAGTCCCATGCAACCTTTTGAGAATAAAGATGTTCGGATCGAGAAAGTCCATACAGATATCCAGTTAGGCGACATCTTTACAAAGCCTTTCGGCACAACCAGATTTTGTATGCTTCGATAAGAATTAGGAATGCTACAGCCCGACTCCCTGTAAATTTTACGCTTTTACTCATTAATTGAGGGGGAGTGCTGTAAGACCCAAGAATACAGTATCCACCGTTAATCAACTGTACACTCAGAACAGTCAGACAGTACTGTAGGACAAAGAAGGCATGAAATGTTTCTATAGCTCACGTGTGCATTAATTAATGGGAAATACAGTACGACCCATGAATACAACATTAATCCAAACATTGAATTAAGAATTGAATCCCGTATGTACCTTTTAAGGGGGAACGTTGTATTTTCGCGGATACAGTAAATACTATGGGACTTCAAATAATATTATATTAATATTCTCTTCGTATTGTAACAATGATAGATGTTCGTGAGGGTTCACACACGATGGAATTTGACGGTCAAATCGTACGGTTTAATATTTATAATGCTATGAAATTTCCTGAGGAAGATTGCTCCCTTTTCATTAAGTGTAATTGACCCTCTTATCGAGAAAGTGTTTGAGTTGCATTGCAGGGGTAGACTCGAAGTGGTGCTTACTAAAAATTGGAGGCTGATAAAGAAAATGATTTTGCGAAGCTTCAAAGAGAATTACAGCCAATATATGAGGAATTATATGGAAAATGTAAATCAGAGTTAGCCTTCGATGAGCATCTCAAGGGAGGAAATTTTTCAATAAATATTTCGTGAAAGTTTGGTGTGGTTCAAGAAGACGAGTCATCAGTCGTACATTTATTAAGACCCATACCAAAACCTCCTTGGTGTGTTCACTAAAATGGGAAGTTTTTCGTCGAGCCAACGACGTAAATAAAGGCACTTGTTGGAAGGCAACCCAATTTTTAATTACTTCTTTTATTTTTTAGTCTAATTTTTTTTTTTATTATTTATTTTTTCTGCTGATTATATTTTAGGTAAGTGGTAATTTATTTCTTGCATTTCGTATTTTAATATTTTTATTTATACCTTTCTTTATTTTATTTTCTTATGCTATCCCTTTTTTTCCCTATTCTATTTACTTACCTTATTTTTATTTTTATTCCTTTCCTCCTCTCTTTTTCTTTTTCTCTCTCTCCGTTTCTCTCTTTCTCGGTATCTTCATTTTGATTTTACTCTGCAACCCCTAACTTCTCCATCTCTCTTTTTAGTCGACATCAGCCCCAAGTGCCACCCGTTCAAGATTGCCGTCAAGATGTCGAAGCTAATACGACGGAGGTGCACAAGAAATATGGGATGGAGGACCGAACCTAGCAGCTGGAAGCCCTTCTCCCTCATTAGCCCGGTAATTCCTACTCTGGAACTTTTTACTATCTTTTATTCCTTACTTATGTTTCTCTTTTGTTCTTTGGAGTTGTGTACTTAAATTTAGGGCTGGGAATTTTCAACCCGAAACCCGTGGAACCGACCGGAACTGAACCGAAATTCTCGGTTCGGTTCGGTTCCTGGGTGTTGAAATTATTTATTTTTTTGGAACCGAACCCGAATTTAGAAATTCGGTTCGGGTTCGGTTCCTGCAAAAAAAAAATTCACAAAAACCCGAAATTACCTATTTACCTTTTTTTATTAACATTAGTTAATTTATAAAGAAAAATAAAAAAAAATCCTAGAAGTATACCGCCTTACTTAATTTATTGAAGTTCAAGTTACTCTTTTGATGCTTCATTTTGTTTGATATTTTGATTGTATCAACTAAACATTCAATATTGTATCTTCACTATCTTGTTTTTAATTGAATTATTGTTGTTTAGAAATTTAAATTGGAGTCAAACTTTATTTTTAAAGACTATTGTTGTTTAAAATTGAATTTTTTAGATTGAAACAGATGAATAGATTCATATAGACATGAAAAAAATAAAACCGAAATATTATCGGAACCGAACCAAAAATTTCGGTTCGGGTTGTGTGCGGTTCCGAATGAAAAAAAATATGGAACTGAACCTGAAATGCACAATTTGGTTCGGGTTCGGTTCCTGCAAAAAAAAAAAAACGATTTCTGACAGCCCTACTTAAATTTAAGTTTTGGGAGGTTGGATTTGGAAGGATTAGTTGAATTTAAAAATTGTGATGTAATATATTTAAAAATTGTCCTTAGCTAAAATTGTGTAATTGAATCAAGTTCGTGTATTGGGGATTTAAGTATGGCCTGATATAGGAAATGTGTGTAATTGATTAGTTGATTTTATTTCGGGTAGTTTACTAGTCTTGATTTTGGATTTGGATAAAAGTGTGAGGGGTTCATGGCACACGCCCTCTTTATTCGTGAGTTTTGAGCCATAGAAAAAATTATGTATATATATATATATATACACATATATAAAAAATTATACATATACATGCTCAATAATTCTTCTTGTGGGGTCAACAGAGCCTGTTGTAGGCTTCAGAATAGGAGTTCATGATATTAGAGAAGAGATAAGCGCTTCATTAAAGCATGAATTAATTCGAAACGGTGGATAACGGAAGTAAGAGCTAGATTATTCCTTAATTGATATTTTCAATTTTTATTTCCTTTTTATTTTGTTTTAATTTATTTTACACAAATTATTTGTTAAGTAAAAATCAGTAAAATAAAATCCCCCATGTTCTATTTTATTTTAATTGCTAAAAGTATTTAACTCTTAAAAAGCATAATTAATTTACCATTCTCCGTGGGATCGACCCTTACTTGCCGATACTATTAGTTAGTAGAAGTGAACCAAGGAAAAATAAAAATAACTAATTTTGACGCATCACGACAGCGCGGTCAGATGCCTTCTTTGATTCACCAAGTTATTCATTTGATCAGTCAAATGATCAACGAACTAACCCATTCGCTCCTCCATTCTTGCCATAATACGCTGCTCAAATTCTTGTTCATAAACGTCATCAAGATTCCTATTTCTCCTTGGAGGCATCTTGATCAGGAACTTTAGCTCTGATACCAATTGATGTAGACTAAAAATGAGATAACACAAATCGAACCTGTTGATTCACACGAATATCAGGAACAATTCTTCCAACTATCACTTATTCAATAGAATACCGATAATTCGGGCAAATCCGGCAAAACTGCCAAAATTAGACTTTTCATATAACATTCAACTGATTATCCAGGGTTGCAATACCATTATTAAATAGGCCTAGAAAACTGAAACGGGCCTCAAAAGGCAAACGGGCCGAAAGCTATGGCAAAGATAAATGTCCAATAAGCCGAGAAAAAACATAAAAGTGCAAATAACTCCTAAAATAGGGCATTTTGGGCCCCTAAAGTTTCGTAAACCGACATAGTCGTTTACCACAATGTGCTCCTCGTTCCAAGCTTCGAATCGACTGGTCATGGGCGTGAAACGGAGCCCCGTAGCCCAAGTTATGCCCATTTTACTGAAGCCATTTTTCTCACGCGATCTTGGGCTTCCAGAAACAAAAGGGACCGTTCCTCCACACTTGGGCCTGCATCAGTTCTCGAAATGAAAGGTTCTCGAAAGTTTATAAGGTTCTCAAAAGGTCTTAGGTTTCTCGAAATTGGTCAAGGGACTTAAAATTTCTCGAAATTGACTTTTTCAGGTTGAAAAAGTCCTTGCCTAAAAAATCCTGAAAATTACTCGAAATACTCAAATTACTCGAAATTCCCAAATAACTCAAAATTTCCAAATTAATCGAAACTCATAATTACGTGAAATGCCACATCACTACGATAGTGGAATCTCAACTACTATAAGTTCTCGAAACTGCCACCTAGGATTACTCGAAAGATTTTCTCGAAATTGCTAAAGTTTTCGAAATGCCACATCACCTAGTTAGTGGAATCTCAATTGTCAAATACTGCTACGTCATGTTTCTAGAAAATATGAAGATTTCGAGTATTTTTGAAGATGCAACAATTTCAAAAAAAAAAAAAATCTGGCAATTTTTCTACTCGAAAACACTTAAAAAACTCCTACTTTTGTGTTTAAGAACCTGATTTTCTTTGGTAGATCTTTATAAAACTTACATAAAAATCAAAACTTTATCAAATTTAACCACGAAATCTAAGGTTTTGACTATGAAAGTTCTCGAAATACCCATATAGTACTTTTCGACTAAAAAACTTATCCAAAACACGAACAAACCTAACCCATAAAAATCACACATTTAACAGTTTTAAGCATGAAATCTAAGTTTTTTATCAAGAAAGTTCTTGATGTAACAAAAACTTACGAAAAAAAATTAAACCTAAAACAACAACAACACGTTTTTAGACAAAAAATCACTCCAAATAGTACTGGCAGTATTTAGAAATGGCCTTCCTAGAAAAATAACTGTTGAATTTGACCAGTCGTTTTGCATATCAAGAACATAAAAGTCGGCTGGAAATACAAGTGTTGTGTCAAGATTTAACACCTTCCGACCGGTGATCGCCTCCGAGGCCGAGCGACCGACTTACTGGCCGAGCGACCGAGTCACTGCCGAGCGACCAAGGCAAGCCTGCCGATCGACGACCAGGCGACCGAGCCTTAGCCCAGTGGACATGCTAGACTGGCCAACCGAAGGGCCCAGGGCGAATCCCGGTGCCGAGCGATCGACATCAAGGCGATCGCCTCTCAGTACTCGGCGACCGACCCTTGGCGATCGACCGTCTCTCGGCACCTGGCGACCTACCCTTGGCGACCGACCCTTGGCGACCTCCATCCACTGGCCGATGACGACCTCCGAAGACCATCCAGGGACGACC
Source organism: Orobanche coerulescens (assembly GCA_033398695.1). Classification (NCBI taxonomy): domain Eukaryota; kingdom Viridiplantae; phylum Streptophyta; class Magnoliopsida; order Lamiales; family Orobanchaceae; genus Orobanche; species Orobanche coerulescens. The sequence goes on along the minus strand of CM065805.1, from coordinate 140,764,443 downwards.
GCCTCATGTCGATCACCACCGATGGCCATCCAAGTCGGCAAAGGCCGAGCCTCAAGACTGGCACCATGTGCAAAGGCCGGGACAAGATCCGCGAATCCCGGGCCGTTGACCAAAAGCCTGACAGATTCCCTCCACCAGCCGACAGGCCGCCGAAAGCTTGTCGGTAGGGCCACATGTTGACTGACTCCGGACACGTGATGGCTCCTTATTGGACCGCCCAAGCTGTGGCAGCCTCTTCCTTGGACTTTAGCCCGACAGCCAGCATCTTATTTGGACTTTAGCCTGACAGCCCAGGGGATCGCCCCATTAAAGTATTGGCCGGCAGGCGATCGGCCGAATATTAAAATGACCGTGACGATCGGCCACTACAGAGTGACCAGTGCCTCTATATAAACGAAGCCCCCGCATTTGTAAACTCCTCGGCACTCTCCGACATTCTTGCAATACATACGCAATACAGAGCAAACATCAAGCACTTGGCAAATCTCTCCAACTCTTGGCAATGTTTTCTTTCGGTCTTACTTCTCCGCCCATCTCCTCGAGCGAGATCACCGGGGACGAAGAACACCGAGCTTCGCTCAAGAGCCGGATTAACGAGTCTTTTTACACTCATTGTATTTAGATTTCTCTCATTAATACTTGTATCCACGAATATTCGTATTAATAACATCTCGCGAGAGCATTCAAGCCCGGCCTAACAAACCCGCAAATCTTGTATTATTTATCTTCTCTCGGAAGTGCTCCCGCAATTGTTGTTTGTTGTCCGTCTTCCAAGTATTAATCTTCGGATAAATATTTTGGGCAACAACAATTGGCGCTAGAAGGAGGATCCACCCTCGATTTTTATACCTACCGTCCGAAGAACACTCACTGTTCTCGGGCGGATACTGAAGTGACACTCACCGCACTTCAAAGAAATCCTTCGAAATCATGTCTTAGCATCGCGTCGAAGAAAGCCGGCAGCGGCCAGACCCTGTTCCGTCGGTCAGAGCCGCGGCCCGATGGTGGAAAGCGGCCGCGCGATCGGAGACGCTCGATCCCGTCCCGGGACGGCGGCCCGAGCCTCTCGCTCGATCGATTCGAACCAATGAACAGATCGAAGAGGCCATAGCCGCCCTTCAGGAACGACGGAGTGCTCTCGACGCGCCTCCTGCTGCCGCCCCCCGGTCTCTCGCCGGAAGATCAAGCGGAAGCTTAAGGCACTACTGGCCGAACAAGTGCCAGGAGGCTCTCGCCCGCAAGAAGAGGCGCTCGGCAGCTGGGGCACGTCTGTCGATCGCACAGGCGCGGCCGACACAGCGGCCAGGCGATCCGGCCCGGCTACGAGGCAGCGGAGTTGGTGTCCGTCACGAGGAGCTCGGCCTACCCGGCTCCCACAAGACGATCCGGCCGCTGGCTCCCGCTCGCGATTCCCGAGGTCGGCGGCGGTGGGGTCCGAGATCGGTACACGATCGCCTCGGCCCCGCTCCCAAAGCCGATCCGCAAGCGGCCGAGCCGCGGCGATCGCCGCAATGCAACGCCGTCAGTTGACGACATGAAGGCGCTCACGCAATCCGTGGCAAGCGCCACCAGGACGATCGCCCCGCCGAGCGAGCCGCTCGCGATCGACATCGAGCTCGCCCCGGTGCAGCACACGATCGCCCCTCCTAAGACACCCGTGTACCAAGGGCGATCGGACCCCCATGCACACCTTCACAAGTTCAACATCTACATGACCGGGTGTGGGGCATCGGACGCGACCCGTTGCCGAATGTTCCCTCTGACACTAGACGACCTCGCCCACCGGTGGTACACCTCATTGCCACCTCGGTCCATAGGCTCCTTTAACGAGCTGGCGCACGTCTTCACGGAATACTTCGCCACCAGGGCCGCTCGGCCAGAAGGTCCCCATCGCATGTGGCGGATCAGGCAAGGAGAACAGGAGTCCGACTCGGACTACATCGACCGGGTTGACATGATCATCCTCAACGGCGAGCCCGTAAGCGATGAGACCGCCCTCTACGCGGTCCTAAGAGGTTTTCAGGGCTTCTCGCCTATGTTCAGGCATCTCACGAAGACCCTACCGACGACCTACGCAGCCTTCCGGGCCAGAGCCGCAGATTTCCTGTCCAGGCAGAGGCTTCTCCTTGGCCTAGGAGTAGAACGATCGGCACCCGCGCGACGACCTCCAGTCTCCCAGCCCGATCGCTACTACCCAGCAGAGCCGGAGGACTCGATCCCCGCCTACAGTCCATTCTAACATGAGTGACTAGCCGCCGCCCGATCGCCAAGTTCGACCTACGAATAAAGCGATCGGCCGCCGAGCGACGATCGCCAGTCTTCCGGCCAGATCGCAACATCATCAGCAACCCGGCGGACACGATCGCCAACTACAGTCCAGCATATAACATGACGGACTAAGGCATAAGATCGCCTCCACCGCACATCATAAAGCCATGGCCCTGGCAGTCGATGGAACCGGCGCCCGGCCATGCAAGGTCCTTTCGGCCGAGATCGCCCGCCCTTCGTTTAAATACGAGGCCGGGCGTAGTCGGAGGGCCCTCCAACATTAATCGGTGGACTCATTCCACAACCCCGTCTCAACGTGCACCGTCGAGGTCGGCCATCTCCATGGCGGCCGAGGTGGAAGCAGAGCTAACAAGCCGCGGGCGTGGAGTTGATCCATCCGACGCCGCCGCGCAAGGACTCCTCTAGACCGAGACCGCACGCCTTTCGTTGAAAAACAAGGCGAGGCGCAGCCTAACAGAGGACCCTCATAATAAAGTGAGCCACGAGGCACTCATTGTCTTTGTGCACTAAGACACGGTCATGGGGTCGGTCCATCGATCTCCGCGACTGTGCACGATTCCTCAAGCAAGCGAAACCACCAAGTTTCCGTGGGGGATCGGCCAATGTTGTTTTTTGCAGGTACAAGACCGAAAGATAGCTAAGCCAATCGACCATGATTAAGCCCAAGTCCGAGTCCTAAGTCAGCTCAGATCGCCCGTCCTCATCCGTACACGATCACCGGAAGAACCACCTCGCCCCATGTCTTCAACATAGGAGCAAGTGGGGCAATTGTTGTGTCAAGATTTAACACCTTCCGACCGGTGATCGCCTCCGAGGCCGAGCGACCGACTTGCGGCCGAGCGACCGAGTCACCGCGAGCGACCAAGGCAAGCCTGCCGATCGGCGACCAGCGACCGAGCCTTAGCCAGTGGACATGCTAGATGGCCAACCGAAGGGCCCAGGCGAATCCCGGTGCCGAGCGATCGACATCAAGGCGATCGACTCTCTGTACTCGTCGTCCGACCCTTTGCGATCGACCGTCTCTCGGCACTGGCGACCTACCCTTGGCGACCGACCCTTGGCGACCTCCATCCACCGGCCGATGACGACCTCGAAGACCATCCAGGGGACCGCCTCATGTCGATCACCACCGATGGCCATCCAAGTCGGCAAAGGCCGAGCCTCAAGACGGCACCATGTGCAAAGGCCGGGACAAGATCCGCGAATCCCGGGCCGTTGACCAAAAGCTTGCAGATTCCCTCCACCCGGTAAACAGGCCAAAGCTTGTCGGTAGGGCCACATGTTGGCCCGACTCGGACACGTGATGGCTCCTTATTGGACCGCCCAAAGCCGTGGCGGCCTCTTCCTTGGACTTTAGCCCGGCCAAAGATCTTATTTGGACTTTAGCTTTGGACCCGAGATCGCCCCATTAAAGTATTGGCCGGCAGGCGATCGGCCGAATATTAAAATGACCGGCAGGCGATCGGCCACTACAGGACAGGACCCAGCTGCCTCTATATAAACGAAGCCCCCTGCATTTGTAAACTCCCTCGGCACTCTCCGACATTCTTGCAATACATACGCAATACAGGAGCAAACATCAAGCACTTGGCAAATCTCCAACTCTTGGCAACAGCTTTCTTTCGGTCTTACTTCTCCCGGCCCATCTCCTCGAGCAGATCACCGGCGGGGACGAAGAACACCGAGCTTCGCTCAAGAGCCGGATTAACAGAGTCTTTTTACACTCATTGTATTTAGATTTCTCTCATTAATACTTGTATCCACGAATATTCGTATTAATAACATCTCGCGAGAGCATTCAAGCCCGGGCCTAACAAACCCGGCAAATCTTGTATTATTTATCTTCTCTCGGAAGTGCTCCCGCAATTGTTGTTTGTTGTCCGTCTTCCAGCAGTATTAATCTTCGGATAAATATTTTGGGCAACAACAACAAGTTTATTGAGTTGGACAAGAACGTCATCAATCACCCCTTCGAGGTATACAAGGTTGCGATCCACCAATTGGATAATTGCCCTTATTTCCCGAAGGGGTCCTAGATTTAGGGAGGTGTATATAGAGCTTGACATAACATTTATTGAAGCCCCCAAATCTAGCATTGCACGCTCAAAATCCATATTTCCAATTGGATAAGGGATAGCAAACATACCTGGGTCTTCCTATTTTTGTGGCAGCTTCTTTTGAAAGACGGCAAACACATTTTCTCCCATCACTATCTTCTCGTTCCCTTTTAATCTCCGCTTGTTGGTGCATAAGTCCTTATGAAATTTTGCATATTTTGGTATTTGTTGAACTGCGTTGACTAAAGGGGTATTGATCTCAACCTTGCGGAATACATCCAGAATCTGCTTCTCTTTATTCACGACTGCTGCCTTCTTGACCCTAGATGGAAAAGGTAATTTATTAGTTTCAAAAGGAATAGGTTTGGAAGCGATTACCTTGTTGCCCGATTGTTCTGCACTGGGTGCTGGCTCAGCAGTGGGTATCCCAGTGTCGATCTGTCTAATGGAGTTTTCTTCTGTAACACCCCCAAGACATTCAGGGCATATTACAGCGCCGTGGACCCCACACTGTGGAATCCACCAGGCTAACATACCAAACAAGACATTCGACGACGACAAACTATTATGAATAAAACGACAATTCAAATGAAAGACTACAAACCGACAATTAAAAACTGACATCAAGTCCATTTCCCAAAACGGGGACACCACATTAACAATTTCAAACAGGAAGTACTCGAGTACTTAAACCAACTTTATAATACATAAATCTCAAAACCAGACATCAATAGTAACCGACAGACATGACATCGAAAATCAAACACTGGACAATATCATGCTTGCCCATCATCCTCATACGGCCCGAGTGCTCGCTTGTCCCCACGATCAATACCGAAATACAAAAGTATTTCCCCATTTAAGGGTTAGCGACAATCGCTAGTGCAAGTACAATCCATTTGAACTACATTCTAATCGGATGAATTCATGCGCCAAAATCATTTTAGAAAACATTTTATATTAGGAATATTTATGATGTACACACAAAACACATTATCTCCAACAAATCATAATTCAAAGTTAACCGTTGCACGAGACTCACGGCCACCGTACCGCATGAGCCGTCGGACATCCCTGGGTGGCTAACCACAGTTCGTGATACGCACACACACGGCAATACATATCCCTAGAGGTCCCGTCGGACCGTCCCTAGGTGAACATACACATATCTCCCCACAACAACCACATATAGCCATAATTCAAATACTAGAACATGTAAACAAATGTAAAGTACTTGCCTTTGAGACATTCTTGAAGAAACGGAGATGAAACACGACTACGAACGGTCCGGGTGGAAAGCGACGGTTCCTAAACGAAGGATCAATATAGTTCAGTCCCAACGGACAACAATATTCTACTGGAATACACCCATAACCCCGGTTACAACATACGACAATAGACGGTCAAATGATACGGGCAAGGGTTTACGCAAAATCTCCCCGTATCGATAATTCACGGATTAAAATCAAGGAATTTGGATTTGGAATCATTCAACAATCACAAACGGTGAAGAATATCGTAATATAGATGAACAATTCGGAACTACACCCTAAAATCCCGAAATCCCCCAAATTCGTCAAAATTAGGGTTCCTGAGGAATTACCTTTAATTCGGCTGATGAAAGGTGATTATGTTGATTATGATATGGTGGCTCGATTCTACCGTGATGGAATCTGGATAGAACTCCAAAAAGAACTGGTGGAAATCGTCTCTGAGGTCGCACGTCGAAGAAACGAAGGGAAAAGAATGAAACTGCTGCTCTGAAAACTGCCCGCTGGGCTTATATATTTGTGAAGTTAGCGCACGCTAACTTCCATATGTAGCGTGCGCTAACGGGGCCGTGACAGTCCAGTGGCTACTGCCACATTCGTTAGCGTACGCTAACAATAAGGGTTAGCGTACGCTAACTGTTCTTCGGTAGCGCACGCAAGGCAACAGGGGTAGCGTGCGCTACCTACACAAGATTCAAGATCTGGCGATGTCATATCGCGATGAAGCTGGCCGAGTACGATACACGATACACACGACGAGACCGTAATCCAGAACATGAACACGAAGCATACAAGGCAGCGGAGCTAAGTGCTGAAAGAAAATACAATTCCGACCACCGAAGGGTCCGTAATGCGACAACGAAAACGAGATTCCCTAAACTATTAGGAAATTACAAAAATGGCCCAAGTGCCCGAAAATCACGAAACGACGTCGGTTCTGATTTACGAACCGAAAGTCTCCACAAGACCAACTCAACCATACGAACTTGTACAAACCCGGAAATAACGAAACGAACGAGTTTTACAAGAATCGAACGTTCATACGGCAAAACATGTCATAAAATGAAATTACGTGAAAACATCATCAAAACTCGTCCAAATGGAAAAACTTCAAGAACAAAATAGATTCAAAATGTCGAAACGGTTACAAGCGAGTCGATAAAAATAGACATACACCAAAAATGGAAACTGCTAAAAATGGGAAAATTACGGATATTACATTCTCCCCCTCTAAAATAAAGTTTCGTCCCGAAACTTAAGAATCAAAAAGCTCGGGGTATCTCGAACGCATATCCTCCTCTAACTCCCACGTCGCTTCTTCTACTCCGTGCCTCGACCATTGCACTTTAACCAAAGGAATGGTTTTGTGCCTTAACTGTTTATCACGACGCTCCAAAATTCTGACGGGCCTCTCCTCAAACGTAACATCCTTCTCTATCTCCACGTCCCCAAAGTCAATATTGTGGGACGGGTCCGGAACGTACTTCCTCAACTGGGAAACGTGAAATACGCTATGTACATGACTCAGCGACGGAGGTAAAGCCAAACGGTACGCTAACTCACCGACTCTCTCCAATACCTCGAACGGTCCAATATATCTCGGGTTGAGTTTCCCCTTCTTCCCAAAACGGAAAACTCCTTTCGTCGGGGACACTCTCAACAGAACATGATCTCCCACCTCGAACTCCAAAGGTCTACGCCTAACATCCGCATAAGATTTTTGTCGACTCTGAGCAGCCAACATCCTCTTTCTAATCAATTCAACTTTCTCCCTCGTCTCCAACACAAGGTCCGGCTCGGTGCCAACCAAATCGGACGGCTCATCCCAACATATCGGTGATCGGCAACGTCGGCCATAAAGTGCCTCATATGGTGCCATCTTAATCGACGCGTGCCAGCTATTATTATAAGTAAACTCAATCAAGGCCAAATGATCCTCCCAGTTACTACTCCAATCTAACGCACACGCGCGCAACAAATCCTCGAACGTCTGAATGGTACGTTCGGACTGCCCATCGGTCTGGGGATGGAACGAAGTGCTCAAACGTAGCTGAGTCCCCAATGCCTTATGCACTGCCTGCCAAAAATGCGATACAAATCGGACATCTCTGTCTGAAATAATGGTCCTCGGCGTACCATGAAGCCTCACTATCTGAGTGATAAAAATACGAGCCAACTTTTCCGGACCCCAAGTATCCTTGATGCCCAGAAAATGTGCCGACTTAGTCAGTCGGTCTACAATTACCCATACCATATTCATACCGGTCTTCGTCCTCGGTAAACTCGTGACAAAATCCATAGAGATGTCCTCCCACTTCCATTCCTAACGGGAAGTGGTTTCAATAATCCGGTGGCCACGATGCTCAATCTTGACTTGCCGACAAGTCAAACACTTAGCTACAAACCGAACTACCTCCTTCTTCATATCGCTCCACCGTAAATTCTTCCTCGTATCTTTATACATCTTACTCGAGCCGGATGGGTGAGTATGGTGACGCATGAGCCTCTCGCATAATGCTCTGTCTCAGTTCCGAGTCGTTCGGAACACACAACCGACCTCGGAATCTCAACACGCCGTCCTCATGAATAACGAATCCCGGGGCTTTCCCCTTTCCTACACTCTCTCGAAGCTGAATAAACATCGGATCCTCTAACTGTCCCAACTTAATGTCCTCGACCAGAGATGAAGAAATCTCAAGAGTACGCAACTGCCCGGAACTCTCTGGCAGTACAATCTCAATGCTCAATCTCATAAACTCTCGCTGAAGTCCCGACTGGGCCGTGAGTAACTCAAGCACCCGAAGCGATACCGATTTCCGGCTCAAGGCATCTGCTACCACATTAGCCTTGCCCGGATGATAGAGGATCTCAAGATCGTAATCCTTAATCAGTTCCAACCATCTCCTCTGTCTCATATTAAGCTCCTTCTGCGTGAAGATGTACTTGAGCTCTTGTGATCGGTGAAAATCGACACGACGAGCCATACAAGTAATGACGCCGATTTTCAACGCAAACACAATCGCGGCCAACTCAAGATCGTGCGTACGGTAATTCAATTCATATGGTTTCAACCGACGGAAGCATAGGCAATCGTCCTCCCGTCTTTGCATAAGTACGCATCCGAGCCCTTGGCCCGAAGCATCACTATAACAGAGAAACCATCATTACCACTCGGTAAAGCCAACACGGAGCGGTCGTCAACCGCTTCTTCAACTCCTCAAAACTATTACGCCTCTCATCGGTCCACGCAAACTTCTCCGACTTACAGAACAACTGGGTCACGGTCGAGCGAGCTTAGAGAACCCTCGACGAACCTGCGGTAATACCCGGCTAATCCCGAAAACTGCGGACCTCTTTCACGTTCTTGGCGGCGCCCAATCCAACACCGCCTCTACCTTATGTGGGTCCACACGAACACCCTCGGCCGAGATCACATGACCGAGAAACATGACTTTCCGTAACCAAAACTCGCACTTTGAGAACTTCGCAAAAGATGCCGAGTTCTCAAAATATCTAACACAATATGCAAATGACGGGCGTGCTCCTCCTCGCTCCTCGAGTAAATCGGGATGTCGTCAATAAAAACGACTACACACTTATCGAGGTACTCGATAAAGACTTTGTTCATAAGTCGCATGAACACGGCGGGTGCGTTAGTTAGCCCAAAAGGCATAACCACAAACTCGTAGTGACCGTATCTCGTCCGAAAGGCCGTCTTCGAATATCGGTATCCTTCACTCGGGTGATAATACCCGATCTCAAATCAATCTTCGAAAACACGGTCGCTCCTTGCAATCGATCAAACAAGTCATCAATCCTCGGGAGTGGATATTTGTTTTTGATGGTCACTTTGTTCAACTCTCGGTAGTCGATGCACAAACGAAGTGACCCATCCTTCTTCTTTACAAATAGGACCGGTGCGCCCCAAGGCGAAGCGCTCGGTCGAATATATCCCATGTCCAAAGAACTCTCCCAATGTTTCTTCAACTCAAGCATCTCGGCAGGCGCCATACGGTATGGCGTCTTAGAGATAGGTGCTGCACCCGGCTCTAAATCGACGGTAAACTCAACCTCTCGGCCCGGCGGCAAACCCGGCAACTCATCTGGAAAAACGTCAGGATACTCACATACTACCGGAATAGACGAGAGCTCGACTCCCCCTTCTTCCGATCTCAAAGCGTAACACCAATAGCCCGTGCAACCTCCCCGAAGAAGTCTCACCGCCCTCAAAGCGCTGATCAGTAATCTCTGACTACCCCGCTTACGCCCCACAAAAGAATGCTCGGTACCATCAGAGGCTAGCATCGTAACAGTCCTCGTTCTATAATTCATGATCGCCCCATGACGGTCCAGCCAATCCTCACCCAGAATCAAATCCTCATCTCTAATATCTATCGCAATCAGATTAGAAAGCCAATCCCTCCCCGCGATACTCACAGAAAAATCTCTAATCTCACGGTCCCCCACGATGCTATCCCCGCTAGGAAGTTTGACAACAAAAGGCTCACAAGCAACAAGGCAATCAACATGCGAGGCGCCTTACGCAATCCATAGATATAAAAGAATGCGTAGCACCAGAATCGAACAATACGGAAACAGGATGGTCAAGGATGTGGACGGTACCTGTAGCCACCGTCGCGTCGGGATCTCCAGCTCGCCTCATCTCATACACACGGGGCGGAACAGACCCCGCACTAGAAGCTCCCCCTCTAGAAGGCTGACCACGACCTCGACCTCTACCAAAACTCTGCTGCGGCTGAGGAACTGTCGGTGCCTGATTCACACTCGGCTCTCCTGCTGCTGGAGCAGATATCTGAGTAACTGGAGCCCGAGCTGCATCCGAACAAAACTTAGCACGGTGACCCATACGGCCACAAGCAAGGCACTGAATCGGAGGCCTATCACACTCACTCATCATGTGGCCCGGACGACTGCAGTTGAAGCATGTAGGACCACGAACGGAAACAGCAGGAGCAGACCTAGAACCGTTCCCTCGACCAACTGATGGCGACTGACCCCCGAAGACTCGCGAACCGGACTGAGCCTTTGGATACCCTCCTGACTTGCCTCCCGAAAACTGACCGGAGGTCTTCTGCTTCTTTCCTTCAGCTGCCGTCTCTGTCGCAGAAAACGACATCTCGTAAGCCATTGCTTTATTCTGATAATCTTTCAAAGTCGTGCACCCCAGACCAGACATGTAGTGGCGCACCCTCGGCTTCATCCGCATATCAAAGTGGCGGATCTTATCTAACTCATCTCGGACTTGGTTTCTCACGTAATGCAGCTGTTGATTGTAGTCCTTGATAGCTTGAGAAATAGGAACATCTTGGGGCTTAGCCTCAAAGAAGGCTCGGATCCTCCCCTCTTTCACCGGCCAAGGACGGTATTCATCTTCCATCGATCTCGAAACTCTACCCACGTAGTCGCCGGCCACGCGGTTTCACCGCTTGCCACCACGCCGCCGCCTCCTTGGCGAGGAAGTACCGAGCAATGGGTACTTTCCTCTCCTAATGCTTAGCGCCTCAAACACTTTCTCCAACTCGAATAACCAATTCTCCCAACCGGTAAGGGTCAAGCACCATCAAAGCTGCGGAGGACGCATACGAATCACGCCCCGAAGTAGCTTATCATTACCGGCTCCAGAGGCGGAACCGGGTTGGCATTAGCATGGCCGACTGAACGGCTGAGCCGGTGGCGTCATCTGTTCGCTACTTTGCCGTAATATGTTGGCCACTCCAACATTCTCATGAGCATTACGGAGCTAGCAGATCGGGTCCCGCCGACCTCCGAAACTAGGGGAACACTGCTCGACAAAGAGGGCATCGCCGAATCAAATCCCGAGTGAACGCAAATGGCCGCCCCACCGCCGCGCCACGTCCCTACCGCGTCGCGACCAAGGCCCGCGTCCTCTACCAGCAGGAATTCTGAAGAAGCAACGGGTAAGTACAATTCAAACGCAAAACGCAAAAGATACTAAGACAGAAATAGAACAGAACGGTGAAACGAGTCAAGTTAGGAAAACTTACGAGCACCGGCGTACTGAGATGATGGCATAGCAGTGATACTGTCCCAAAAACGACACTTAACTAGACCCGAATGACCGGCGACCTAGGTATCCATAAACCTAAGCTCGATACCATATTCGTAACACCCCCAAGACATTCAGGGCATATTACAGCGCCGTGGACCCCACACCGTGGAATCCACCAGCTAACATACCAAACAAGACATTCGACGACGACAAACTATTATGAATAAAACGACAATTCAATTGAAAGACTACAAACCGACAATTAAAATCGACATCAAGTCCATTTCCCAAAACGGGACACCACATTAACAATTTCAAACAGAAGTACTCGAGTACTTAAACCAACTTTATAATACATAAATCTCAAAACCAGACATCAATAGTAACCGATGGACATGACATCGAAAATCAAACACTGGACAATATCATGCTTGCCCATCATCCTCATACGGCCCGAGTGCTCGCTTGTCCCCACGATCAATACCTGAAATACAAAAAGTATTTCCCCCATTTAAGGGGTTAGCGACAACTGCTAGTGCAAGTACAATCCATTTGAACTACATTCTAATCAGATGAATTCATGCGCCAAAAATCATTTTAGAAAACATTTTATATTCCGGAATATTTATGATGTACACACAAAACACATTATCTCCAACAAATCATAATTCAAAGTTAACCGTTGGCACGAGACTCACGGCCACCGTACCCCGCAGAGCCCCGTCGGACATCCCTGGGTGGCTAACCACAGTTCGTGATACGCACACACACGGCAATACGTATCCCTAGAGGTCCCGTCGGACCGTCCCTAGGTGAACATACACATATCTCCCCACAACAACCACATATAGCCATAATTCAAATACTAGAACATGTAAACAAATGTAAAGTACTTGCCTTTGAGACATTCTTGAAGAAACGGAGATGAAACACGACTACGAACGGTCCGGGTGGAAAGCGACGGTTCCTAAACGAAGGATCAATATAGTTCAGTCCCAACGGACAACAATATTCTACTGGAATACACCCATAACCCCGGTTACAACATACGACAATAGACGGTCAATTGATACGGGCGAGGGTTTACGCAAAATCTCCCCGTATCGATAATTCACGGATTAAAATCAAGGAATTTGGATTTGGAATCATTCAACAATCACAAACGGTGAAGAATATCGTAATATAGATGAACAATTCGGAACTACACCCTAAAATCCCGAAATCCCCCAAATTCGTCAAAATTAGGGTTCCTGAGGAATTACCTTTAATTCGGCTGATGAAAGGTGATTATGTTGATTATGATATGGTGGCTCGATTCTACCGTGATGGAATCTGGATAGAACTCCAAAAAGAACTGGTGGAAATCGTCTCTGAGGTCGCACGTCGAAGAAACGAAGGGAAAAGAATGAAACTGCTGCTTCAAAAGCCTACTGGGCTTATATATTTGTGAAGTTAGCGCACGCTAACTTCCATATGTAGCGTGCGCTAACGGGGCCGTGATACCGGTGGCTATCGCCATTCGTTAGCGTCGCTAACAATAAGGGTTAGCGACGCTAATCGCTTCTTCGTAGCGCACGCAAGGCAACAGGGTAGCGTGCGCTACCTACACAGCCGATTGATCTGGCGATGTCATATCGCCAGATGAAGCCATTGCCGAGTACGATACACGATACACACGACGAGACCGTAATCCAGAACATGAACACGAAGCATACAAGACAGCGGAGCTAAGTGCTGAAAGAAAATACAATTCCGACCACCGAAGGGTCCGTAATGCGACAACGAAAACGAGATTCCCTAAACTATTAGGAAATTACAAAAATGGCCCAAGTGCCCGAAAATCACGAAACGACGTCGGATTTACGAACCGAAAGTCTCCACAAGACCAACTCAACCATACGAACTTGTACAAACCCAGAAATAACGAAAACGAACGAGTTTTACAAGAATCGAACGTTCATACGGCAAAACATGTCATAAAATGAAATTACGTGAAAACATCATCAAAACTCGTCCAAATGGAAAAACTTCAAGAACAAAATAGATTCAAAATGTCGAAACGGTTACAAGCGAGTCGATAAAAATAGACATACACCAAAAATGGAAACTGCTAAAAATGGGAAAATTACGGATATTACATCTTCCTCATTTTTAGCTTCCACCACGTGCTTAGGGTTCTTAGGCTCCTCAAGATGCTTCCCACTCATTAAAGTCGCAGCACTCACGTTCCTTGGATTCAGTTCAGATTGGGATGGCAATCTCCCACTATTTTGGCTCTCCAAATGGCTCACTATAGTGGCCACCTGACTGACTTGATTTTCGAGAATCTTGATGCTTGACTTAGTATCATGCTGGAACTGACTCATGCTCTGCTGAAATTGCATGATGTTTATGGTACGGGTCTTCATCATTTCTACCAAAGATGGTGTTAAATTTTCGGCGGGCTGCTTGTAGAATGTTAGGCGTATTTTTATACACTTATTTATCTTTATTTTATATTCAGTTGAAGTGTAAATCTGCATAAATGAGCTTTTAATGCACTATTCTTTTATATTTTGCAGGAAATTGGAGTCTAGAAGCTCGAACGACGAAAAACGGGCGAAAACGGAAACTTTTGGCCAGGGGCCGCGGCACAAGGAGAGTGAGCCGCGGCACACGCACGGCACACAGAAGCCCCGAGTGGACTGTACCGGGGGCCGCGGCACAAGGATGCTGAGCCGCGGCCCAGGAAGAAAAATTGCGCGCCCAGGTATGCGCTGAAGGTTAGGGGCCGCGGCACAGCTTAAGTGAGCCGCGGCCCACAGGGCGGTTTTGCTGAGACTTCCGCGTTTCTTTGCCGTTTTTGGAGCCTATTCCCAACCTAATTCCCGGACGCGTTTTGGAGGCTAAGAATGGCTATAAATAAGCATTGAAGGTCAGAAAAAGAGTAGGAGGGGGGAGGATCGATCAGGAAGACATCGCGGGACAGAAGAACACAAGAATCCGGGGAGAGCGGATATGAGGAGATTTGTGGGCGACGACAAGACCACGGATCCCTTACGGTTTTCCTTAATTTGTCCGCATCTTATTTTCTAGATCTGTTCGAGTAGGATTGTGATTGTAGCCGATTTCATGACGGTTTGATTTATTTATTTTTATTTCAATTTACTCGTTATTCGTATTGAGTTGGATTTTTCTCACTGTTCTTTGTCTGGCCAACAGTTGAATTTTTTTGAATGTCTTTATGGATTCGGGAGATGAAATTTAGGCATAGTTCTTGTGAGAAAAATCATGATTTTCGTGAGATAAGAATATACTCATGGGAATTGTGAAGCCTGTTTATTGTGGAAATTCTTGAACTGTTTTAGCTATTAATTATCTAATTCGAATAGGGATATATCGAGTTAATAATTCTTAGTATTTTCTATCGACCTTGGGAAAGGCTTTAGAATAATTTAGGAATTCCTGGCTTACAATCGATTGAATAAAAGTGAATTGAATTAAATAAAAATCATTCCTGGTTGTTTGAGGTGAAAATCATAATCCTACGCCCTATTTATTATTATTAGTATTATTACTATTATTATTTTTCTATTTATTTTTTCTGCAATTAGTTTAGAAATACATTCTATATAATTGTTCTTCAAATAAAATTACGAGTTGACTATATTTTGGTACTTAGTGAAATCAGCCCCTCGAGGAAACGATATCTTATTTATCACTTTATTACTTATTGACACCGTGCACTTGCGGCATAGTGTGAGGGATTTACTCACAACAAGTTTTTGGCGCCGTTTCCGGGGACTAATTTTTCGCTAATATCATTACCAAGCGACCCTAATTTTAATTTGAAGTTTTTTTCTTTAGTCTCTATATTTTTATTTTTTTCATTATGTTTTCCTTTGATTGTAGTGACCCTTGACATTTCATAAATTTCGATGTTCTTAATAATTTGCCTAATAGGGTCAGTCAGCCCCCTCCCCCGAAACAAAAGACCATGTTTGAACATTGTGTAGACGCTCTCAAAAATCCTAATAGTGCCCCTCTTGAGCGAGAATGTGCAAGTCATGGTCTTGAGATTCACTATGGTTATTTTCCAGCTCATAGATTTAGTAGTGAAGTTGAGGGGGAGGTTGAAAAGAAAAACATGCTGAGTTTTAGGGTCGATCCCCCAGCACCTAATAATTACATAAAGTGTGATGAGTTTGTAGAAGAAGTTACCATTGATGATGTTTCCAAAGAAATTTCATTAATTTGTCATCAAACTTCGAATAATAAGGTGAACACTTATGTGCCTAAAATTTTATTAACGGTGTCACGCATAATTTTTCCTAAATCCATAATGGGAGAGATTGACCCCATTACTTTTGATTTTGTTGAGGCTGATTCTTTGAGTTCTAATGAGGTTGTTCATGATATGTCTTTATTATCTACCCATTCGAACTCTGCTTATCTTTTCATACCTTACAATTATTATATTCTTCCATTATTTTTTGGTTGTCCGCATAATTATTCTTACTCATTATTTTTGGCAACCAGGCATGAACTAAAGCCTCCCTTTGGAATAAGAGGTTTATAGATTGCAAGAAGGGGGTATTTGGCAATCTCCCTAGAAAAAAACCATGTTAATTTTTTTTGCCACGTCGTGCTCAAGACGTAAAATAGAGCGCTTGATGGGAGGCAACCCATCATTTTTACTTGCTTTCTAGTTAGTTGTTTTTATTGGATTTTTCGTTAATAAATTTTTTTTTCTCTTTGTTTTGTTATTTTGTTTGGATTCGTCTAATATTTTGTTTATATAACCCCAATGAGTTATTATTCTTCATATTCTAGTCTTTCTTGACTTAATGTCTATAGTTATTTCATGACTAGAGACTAAGTTTGGGGGTCCCTCGTGATGTTGTGCATTATTTAAAGTATGGATTGACTGACGAGCCCACTCAGACATGTGCTGGCATTCAAGAAGACATTTGGAATAAGATTCACTTTTCCTTATCTCTTTTATTTTCACATGTATTTGATTGTTGATGATTTTATGTGTAGTGGAATAAATCGAAGCATGCGATATTTTCTTATTTTTTCTTGGTTATAAATTGCGATTTCATCATTGCTTTATTGTCCTTGCATACTGTTAATGGTTTTTGTCAAAACGTGAATTTTTCATGAATTTTTAGTGCTTCCGTGTGTAAAACTGATGTTACGATACTGATTCCTCTTGGAAGAAACGGTGAGTTTTGGTCGAGTTGCAGTCAGCGATATCTGTTTCAGTTGAGTATTCATTTAGGTCCGAAATTTTTTTCATTTTTGTAGAAATCTTAGCAGATAAGAAAGGAGACATACGTGTTTTCAAATCACCGTCTATATGTTTGGTTAAACTTTTCGTGTAGCTAGTCGTCCAGTAACATGAGTCTTGTGGGCACTTAAAGTGAGTTTAGAGTCGGACAGTTTTTCCCAAAACGATACCGAAATACACGATACACGATCGAAACACCAAACCAAGGCTCGCAACATGAATAATAACATTAAATGAACTTAGGAGAAACTCGAAACAACAGTTTCGGACTAGATTCGCAAGAATCGAACTCAAGTGCGGAAAAACCGCTTAAGAATACAGAAGTCAATAAAACGATACCGAAACGAACTCGGATGACAAAAAGTGCAGAATTAATCATTCTCGAAATGGCGAAACGGTCATGAACAAGTCGTCAAAATGGACTCCCGCCAAAAAAAAAAGATATTACTGGAAATCGAAATTGCGGATATTACACTTTACATGCCCATCCCGTACTGGCTCCTCAGTCCGTCCTATACCTGAAATGCATGAAATGCATTTCCCCCATTTAAGAGGTTAGCATTCGAATTGCTAGTGCAAGTACATATTTACATAATATTACATACGAGTACAATCCAACATGAAAAGCACATTTGAAAATATTAGAAAGACAATATTCCGGAATATCACATTTTCTCAAAACATGACCATCGAAGAAATCATAACATCAAATTACTCCAACACGATTCCATACTTGATAACCCGTGGTCGTACTCCTTAGTATCGACCCCAGAGGCCCCGTCGGACCGTCCCCAGGTGGGAACCACTTCTACGATCGTACCCCTTAGTAGCGACCCCCATAGGTCCCGTCGAACCATCCCCAAGTGGAATAACAACATCAACATACACACACACACACACATTTATCACAACTTTTCATCAATGTCGAATTTACATTCTATATAATACGACGCAAAATAAGTACTTGCCTTGAACCACACGACGTGAAGAAAACGGTGAAAATGAAGGGTTTTGGTTCAACTCCCTTCGAAGGTCCGTTCCTATTCACAATGGCACAAGTCGAACTCAATACTATGAAGAACGAAAGGAATAATCCTAAATTCTACCCTTTGGGACAATTTGTCGAACACTACGAGTGCATAATGGATCGAAATTGAGCAACGGTGGAATAATGGAATTTCAGTCCACAAAGCAACAAGAAAACCAAGGATTACGAGTATACTATCGAAATCTAACAACAATATAGGTTAAATCGGATTAAAAAGACAAAATCACCACCAAAACCCCCAAAATCGCAAAACTAGGGTTCTAGGAGAACAACGGATGATTTGGTGCTAGGGTGATGTTATGATGCTTGAATATACCTCCCCAATATAGTTTGCGTGAAAATTAGATGAACCCTCGACTTGTGAATCACTCCCGTCACGAAGAGAAGAGAAGAGACGTGAGGAAATATCAAAAAATCGACTGCTGTCAGTTTATATACTGACCGATGTTACGACCGTAACATCATATACATACGGCCGTAACTTGTGTATAGTACGGCCATAAGTAGATATCTTTACAGCCGTAACTGGATCTATGGAAGAATCTGGACAACATTTATGAAGCCCACTTACGGCCGTATAACTATAAGGTTACGGTCATAACATTTCCTACGGCCGTAACTTGTACATCATACGCCCGTAAGTTGCTTACTGGATCCAATGCAGAAAAATGAAGCTGGGTTAAAACCGTACAATAAAGAATATACGGCCGTAACTCTCGAACATTACGGCCGTAACGGTCCTGGCTTACGGCCGTAACCTGCTTCTGGCAGTAGATATGAGTTAAACGACGACTCGTCGACAATCGAACGGAGAGTACAAAGTTATACCAACGGATACACAAATATTTTCTTATGATGAGACAATTGAAACATCCATCACATGACCCAGCCGTCCGGAGGTCGGAATAAACGAATATCAACATTAATGCCTAATAAAATAGGAATTTACAAAACAACCCCAACCTTCGAAAATCTAGATTCGAGGTTAAAACATGAATTTCATAAAGTGGTAACATATCCAGAAATATTAAAGGAACTCGTAGGAGTAACAAAACGTCATATTAGAACGAGATTCACGAGAATCGAGCCTCAACACGAAAAAGTTACACAATAAGCAAAATCTCATAAAAACAACTCTGAAACTCATCCGGATGGTCATGGAGGCAGAACAAAATAGTTTCAGAATCCCAAAACGATTACAAGCGAGTCGTCCGAAATGAAAATATACTAAAAATAGAAATTACTAAAAATAAAAAGTACGGATATTACATTCTCTCCCCCCTAAAAACAAGTTTCGTCCTGAAACTTACAAGGTAAATAACTCAGGGTATC